>CM053786.1:400450544-401650544 GCA_028749045.1 Cupressus sempervirens
GAAGAGTTCGAAGAAGCCAAAAAGCATAACCAAGAAGGATTTCATGTTGTCTTTTCTTTGTAAAATAATGTTGAAGAAATTCCCATGCATGTATATGTGTACAAACATGTAGGAAAATGTTAGAGGAATTAGATATTTTCTAATTAACTCTATTTTCCTTAAGCTAAACTTTAGGCATCTAATAATTAAATCTTTTATTAATTATTATAATGCAACGTAGGTTTACCTTTTGGGGTTTGGATCTCCTTTGTAAGGATTGATCTATTTGTAATTATTGATTCACTTTTGATTAATTAGCAATTATCTTTTTGCTCATCAAGAATGTCTCCTCTATGGATCTAGGAATTCCAACCCTTATAGCTTTTGCTCCTCCCTTTCTGTGACAAGTGTTTGCATGCAGGTGATTCCTAGGAGCTATCAGCTTGATATTTCATCAACTTCAACATGGTATCAGAGTTCCAGACTTTCATGCACGTGTTCTCTTCATAAAAGGTTTGGCTTAGTTTTTAAACTTGTATTTTTATTTTCTTTTAGAGAGTTTTAGTTTTCAGAAGTATTTTTTAGTGGATCTAGGGGACCTGTTTTTTAGAGCACTTAAAGCCTAAAAAAACATCACCATTGAGTTTCAAGCACTCAAAACCCCCTATTTCCATATAAAATACATCCAGTTAAGACATTTTTAAAATCTGAAACAAAAACATTTTTGCAGCTAGACCGTATGATCTGGGCACACAAATTGAGAATGGTGATTATTTTTTATGTTTTCAAAAAATATGTACATAGTGATTTATTATGGGCAATATCATTTTTATTGTAAAAATACTATGCTTTTTTATGAAGGAAGAGAGAGTTTTTCTTTTTTAAAGAACATTTTTGTCCAAAAGAAAATAAATTAAAAAGGGCAATATAACATTTATTGTAAAAAGACCATGCTTTGTTTTTATGAAAGAAGAGGAAGATTTTTTTAATAAAAAGAGGAGCATTTTTTTTGGCTCCCTATTTTGTCATGCTTTGCTATGCACCCCTCCATCTTATGTCTATGCCTTGGGCCCCTCCACTTTGTGAAGGCACACCTTCATGTTGGGTGTGTCATTTTGCATAAAAAAACACAATGAAGGCTCAATTGTTTGCCCCCCATGTCATTGCTTGCGGACCTCGACCCCATGCTTTTTGTAAGTCATTGGTCATTTCTTAGAGACCAAAAATATCTCCACCTCATCCCAATTTTGGGGTCCATCATTTGAAGTCAACAACCCATTAATTTTTTCGGCCATTGATTTTTATGGGGAAGTGAATTTTGAGGCAAGCCCTCTAATTTTCCTTGTCATCCCATTTGTTAGTTCCTTGGAAGGTTCACACTAACTTTGGGTCCTTATCGCCCATGATTTGTGGGGGGTTGTGCATGCTTTCTTGGGGATTCAATGGTTTTATTTTAACTGCAAATGGCTTTCCTTCAATAGCAATTTTGAGGACCCATCAATAGTTAGCGACAAGTTTTTAGGTAGTGGACCTAAGTCATTTCCCTATGCCCACTCCATGCACCCAGTTTACACATGCTTTTCTAGGACCCACAGCTGATTGTGTGCCTTGGACCCTATGTTACATGGTGCTTTTGGAATCACTAGTGATGTTTCAAGGGTTGAAGTCACCACCCACCCTATTTAGCTTGATGAGCACCAAAATATTGGGCCCTATATACAATATAGTCAGCGTAAATTTTGTGGCATTTTGGAGTTTCCTTTTTGGCCTCGCCCACACGTAGAGCTCAAGATTAGTCGAATTGGGCACTTTTTTTCCAAAGGATTTTTGGAGACTTCAATGTGCCTTCTTTGCATGGTGAAACTTTTTGAGGCCACTTGTTATTTTTACCATCTCCAACCCTTTTTCCAAGCAATCAATTTTTTCTACGGATATACCTTTTTTTAAGATACTGGTGACATTTTTTTTCTCATCTATTTGATATTTTTTCCATAAAAACTAGATTTTTTAGGTCTTTTTTTTCCTTGACGATCATTTGACCATTAAATTTGGGCTCATCACTTGCTGATGTTAGCACCACATCAACACTCCTACTACACCTTATGGCTCTGTTTGGACCTACCTTCACATTTTTTGCTCATATCTTGGACATATGAACTTTGTTTTCCACAAACAAAATATTGCCAAAAAGATGGTTTCGATACCGTCATAGTGGTGTAGGTAATTTTTAGTTTTGATATTTTTTTTGTTAAAGTCAAGAGTTTATGTTTGCAATCTGGGATACATATCTTGAGCATCTTATCTTAGATTTGGGAAATCTTTATATTGTTGGAAAGCTCTTTACGAGCTCTTTCTAGTGATGCTGATTGTTTTTCTAGATTATACTCTAGACACACTCTATTTAGTTTTTTTTTTTTTGTTTTGTATTTTTCACATTTTGGTGGATATCTTGGTTGTTTAAAGTTTGGAGATTGATTTTGTTTCTTTAGATGATTGTCATGGGTTGTACTATCTATTGTATCAACCTTATGTCTCTTGTCGGTCTCTGTAGACATAATTTGTGTGCATCTTCACAAATGTGCTGAAATAAAGTGTCATATTTTATTTATATTTTTTTGTTTTAGTTATTTTTCCTTATTTCAACTTCTGATTTTAGTGGTGTCATTCAAGGACACTCATGTAGATTATTGTATTCTTGGGATTTATCATATCTTATGCCTTATTGTACATGCACTACTCTGATTAAAGTGCCATGGGGGGTTGATATTTTTCCTGTGTTTGCCATCTTCCTTTGTCAGTGAGTATTCCATCCATGAAATTAGCCACATGATGTGTCTGAGATTGATCATCTCAATACATACATATGTATTCTTTTGTGCATCTTGATCATGCTTCCTTGATATGCAATTCTTTTGGCCCACTTTTCTAGATACCTATCACCTCACCCTTATCTACACTAGGGGAGTGGGGGAGGGGTTTTCTCTTGTTGGTTCTTATGCTTTCTTGGTTTGATGGTGGTAGGTCAAATACCATATACCACCTATCCGAAAAATATGATCTCATCCTAGTATAAGTGCACCAATGAATATGAAAAGTTTTGGTTGTGTGTAATGAGGAGTTTCCAGATATGGGATCAGTGAAAAGAGCACATATAGTATCTTCTTTATGCCCTTATCCTTTAGATTCATTGCATTCTTCAAGTTTGCATTCCTCCACAATCTTCTTTCTATTCTTTGTGATCATCTAATATCCTAGAAGCATGCATAGCAGATGTGTCTTCATATTCTCTTTCCAACTGTCATAGTTAACTCCATTAAACTTAGGACTTTATTTTCTCAAATGACCTACCATTGATATCCTTAAGTTGTTAAGATTTTCCTTCAAGGACCTGATCTTCTGATACCAATTGTTAGAAAGTAAATTCCACCAAGATAACTGGGGGGCTTGAATAAGTTATCAGATCAATATAACTTTTATCAACCTTATTAAACCTTAAGCACGGGAATAATATAATCAACAATCATAAGAAGATACACATACACAATAACACTAGATATGTTGACTAGGGAAACCCCTTGATCAAAGGAAAAACCTTGGTGGGGATGGTACCCACAAAATGACGTACTCAGTATAAATTTTTCTCATAAGAGGATGGACTTTATTAGAAGCCAATGAAATACATTTAGTACATATTGTTCCTATTAGGAGACTTTGAATCCCCTATTATTAGATTCCAACCCTATTAGGAGTTATAGAAGGCAGATGGACCCATTGTCCAATAGATTTAGGGGAAAGACCACCAAACTCACCATCCAACTGACCTCTATATTATTCCTTTCATATTATTAGAAATGAAATTGATCTCCTAAACTCAAACTCTTTCTCTATCCTCTCACTATGCCAATGCTACACCAAATACCTTCTCAGACCTCAATACAAGATCTTCAAATTTGTGTCACACTGATCCCTTTGATCGCTTACATGCATTTACCAATTTTTCATATCACTTGCTTAAATACACAACTACTTCTTACATCACATGGAAAATAACCTTCCTTTATACCATATCCTTAAAATAATTCTTTTACTTAGCGTTAAGACTTTCCCAACTAATTATAATAGGGACCTCATTAAGATAATACAGTTCATTATATCTTTTCCCAATTAGAAAATACTATCAGCTGACATCATCATCAGGTTGTCTACTATCACTTTCTAACTTTCGCATCATGATTCTATCCCTATTGAGAGATACAATCCAAACATCAAAAACCACTTCTCAGGTACTCCATCTACACATTGTCTTCTATAAATTACAAATAAATTTCACATGTCTTTTCCTTTATATACATGCACTTGTCCACATAATAGGACATATTGTAGACCATATCCTCAACTATTCTTGATCTTATCATTGATACACAATCTATACGACTTTGTTCTCTATCTTCTATTCTACTAGTCTTTACAAAAACAATACTATGTTGACATCAATGACAAACATAGTCATGAATGCAACATGTCAATCTCCTCAACTGTTCTATCAATGCTTAGGATACTCCCCAAAAGGAATATCATCAACATTCATGCTAACACCCTCCTACAGACACAAAGCCTATATGAGTTTTGATGTACAAAATAACCCACTAAGGTTTTAAAATATAAAAAAGTTCCATTCAAAATTTTACATAACTCTTGC
Organism: Cupressus sempervirens; assembly: GCA_028749045.1. Classification (NCBI taxonomy): domain Eukaryota; kingdom Viridiplantae; phylum Streptophyta; class Pinopsida; order Cupressales; family Cupressaceae; genus Cupressus; species Cupressus sempervirens. The sequence continues at coordinate 400,455,223 of CM053786.1, forward strand.
AAATTATGTAAAACTAAAATCACCAATTTGAGTTTTACAAAACTTGCACGAGTTACAAGGACATAAAAATGTATGCTTGTAAACTTAGCATTTTCTATACATATGTATATGTGTGTGTGTGTGTGTATACATACATACATACATACATACATACACACATATATATATATATATATATGTATATATGTATGTATATATGTGTATATATATGTGTATATATATGTCTATATGTATGTATGTATGTCTATATATATGTATATATACATCTATATGTATATACATATATATGTATATATACATCTATATGTATATACATATATATGTATATGTATATAGACATATATAATATCTATATGTATGTATGTTTCTATACATGCGTGTCTTTCCTCATTTCCTCTCTCTCTCATCTTCCTTCCCCATCACCATATCTATCCATTCTAAGCTATAATTATCTAGATGTATATATACATATATATGTATATGTATATAGACATATATAATATCTATATGTATGTATGTTTCTATACATGCGTGTCTTTCCTCATTTCCTCTCTCTCTCATCTTCCTTCCCCATCACCATATCTATCCATTCTAAGCTATAATTATCATTCTTTAGCTCTATCTTGTCTCTCCCCCTTTAAATAACCCACTCAGGTTTAAAAATATAAAAAGTTCCATTCAAAATTTTACATAACTCATGCAAATTATGTAAAATTAAAATCACCACTTTGAGTTTTACAAAACCTGCACGAGTTACAAGGACATAATAATGTATGCTTGCAAACTTAGCATTTACTTTACATATGTATAGACTTATATACATAGATATATATATATATATATATATATATATATATATATATATGTATATATATACATAGATATGTATATGTATATATATACATTGATATGTATATGTATATATATACATAGATATATCTATGTATATATATACATATATATATCTATGTATATATATATACATAGATATATCTATGTATATATATACATATATATATCTACATATATATATACATATATATCTAGATATATATGTATACATATGTATATATACATATATCTATATATATACATATATATATATATGTATATATACATATGTATATATACATATATCTAGATATATACATATATATATATATATATGTATATATACATATGTATACATATATATACACATATATATGTATATATATATATGTATACATATATATCTATATCTATATACATATATATATATATGTGTGTATATATATATATACATATACATATATATATGTATGTATAAATATACATACATATGTATATATATGTATATGTATATGTGTATATATATATGTATGTATATATATGTGTGTGCATGTGCTATATGTGTATATATGTATATATGTATGTCTATATGTATGTATGTATGTGTATATATATATATATGTATATATGTATGTCTATATATATGTATATATACATATATAATATATATATGTATGCATGTTTCTATACATGCATCTCTTTTCTCATTTCCTCTCTCTCTCATCTTCCTTCCCCATCACCATATCTATCCATTCTAAGCTATAATTATCATTCCTTAGCTCTATCTCGTCTCTTCCTCTTTTTTCTCCCGCCCTCTCTACCTCATCTCTCTCACCCTCTCCTGCTTCTCCTAATCTCTCTTCCTACCCCATTCTCTCCCTTTCCCCTTCTTTATCTCCCTTCCTTCTCTCTACCCCACTCTCCCCCTCTCTCTTAAACCTATTATCCCCCTCTCCTACCCTCTCTATCTCTATCTCTATATATCATCCCCTCTCTCCCTCTCTCTCCCCCTTCTCACTTTGTGCCCCTCTCCCTCCCCCTCTCTCTCTTCATCTCTCCTACCTTATCTCTTTCTCCCCCCTCTCTCTACCTCCCTATCACCCCCCCCCCCCCTCTCTCTCCATGCTTCCTCTAGGTTTCCTAGTTTTACATAACCCATGTGGGTTATGTACACAACTAATGCCAAAAAATTTAGTCCTACATAACATGTACATGTTATGAGGAAATTTGAATACATTAACCCCCCCCTCTCTCTCTATATGTGTGTGTGTGTGTGTGTGTTTATTTTTTCTTCCTTCTCTATCTCTCTTGATCTATCTATCTCTTCCTCCCTATCTCTTTCCACACTTCCTAGTTTTACATAACCCGTATGGGTTATGTAGAAGTAAGGCCAATTTTTTTTGTTTCTAATAACTCGTATGCATTATGAGAAAAATATGGCTACAAAAAGAAATAATATTTCTCATAACCCATGTAGGTTATGAGGAACTTTTTGTTAACCTCATAATGGTTTTTGACACTTGAGTGCCAATAACACTTATCTACTCTATATTGGAGCTGAGTACATCATGCATGCCGAGTCACAACAAATGTCGAGTTAGGAAAGACTTCATGTGCTGAGTGAAGGTCAGATGCTAAGTGAAGATCAGATGCTGAGTGAAGATCAGATGCCGAGTGAAGATCAGATGGCTAGTGTTAACAAGTACCAAGCAACACAAGGCGCCGAGTGTTAACAAGTGCTGAGTAACATAAGGTACCGAGTGATATAGTTTTGTTTAAGTGCTGAGCTATCCAGGAAACAACATGTGCTGAGTATCAACAATACTTTAGGAGCCGAGTAACTCAGTAGATCAACATAAGAGTTTGTAATTGCACAAACTATGATGCAACCAGTTTTTACAGCTGACATAAGGTAAATCTCGAAGGATTTAATGATGAGATCGAATCTTTTAATTTTCCTATGCAATCCACATGCAGCCAATAAGAAAAATGATGAAGGCATGCAACCAATAAAAGAAGTACAAATAATAAGCAGAAAATAAAGATTGAATATGGATTGTAGATCCATACCTAACCCTAAATTCTCAAATGTCTTTATAAGGAAGACAAAATTTCATTGAAAATGTGAGAGAAGACATACAAGGGTGCACAAGGAAATCTATTTTCAGAAGCGAGGATTATCAGATCACAAAAGGATCAAGACCAGAGAAAGCGGAATAGGTGCCTGCATTCAGCAATCAAGGATTGTAATCTATTAGGTTCATTGTACCTAATACTCTCTAGCAATTGTATTAGAATGAAAATCCTATGGTAATAGGTTAGCTTAACAGCTATTTTGTAAATCCTTTAATTAGATGATTAAATCCTTTAACAGGGTGACACTTCATGTTAAGTGTTTGAAATCCTTTAACCAGGTCACTATTGACACAGTGTAAAGCCTTTAACAGGGCAGACCATCAGAAGTGGTTGAACAATATTGCTGCAGTAATTTTTGTGGGTATCATCCCCACCCCAGTTTTACCTTCTTATTCCTGGAGGGTTTCTGGGTTACCAAATTCCAGCACTTGTTATGAGTTATTGATGCATGTGTTTAGTTACATGTTTATTTGATGTATTTACATGCATGCAATTTACTTTCAGTTAAAAGTTTTATTGGATAAAGTGTGATACTTATGATTCACACCCCCCTCTCATAAGTACTCTTTCCATATTTGAATATTCCAACACTTTTTGTTCCTCAGAACATGCACAAGTTTTGAGCACATTTTCCTTTTAAAACTTTTTTTCACTAGGCTCAATTTTACCAAACAAAGAATCTTTCTTAATTAAATTAAGGAAACCGAATGGGTTATGATTTTTTTTTGCATGTAGTCACTTTTTTTTACCAGTAACTTGGTGTCCTTACCAAATCATAAAAGTAAAATCTTTGTCATGATATGGAATAAAGAAGAAAATACCCTCATGATGATAATGAAGAAAGACAACTTATAAAGAAAGAAAATCCTCATTGGCAAATAAATAAGGGGTTTTTCTCTTTAGTCTTTGTATTGAAAGACCAAATATGTACAGAAAAATATTACCAATCTAGATGAAGAATTCGAAGAAGCCAAAAAGCATAACCAGGAAGGATATCAGGTTGTCTTTTCTTTGCAAAATAATGTTGAAGAAATTCCCATGTATGTATATGTGTACAAACATGTAGGAAAATGTTAGAGGAATTAAATATTTTCTAGTTAACTCTATTTTCCTTAAGCTAAACTTTAGGCATCTAATAATTAATTCTTTTATTAATTATTATAATGCAACCTAGGTTTACCTTTCAGGGTTTGGATCTCCTTTGTAAGGATTGATCTATTTGTAATTATTGATTCACTTTTGATTAATAGCAATTTATCTTTTTGCTCATCAAGAATGTCTCCTCTATGGATCTGGGAATTCCAACCTTTATAACTTTTTCTCCTCTCTTTTTGTGACAAGTGTTTGCATGCAGGTGATTCCTTGGAGCTATCAACTTGATATTTCATCAACTTGAACATGGTATTAGAGCTCTAGACTTCCATGCCTGTGTTCTCTTCATAAGAGGTTTGGCTTAGTTTTTAGATTTGTGTTTTTTTTTTCTTTCAGAGAGTTTTAGTTTTTAGAAGTATTTTTTATTGGATATGGGGTGACCTATTTTTTAGAGCACTCAAAGCCTAAACAGACATCACCATTGAGTTTCAAGCACTCAAAAACCTCTATTATTTTGTTAAAATCTGAGACAAAACCTTTTTGCACCCAGACCGTATGATCTAGGCACACAAATTGAGAATGGTGATTATTTTTTATTTTTCCAAAAAATATATACGTAGTGATTTATTAAAACGGGCAATATAAATTTTATTGTAAAAAGACCGTGCTTTTTTTATGAAGGAAGAGAGAGTTTTTCTTTTAAAAAAGAAGAGCATTTTTTTCCAAAAGAAAATAAATTTAAAAGGGCAATATAACTTTTATTGTAAAAAGACCATGCTTTGTTTTTATGAAGGAAGAGGGAGTATTTTTTTATTAAAAGAAGAGCATTTTTTTGACTCCCTATTTTGTCATGCTTTGCTATGCACCCCTCTATCCTATGTTTGTGCCTTGGACCCCTCCGCTTTGGAAGACACTCCTTCATGTTGGGTGTGTCTTTTTGTATAAAAAAACACAATGAAGGCTCAATTGTTTGCCCCCTACATCACTGCTTGCAGACCTTGACTCCCATGCTTTTTTGAAGGTCATTGGTGATTGCTTAGAGACCAAAAATATCTCCACCTCATCCCAATTTTTGGGTGCCACATTTGAAATCAATGACCCATTAATTTTTTCGGCCATTGATTTTTATGGGGAAGTGAATTTTGAGGCAGGCCCTCTAATTTTCCTTATCATCCCATTTGTTAGTTCCTTGGAAGGTTCACACTAACTTCGGGTCCTTATCACCCATGATTTGTGGGGGTTGTGCATGCTTTATTGGGGATTCAGTGGTTTTATTTTAATCGCAAATGGCTTTCCCTTCAATAGAAATTTTGAGGACCCATCAATAGTTAGCGAAAAGTTTTTAGGTAGCGAACCTAAGTCATTTCCCTATGCCCACTCCATGCACCTAGTTTACACATGTTTTTCTAGGACCCACAGCTGATTGTGTGCCTTGGACCCCACGTTACATGGTGCTTTTGGGAATCACTAGTGACGGTTTCAAGGGTTGAAGTCACCACCCACCCTATTTAGCTTGATGAGCACCAAAATATTGGGCCCTATATACAATATAGTCAGTGTAAATTTTGTGGCATTTTGGAGTTTCCTTTTTGGCCTTGCCCACACGTAGAGCTCAAGATTAGTGAATTGGGCACTTTTTTTTCCAAAGGATATTTGGAGACTTCAATGTGCCTTCTTTGCATGGTGAAACTTTTTGAGGCCACCAATTATTTTTACCATCTCCAACCCTTTTCCCAAGCAATCAATTATTATTTGTAGATATACCTTTTTTAGATCCTAGCAACATTTTTTTTCTTAGCTATTTGATATTTGTTTCAATAAAAGTGGATTTTTAGGCTTTTTTCTTGCCTTGATGGTCATTTGACTATTAAATTTGGGCTCATCACTTGCTGATATTAGCACCACATCAACACTCCGACTACACCTTATGGCTTTGTTTGGACCTACCTTCACATTTTTGCTCATATCTAAGACATACAAACTTTGTTTTCCACAAACAAAGTATTGCCAGAAAGATGGTTCTGATCCTGTCATAATCGTGTAGGTAATTTTTAGGTTTGATAATTTTTTTTTGTTAAAGTTGTAACACCCTGCCAAGGGATCCAAAAGAATTAACCTAAAGTTTTACTAAGTTTTCCAAACTTTTTTTTTTTTAAACAATACAATCATCTAAAAGCATACATAACAAGTTACATTCCTTAAGGATCCCATGATCTTGAATCATATTTAAATTTAATTAATACTAACCCCATCAAATAGCACATCCACATGAAAGAATAATTAAAAATTCCAATGTCCATTTAAATAATATACATTTTTTCTGAATGCCTCTTGGCAAATTAAATTCAAAAAGCTCAATCATCCACTAGATACATTTCACAGGGTATGAAAGGCTTAAAAGAATATACATATATATGTAAAAATAGAAACACATCATCCTCCTCGGATCCATGATACAAAGTACAATACAACAAATGAAACCATCTACCATACATGATATATCCATCCATCATACAAGATATAACATCCATCATGAAATATAACCATCCATCATAGTGATACATAGAAAGAATGAAAGTAAATGCAGACAAGGAAGCTCTAGCCATGGTGACTACGGACAGATCTCAATGGTAAGAGTAAAAAGCACTACCAAATGACCGCATGGAACCTAAATGGCCCACTCCCACTGTGTTGAGGAGATAGTCTCAAGTCCCAAACAGGATATCAAATCACATAACACAAATACTCTCTAAGTCCAGGAAATCCTAAAAGTATTCTAACTCAAAGGTTCTAAGATAGGTCGACATCTAATTCCCAGAGGCACACAAAGACACATAGGAAACCTACTATGTAAGCGGGAAAGTGTCATCACATGAATCATGTTGGAGTTATCCTGGCATTCTCTTAGGACCCCAGGGTCCCTAGTGATCCCTATGCGGCCACTAGTATCCTCTTGTACTAACAAGGCATACTATGGAATGCAAGGTCACAACCAAGTGTTCTCTCTACTCCCATCCTAGTCTATACTAGCACTCGAGGTATGGACGGGAACATACAAAGACTCTTATTAGGTTCATTTTATTCCCATTTAGTGTAATGTTTTCACTTATTAAACAACTTACAATGGGTTACCCTCGAAGCCACTTAAGGCCCCGGGCCCCCATTGCAAGCCACTTCCTGACACTACATATAGATAACCTACCCTAGGCTCAACAAAATCACAAATCAATAACCATATAAAAATCACCTCATTCATACACAAGTGACTGGAAAGCATCAAAAGATAATCCACAATAATCACATCAGTTCTCCATGAGCAACTGGAAAGCATCCCAAGATAAATCACAATACCCATCGATTCTCAACAAGCAATCAAAAAGTATCCCAATAATAATACTGATCAATGACTCAAAATGGTTAAGTCAAACATGTCACAACACGACATCACCAAGATCAAAGCAAACACTTCAATCCCATCAAGGTGACTCGAAAGTAACTAAAATATAACTAATCGAGGACTAAAAAAAATGGTTAAATCATATATCTCATAAACATACACCTTAGCTTCACACAAGATGACTAGAAAGCAATAACAAATAGTAAATACAAACATATCATAAAGCATACCATCACATTACCATGGTTGGGTATAAAAGATCAAGATCAAATCAGCTTGACATCACAATCACATAACCCTTGAGCCTTTGGTAACAACCTAAGACTAGTCAACACTAGGACAAACCCCAAAACATAAATAGTACATAGAAAATATCATAATCTCATAGTTTGGTTTGATTTGAAAGCATATAGTTGAGTTAAATGTAAGGTTCCAATTTCCAGTTTAACATATGTTTTAGGTAAATGAGTTCATAGTTCACCCTTTTCAATTAACCCATTCTTATTTTAAATAGTTTTTGCAATTACCCTTATTTGATTTAAGTAAATTTCCCCCCAAAAACCAAAGAGTAAGAATTTATTCAAATTATTAAACACAACCTATCGATTTCCAACTAAAATAATTTACAATTTATTAAGGTCAGTATTATCGATAAATTTAATACTTAATCAAACATCTTCCTTTATTAATTAACCTTAGTTAAATAAAATTTTAACTAAATTAATAATTAATACTTACATATCTTAAAAGGAATCATTTTAATAGTATTTAATTATTTATTTATTAAATAATATTAGTGACAATACTTATTAATTAATTATAAAAATACTAAATCATAATAAAGTTTATTAATAAAATTCATTAATTAAAAATTCACTAAATTTAAATATAATTATAAAAAATATTAATAATTAAATTTAATATTAAATAAAACTCATTTATAAAAATTATTATTAAAAATTAAAAACATTAATGCAAGCATTTTTAGAGTCTCGTCGGCCTGGTACCTACAGTAGCCAGTACCTCTGATGTTGCAGACAACAGTTGTACTACTATTGCGCGCGCAGGGTAGCCTACTATCGTGGCCCAATAAAAGCCATCAGTGGGTATTGGGGGGGTGGGGGTATGGGGTTTCCCCCCACCCTCCCCATTATAATTAATTTAAAAAATAAAAAAAAGATTGTATTATAAAACATATTCGACCAATCTCCCTTCCATTTATTTATTTTTAAATAATTATTATAATAATTTTAATTTCATTTTGTATTAAAATAAACCGTACCCCCCCCTCCCCCCCCCCTTTTATAAATTTAAATAAGTATATATATATATAAAAGAACAAACCCCATCAACATATATATATATATATATATATATATTTTTTTTTTTTAAAACATTTGCGACCATAGCCTAATAGGAAAAAATACAATTAACCAATCAAATTTCTAATTCAAACGTTTCTTTTTAAATCTTAAAAACCCTCCACAATTAAAAATAAGAATTCTTTAATCTACGAAACGAGGGTTCCTAGATGATTTATTTTTCTTTCAATCTTATTATATAGATGAGGTACAATACAAATATCATAGGTTCAAAACAAGAGAGCAATAGGTTCATGCAACGAAATCCAGAGATTCAATTTTACCAAACACAAATAAGACAAAATTATCTAAATAACATAATTCTAACTGGCTGAACAAAACTCAAGAACCTACCTAGTTTTGATGCTAAAATTGCAATGCCCAGAAGATTTGTGAGAGAATTCACTTCTATCCCAAAACTTCTCTCTAATTTTTTTTCCAAAATTTCCCTTCCAAAATTCGCTTCCAAAATTTGCATCCAAATTCGGCTCCCTAAAAAATGAACCCCTCAAATTGAGATAAATAGTTCTCTCCTTAAATTGGGGCACTAATTGTGCATTCACTCAGGAGAACTCCGTGCTCACCAGACTTCAACTCCTAATAACTTTTATTTATCTTTTCTTTATCTCTTCCCATGCACATTTAATGGATTATTAAATAACTTTATTAAATTTTCACTTAACTTCACTTTTAATTAATTTATTAAATTTAATCCCATGTGCACTTTATGCAATTAAAATATCTTTATTAAATTCACTTGTTTTTATCTTTTAATTAATCTCTTATATTTTAATCTCATGCACACACCATGCGAACTTAATACTTTTAATAAATAAATATCTTTTCACTCTTTAATTTATTTTTGAACGTTTAATTTGATAAACTATTTATTAACTTAAATAACAATAATATTAAACATTTATTTAAAAATGAACTCTAAATATATTATTATTAAATTAAATAAATATTATCACGTCCTAAAATTATTCTTATAACTTTTATCTTCAAATTTAAATCTTTTTATTTAATTAATTTCTCAATTAATTAAATATAATTAAATATTAAAATATCATAATAATTTTTCTTTAAATTAAATCATTAATTTAATCTTTTAATTAGGCTTAATTAATAGAAAATTTACCAAAGACTCATAAAACAACATACTAAAACCCATCAAAGAAAAACACATACAAAATCAAACTAAAGGGTTATAATCACAAATTAACGTCATTTGACACATTCAGAGGGTACTCAACTCAGATACTTGTCCTAATTTTCAATTAGGACAAATGGCTTAAAGGTTTAGGATTTGGACTCAAGAATTTATCTCCCTTCTCTTACCATTGAGATAATGCGATAGGATACACTCATCCTGGAAATTCAACGAAGTTGATACTTGGTAGATGCAACTTGCATAAAATTCATGCATGTACAAACACAATATTCTAAGCTAAACATGCAATGGTAGGAAGTGGTGCATCATGTAGATCTCGACTAGCAGGTGACTACGACTCGCTTCCTTAACCACATCAAAAATACCATACATAAAGAAAACAAACATGCACACCATACACATGCAGTATGGGGTAAGTATCCATAAGAAAACACATAGGATAAATAAACCATCTGACTAATCATCATCAATAACTGAAAGCACTGTAATAATCATCATGCATACATGAAATATAGAGTACCAAGTAATCTCATCATATAGTAAACTAAATGTAAAAACAATATCTGATAATCTTAAAATAGTGCCACTAATCATAAGCATAAAACTAGCCTAAAAAAGTTTGGCAATGATAGCAAAAATGCAAACTAGGGCAGGCACTACAAAAGTCAAGAGTTTATGTTTGCACTCTGGGAGACATATCTTAATCTCAGATTTGGGTGATCTTTACATCATTGGAAAGCTCTTTCCAAGCTCTTTCTAGTGATGCTGGTTGTTTTTCCAAGTTATACTCCAGACACACTCTATTTAGTTTTTTAAAATTTTTTTAATTTTATTTTGGTGAATATCTTGGTTGTTTCAAGTTCGAGGATTGATTTTGTTTCTTCAGATAATTCATCATGGATTGTACTATCTATTGTATCAACCTTATGTCTCTTCCAGTCTTTGTAGACATAATTTGAGTGCATCTTTGCAAATGTGCTGAGATAAGGTGTCTTATTTCATTTATATTTTTTGTTTGAGTTATTTTTCCTTCTTTTGCCTTCTGATTTGAGTAGTGTCATTCAAGGACACTCATGTAGATTATTGTATTCTTGGGATTCACCATATCTTGTGCCTTATTGTACATGCACTACTCTAATTAAAGTGCCATGGGGGGTTGATGTTTTTCCTATGTTTGCCATCTTCCTTTGTTAGTGAGTATTCCATCCATGACATTAGCCTCATGATGTGTTTGAGATTGATCACCTCAATAGATACATATGTATTATTTTGTGCATCTTGATCATGCTTTCTTGACATGCAATTCTTTTGGCCCACTTTTCTAGATACCTATCACCTCACCCTTATCTACATTAGGGTGGGCGGGGGGGGGGGGGTTGTTCTTTTGTTGGTTCTTATGCCTCCCTTGTTTGATGGTGGTAGGTCAAAAACCATATACCACCTATCCCAAAAATATGATCTCATCCTACTATAAGTGCACCAATGAATATGAAAAGTTTTGGTTGTGTGTAATAGTGAGTTGCCAGATATGGGGTCAATGAAAAGAGCACATATAGTATCTTCTATATAATGCCCTTATCTTTCACTTGCTAATATGATAATCCATCGACATAAAATGTATGATACTTATCCCTCCATGAACCCCATTTCATAACCTCCCTAGACACCTCATTTGCATTTTGGGCCATTTGTTCAAGTGTATTCACTGGGGTAGAGTGGTGAGAAAGTGTAGATGACTGCAACCCATTGACCATATGGGTAATGTAAGCACCATTTTGTGTAAGGAAGTTTATAAGGTCCTCTTGTGTATTATTTAAATGATGTAATGGTCTATATGGAGGGTTTACAAGTAGTGATGGTTGTTGAATGGGAACATTGAGTAGAGGGTTTTGTGGTTGTGTCACGATGGGTGGAAGGTTTTGTGTTTATGTCACTATGAGTGGAGGGTTTGTGTTTGTGTCACAATGGGTGGAGTGTTTTGTGGTTGTGTCACTTTAGGTGGAGGGTTTGATTGTGTTGGAGGTGCTCTTTTACCTATACCTCATTTTCTTGGATTCATTGATGCATCTGATATATATATTTTTTAAAAAATTACAAATCTTAAAAATTACAAAACACATTAGAAACTATGATGGAAAAATATATAAATGACAAGGATAATGAAGACATACCTTGTTTGTGAGGTGCCATGGATGAAAATGCAAAAAAAAAACATTATTTTCCTTACAAACCCAATTGGGTTTTGGCTCCTAACTGTTGTATCCACGCTATTGCTATCATTTGAGGGTATAAAAATGGCCTCAAATGTGGGCAGCAAAAGTTATTTATATTTCTTAAAACCCCACTAGGTTTTAAGAAATCCAATTGGGTTTTTAAGAAATATAAATTTTAAAAAATTGATCGGGTTTTAATTATTATTATAATTTAAATAACCCGATCAGGTGTTTTATATTTTTTGGTTGGGTGTCCACTTTGTTGTACATCAACTTGGTGTGCACACCCAATAAGCTATATATTTAGTATTTGTTCCTATGTACTAGGAGGATGCAGTGGCTGGGTAGCAATGCATTTTAGTGAGATGAATCATTTACCATATAGACACTCTTCTTTTTGTTCCTATTTTCTCTTCAGGATTTGGTGTTTTATGTCAACTGTATCTTCAAGCTCAATTTTTTTCCTTATGTGCCTCTTGATTCAAATATTTTCTTTTGAGAGCACTCATGCAGATTATAGTCTTCTCTACTTGGTCAAGTTCTATTGCAATGGAGGTTAGATCAATGGTTACTTTTTGACAAAGCTTTGTAGCTTCATGCTTTAATGGTGTTCTTCATGATCATCCTTTTGTCCCTATCTTCTAGAACATTCTTTCCATCTCTTCTTGGAGTAGGGGTTTTCCCATCTCACTTTTTAAATTACCATGTGATATTTTTAATGGGATTGATTTTCCTGAGAGTTTGTGCAAGGGCATTAATTTTTTACCTTATAATAATTTTTGGCAAAACTATTGAAGGGTACGTCCATGAGTGAAAATTCAAAAATTAATATTTATAAGTTTAATTAAAAGTTGACGTTAATATTTTATTTTAAATAATACTTTTTAATTTATAAACTCATAATTTAATGAATATTATTGAAAGTAATATTCATTAAGTTATGAGGTTATTATTTAATAAGTATTATTTAAAATAAAATATTAACCTCAACTTTTAATGAAACTTATAAATATTAATTTTTGAATTTTCACTCATGGACATACCCTTCAATAGTTTTGCGAAAAATTATTATAAGGTAAAAAATTAATGCCCTTGCACAAACTCTTAGGGAAATCAATCCCATTAAAAATATCACATGGTAATTTAAAAAGTGAGATGGGAGAACCCCTACTCCAAGAAGAGATGGAAAGAATGTTCCAAAAGATAGGGACAAAAGGATGATCATGAAGAACACCATTAAAGAAATTAAGTTATGAGGTTATTATTTAATAAGTATTATTTCTAATAAAATCTTAGTATTAATTTATATTTATTATATTATGAATATTAATATAAGAGCTGTAGTGATGTAAATAAATGCAATAGGTTTGAAGTCTAATTTTGAGTAAAGAGTCTAATTTTTATGCATGTGCTGAAAATGGGAGTTTATTTTTCTTGCATGATCAGATATAGGCTAGAGGGGTTTCTTTTTCTTTTGCTTTGAGCACTCAATAAGTAGTATATGAGGCATTTTGGTATAGTTTTAGCTCTATTGAGTTGATTTTGAGATCTACATGATTTGGGAGTGTTCTTTAAGAAGTTATGTACATGATACTCATAGTTGTGTTCCTCCTTTTTAGGATTTTTCCCTACATCCAATCCCATGGCTTTGAAATTTTTTGTAGACATTTGACCTATAGTTTGGGCAACTTTATACATTTTTTTGGAGGGCTATATACATGGAGTTTGAGTTCAATGTAGGTTTTAGGGGGTCAATTACATGTTTCCAACATTTTAACCCCTCTTTCTCATTGTTTTTCTTGTCTATCTGAACCTTCTTGATTCTTGGCCTATATAGATTCATTTTTTGAGCTAATTTTTGGGGTTTCATTTTTTCAAAAAAAGTTTTGCACATTGCAAATATTGGAAGATTTTTTTGAGCAAACATTATAGTAGAGTTTTTTTATCATTATTCTATAAAGTTGTAGGTCTCTTCTTAGTTATTTTTTGCATTAATTGTGGATCATATTTTATTAAAGTTTCATGCATCACCTTCATTTTATAAAGCTCAATTTATTGTTAAACAAATTGATATAGATTTATGCAGGTCTATGATTGTGTCTTTCATTTTGATGCCAAAAATTGAGAAAATAACATCTTTTTTTTCTTTTCAAGGTATCTTAATTCTTAAACCTGTCATGTAAGGATCATTTTTTGCATGGCGTGTCTGATTGAGATTGTGAGTGTACAACTTTAAAGGGTAATTTCATGAGATTCTTGAATTACAAGCCATATTATTTGTTTGGTGCACCACCCATTAGTTTCTAGGAGTTGATTTAACAAGCAATTTATTCTTACTCTTTCTTTCAATCATTTTTTTTAATAAGTGAGTACCATTAAAGAATTGAATTTGTAATCTCAAATATTCACTCTTTCCATAGGATACCCAAAGTTTGAGAGTGCTTCCATATTTCAAAAAGATAGTTAGGATTTCACATCTTGGTAGAAACATAATCCTGATTGATAATAATTTCATTTTGGATTTTTGTGTAGTTGAATCTATTGTATTAACACTTGTGATTACATCCAAAGAAGCATTGTACCATCCAAGTATAAGGTATTTTGTAATTCAAATCTATCGTCTAATCCTTATCAACATGCTATCCTTTCATATAATTTCAAAACTATTTTAAGATTGATTCTCAATCAATATTTTCAAGAATGAGGCAAACCCCTCTCTAGACAATATTTTTCCCATTTTACCATGTGTAGGAACAAGTGGTAAACACATCATTTTGGATCCATAAATTATAGAACTTTACATACAGTTCACAATCCAAATCATTAAAAAGTGTAAGGAACACAATAACCTAGGCAACCTCTTCCCAAGAATAGGTTTAACTAGGTGACTTCTTCCCTCCAAATCATCCTCAAGCTAAAATCACATATCAATGGTTCTATCTGGTTGTTGTTTCAAGCACTTATGGGTGGATTTTTTTTCCTTTCTTAGAAAGCATATTCTAAAACTTATCATTTTTGTCTGTTTTGTCTCCTATCTAGTATCATTTGATAATATTCCCCTAACCAACCTTTCATATTAGTGAAGGATTAGATATACCCATTAAGTGCTTGATCCCATTGAAGCCTAAAGGATCATTTCCCTTTCTAATGTGCAATAAGATACATGATTGATCCCCATTTCTTATTGTACACTATTTTTTTTCATTTGCTCCAAATTATTGGTCATATTTAACATGTTGATGATACTTTAGGTCCAACATTTTTAAATCCTACTAGATGAATGATACAATTTACCTTGCCTCATGACGAGGATTTAACCTTCTCCCACATCATTTGTGAGAACCCCTTGCCAAGAATAACAATATAGTCACTCTAAGTCATCTTGACATCACTCAAAAAACTCTAGGGAGTCATTATTCATTTATCACCGTTGCCAAATAGAGAATACTCTAGCTAGAACTTGTGTGTTTATGGACAAACACAATTGAAAACAAATCATAAGAAGATTCAAAAGATGATATAATGCTACTCTAACAAAAAAAAATATTAAGGATGACCGGGGGCAATACTCTTGTCCAACAAGACCTCTGACTTTAAAACTTGGGAATACAATTGTATTGGCTCCTTTTTACTCATGTCTATTTAATGGCTTGACAACTATTTCCCTTGCATAGTCATCTTATTATATTTGTCATAGGTTTATACTATTGCAATCACTTATACTTAACTAGTGATTATTCTTTTTTATTCCAACCAATTAGATCTAAGCATTTTTATTTTTATTTTTCTAATGTATATATGTGAGATTTTTTATTTAAAAAATGAATAAAAATATTTTACTTCATTTTGATTGGTTGAGTCTTATAGGGGTGGATTTCTAGGAAGCATACTCTTATTGTGAGGCAATATTTTAAGAAAGACAGATATACAAAAATCTGAAACACATAAAACATATTTTAATAAGTTTTGAATTTAAATAAAATAAAATAAAATATTAATACCCTAAGATACTAACATTAAATTTATATTATAAATTAGAAATTATTTTAATGATAAATATTTTTATATTAAAATATATTTGTAAGATATTTAAATATGAAATAATTTTGAAAAATAGAATGATAATTTGTTTAACCTTAGTAAATTGAATAGAAGAATATTTTTAGTATATTATAAAAATATAAGCATATTAATTAAATTATATTAAATATTTTTATTACCATCAAATAAATTAATTTTGATACAAATACAAGCACACACCACTAGGTGACACTTGTTGTTTAGTACAATTGTTTACTTTTTAAGATCACATAATTTTTTAATTTCTATTTTTGTCAATCTATTTTTAAAAAATAATATCATATTACTCTTTAGAATCTATTTATAATTCTTAATTTTGATATTTATATTCTTAATCATAATTATTTTTAATTAAAATATGATATGTATAAAACAACAACAATTACATACATCTTATATCATTATAAAATATTTGAAGTTAAAATATTATATAGATGATATAATGCTACTGTAACAAAAGAAATGTATTAAGGATGACAAGGGGCGATACTCTTGCCCAACAAGACTTCCAACTCTTTAAAACTTAGGAATACAATTGTATTGGCTCAGTTTTTACTCATGTTCATTTAATGGCTTAGCAACTATTTCCCTTGCATAACCATCTTATTGTAGCTTATACTATTGCAATTTCTTCCACTTAACTAGTGATTATTATTATTTATTTCAACCAATTAGATATAAGTATTTTTGTTTTTATTTTCAATTTTCAATTTTCATTTTTCTAATGCATATATGTGAGATTTTTAATTTTTAAAATCAAGAAAAATATTTTACTTCATTTTGATTGGTCGAGTCTTATAGGGGTGGATTTCCAAGAAGCATACTCTTATTGTGAGGCGATATTTTAAGAAAGATATATATACAAAAATTTGAAACACATAAAACATATTTTAATAAGTTTTAAATTTAAATAAAATAAAATAAAATATTAATACCCTAAGATACTAGCATTACATTTATATTATAAATTATAAATTATTTTAATTTTTATATTAAAAAATATATTTGTAAGATATTTAAATATGAAATAATTTTGAAAAATACAATGATAATTTTTTTAACCTTACTAAATTGAATATAAGAATTTTTTAAGTATATTATGAAAAGTATTAAAATATTAATTACATTATATTAAATATTTTTAGTACCATCAAATAAATAAATTTTGATATAATTACTAAGTTTGATGTACTACTCTAATACAAATACAAGCACATGTCACTAGGTGACACTTGTTGTTTAGTACAATTGTTTACTTTTTAAGATCACATAATTTTTTAATTTATATTCTTGTCAATCTATTTTTAAAAGATAACATCATATTGCTCTTTAGGATCTATTTATAATTCTTAATTTTGATATTTATATTCTTAATTGTAATTTTTTAAATTAAAATATGATATCTATAAAATAGCAACAATTACATAAATCTTATATCATTATAAAATATTTGAAGTCAAAATCTTGGTCTATGGGTGAAGTTAAAAGATTCACAAAGAGCCCATTGGAAGAAAAATACTAACCTCCAAAAAAAAGCATTATTTATTTTAAAAGAATAATTATTTTAAGATTGATAAGTAGGACATGATTTCTACAGCTAGTCAAATTGTGATGTGAATATCAGGATTTAACTTTGTGATGTGAATATCAGGATTTAACTGTGTGATTTTGAGTCAAACTCAAAATCGAATTTGACTCAAAATCACACAGTTAAATCCTAATATTCACATCACTATTTTAAGATTGTTAGAAGATGATGTTAATAACCATAACCATAACGGTAAGTACAACAATAACAATAATAGATCTGAAAGCCCAAAGAATCCAAACAAGGTCCACGCGTGTGCAAGAAACCTACCAATGAAACAAACAACATATCCATACGTCTCTATCGAGTTCCGTCAAGAGCATAGAAAGAATACTTATGATCATTTCTCACTTACAGTTCAGTACGTTATGATCATTGAGTCCCGTTACAGTTTGGCAGAATTCCAGGAAAAGTTGGAATGAAATTTCATGCCCCCAGGTTATCATCATTTCTCCAGTTCGCGGCTCAAAGGTTAACTGGTTCACAAACTACAACTGATAAGTCAAATCATTTCGAAGATGTCACAATTCTGTATCAAAGGTTTCACAATTCTGTTCCGTATCAATTCCCATCTTGATCTTTTTGTTCTTCGCAGCAATTGATCAATTCAAAAACAAGCTTGGACATCACCGTTAGAAAGATCAGGGTTGTTCATCCGCGAGAGGGCGGCGGAGTGAAAGCGGTGCTGAAATCGAGCCAAGAGTAGAAAGAAATGCGCCGCGTTCTTCCACGTCAGCAAGCGCTCAACCAGAGCTTCCACCGCTTCGAAGCGGAGCCGCTGCGCCTTCTCCACCACGCTCTTCATGCGCGCCAGATTTCTCCCCACGCACGCCACGAACTCCTCCCTGGAGGGCCCCACGAGACCCGGCATGACCTGGCACTGCGCCAGCTCATCCTCGAGCGTCCTCTCCTTGATGTGACTGATGCGCACAAGCTCCTTCACGAACGCCACGTGGTGGTGTGGCACAGTAATGGCCCGGGTGTCGTGGCAAAGCAACAGGAAGGTTAACAGAGCAGACGGACGCCATTCTCCAAACCACATCACGGCATTCTCCAGTGGTGCCTTCCACGCTGGCATCACTATCTTGCTGACGTGGAGCGCCTTGGTAGGGACCATGCTGACTGTGTAGAATGTTTTGTAGAGCTGGAGCTCTCGTTCCACTGCCTGCTGGATGTCCACGTCGGCGCTTATGACGCGCTGCAGAGTCTGCGCTTGCAGAATCTGATTCTCCGCCCACTCCTCATAACAATCGCGAAATTTGACCTCTGACGAAGGAATATTTTGAAAGATCAGTTTTAAATGCATTTTACCATTGGAGCGGAGAAAGATAGAAACAAGAGAGGGATCTGAAATTTGATCTTGAAAGGATACTAAATTGCATTTTACAATTTCAACTGATGAGGAAAGAAACATGAGAGGAATCTGAAATTTGATCTTTACAGATTATGAAAGAGTATTTTGCAATTTTAACAGAAGAAGAAAGAAACAAGAGTGTCTGAAATTTGATCTTTAAAGAATATTAAAGCGCATTTTACAGTTTTAACAGAGGAAGAAAGAAACAAGGGAGGAATCTAAAATTTGATCTTCAAAAAGCGCATTTTACAATTTCAATAGCAGAAGTGAAACTTGATCTTCAAAGAATATTAGACAGCATTTCACTATTTCAACATAAGAGGAAAGAAAGAAGAGAAATAGGTTATGATTTCCAGCTCATAACAATCACAAAATTTGATCTCTGATTAAAGTCTCGAAATATTATTAGAGCGCATTTTACTATTTCAAAAGAAAATTAAAGAAACAAGAGAAGAACAATCGTGAAATTCGATCTCTGATCAATTTATTGAAAGCGCATTTTACAATCTCAACAGAGAAAGAAAGAAAGAAACGAGAAAGGAATTTATTATTATGTACTCATAATACGGCAATGTTGAAGAAGGCGCTTGCAGTAGCGGAAAGCGCCGCCCCGTCTTTTCCTCGACTGCGAATCTCGTGGCTGTTGAGCTCTGCAATTTCAGAAAGAACAGAAAAGAAAAAGGAATAAGAAGGATTCTTGGATTGCAATGCAGAAAGGCTGAAAAATAGACGGAGGACATAATATAATTTGAAAAATTCGTGGACAGCAATGCAGAAAAACTGAAATAAAGACGGAGGATTTGATATTCATAGAGAAATGACAAGCATTCATGGATTGCAATGCAGAAAGGCTGAAATAAAGATGGAGGATTTAATATTCACGGATTGCAAAGCAGAAAAGCTGAAAAAATGGAGGATTTAATATTTACTGTGGAGGAGGAGCGAGGAGGAGCGAAGGCTGCAGCAATGGAGAAGGCCCGAGCGTGAGCAGAGGAGGTTGTCGTCGTCTCAGCATCTTCAACAACTGCAGAATGTTCAAATCTTGATATCTTGTTCCGGAGAGAATGTAAAATGATGCCTTTCTTCTTTTCGCCTTCTTCGCTCTTTATATATATTTAAACCTAAAGAAGATTATCATATCATATCAGTTGGACGTTGTCGAATATGAATAGAATTTATCCGAATTTAACGAGTTATTACGGACAAAATTGATGGAAATGAATCTGAATCGGAGTTGTGTCGAATAAACCGGACCTCGATAAAAAAAGGCCGTCTCTCCAAGTGCGTGTCAGAATTTGGTTTGGTTATTTTTGATACCCGTGTTGACCATGGTGGGAACGTTACGAGACTATTATTATTAATTAAAGTGAATTTTAATTAAAGTGAATCCATTTGTTCAAGAGTTACAAAGTTTTAAATAAATTCCCGTCTTTGACTATAATAGGGGAGCTTTACAGACCAACATTTTGATCATGGCATGAACTTTCATATCATAGAAGAGGATCTTGTTTCAAAGAAGGTAAATAATTAATATTTATTTGAGTATTTTTTCAGATTTTGGATAAGATATTGGCAACTTATTTTTTTATGTTTTCTAATTTGTATGGGATTAGGCAGACAATGAAAAGGCAGTTCGTGAATATCAAAGCCAAAAGTATTATCTAAAGTTCTTTAGGGGAAGATTCTAAAATGTTGTCCAACTTCAAATATCTTCTCAAAGGATTTTTATTTTGGATCTAGATAAGGGACTAACTGTAGCTCAATTTGTACCTTTTTCAAAAATATTTACTATATTTTTAATTTAGTAAACATATTTTACTACATTTTTATTTACAATTGGAGGGAGATATTATAATTTAATCAACATTAATTTAGTTTGGATATCTCACCCTTGAGGCCATATAACTAGAGTCTTATATATTGTAGATCAATAACAATGGTAATAACACATGGATGAAAATATATTTCCCAAAGGAAAAATTTCATCTCAATATTTTATTTATTCATTAGGACATAACTATTTATGATTTTCTTGTGGAAAAGTTTTTAAAATTGGCATGATTTCCTAGACCTGAGGAGGCAAATGAAGTTTGTAACATAAGCAATGGTATGTGTACACGGTAAGAATGTGTATTCATGAAACTTTAACGTAGAATGCAAATGGATTGATGAAAAACTATACTAGACCCAAGATATCATCAACAGAATGTAATCTCTATAAGTGTCTCATGTCTCCCTAATTACAACTGCTAAAATAGCTCTCAAACCAGCATTTTAGTGACAATCCTAGAATAGGATATTGCTAAAGATGCAGTTCTACAATGAAACATGCAAGATCTATGACTAAAATGCGGATTATATGTGAAATACAACTCCTAGAAATGCTCTTGAAATGATCATGCTATGAACTAAATATGCAATAAATGAAGCTAAATGATACAAAATGATGCTAAATGACACAAAATGATACTAACAATGCTATGAAATTTCCACAATGAAAATGCTAAAACAACAAGTCTAAATATGCCTATAGTGTAGATGCATAAAAACTTGGGTCCCTTGTCTCTTAGATTTCCCTCCTATTCATAGGATTTCAGAAGGGGTTGGGGTAAGAACCAGGATTTTCACTTTTAACTGGGGGTGAAAGTGAAATTCAAAATATCTCATAAGAGGCCAAGAGGAAGAGTCCAACAGACTTGGTTTTGAGGATAATATGAGAATTTTTCAAATTCTTTTAAATGGTAAAAGGGAGATTTCCATCTTGTGAGGATAAAGTGATTTTATTGATTTACTAAATGATTCATTTTCAACACTTTGTCTCTCTCCTTCCTCCCTTTTTGAATTTTATTTTGTGAATGTGAATTGTTTTCTTCCTCTTTTAAAGTTGATTTAGGTCTTGTTGATTCCATAGGTGATTAATGACCTGATGTGATTTTTGATTTAAAAGTCTACCGTGTTTTTTCTGATTCTCTCTTTAGTTTGCATTGATTGATCAGAATCGCATGATTTAAGTCTTTGCCAATTTTTGGGTGTCTACAAATGCCCCTCTTTGAGCTAATATGTGAAACATATTAGTTCAAAGACTATCTTAATTTTATGTTTGATGATATTTTGTCATTTTGTCGTTGTCGTGATCTCTCTCTATCGATGACTTGATGCTTGATCATTGATGATTTGATGTTTTGATTGTTGTTGATTTGATGACTGGATTGTGATGTTGATTTTGCATTGTCATGGTTTTGCTTAGATATCCTGGTTTTGATGTTTGAAATTTTTTTGGCTAGGGTAGGACATTTTTGATGTTTCAAAAATTTTTAATGCCCTAGCTTGGATGCCCCAATTTGGATACAAATATACTACCCCCTTAAAAATAAAATTGGAAGAAATTATGAAAGTGTGAACGTGGAGTGGGTTCCAATTTTATTTCGGACATGGTGGGAGATTGGCGAGAAAGATAGTTAAAATGGTTTGATACAGTACCCAAGTCAGCTTTGGTGGTCAAAAAGTGGCCAAGAGGGGATAAATAATTTGAAAAGGTGATATAAATTCCACTTGGGGGGGTCAAATAGGTCAAAAAGACCTTTGAGCCTTATCATTTTCACTTTGGCTTTTGCATTTGGTGATTTGGAGCTCTGATCTAGCAAAGATGGTGGTGCCTTTACGCAAGCATAGATTTGAGAGGGGCCGTCATTATGAGCCTCTTGTAGACTACAGTGCTCCGATAAGTTATTGAGAGCCTCTTTGTTTGAAATTTAGCGTGTTTACCTATGTCTTGGGAGTTTTTGCATGGATTGGTAGGGTAGATGTGTTTATTTTAGTACTTAGCGCATTTGCATTGTTTTAGCGCATATGGGTAGTGTTTTAGTGCATGCACAAGGCATTTTAGTGCATTTGGAAACCCTAGATGTCAGGTATTTTAGCGCATATGGTAAATAATAGCCCATTTGAGAAATATAATAGCCCATTTGACCAAAACAACACATTAGAATAATGTAATAGCGCATATGCAAAATGTTCTAGCGCATCTCTACCATAAAATAGTGCTTTTGAGCATTGTTGCAGTGCATTCAAAGAAATAGTGCATTCGAGAAATATTTCAATGCATTTAGAGAATTTTGTAGCGCATTTACCTAGAATAGCGCATCTACATGATGTAATGAACATGTGAGATGGAATAGTGCATATAATCTATATAACGACACTTTTGAATGGTGGATTAGGGAAGTTGAATTTTGTGACTCATTTGACGGGGTGTAGATTATTTGTCGAGCATAAGATAACACCAAAGATTAGAGTCTTGGTTGGTCAATTAGGGATGGGCATAACAAGAAAACATTAGAAATTAGGTAGTCATGTAGTGATGTGCGTAGGATTGATCTAATGATAGACAGGTGATGTCCCAACTCATGATACAAAGTAGGGAAGCCAAGCCAGTCCAACCCAAAATAGAGAAAGACAAGCAATAGTTCCAAGATAGAACTAGTAGCTAGATGGCTAGATGCAATTATGCAATTGAATTTTGATGATCACTTTATGACGAAGACTGACATATTGTGTTTTCTTGATGAATAATAGGTGTGTGGGCGTAAACTCATGGTACGAAGGCTCTATCCGTAGCCCTTAGAGTCATTGGGATGATTGTTTGATGTAGATAGGTAGGTGATTGACAAGTGTGACTTCATGTATTTGCTACAGATGCCCCAGTTTTGAGTGAACAAGGGATTATTGACAACTGTACCCGAGCGGTGGCACTCGGACCACAACACATTCCATTTGCTAATGGGGGAGATGACAGTGACTCCTGAGGATTTGTACAAGATTTTTGAATCTCGACTATAAGGGATTTGGTGTATTATGATCAGACTGCTAGTGGGTTGCATTCCGAGACTTGTTCGAAGATTACAATATTGATGATGATAGCGTGTCCCGATTTCAAATGTTGCAATATGATGCATTAGCAATAGTATTGGTAGTACTAATAAGTGGATTTATGTTGCCAGATCATTGAGGGCAAGGGTGTCGTGTTGGATGGGGCTGGTTGATTTAGGAGATGATTGATGAGCCACGAAGATTTGCATGGGGTAGCTATATTTTGGCTCATTTGTATCATGATTTACACCAGGTAGTATATTCGGGGGCCTCGTCATTATCAGTAGGGGTTTATTTTCTACAAGTATGGACATGGGAGCATCTAGCCATTACTTATCTAGTGTGTGTACGACAGCGGTCCCAGGGCATGCCCTATATGTATACTTATTTGGATCCTATCATGCGGCCCCATTTGGGCAAGACAAAGTAGTGGCATCAGATTTTGGATGATATTGATGAGGTTGTATGGAGACCTTACAAGGTTATAGAGCCACGGGCAGAGGATGATGATGAGATGGGGTATTTCTTAAGTCTAAGTTTTTTTCTTGGTCAGGTTTCTTTTGTATTAGAGCAGTTTTGCTTTAGGCAAGTGGTGAGGCAATTTGGTTGATGACAGGGCATGTTATAGGGGACTGCACATTATGCTTGAGTTTAGTCAGAGAGAGCAGTGTAGGGGTCGACACTAGAGTATGAGGCTTGTTTGGAGGCCTTTTTATAGATGATAGACACACCATAGCCTTGGGATTTATGAGATGGGGTGGAAGATGCTGGGATGGAGGGGCATTATGCACAGTGGTTTCAGGATCATCCCTTCTCGAGATACACAGATCCAACCAAGTCGATGCTAGGTATTGATGAGCCATCGAGTGGGGGCAAGGATGATGATGATGATGGTGGTCCAGGGAGAGGTAGAGGGAGGTGATGAGCCAGGATCAGAGTGGGTAGAGTACGAGGGAGACGAGGTTGAGTAGCCGTGGTGTTACCATAGAGGGGAGTGGCACGAGGCCCAGTGCAAGGACCTGTGGGTGTAGGGAGAGCTAGGGATCTCTATGGACAAGTGGTGCATGAGTGAGAGGAGGGATGGTTGGGCGACATGATGGAGTAGAGAAAATGAGGGCGAGATTGCTAGAGGATGTTCAATTTATCTACCAACAGTGGCCACGAGTGCACGAGCCTAACAGAGATCCACCAGGTGCATAACCGCAAGTGCAACAATAGGTACCAATAGAGGTATAGATGTCAGAGAGGTTTGAGAGATCGACTGATTTAGAGACTTGGGTGAGTGCTATAGAGGCTCGGATGAGCGAGGTGCTGAGTACCTTGTAGAAACTCATAGCAGTGATGAGACTAGGACCACCGTCGCCACCACTGCCACTAAGGACAAATGGGGCATCTTCAAGTCAGATGGCTATGATTGGACTGATCACACCATCGATAGATATGAGAGAGTAGTCATGATGAGAGGATACGGGTGCCCCCAGTGAGCAGGGACCCTTAGATTAGGCACCCTCATAGGAATGAGTGTTTATCATTGTACTATGACCTCATTCTTCATTATATACGATTATGCATGTGATGTTCACTGGACATTTATGTTGATGTACTTAGTTGATTCTCAAGTTTTGTACTTTCATGTTATATGATCATGCCATGTTGATGCATTTTATCTATTGTTCATGTGATTTTAGCCTTCTGCAGGACTTTATGATTGTCATGGTGCTTTATGAAATATCTGAGCTTCATTGATGGTTTAGATGTGTGCACTTATTCTATCATGGACTTATGTTGTCATGTGATTGTGTGATGTGATGATTATGTTGATAGTGGATGCAGATGTGTATATATATGTGAATGATTAATGTAGATGAATCATGATTTAGAGTAGATGGTAGGTTATTGATGATGTAATGAAAATGTGATGTTGTAACATGAATGTAATGAAATGAAATGAAATGACATGAAATAAAATGAAATATGAAATGAAGTGACATGAAATGAAACGAAATATGATAACATGCCATGAATTGAAATGAGATGTGATAACATGATATGTAATGTAATGCAATGAAATGAGGAATGAAAATGCAATGAAATGAAATAAGAGAATGTGATATAATGAAATGTAATATGAGATAATGAAAATCATTTGTAATGCAATATAATGGAATGAAATGAGAGATGAATTGCAATGATGTGAATATCATGGTAAGAATGAAACATGATAAAAATGTGTGAATCATGACGTAACGAAGATGCAATGAAATAAAATATATAACGAAATGAAATGAAACGAGGTGAATTACAATGTACTATGAAAATGCACTCCAATGAGAAATGTAATACGTGATGAAATGAAATGAGATGGATTAGGCGATAAAAATGAAATGAGATGAAGATGAAATGGTATGATATATGAAATGAAAATGATGTGATATGAAATAGAAAATGAAATGAAATGAAATGGATTATGTAATGAAATGCAATGATTAATGAAATAAAAATGCAATGATATATGAAATGACATGAAATAAGACAGGTAACGAGATGGAAGATGGAATAAAATGAAATGATAAGGAATGTGAAATGAAAATGAAATGGGAAATGAAATGAATTATGAAATGAAAATGTAATGGATTATGCAATGAAATGAAATGAAACAATGTGAAATGTAAGGAAATGACACAATATGATATGAAATGTAATGATAAGATGTATGCAGCGAAATGAAATGAAATGAATATGTAATGGAATGATAAGTGAAAATATAATGAAATGGAATGATATGAAATGTAGTTAAATGGAGTGAAAATGTAATGAAATGGAATGATATGAAATGTAGTGAAATGGAGTGAAAATGTAATGAAATGGAATGATATAATAGTGAAATGAAAATGAAATGAGATGAAAAAGAGATAAGTAACGAAATGAAACAAGATGGAAGATGGAATGAAACAAAATGACATGGGATATAAAATGAAAATGAGATGGAATACGAAATGAAAATGAAATGATCTATGGAATAGGTGATGAGAAGAAAGGATATGACATGAAATGAAAATGACAAGGAATATGTTAGGAAATGCAACAAGATGAGTCATGAAATGAAAATGAAACAAAATATGAAATGAAATTGTTTGAGATTCAAAGACTTTGAGTTGGTATGTCAATATTTGCAATTCAAAGCCACTAAATGAATGGATGAAATGGTGAAATGAAAGAGAAGGAAAATGAGAAAAGGCAATGCAATGAATTAGATGAAAATGGAAGGTGGTTAAATGAGATTGTTTGAGATTCAAAAGCAATACAAGGCAGCAAATGAGGTGGTGCAATCTGATGGTGAATTGATGACATGTAATGCTAGCACATATAAGATGAAGAAAAAAAGTCCATGAGTACTCATAAACTCGCTTTGAGGGTGATGTTGATGGTGTTGTACATGTTGTTTATAACCAATTGTGAAATTGTTGATTAATGTTGGTGAATTATATCCTAATTTATGTGCCAACCATATGTTTTGCAAGGAACCCAAGATGAAAAATGTAAACTAGATGAATGCAACTAACTGCCACTTGTTCAAAGAGATGCAAACTAATTGTCATCATAGAGCATGTGATAAAAGTGACTAAGTACAACTACCACTAGCTCAACTATAGTGATATGACTACTATGTCACACTGAGAAGTACTAGCAAAAGGAATAATGTACAAGAAAACATGAAAACCACTAAGAAATGGAAGCTATAGCTACAAAATAATAAAAATAGGCACACCAACCAGTCACATGTTAGATAAAAGACCTCACCTAAGTAATGGACAAAATTGGTCAAGGTACACATGGCGTTCCATCCGAGAGGATGCTCTTATAAGTGGACACAAAAAATGTGTGAAACCAAAGGATCATAGGAATTAAACAATGAAAAGCCAACAAAATATCATGACTTTATCTTGGTACCTCTAGTCGAACACACCATTGAGATACTAAAAGTGCATGATAGCATAGAGAACCATTATGTGTGAACCAGGCGTGCTTCCAGTTGTGTGCCATAGGATCATGTTGTTTTGTTTATTTTGTTTAGGTCTACCAGAGAGTAACTTGTTGTATCAGGTGGATGGGAAGGTGTGGGATGTGTCAGTGGTGATTTACTAGTAGAATCCAGTGGTTGGTGTGCATCGACAAAAATTTGGGTGGCAGAATGTTAGAGCTGAAGGTCAAATGTACCAGGTACCAGTGCGGCAGGGTGCAGAGAGTGGATACATGGAAGACTGGTGCAGAATGAGGCTTGGGAAAATGATGGCTATAAGGAGGTGAATAGTATGATGATGAATCAAGGTGAAGTGGAGGGTAGAATGTGATTATTGGAGACAACAAGAAGTTGTGGAAATCATGCAAGTGAAAGTATGTTTGGCTCAGCAGATCAGTCACAGCAAGAGGGTGACACTAACTAGGGAAGGTGGAGGAGGCAAGGGCGGAGAGAAAAATGCGTTAGGCAAACTTTCGAGGAGTTGGTGGATCAACCAAAAATCCAAGTGTTACTTTTGGGTGTAGGAAAAACAAGACAACCAGGACAAAGGTTAGTGCATCCCGAAGAGGTGGGAATGGAGGTGGAAGAAATGCCCTTGTTAGCTTTAACGATGTTATCTGGGACTGTAGTACAATGGGCACTGTAGGAGGTAGTAGATGATGGGCCAATGACGTAGGTGGAGGATAGTCCGTCTGAAAAGATGAAGAGTATGTTGGGAGTGGAGGAGGAAGTGGGGGAAATAAAGTATCCTGAAAAGTCTATGGGAGAAATTGTGAAGGATGTGGGGGGTGTTAGTGGTGGTGAAGTACTGAGTGGAACGCAACAGTGGATTAGTCTTGGGACGCTAGGACGAGGTTTGACAAAAGGGGGAGCAAACATTGTAAATGTGGGGGAGCAACAACTAGAGGTGGGAGATAGTGATCAAGCATCACGGGACGTGGAAGGATTACAGAAACTATTGGTGATAGAGAGAGTGTGAGCGGAGAACATGGAATAAGAGGTTGCATTTTTTTAGGATTGATGAAGAAGGCTCGAGAGGATGGAGCACAAATAGAGGCAAAGTGATTGTAGGAAATGATAGATGTAGAGCGAACGGAGGTGCAATCACTAGAGATGGAGTTTCACATGGAACATGCATGAGCAGAGGGGAGCAATGTAGGAATGTGGGCCAAATGATCAAAGTCCCAACAGTTGCAAGAATCAATGAAGATGGTACAGGTAGGTTTGGAGAGCGCACAAAATGAGCTAGTGTTATTGCAGTCATAGTCTAAGTCATTTAGGGAGGCAATTGTTAAGGTGAAGTCCTTAGCGTTGAAGTTGCAAGAGCGGTTAGCGTTAAGTGAGGGGAAGGTGAGGCAACTATAGAAACATTTGGGTGAGGCAAAAGTGGATGTGGAGCATTGGTAAATGATGACTGATCAAATGCAATAGGAGTGGGGTGTGGCCCAACAAGCGATCACTGTACAGGGGGTAAGCAAGTTGGTGGAGAATGTGTTCATGGAAATGGACCAGACGGCCAAGGTACATCGAGAATCTACATATTGGATGGGACATTATTATCAGGCCTTCCCACATGAGGACTAGCGAGAGATGTAGTTTATAGATAAAGAATTTACAAATCTATTAAACATGCAATTGCATGGTGGAAGGTTTCCAATTCCTATTGAAGCAGTATGGACATGTAGGGGGTTGACACTAGGAGCTTTGTTGTCTGGAGCTAGGCCAGAAGAGACACCATTAATTGGACACCTTGCTATGCCACATCCCTTAGGAGGCCAGAATAAATAATCCACTAGACATTGTTGGGATGTAATGTAGTTAATGTTGTTGTAGGTGAATAAAAAGTTGGTGTTTGTTGTGGTAGCAACTGATGTTGATTGTAATGCATTGGCATGTGTGTTTTTTGGTATTTTCAAAATAAATTTGGATGTTTTTGTGATTTTTTCGAATATTTAAATGTTTTTGTAATTTTCTCGAATATTTAAATGTTTTTGGGATGTTTGGAAAATATTTGAATGTTTTTGTGATAAATGTTGGAATGATTTAACTCTTGTAAAAATGGGAATAATACCATCTGTAGAGTGAGGATAACCGTGATAGGTTTAGCAAGAATGTTTGTGTGTATATGAAGAACTAGTATAAACAATAATAATGCTAGTAGGAGGATGTTTCTCTAGGTGTGCGATGAGACGAGCATTCTTGAGGCCTGTGAAAAGGCGTTTGGGTCCCAAAAGAGGACACGTGGGTCTCAAGTATGCAAAATAAGGCCTTGAAAAGATGTTTTAAACCCGAGAAAGGCATGTTGGGGGCCCAAAAGACATTGAAGGTCTTGACAATGGAAAAATGGGGCCTATAAAAAGGTGTTTGTGCCAAAAAAGGCATTGGAGGAGCCTTAAAAAGGCACTTTGGGCCTAAAAAGGCATTGGAGGGGACCAAAAAGGATGCATGGGCCTTGAAAAAGGCACTAGAGGGGCCTAAAAAGGTGCTTTGAGGCCTAAAAGGCGCTAAAGGGGTCCAAAAAGGATGCATGGGCCTTGAAAAAGGCGCTAGAGGGGCCTAAAAAGGTGCTTTGGGCCTAAAAGGTGTTGAAGGGGTCCAAAAAGGATGCATGGGCCTTGAAAAAGGTGCTAGAGGGGCCTAAAAAGGCATTGAAGGTGGCCAAAAAAGATGCATGGGCCTTGAAATAGGCACTAGAGGGGCCTAAAAAGGTACTTTAGGCCTAAAAAGGTGCTGAAGGGGGTCCAAAAAGGACGCACGGGCCTTGAAAAAGGTGCTAGAGGAGTAAACCAAGCTCACATGCTTACACTTACTTATTCTATGCCTTTGGTTGAGTGAGGATAAAAGAGTCTGATGGATAATTGGGCTTTCAAGATAGCATTGACATAGTTCTTGAAGGAGGCTAGACTAATCGTGGCCACTACAACTTAAATAAGACTAATGATTTGTGGGGAATTGTTGCTCTTGACAAGAGGAGGGAAACAAGGGAACCTTTTGCACTATCCACGTTGTGCCAGATTTTCCAAAGTCCTATGAAATGGTTCAGGGTATTACCACAATTATTCTTAATATTAATGGGGCATGTTGGGAGCTGATGTTTTGTTGTATAGCCAGATTGAGAAATTGATAGGAATTTTGGGGTGTTATTGACAAGATTTGCCCCAGTTTTGAATGTTTTGGGCTAGTTGTGAATTTTTTGCTATTTTTAGATGATTTTTGATTTTTTTTGACATTTTTGGATAATATTTGATTTTTTTTGACATTTTGGATAATCTTTGAATTTTTTTGACATTTTTGGACAATTTTTTGAATTTTTTTGACATTTTTGAATTTTTTTTGACATTTTTGGACACTTTTTGAATTGTTTTGATATTTTTGGACAATTTTTGGGTTTTTATTGGTAGTTTTAAGCTATTTTTGACTCTCTTTTTTTGGCATTTTTGGATGATATTTAATTTTTTTGGTAATTTTGGATGAGTTTTGGGTATGTGGGGGTGGAACGGAGGATGTGAGCAAAATTTGATGGAATACGATGGTGACCAGGACCATGTGAGGTACCTAAAGAGGTAATGAAGGAGTTTATGATGCCAAATGGGTTGACTGAAGGCTAAATTAAATATTAGAGATCATTGGGGAAGGTGGATGGTAGAGATGTGCATTGATTTTCCTGCAATTCATGTCTATGGTATCTCAATACATAATCAGACTCCCTATGTTGTTGAATTTGTGGTGCTCCCTGTTGTTGCCATTATACTATCTTTTCCATTGCTATGTACATTCACTCAAGGAAAA
This sequence comes from Cupressus sempervirens, assembly GCA_028749045.1. NCBI lineage: Eukaryota > Viridiplantae > Streptophyta > Pinopsida > Cupressales > Cupressaceae > Cupressus > Cupressus sempervirens. Next base: position 400,487,128 of record CM053786.1, read on the forward strand.
GGGTTTTGATTTGCTCTTGTTATTGTTATTATTATTGTCGTTGTGAGCTCTGTTTCCCTTGCTTTACTATTACTTCCATATTGACTATTTTTGCTGCTATGAATCCACTCTTGATGCCAAAAGACCTTAGAATTGTAATCCACAAATGTTTCTCAAGGGGGTATGTGGGAAATTAATTCTAGATCGAATACAAACCTGATAGACTACGCTAGCTTCTTAGCCCCAAATAAACAAATAATTTTCCACTAAATACCTCCAAATAATTCAACTGTTAATGCTACCCCTTTCTCTTATTCCCATCTTCTATTAATTGCAATGGGAAGCTGCAAAGAACCAAAATTTGTCTCAGAGACATTAAATCAACCATTCAACTGCAACCCTTTTTCAGCATTGAAGGCCTTGTGTTGTTTAGGGAAGTCTAAAAGTGCTATCTCTTGCCCCTTTCCAAACCAAAAGTGGCATTCTTACTTCTATTGTACCAATTTTTGTTTTTTTGATGTTTTTCAATTTTTTTGGTATTTTTGATGTTTTTCTCAAAGCTTTTAAACATAAAACCATTTGAGATGGATGTTATTTATAGGTTCTGCTAATTCTGTACCATCACAATTTGAAAATCCCAAAGGATTCTATGATAAGGTAAGGACCAATCTAGTTGGTCTCCCATTTCCCTTTCTTTTCTCTTGCTACTTGGTTGTTGGGGTTTCTCTAAGCACTAGGTCACTAATTTGAAAGACCCAATGTTTAACCCTTTTGTTGTAATGCCTTGATAATCTATTCTAATACACTTTGAGATTTTCATGGGTTGTATGCTAATGTTCCTCTAACAACTCTAGCTGTTCTAGATGGGCCACTTTGTAATCCTCATCTGATAGGACATCTTGAAGAGTAACCCTCCAGGAGGGGATCTCAACCTCTAATAGGAGAATGACTTCACAACCATAAACCAATGAGAAGGGCGTCAAACCTGTACGCGTCCTAATACTCATCCTATAGGCCCAAAGGATGGGGTTTAATTATAGATGCCAATCCCTACTAGTATCATTGACTATTTTCTTGAGGATGTTGATAATAGTTTTGTTGGTAGCTTCTGCTTGGCCATTGCCTTGGGTATAGTAAATTGATGAAGAATGGTGTATAATATGAATTTTTTCACATAATTCATTAATTATTTGGTTTTTGAAATACAAGGAGTTATTTGTGAGAATTGCATGAGCTATGCCAAACTGACAAATGATATGGTTGAGAATAAAAGAGGAGAGCTACTTTCTCGTAGAGTCGGCAAGTGGCACTGCTTCAACCCACTTTGTGAAGTATTTGGTGGTAGTGATAATCCATTTATGCCCATTGGAGGAGGGTGGATGGATCGCTCCAATCAAATCAAAACCCCATTAATAAAAAGGCCATGGCATGGCCAAAATATTTAGCTCTTGGGTTGGTGCATGAATAAAGTTACCATGGATTTGGCATTTTTTACAGGTTTTGACAAAATCAATAGAATCCTTTTCCATCATCTACCAAAAATAGCCCATTCTAAGAATCTTCTTGGCTAATGTGAACCCACTAGATTGTGACCCGCAAATCCCTACATGGACTTCTTGCAGAGTGACTCTAGACTCATCCTTTTCAAGACACCTAAAAAAGTACCGTCAAGACCTTTCCTATACAATGTATTAGCCACCAAGGTGTAATGGGAGGCTTGGAATATGAAATTTCATTTTTGGTTTTGTGAGAGGTTAGGCGAGATGGTGTTATCACGGAGGTAAGTGATAATGGGACTGTACCAAAGGGAATCAGGGGTGTTTAGATGGAAAATGATAAGGGAATCAGGTTGAGTAAATGCGGGTTGAACCACCTCTTCCACTAGGAACTTACACCACTCGTGTTGTTCTAAGAGCTGAAGTAAGGAGGCCAAGGTGGCCATAGCATTTGCTGCTCTATTTCTTTCTTTGGGAATTTGTTCGAAAGTAATGTGAACAAAACATGCCTTTAGTGCATCAACTATATGTTTATAAGGCAAGAATTTTTCATCTTTTTTCTGATAAGTATCTATATCTTGATTGAAGACTAATTGGGAGTCTCCATAAACTTCTAGGGCTATCAATTTCCATTCCAAAGCCAGCTTGAGACCAGAGACCAAAGCTTCATATTCAGCCATGTTTTTAGTGCAAGGGAAGAGTAGTTTGTAAGATTTGGGGATGGTAACGCCAAGTGGCATGATGAAAAAAATACCAACACCTGACCCATGGTGTGTGTAGGAACCATCAAAATAAAATTTCCATGTTACTAGCTCTGCTTGAAGGATGTGCATATCAGGGAAGTCAACTAAGATAGGATTGGAACTTTCTATAGGCGTATCTGTCAATTGATCGGAAATGGCCTATCCTTTTATTGCCTTCCTATCCACATACTCAATGTAAAACTCACCTAGGATCATTATCCATTTAGCCAATCTACTTGTTAATGTTGTCTTACTGAGAATGTATTTGAGAGGATCAATCTTGGAGATGAGCCTGACTTTGTGCATCAAGAGATAATGACATAGCTTTTGGGAAGCAAAAACTATGGCCAGGTAAGCCTTTTCAATGAAGAAATAATTGAGCTCATAGTTGACTAAGGTGTGACTGATGTAGTAAATGGCTCCTTCTTTTCCTTGGTCATTTTCTTACGCCAGTGACTTATCCGTTATAGAAATATACAATAGTAATGGTATTTATGATACCAGAGGTACCAACACAGGTGGATTCATGAAATAGGTTTTAATTGTTTCAAAAGCCTTCTAACATTGATCATCCCACTTAAAATTTATGTCTTTATGCAACATGTGTGTGTGAAAGGTATACACTTTTCCACCAACTGAGAAATGAACTAGCGCACTGATTGAAGCCTACCCTAAAGAGAGTGTAACTGATTCAGGTTCTTTGGAGGTTGCATATTAATTATGGCTTGCACCTTCTCGGGGTCAACTTCAATCCCTTTAGCAGAGACAATATATCCTAGAAGCTTGCCTGATTTGATGCCATAAGCACATTTCTTGGGATTGACCCTAACCTTAAATGCTTCTAGGTGGGTGAATATTTTGGCCAGTATGGGAAGATGCTCTTCTCAACTATGGGATTTAGCAAGAATGTCATCCGCATAATCTTACATGAAGATATGCATCATATCATGAAAGATAGTGGTCATGGCCCATTGATAGGTGATCTCGGCATTCTTTAACCCAAAAGTCATTACACTCCAATAAAATGTGCCCCATGCACAAGTAAAAGTTGTTTTCTCTTGATCTTCTGGTGCTATTCTGATTTGATTGTATCCTGAAAACCCATCCATAAGTGAAAACATGGAATGGCCTACTGTGAGATCGATAATGGTGTTGATATTAGGGAGAGGAAAGTCATCTTTAGGGCATGTTTTGTTGAAATCTTGGAAGTCGATACAGATGCGTATGCTACCATTCTTCTTTGATACTGGGACAATGTTGGAGATCCATGAAGAGTAACCCTCCAGGAGGGGATCTCAACCTCTAATGGGAGAATGGCTTCACAACCATAAACCAATGAGAAGGGTGTCACGCCTATACGCATCCCAATACTCATCCTATAGGCCCAAAGGGTGGGGTTTAATTGTAGATGCCAATCCGTACTAGTATCATTGACTATTTTCTTGAGGATGTTGATAATAGTTTTGTTGGTAGCTTTTGCTTGGCCATTGCCTTGGGTATAGTAAATTGATGAAGAATGGTGTATAATATGAAAATTTTCACATAAATCATCAATTATTTGGTTTTTGAAATACAAGGAGTTATTTGTAAGACTTGTATGAGGTATGCCAAACCAACAAATGATATGGTTGAGAATAAAAGAGGAGATCTGCTTTCCTGTAGAGTCGGCAAGTGGTGCCGCTTCGACCCACTTGGCGAAGTATTTGGTGGCAGTGATAATCCATTTATGCCCACTGAAGGAGGATGGATGGATGGCTCCAATAAAATCAAAACCCCATTGATAAAAAGGCCATGGTGTGGCCAAAAGATTTAGCTCTTGGGTTGGTACGTGAATAAGGTTACCAAGGATTTGGCATTTTATATAGGTTTTGACAAATTCAATAGAATCCTTTTCCATGGTTGCCCAAAAATAGCCCACTCTAAGAATCTTCTTGGCTAATGTGAACCCACTAGATTGTGACCCACAAATCCCTACATAGACTTCTTGTAGAGTGACTCTAGATTCATCCTTTTCAAGACACCTAATAAAGTACTGTCAAGACCTTTCCTATACAATGTATTAGCCACCAAGGTGTAACGGGAGGCTTGGCAGATGAAATTTCATTTGGTTACATGAGAGGTTAGATGGAATGGTGTTATCATGGAGGTAAGTGATAATGGGACTGTACCAAAGGGAATCGGGGGCATTTAGATGGCAAATGATAAGAGAATCGGGTTGAGTAAATGCGGGTTGAACCACCTCTTCTACTAGGAACTTACACCACTCATGTTGTTCTAGGAGATGAAGTAAGGAGGCCAAGGTGGTCATAGCATCTGTTGCTCTATTTCTTTCTCTGGGAATTTGTTCAAAAGTAATGTGAACAAAACATGCCTTAAGTGCATCAACTATATGTTTATAAGGCAACAATTTTCCATCTTTTGTCTGATAAGTATCTATAACTTGATTGATGACTAATTGGGAGTCTCCATAAACTTCTAGGGCCATCAATTTCCATTCCAAAGCCAGCTTGAGACCCAAGACCAAAGCTTCATATTCGACCATGTTGTGTGTGCAAGGGAAGAGCAGTTTGTAAGATTTGGGGATGGTAACACCAAGTGGCGTGATGAACAAAATACCAGTGCCCAACCCATGGTGTGTGTAGGAACCATCAAAATAAAATTTCCATGATACTGGCTCTACTTGAAGGATGTGCATATTAGGGAAGTCAACTTAGATAGGATTGGAACTTTCTATAGGTGCATCTGTCAATTGATCAGAAATGGCCTATCCTTTTATTGCCTTCCTATCCAAATACTCAATGTCAAACTCACCTAAGATCATTACCCATTTAGCTAGTCTACCTGTTAATGTTGTCTTACTAAGAAAGTATTTGAGAGCATAAATCTTGGAGATGAGCCTGACTTTGTGCATCAAGAGATAATGACATAGCTTTTGGGAAGCAAAAACTATGGCCATGCAAGCCTTTTCAATGAAGAAATAATTAAGCTCATAGTTGACTAAGGTGCGACTGATGTAGTAAATGGCTCATTCTTTTCCTTTGTCATTTTCTTGTGCTAGGAGGGCTCCCATTGACTTATCTATTACAGAAATATACAATAGTAATGGTTTTTGTGATACCAGAGGTACCAAGACAGGTGGATTCATCAAATAGGTTTTAAGTGTTTCAAAAGACTTCTGACATTGTTCAACTCACTTAAAATTTATGTCTTTATGTAGCATGTGTGTGAAAGGTATACACTTTTCCACCAACTGAGAAATGAACCGGTGCATTGATTGAAGCCTACCCTAAAGAGAGCGTAACTGATTTAGGTTCTTTGGAGGTTGCATATTAATTATGGCTTGTACCTTCTCGAGGTCAACTTCTATCCCTTTAGCAAAGACAATATATCCTAGAAGCTTGCCTGATTTGATGCCAAAAGCACATTTCTTGGGATTGAGCTTGACCTTAAATGCTTCTAGGTGGGTGAATATTTTGGCCAGTATGGGAAGATGCTCTTCTCAACTATGGGATTTAGCAAGAATGTCATCCACATAATCTTCCATGAAGATATGCATCATATCATGAAAGATAGTGGTCATGGCCCATTGATAGGTGGTCCTAGCATTCTTTAACCCAAAAGGCATTAAACTCCAATAAAATGTGCCCCTTGCACAAGTAAAAGTTGTTTTCTCTTGATCTTTTGGTGCTATTCTTATTTGATTGTATCCTGAAAACCCATCCATAAGTGAAAACATGGAATGGCCTGCTGTGAGATTGAAAATGGTGTTGATATTAGGGAGAGGAAAGTCATCTTTAGGGCATGTTTTGTTGAAATCCTGGAAGTTGATACAGATGTGTATGCTGCCATTCTTCTTTGATATTGGGACAATGTTGGAGATCCATGATGCATACACTAGGGGCCGGATGAAATTGGTACTGATTAATTTTTCCAATTCTGCTTTCACTAATAGGGCTATGTGAGGATGCATCTTTCTGAGTTTTTATTTCACTAGCTTAACCTCTAGAGAGATGTTAAGATGGTGGAGGATTAAGGTCAGGTCTAAGCTGGGCATGTTTGCATAGGACCATGCAATTTTTTTCTCTTTCTTCAAAGAATTCAATAAATGCTTTCCTTTTATTTTGACTCAAGGATTGTGCCAAATAAATGACCTTTGTTTCTTGTTCTATGCTAATGTTGACCAGTTCTATAGGCTCAATCAAAATATAAGATTGCTCCTCAAAATGTTCAGGTAAGGTATCAATTACCCCATCCGTGAGTGCCACAGTTGGCTTTTCACCTTGGGATACATCACCTCTGTTTGTTTCCATTTTTCTATCAAGATTAGCCACAATTTGGTGGTGGTCAATAAGGTTGTGGGATGCTTGCCCTAATCTACTATGACTAAGATGATTGATACTCAACTTGACTATATGCTCTTCTTCCATTCTTCATTGACGAGATGGTTCAACCACATTAAGGTAGATGAAAACTTCACAGTCAGTGTCAAAATGAAGGAGGTGATGAGGTTTAGTTGTATCCCAGTTAATTAGCTCAAGATGGACTAGGGAAAGTGATTCATAGTATGGGAAGGGTTGCACGGGGTTTGAAGACATAAATTCATTAAATGGATCATATGTTGTATCTGTTAGATCTATGACATGGACTTCTTCTAGAGTGTCGGGGAAAGTAGAGCTTGCAAGAGGCTCATAGTAATCATCTTCAAATTCCACTGGAAAGAAATTAGGGAATAAAGTTTGAAATTGAAACCCTTTAATGTGTTCATCATCTTCTAAGCCACCCTGATGTACTATATGCCAAATTCTCATTTATGTCATCAGTTGTTACTGGGGGATAACTGTCCTTTGGTTTGGGTACCCACACCAAGGTAGAAGAGGTTTGCACCTTGTCTTGTCCATAATACCCTACCCCTATTTTAGATTTATTGGACCTAAATCATGCCATAAAAGGTTTGATGATTCCTTTCCCTTTCCCTAAGGGACCATCTGTCATGTATTCCATCTTTATCATTTGATCAAAGCCTTTCCCATGTAGGTGGGAGGAGATGTCAATGTTCTGTTGACTGATGTCTTCCACTAGGTTTGGAGGTGTGCCACTTGCTTTGACAAAATGTTCATGATATGGTTTGGTAGAAGTTAGTTTTCCATGAGACCTCAAAGAAAGTGGGGGATCAAATAGGGAGAATGAGTACTCACCTACCCCTTTATGGTGCAACTTACATTTTATATTAAATTCCTTGATTAGTTTATCCATTTCTTAATAGTGTAGTTGTTGAGGATCTTTTGATGATGATGGCAGTGAAGGAGTGGAAGGACCTGAACAAACCACTTTCTCTTTATCCTTAATTGATGTTGATAAGTGGTTGCTCATTTGGTTAGTTGAGCATGAAGTGCTCGTAACCGTTGGCTGACTATTGGCATTTGTCAGTGTATCAACTTCTTCTATGTTATGAGGGACAAGTGAGTTACAATACTGGGCAATGTGTTGATCTTCAGGTATGGTTATCTCTTGACCCATGTATGGAAATTTAAGGCACTAGTGGTAGGTGGAGGGAACAACTTGCATGTAATGTATCCATGGTCTTCCCAATAGGATGTTACAGGTTAATTGTAGGTCTAAGACCTGATAGACAATTTATTTCATGACTGGCCCTACTTTGATTGGTAATATGACCATGCCTTTGGAGGACCTTTCTTCATCATCATAGGCCCTGATGATAATCTTTTTTCTTGGGTCAACAACATCCTTTGCGTACCCGAGGGCTTTCACTAAACTAATTGTGCAGATATTTAGACTAGCCCCACCATTGACCAATACCCTTTTAACTCAGTTCTTGTGGATGAATACTTATATGTGTAAAGGAGAATTTTGTGGTTGTATGACAGACATGTCATCTTGAGCTGAAAAAGACATGTAGTGAGGAGCAACTAAATTACTGACCATGTTTTGGAATCTACTCACATCTAGGTTATTTGGCACTAAGGCTTTGGTGAGTATCTCTTTATGCTCCAGGGAGATTTGTAGTAGTTCAAAAATGGAGATGTGGGCTAGAGTCTTGAGTAATTGGTTAACCATGTTATACCCGGGCATGGAGGAACTTTTAACTACTCGATCAGGATTTGTCACTAGTCCTGGTAGGATAATTTTGGAGGCTTGACCTTAGATGACAACATTTGAGGACTGCGTTTTATTTTTATCTTTAATTATGATGACATTTATAGTATCATCAAATCTAGAAATCATACCAATGGTATTATCATAGTGGTGCACATAATTAACCTTGGTTTGCACATTTTGATTAGCCTTGGAAGACTCCCCCTTTTCATGACTTATGAAGGGGTTCTTACAGGTTGTATGATCTTCATTATTACTGAGATTGTTTACTTCAATGGTTCCATCGTTTATTAATTTTTGGATGACCCCCTTAAGGGCGAGGTGATTGTTTGTTAGGTGCCCCCAGTTTCCATGATAGGCACAACTGTGTTTCTTATTCCACCATTTTGGCTTGAGTTGGGGTTCATATGGTTTAGCCTCGGGTAACATGATGAGGTCATCGACCAAGATCATTTGTAAAGCATTCTCATAGGACACCCCTATTGGTGTATACTCCTTAGGTATATTAGAAGATTGATATCTTTGTGGTGGAGGAGCTTGATTGTAAGAAACTTGTTGGTTAGACATAGAGGAAGTCCTTGTGTTACATTAGTAAAACAGACATACATTATTTTGTTGAGGTGTGACACTGGGACCCAGTTGATTTAAAGGGGGTTGAGTTTGAGTTTTGACATGATTGGCTTCAACTACCCCATCATTTGTGATATTTTTATTATTGTTTCTCCACCACAATTTTTGCTTGTCAGTGGACCGATAAGAGGAATTGTGTGGAATTGTTGGAGAAACCTTTACCATCTTTAGATAATTTAATTATGTCATTGTTTACCAATGTTTCTTCCACCTTAGCTATGTTTTCTAAAGTGGTTTAAAAATCTTTAGGCCCTTGGAGTTTGAGCCAATAATTCATCGATTTTGAGAGATTGTTGATGAAGATATCAATCTTCTCCTTATCTAGTATGTATCTATGATATTTAGCAAACATGTGCCTCCACCATTGTAGGAAGGTCTTGAATGATTCACCTAGGAGTTATTTTGTATTGCCTAGATCAATTATTGTAACCTCTCTTTCAATGTTGTAAGAATATTGGGTGATAAAAATGGAGGCCAATTGATCAAAGGTTTTAATATTGGAGGGTAGCTTGGAGAACTACTCCATGGCTTTTCCCCTGAGGCTCCTAGGAAATAGACACATTAGGTATGTTGTGTCATGGAAAAAATCCATGCCCAATGTATAGAATTGCTTCAAGTGATCTTGTGGATCCAATGTGCCAAAATATTTATTATACTTTGGTATCTGCACATGTGGAGGAAAAGGTGTGAAGGTAATGTTTTTATCGAATGGTAGGTGACACACCTTTTCAAGGCTAAACTTTTTGGGTTGTGTTTTTCCTCTTCTCATCTTTTCCATTTATAGTTGTAAGTCTTGTGATTTTTGTGTGACTATATCTAGAGTTGATTCTTCTTCATCTCATTTCAAATCGGTCACATCAAAATTAGATGGCAATTTTGCACCTTATTGTGCTAATGCGAGTATGTACTGTTCTTTGTAATTTTCCAAAATATTGTCCATGATGTCAACAAGTTCAGGATTTTTTTGAAAATCTTTGATCTTAGATTCAATGCTTCTATCATCCCACATGTGAAATGAGCCCATTATGGCTAAGGATTCTAAATTTTAATCACATAAGGGTGACTTGAGAGTACCCTCATTCTATGTGCACTCTGTTGTTGTAGTAGATTTTGGGAGGTTTAGAGGTTCTATGCATTTGATGGTTCTACTTGCTATCCTAGCTCTTACTTGTATGGGTGACCATTTTAGTTTTGTTGGTACACTTGTTTTGCATGGTTGCATGAAAGGTGAGTTGGATTCTTTTAGTTTTCAGGCATTTTTCAAGAAGTGGTAGTTTTCGTTGATCGTGATTTGTTTGTAGCAATAAGCTAATTTGGACAAGATGTTTGCCAATGTTGATAGGATAAGGTCCACTTTCACAAAATCAGGTATGGATGTGTGTTTTTGAACATTCCTAGTTTGATGTGCAAAGTGAGGTAATGGTAATTGTTGGGTTGATGACGATGTAGCTTTGCTTGTTTCAAAAGGTGTTTTCAATTAGACATGAAAATTTTTAGACTTTGTAAAATACCAGCACAAAAAAGGGTATCCAAATTTATAGTTTATTTGCAAGTATCATGTTTGCAGATAGCCTTTGTTTCATGTTTTTGCTCAGATGCATCATAGGAATGTTTAGATGCATTGTTTTAGTAATCAAATGTGTTTTTTTGTTGCTCATATGCACTATTTCAATGCACAGATGCACTAGTTTAACTCTTATATGCACTATTTCATAAATTAGATACATTGCTTTAAGTATCAGATGCATTGTTTCATAGGTATATGCATCATAACAACATTTAGAAGCATGACACGAGTGTTCAAAAGCACTATTTTATGCAATGTATGTGCTATTTCAAGGATTATTCAGTAATGTCTTCTTTTTAAACTTGGTTTCTTAATACCGATTTGAGGTTGGTCTTTCTGGAAGGTTTATGATCTGCACTGGTGTTCATTATTAAGTTTGAAAGCACTCAAGGACAATGGTAGTGAGATCAAAACAAAGTGAAAAATCACACGCACCTAGAAAACAAAAAAATATGGCTTCCTAGCAAGGTTATCTAAGGCTGGTGACTAGTGGGTCTTAGTGTTCTAACTGTGTTCAGATTTACCTCTCCTATAACAAAGAGTTTCCCATCAATGCCAGGGAAGTTTGGCACAATCCCTCGAGGGACTACTAGAGGAAGGCTATGCGCCAAACACGGGTGTCTTGCATTAGATTAGGAATACAAGATTGGGGGCAAACCCTCTCACTAGCATTGCTAAGGCAACTCGGGAGGTAGCCCTTCTATGGATAGATTATCCTACCTAGTGAAAACAAGAAATGGAAGTCACAAACAAGTCTGGGAATCTGATCACTCAATAGAGTGAGAGCATATCCCTTCTATTTTGGCTCCCCAAACATGATAGACACAAAGATTTGATTTCCAACCCTTATACTACTAAAGATAGGGGGGCTCCTAATTAGACTATGTGTGGGTTCTTTTCCCCATTCAACTGTAACCAATCTTTATAGAAGGTCAGACATTCTGATCAACTCAAAGGAATTGAAAGCATAGGCCTACTTCTTTATCAAATCAGCGAGGTTGAACGTACTTATTAAGCTAGGTTTGAAAAATTGAGAAATACCACACTTTTAATTGACAAGAGCCGAGGTCCACCTACTTGATTCAAAGCTAGCAAAGGCTAGGTGCATTTATGAGGTCTTCATTCCCATTGCACACTGTCTACAATTTGAAAGCTTGTTTGTTGATGCAAAAGGGACCTATAAGCAAAAGATATTCGAATCTGGAAGTTAGATACAAGAAACTACAACTTTTATCAAATGCACTACAGAAATGCCCATATGCATTACAAAAAATGTCAAATGCACTCTTCTATTATGCAGATGCACTATAAAAAAGTTAAATGCACTATGGGATGCTTCTGATGCTCTACAAAAATGATTAAATGCATCCTAGAAAATCTCTAATGCACTATTCTATTATGCAAATGTGCTATAAGAAAGTTAAATGCACTATTAGATGCTTTAGATGCTCTATAGAAATGATTAAATGCATCACAAAACCCTTAAGAGCACTATAAGAATATGCAGATGCGTTACAATATATAGCAAATGCATTATAGAATATTGTATAAGCACTACAATAAAATTAAATGCATTGAAACAGAGTTCATAAGCATTAAGATATCTCTTGGAAGCATTGAAATGTAGTGCAAAAGTGTCAAAAGACTCAGATCCAACCTTTTATTCTTCAAAAAGACTTTGGATTGCTGTTCTTGCTGATATGAGGTCTCTGAGATGCAGTAGAACCTGTCTTTGATCAGATCTGCACAAGAGAATAGCCAAACAAATATAGATCTATACTAGAGATGAAGGATTAGACTAAAAAACTTGAAAATAGAGAGGCTTTTAGTTTTAGCCCCATGGTGGGTGCCATTTTGTACACGGTAAGAATGAGTATTCATGAAACTTTAACGTAGAATGCAAATGGATCGATGATAAACTATACTAGACCCAAGATATTATCAGCAGAATGTAATCTCTACAAGTGTCTCATGTCTCCCTAACTACAACCACTAAAATAGCTCTTAGACCAGCATCTTAGTGATAGTTCTAGAATGGGATATTGCTAAAGATGTAGATCTACAATGAAACATGCAAGATCTATGACTAAAATGTGGATTATATGTGAAATACAACTCCTAGAAATGCTCTTGAAATGATCACACTATGAACTAAATATGCAATAAATGAAGCTAAATGATACAAAATGATGCTAAATGACACAAAATGATGTTAAAAATGCTATGAAATTGCCACAATGAAAATGCTAAAACAATGAGTCTAAATATGCCTATAGTGTAGATGCATAAAAACTTGGGTCCAGTTTCTCTTAGATTTCCCTCCTATTTATAGGATTTTGAAAGGGGTTGGGGTAAGAATCAGGATTTTCACTTTTGACTAGGGGTGAAAGTGAAACTCAAAATATCTCATAAGAGGCTAGGAGCAAGAATCCAACAGACTTGGTTTTGAGGATAATATGAGGATTTTTCAAATTCTTTTAAATGGTAAAAGGGAGATTTCCATCTTGTGAGGATAAAGTGATTTTATTGATTTACTAAATGATTCATTTTCAACACTTTGTCTCTCTCCTTCCTCCCTTTTTGAATTTTATTTTGTGAATGTGAATTGTTTTCTTCCTCTTTTAAAGTTGATTTAGGTCTTGTTGATTCCATAGGTGATTAATGACCTAATTATGCCTGGCACAATCGGTGATATTTAACATTACAAAAGAGAAGATGATGGAAGACTTGATGCAAACCCTAGCAAAATTGTATTAAAATCCCTCTAGTTCGAACAAAATATTTCTCATGAAGCATTTATTTAATATGAAGTTAATAAAGTTACTACTCAATTATATTTTTTAAATTTTAATTTCAATGATGAAATCGGGGCTCTCTTGATTTTGTGTTCTTTGCCTGAAAGTTGGAATGGCTTGATAATGGCTGTGAGTAATTATGTTTCTAGATCTACCCTAAAATTTGATGATGTGATTGGTGTTATTCTAAGTGAGGAAACTTGTAGGATAACCTCAAGTGGATCTACATCAAGAAATGCTTTGAACTCACAAAGCAGAGACAAGCCGACTAGGAGAGGAAGTAATTATGGAAATTATGGGAAACAAGGTAAACTTTAAGAAACCCCCCTCTAGAAGAAGATATAAAATATTGGCAAATCTTTCATTATTTTGAAAAACAAAATTACTTCTATTGGTGATTATTTTGGAATCATAATTATTGTGTAGAAAATATCGGCAAATCTTAATAATAATAGGAAGTTCATTAATCACCATAGAGTATTACAAATCAAGATTATATAATTTTTAACACATAGAATCTTATGAGAATCATTACATTATATTTTAAGCCAATAGTGAAAACTAAATATTGGCGATACATCTCTAAAGTAACTAATAGTTATGATAGTTATTGGTGAATTAATATTCATTTCTCCAATAATATATAGTATTTAGGTCAATCAAATCTACTCATGTATCGAGTATTATGGAAAATCTTTGAGTTTAATTTTTTAATAAAATAAATTATTCAGGATTTTAAATATTTTAGAACTAAATTTTATAAAAATGTGGCAATTTAGGTTTCCTTAAATCTTAAATTATTAGCCAAATTACTATTCAAAAAAATCTAAAATTAGCCAATTAGCGAATATTAGCCACTAAAAATACCTTAATGAGAAATCAAGAGGAAAATCAAATGAGAAGAGTTCTCAATCTAGAGGACCAAGAGATTGCTAGTACTGTGGGAAACTAAGGCATAAGAAGAAAGATTTTGGGACTCAAAAGAACAATGAAGGAGATAAACCAAAAGGAAACAAGGAGGAAAATATGGTAAGTAACAAATATGAAGAGGATGCTTTTCTTCTTTCTTTAGAAAGTGTTGATGATTCTTGGGTTTTAGATTCTAGGGCTTCATTTCATGCTACACCCCATAGAGGTTATTTTATTGATTATGTCCAAGGGGATTTTGGGCTTGTTTATCTGGGGGATAATGAACCCTGTCAAATTATTGGAAAGGGAGACGTTAACATTAAGTTGCAGAATGAGAATCATTAGCTACTATATTAAGTAAGATATGTTCTAGGATTGAGTAGGAATTCAATTTCAGCAGGGCAACTCGGTGATGAGGATTGCATAGTTATTTTTAATGATAAAATTTAAAAGGTTTCAAAGGTTCTCTTGTAGTAGAAAAAGGTGTGAAAGTAGGCACCTTATATTTTTTATAGGTCATATTATTTCTTCTACTTTAATTATTTAAGAGAAAAATGAATATTCAAGAATAATTAATGCAATTGAGCAGGAAGAATAAAGAATTGTTGTAGATTATGATACAACGCTATGGCATAATAGACTTGGGCACATGAATGAGAAAGGTATAGAATTACTTCATTCAAAGAAATTTTTTTTAGGTATGAAATGTGTCGATATGGATTTCTATGAAAGTTGTATGCATGGAAAACAAAAGAGAGTGAGTTTAATAAAGAGTGGGAAGGCAAAGAAAAATAAGAAATTAGAGCTTGTGCATATAGATGTATGGGGACTAGATCAGTTATCTTCCCTTGGTGGCTCTCATTATTATGTACATTCATTGATGATGCAATTAGAAATGTATGGGTTTATTTCCTTAGATAGAAATCTAATGTATTTCAAACTTTTAAGAAATGGAAATGCTTGATTTAAAATGAGGCTGGTAAGACATTAAAATATCTCAGATTTGATAATAATGGTGAGTATTGTAGTTATGAATTTGAATATTATTGCTCTACTAATGGTATTTGTAAACAAAAAATTGTCCCAAGAGTTCTATAGGAAAATGGAGTGGTTGAACGCATGCACATGACAATAATGGAGCGTGCAAGGAGAATGATGTTACATGTTGGGCTTCCCTTAAACATGTGGGAAAAGGCTATCAATAATTTTGTATATTTTATTAATAGAAGTCCCTCTACTCCTTTGGGTTATGGTATTCTAGAGGAAGCAAGGACTGGTAAGAAGGTAATTTATTCTTTTCTCAAAACCTTTGATTGTGAAGCTTTTGCACATATAAATTTTGAAAATAGAACTCAGCTAGAAGCTAAGTCAAATAAATGTATATTTGTTGGATATGACATTGATGAATTTGGTAACAAGCTTTGGGATTTTAAAAATCATAAAATTGTAAGAAGTGGGGAAGTCATATTCAATGAGAAAGTGTTGTACAAAGATCTGTTATAGCAACATGCGAAGAAAGAAAATGATTATGTAGTGCTGGATGATACTCCAAAAGATGATGTTTCAAAAGGTCCTCATGTTTTAAAACAATTGGAACAACAAATACCACATACCCTAGTGAATGCTAGATGGTCAACAAGGCTAAGTAGACTTTCAGAAAGATTTTCTCCCTCTTTGTATTTGATTTTACTAATTGATATTGGTGAACCTAAATGTTATGATGAAGTTGTATAGGTGGTTACTAATATTCAATGGGAGTCTACGATGAAAAAATAAATGGACTCTTTGCTGAAAAATAAGACTTGGGATTTATGTAAGTTGCCTGCATGTAAAAGGGCATTGATTTTGATGAGATATCTTCTCCTGTTGTTAAAATGACTTCTATTTGCATTGTTTTATATATTGTGGCTTCTAAAGATTTGTATTTGGAGTAGCCTGATGTTAAAACAACCTTTCTTCATGGTGATTTGGATGAATATATATATATATATATATATATATATATATATATATATATATATATATATATATATATATGTATATATATATATATATATATATATATATATATATATGTATATGTATATGTATATGTATATGTATATGTATATGTATATGTATGTATGTATGTATGTATGTATGTATGACACAACCATAGAGATTTGAGGTCAAAGGTAAGGAGAACTTAGTGCAAAAGGGATTTACAGAATAAATGGGTTTATAGGGTTAAAGAAGTTGATGGAGGTAAGAAAATATTTAAATCCAAGTTGATTGTAAAAGGATTTGCATAGAAAAGGGCATTGATTTTGATGAGATATCTTCTCTTGTTGTTGAAATGACTTCTATTTACATTGTTTTATATATTGTGGCTACTAAATATTTGTATTTGGAGTAGCTTTATGTTAAAACAACCTTTCTTCATGGTGATTTGGATGAAGATATATATATATGACACAACCATAAGGATTTGAGGTCAAAGGTAAGGAGAGCTTAGTGTGTAGATTGCAAAAAAATTTATATGGCTTGAAGCAAGCACCTTGGAATGGTATCTAAAATTTGACATTTTAATGCATGAGCATGGATAGAGTAGGTGTCATTTAGATCATTATGTTTATTTTAAGAGGTTGGATGGTGACAACTACATTATTTTATGGAGAAGGTGTTGCAACATTTTATTGAGTTGTCATTTTACATGATGGTTAACAGTAGGAATCCTTTCAAACTAATCTCTTGAAAAGGTAATCTAGGATCAACTCCAAGGTTTTGAGTGATGTTGTGACCAATTGGAATCCACTTAGTAGAAGATAAATGTGATTATTCATGAGGAGGCCTTTGCTAGTTCTGACCAATTTCAAATAAGATGTTTGATCTACTTGCTATCTCAAAAAAGTAACCACTAAAGAAATATATTTTTCTATTTTTCTATTTATAATAAATGCCATTTAACAATGCAACTATATGAATTCCTAAATTAACAAAGAGTTTTGAAAAGAAAATAACAAAGATAAGGTAATGAGAGTTAAAAGTAAAAGACTTAAAAGGGAAATTCCTGACAGATATTTAAACCACGGTAACAACACATTTGCAAGTTAAATTGCCAAAAAGATTGAATAGGAAACTAATAAAACTAGGAGCAACACTTCCTCAAATCCACTAATGCAATCATCAATGGAACTTAGTAATAATTGTAAGATGTTTCACTTCTTATCAAATCAGAAGGCCATAGAAAGTGTGCTCATGTGAGTCAAGAAGCTATGCAGGAACAATAGGTGATCTCTTCTCTAACTCAGCATGTTAGCAAAATTTATCAACACACGACAAACACCAGAACTAAAATATCACTCAATCAAATCAACACAAAAAAACCATTGGCTCCATTATAATTCATGAACATGCATTCAAAAAATATAACTCACTCCAACAAGAATAACTAAACTCAGAATGAGAGAACCAATATCATATATTATTGCATCAAAATAATAGCCTAGAATACATGTTACATTTTTGAATTTATAAGAAATCATTTTGTCAATTTGTGTTGAGAGTGAGAGATCTCTTAATGAAAATGGATGCTTCTAAAATAATAATAAAAATCTAATTATATACAAATTGAATCTATGCTTAGTAAGACTACACCCTTATTTATATCAATTAATGGGTGCATGAACCTTTACATGACTTAAAAAAATAAAAGAAGAAGTAGATAACAAGAAGGAAGATGTAAGAGGATTTGAGAGTCACTAGAAGCTCTAAAAATGGAATCTTGGCCTTCTCTAAATGTTTTTGGAAACTGTTGTCAGAATGTGTTTTTGGTGCATGGAAAGATCTAAATTTGGAACTTGTAATTAACTATCGATGCACTGCTTCTTCTTCAAAATTATTTGTGCACCTCTATGAAAAGAACACCTAGCACACCTTGCACACCTTGGTGGTAGGTTCAAAAAATCCAAAAATTTCCTAAGTGTCAAAGCTGAAATTCTAGCAATTGGGTTTTCTTCCCCTTTATACTAGAGGTATGCTTGGATGTTTGCTCTTGAATTTCTCTATAATCTCTGCCACTTGGGTAGCATTTGAAAAATCCAAAGCTTCATACTTCTCTTTTACTACAAGTTGATAATTTCTAACTTTGATACACATGGTTGCAAAATCCTCAAGTTTAGTATCTAGCTCTAACATTGCCTCTTCAATCTTGAATGCTTGTCTAATATCTTTGTCTGATGAAGCATCTTCAAAAGTTTTCTAGAACTGTTTGACAATTGATTGTATTGAAATGAGTGTGCCCTTCGACGCATCTTCAAAATTGTCAAGGAAAGTGTCGCTATAATACTTCTCAGCTTCCAAAATTTTCTCTTGGGTTTGATCCTTAAGCTTCTGTATACCTTCGTGTAATGTTTCCATTACCTTATTGCTAGCATCAATTTTCTCTATCCAATCCCCTAATTTATCCAACTCCTTTGCCAAGTACACCTCCATGAGCACACGATATTTTTGACCCTTTATTGATTGAGTCACTTGGAGGTCATTTCCCCAAGTATGTAAGACCAAAATTCTAGTTCAATATAGAGACCATCTTATCTGCACTTGACTGAATATGGTGTAATAGGTTCAAATTATCCTATATAATTTGTACACCTTTTTCCTCAAAATTATCATGCCATTTCTAACATATGCCCAAAATGAATCCATTTGCACATTCCCCTTATCTCTCCTATCTAAGGTTGCCGCAAGAGCAATCTCTAGATTATCTAGGTCAATGGGGCCTACTATTTCATGCAAATTCCCTCTCATAATCTCATTCTTCTTCCTAAGAATTATAATTTTGGACTCATATTTATCTAAGTGTCTAAATAGTTCCTTGATAACCATAGTGATTAATACTTTAGCAAATTCTACAGTGGGTTTTCCTAGCAAGACTTCCTTGATCTGATAATCTTTAAGAGTTAAATCCTCAAGGTCCACATGTGGAGGAGGTATGGAAATATGTGCAAACAAGTCCTAATCTTGGTTCTTCATTATGAAGGCTAATGTTCATGTGTCACTCATAGGTGGCTCAAGTTTCTTGATGACCTCCACTAGCTGATTCATACTTTCCTCTTCATTCAAGTTTAGCTATCTCTTTTGCTAGACCATAATCTCTTTATTCAACCAAGCTGGTGTAGTGCCCATGGGAGACATGTATTTAGAGAGGGTTTTCATAGCTATCCCTTTTCCCTTACCACTCCTTTCTAGAGTCTTCTCCTTTTGAGAGAGATCTACATTGGGCATCCCTATATCTGTTGTATCCAATATTTTTGCCTCTATATCTTGAGAAGTTTATTGAGGTTCTTCATGTATCTATCCCTCCTCTAATACTTCATCAGCTTGCCTTTGTTCTAGCACTTCTCCATATGCAACTTGTTCTTATTTTTCAGTAATAAGAGGGAGAGGAATGGTTCAACCTTTTTCTAAGAAAGATAAGTCCTAAATTGGTGGTGCTGATGTACCTAAAGACCCTTGTGGTTGAGGTGGCATTTGGTTCCAATCCTCTCCCAAAGGTTGGTTAATAGGCATATCTTGTATCTTATCACCCACCATTTCGGTTCCTACACACATGAAGTCAAAAGTAGACATGTCAAAGGCATCAATTCCTTGTCCTTGATGTTCATCAATCTACTATTGTTGTTCATCATCTAAAGTTTTAATCTAAATAGATTGCATGGGAATGAATGGTGGCATTATAGTGTAGCTCCTTCTTTGATCTTCTTTAGTAACCCTGGATAGACAAGTCCTCTGACTCAAGGATAGATTATCTTCTTCATCTTCTTCATCATCTGCCTCTGAGATGGTTTCAGATATCTAAGGAATGGGAATGAATTTTTTCTATAATTTTCCCCTCTGTGTCCTTCTCACAATAGGCCCAACTTTAGCCTTCTTGGTAGCTAAAGGAGTGGCCTCTTCCTCTTGTACATGTGGTGACACCTCTTGTGCTTCCTACTCTAGTTTGTGATCCTATCTTGGTGGGATCTCTTGTTCTTTTTCTTGGGGTTGAGCTACTTGCTTATCTTGAGGCTTTACTTCTACTGGATCTTGTTGAAGTTGCTAAGATGGTTGGTCCTAATCAATTTCTCATTCTTCTTTACTTCCCTCTTTCTTTTATTCTTCCCCTTGTTAGGATTAAACCACGAATAGAAATAAAAATTACATGCAAATATAAATAATATCATAAAATAATAGATCACGCAGAAAAGAACATAAGACACCAAGATTTAACATGGTTCACCCAATCCCTGGGCTATGTCCACCAAATAGCAAGTCTAATATTATTACAACCTAGTGATTACAACCTGATTATAATCTATAATCCCTTACATCTCAATATCGCTGCAAGAACCAATTTTTGTATCACCACAATGAAACAATCCCTAACCCTAAGCCCTTTTATACAAGTATTTTTTACCACTTCAGGGTTATAATTGATAATTACATGTCAACCCAAAATCCTAATAAAATAAAGCCCAAAGAATTTATGAAGTATGTACAGTACCTTCCTAATTAGTCACCACAAACTAATAATCTCCCACTTAGGGATTGATCAAACTCCATACTAGACAACAATCTACCACTTGGATACTAATCCTATAGCAATACCCCTACCACATTGGGCTCCTAGTAAATCAAACCACCCTGAATATTGTTGTTCTTTTAGTCATGTTCAGTCTAAAATACCAACCAAAGTTGAAGAGGAGTTTAGCTTCTCCCTTGTTACTACCTTTGTAAACATATTTGTAGGATTATCATCTATATGTATCTTGTCCAACTTTAACTATCCATCATCCAAAATGAATTGAATGAAATGGTACCACAACTAAATGTGTTTTGTCTTTAAATGGAGAGCTGAATTCTTCGCAAGATAAATGGTACTCTGGCTATCTATAAACATATAATTATCCCTCTAGAGATGTTCCAATTCTTCCAAGAAGAACTGAAGCCATATCATCTCCTTGGCTACCTCTATAGTAGAAACATACTCTACCCCTGTAGTGGATAAAGTGTTTACCTTCTGTAACCTAGAAACCCAACTCACCACTACCCCACCAACAGTAAAGACATAACCTATAGTATTCCACCTAGTATCAATATCCCCTACAAAATCTAAGTCAACATAACCTTGTAAATTAGTAGTAGAGCCTCCAAAGTGTAAACACTTGCTAAATGTTCCTCTCAAATATCTAAGAATCGATTTGACTACATTCCAATTGTAAATTCCTGGATGACTCATATACCTACTGATTACTCCCACTACATGTGCAATATCTAGCCTTGTACATACTATAACATACATCAAGCTTCCTATAGCTAAATCATAGGGTACATTTGACATCTTATCCTCCTCTTCTTGTGTATTGGGACACATCTCCTTAGTCAAATTCAAATGACTAGGTAAAGGCATACTGACAACTTTAGCATTCTCCATAGAGAAACGTTGCAACACCTTCTCAATATAATCAACTTGAGATAGCATCAATTTTATTTTCTTCCTATATTTGCAAATCTTCATACCAAGGATTTGTTTTTGTACCCCCAAATCCTTCATAGCAAATGCATGTGCTAATTGGCATTTCATCCCTTTAATATAATCCATGTTAGACCCAACTACAAGAATATCATTAACATATAAACATAAAATAATGTAGCTTTCATCATCCAACCTCTTCAAGTAAAAAAAATGATTTGAATGACACCTACTATATCCATGTTCATGCATAAACCTATCAAATTTCTAATACCATTATTGAGGTGCTTGTTTCAAGCCATATAAACTTTTCTTCAATTTGCACACTAAGTTCTCCTTACCCTTGACCTCAAATCCCTGTGGCTATGTCATTTATATCTCTTCATCCAAATAACCATGAAGGAAGATTATTTCAACATAAAGCTACTCCAAACACAAATATTTAATAGCCACAATACTTAAAATAGTACCGATAAAAGTCATTTTAACAACAGGAGAGAATATCTCATCAAAATCAATTCCTTTTTTCTATGCAAATCCTTTTACAACTAACCTGGCTTTAAATATTTTCTTACCTCCATCATATTATTTTAACCTATAAACTCACTTATTCTATAAATCCCTTGTATCTATAGGCAACTTTCATAAATCCAACAAATACACATTTCTTTGACTTAGCTTCTAGCTTGGTTCTATTTTCAGAATCGATATGAGAAAATGCTTCATAGTCAAAGGTTTTGAGAAAAGAATAACTCATCTTCTTACCAATCCATGCTTCCTTTGGAATACCACAACTCAAAGGAGCATAGGGACTTCTATTAATCAAATATACAATAGTATTGACAACCTCTACCCACATCTGTAAGGGCAACCAACATACAACCTCATGCTCCTTGCATGCTCCATTATAGTCCTATTCATGCGTTCAACCACTCCATTTTCTTGTGGAGTCATTGGAATTTTTTTTTGTTTATGAATACCATTAGTGGAGTAATAATCTTCAAATTCATGATGGCAATACTCACCACCATTATTAGATCTAAGACATTTTAATTTCTTACCAGTCTTATTTTCAACCAAGCATTTCCATTTCTTAAAAGTTTGAAATACATCAAATTTTTGTCTAAGGAAATAAACCCATATTTTTCTAGTTGCATCATCAATTAAAGTAACATAATAATGAGAGCCTCCAAAGGAAGATACCTGAGTTGGTCCTCATACATCGGTATGCACAAGCTCTAGTTTCTCCTTTTTATTTTCCTTCCCACTCTTCACAAAACTCACTCTCTTTTGTTTTCCATACACACAACTTTCACAAAAATCTATATTAACACATTTCAAACCTGGTAGAACTTTATTTGAATGAATTACTTTCATAACTTTCTCACTCATGTGCCCAAGTTTATTGTGCCACAATGCTATATGATAATTTATAACAGTTATCTATTCTCCCTACTCAACTGTAACAACTATTCCTAAACATTCATTTTTCTTTGAAATAATCAAAATAGAAGGAACAATATGACCTGTACAAAGATATAATGTGCCTACTTTCACATCTTTTTCTACTACAAGGGAACCTTTTGAAACCTTCCAATTTTAATCATTAAAAATAACTACACAACCCTCATCACCAAGTTGCCCTACTAAAATTAAATTCCTACTCAACCTTGGAACATGTCTTAGCTCATGTAGTAGCCAACGATTACCATTCTGCAACTTAATCTTAACTTTTCCCTTTCCAACAATCTAACAAGGTTTATTATCTCCCAAATAAACAAGTCTAAAATTCCCTTGGACATAATCAATGAAATAACCTCTATGAGGTGTAGCATGAAATGAAGCACCAGAATCTAAACCCCATGAATCATCAACACTTTCTAAAGATAGAAGCAAAGCATCCTCTTTAGATTTGTTATTTATCACATTTTCCTTCTTGTCTCCATCTGGTTTATCTCCTTCATTTTTCTTTCAAGTCCAACAATCTTTCTTTTTATGCCCTGGTTTCCCATAGTACTAGCAATCATTTCATCCTCTCGATTGAGACCTTCTCCCCTTTGACTTTCCTCTTGATTTCTCATGATTTCCAAAATTACTTCCTCTCTCAGTTGTTCTTCCTCAACTTTATGCATTCAAAGAACTTCCTAATGTAGATCCACTTGAGGTTTTCTTACGATTTTCCTCACTCAAAATAACACTAATCACATCATCATATTTTAGGGTACTAGATGTAGGAACATAATTACTGAAAACCATTACCAAGCCATTCTAGCTTTCAGGCAAAGAACACAAAATCAAGAGAGCCCTAATTTCTTCATAAAAATTAATAACCACAGAAGATTACTAACTAGTAATAGTATTAAACTTATTTAAATGATCTACAATAGATCCACCTTTTGTCACTTTTATATTAAATAAATGCTTCATGAGAAATACCTTGTTTGGAGCAGAGGGCTTTTCATACAGTTTCACTAGAGTTTGCATCAACTCTGTCATCTTCACTTTTGTAATATTAAATGCCACTGATGGTGCTAGGCATAATCAAATTCTTCCAAGTGCCTTTTTGTCTAAAAGATCCTAGTTGTCATTTGACATAGATCCCTGATTCTTGATTTTTCCTTCCAATAGCTTCCATAAATCCTTTTGATAAAGATAGTCTTCCATTTGCATCTTCTAGAATTGAAATTTCTACCCATTAAACTTGTCAACCCTTAGCTTACCCTCATTTTCCATCGCTCCCACTCAACCACAAGATTTTCCTGTAGAGGATAACTTAAAAAATAACCTAGCTCTGATACCAGTTGTATGATTAAACCACAGATAGAAATAGCAATTACATGCAAATATAAATTATATCAAAAAATAATAGATCACACAGAAAAGAACACAAGACACCAAGATTCAATGTAGTTCACCCAATCCGTGGGCTATGTCCACCAAACAGCAAGTCCAATATTATTATGATCCAGTGATTACAACCTAATTACAATTTGTAATCCTTTACAGCTTAATACTACCTCAAGAACCAATTTTCATATCACCACAATGAAATAATCCCTAACCCTAAGCCATTTTATACAAGTATTTTTTACCGCTTTAGGATTGTAATTGATAATTACATGTTGGCCCAAAATCCTAATAAAATAGGGCCCAAAGAATTTATGAAGTATGTACAATACTTTTCTAATCAGTCACCACAAACTAACAATCTCCCACTTAGGGATTGATCAAACTCCACACTAGACAACACCCTTTGTCTTCTTTAAGTACTCAAATTCCCTCTCATGTTGATGTATCATTTCTAGCCTAATTAAGGATTAAGCATGGAAAGTTGGTACTATAAATTTTGCACCTTTACCCTTAATTGGGCATGTTATGGCTTGAAAAATCACTGCCCAAGGAACAAGATCAAGATTGAAAGGTTTCTTAATTCATTCCTTTGTCAGTTGGATTATATACTTGGCCCTATGATTTATGTCTACATTTTCATCTCTATCAATCTTTGCATTCATAATTGGTCTATCATATATCTTATCCTTGTTATACAATGGATTCGACACATTTTCTTTATCTTTTTCAATGATCTTAAGTGGGATCTTTATTTTCAGGACTCTTTCTACTAGATATAGAATCATCCTACAATAATCCCTTATCTAGATATTTTAGTCATCTATCACATTCATCCAATGGTCCTCTATAGCATCTTTGTGTTGAAATATCTTCCAAGCTGCCAAATGTCAAACTCTACCAAAATAGGGATGAGGTTAGTTGTAATATTCCAAGGGATATTGATCCCATTCTGAGTCAAAATTTATTATATCTTTCTTTTGTTTGACTTCTAATGCACCTATGGTGATAGGCCATATCTAGGTCCTCTTATGTTGTTTCCTTACTCTGTCATAAGTAGATGTAAGTTTCCTTGCAATCTCTAGTTGGATGAGCCTATCAAATGAATATCTCAACAATTTCTTTAGATTCACTATGGTACCATCTACCCTCAGATAAGTGAATGTCTTGAATTGGATATAATAAGTATCGATCTCTTAGATCCTTGTTGCTACCTCTTCTAACATCCTCTTGGCATAATCACCTTCTATTTAATAGATGATTGCAAATATGAAGGCATCATTCACTATCCAATATTCCTTACTTTGGTCTGAGAACTTATTCTTTACTAGCTGAGGATATACCACATATGGCCAAGAATTGGCATCTTGCATGTTACCCTTCTTGTATAGTCCTGGGTAATAAGTTGTCCTTGCCCCCAATAGATAGACATAATATGATGTCATATATAACTTAGGGTCAACTTTAACTCCTACCAATTGCTCATCTAAGTTCTCACTCAACATTGTGGCCTCATCAATTGGCATTTTGGTTATTCTAATGGTGTTTATGAAATGGACCATCCATACATTAAGATACCCTGCTACTGGTAAACCCATGACTCTACTCAAAAGTAAAATGACATAACCGATGTCATATTTCATGTATCCCTTGATTATGTCAACCTTTCTAGCTCAGCATCCCACCAATGTCCTGTCAATCAAATATGATGAAAGTATGATCTCAAGAACCTTTACTTTATTCTCCTTGTACCATCTTTCCACTTGATCATAGGTTATCTTCACATATTGATCAACTCTAGGGAGATGGAAGACTTTCTCAATATTCCTAAGTCTCAGGTCCAATACTATTTCCCTTGTAACACTTTTTACAACTCTTTCTTTTTATACATAATTCTCAGCCAATACCATGATAAGTTTGGAGGACTGCACTGATGTAGGATGAGAGGCTACATTTACCAATCTCGATCTAATGAGTGCAGAAACCATTGTAGAAATCTCTTTGGGCTATTACAAAGTATGAGGAAGGCATTCTAGTCTATGTGACCCAGCTTAGTATCTCTGATATCTTAATGTCCATCTTGAAAATGTGATCTCATAGGTACTCCTTGAAACTTGAATATAAAAATCTTTTGGGCATGTTTTTATGTAAGCAAGGATGATGAGGATACCATTTTATCTACAAAAAAGAGAAAATTATTAGTCTAGAAAGTCAAAATCAAACCCTAAATGCAAGAAAATAAAACCTAGAACACCAAAACCTCAAAAAACATCTCAAATCCCCCTATTATAGCTTTGAAATACAAATTAGCACACCCTGCGCACCTTGAAGGTGTGCTAGGTGAACTTGATTTGTCTTAGTTAGCCATTTTAGTGCATAGTATCACACTAGTATAGATGCACACCTTTGTGATGTGCACTACTGGGCACATTGTAATATAAAAATGTGCAAAGGGGGAATTTTTAAGTTATAATATTACTAAGAGTTCACACATGCTCATCTTGATGGGGTGTGCATGTGCGCACCCTTACTTAGGATTAATATTGTTTCAGTTTTCAATGGTGTCCAAATGCACACCTTGGCAAGGTGTACATTTGCACACCATTACTTAGGTTCTTCTTGCTTATATGTGAGAAAGGTGCGCACATGCGCACCTTTCTTTAGGTGTTTTAGAATTGTTAGGTTTTTTGACATGGATAAAGGTGCGCACATGTGCACCTTGGAGAGGTGCACATATAAACACCTTTTTATGACTTGTTTGTTTGTGTGCACAGGTTGGAAGGGATGTTAGTGCACCTCAGAGGGTATGGATGTGTAGTTCTAAAAGCCACATAGTAAATAATGAGAAAAGGAGAGAGTAGTCCTTGGTATTTATAGACTCAAGACCATGCACACCCTTTGAAGAGGTACACTTGCACATGTGCACGTGTGTGCATCTGCAAAGGGAGATGGAAGTGCATTGGTGCATCTAGCACACTTGTGCACCTAGGATAGGTGTGCATGTGCACTAGTGCGCACCTTTGCATAAAAACCATTTTTCAATCAAAATTCTCCAATTCTAGCATCTAGGTTTTCCTAGTTAGAGGGCGCAAATAGGTCCCATACCCTAAGTAGAGTCCAAACAAAGTCCTAGGCCCCAAACATAGGGTCTTGGAGACAAAAACTTATTAGAGGGTCCCCATTTCTAGTAGAAATGGGGCATGCATTGTGAAACCACAACAAATATCCCTAACAAAAAGGAAGAAATGACAAAGACATTTCTTCGCTGGCAAGCATTCATCTAAAATGTATCAACTAACAATTGAGTTCGAACAATTTGAACAACTTTCAAGTTCCTTGATAGTCAAAACTTCAGAATCTAAAATCTTCAAGCTCAATGTGTGCTCAGTGTATTCATTTCCTTTAACGTTTCAAGGTGCAAACTTGTCATCAATCTTTAGCAACTTGGAAACAATCTTCCAATCCATCAATCCATTCATGGAATCTAGAATCTTTATAGATCATGTGTATCAATGAGTGTCAAACCAAATGAGAGAATCCATTATGAGGGCTCTTAAAGGGTTATCGCTCTTGCATATCTAGGTTCTAAATAATCATTTGAATTCTACTTCATGAAGCTCGCATGTTTCCATTTTATTTTTCCATGAAGAAATTAGATAGATGCCAGATAGCCATTTTGGAATGCATATCCCTATTGTCAAATTATCTCTTTCAAATCTTTTGGAATCTTTTATTCTTAACACGACCTTTCTTTTTTATTTTCTTTCTATACCCTAACCATGCTTAGAATATGTGGCCAAGACATCGGTGTCATTTCTCATATTATTTTTAAGTTTGATAACCATTGTGTTCCTCTTTAATGAACTTTATGAAAACTCTCATGCCAAATAGTGACCTTAGAAATTCCTTAAAAAAACCTTTGTTTGAATTGGTAAGATTCAAACTATCCCTTGCTGCCATCAACCTTGAATTGAAAACACTGAGATGGTCAATTTTTTAAATTTGCAAGGTGTTGAGAACTATCCCTCATTTCAAGATTGTAAGTCCTTTATGATTGTAAGTAATATCCTCCTTCAATTGGTACAAGATACACATCATCTAAATGCTTTGACAAGGAAATACGTCTTCTTGAGGGTATAAACCACAACGGTTGACTTGTGAAATGTGTCAAGAAAAATTCTTGATTGCACCTAACCCCCAAACTAACACAAAAAGAAAGACACTACTTGCAAAGAAAACACACAACTAAAAGTAAACACACAACTAAAAATAAACAAACTTGTAGAAGGGAAATGTTCTTGTAGAAAAGAAAACACACTTGTAGGAAAGGAATTTTTTTTTGTTGGAATATATTTCGCTTTTAGGCCTCAACGTAATGTTTCAAGAACTTCTTATTGACTTGCAATAGAATCAATTCCCATTGTAAGGAACTTAACCTAAAAGTATTTTCTCCCAGAATTTCAATGATTTGATAAGGGCCAATCCACAAGCATTGAAACTTAGTGTGGCTGCTCAATTTTTCCTTTACCTTATCCCAAAGAAGAACAAGGTCAAATGTTCTAAAAAATTTGATTTTGGCCATTTTTTCAAACCACCTTTTAATGATAGCTTGATGTGTTAGAGTAAATAATTAATTAATTATTAATTATTCATTCTATTTACTTAATCTTACTTAGGTTAATGCATTTATTTAATAAATAGTATTTAATGCATGTTGTGATGAGTTGTTGACAACACGGGAGTTTGTTCCCTTCTAGCATGTTCCACCTTTTTGTGGAAGAGTTCTTGGTTGTCAACCTTATCTTCTACCACTTTCCAGCTTGTTCTACAAGCTTCCATGAGGCCTTTATCTTCGGGCTCTCTCTTTGTATTTTCTCAACTCATTCCACTTTCATTGTAAATACAATTTCATTGTTTTGCAATATGTTCTCTCTCAAGTTCATTTAGGGTTTTTCCAAGCTCCACCTCTTCCTTACTAGTTTCCCTTCAAAAGGTTATTTGCATGTAGGTGATCTTGGCGAGCTATGAAGTTGGATTTCATCAACTCCTACATGATGTTTTTCCACATGCTCTAAAGAAATTGTCCATTTTTCATTCATTTCTAAGAGATTCATTAGTCGGATATGAACCATGTAGGAGTTGATGCATTTCATCTTAGTTTTGTGAGCTTAAGGAATTCCCCTAAGTTGCACTTAAGGGGGGTATTATAGTAAGTAATTAATTATTTATTAATTATTTATTTTATTTACTTAAGCTTACTTAGGTTAAAGCATTTATTTAATATTTAGTATTTAATGCATGTAGTGATGAGTTGTTGACAACACAACAGTTTATTCCCTTTTAGCATGTTCCACCTTTTTGTGGAAGAGTGCTTAGTTGTCAACCTTATCTTCTACCACTTTCTAGCTTGTTCTACAAGCTTCCATGAGGCCTTTATATTCGGGCTCTCTTTGCATTTTCTCAACTCATTCCACTTTCATTGTAAATACATTTTCATTTTTTTGCAATATGTTCTCTCTCATGTTCGTTTAGGGTTTTTCCAAGCTCCACCTCTTCCTTCCTAGTTTCCCTTCAACCCACATGGTATTAGAGCCTCCCTGCTACTTCTTGTTGGAGAAATTTTTGAAGCCATGATTTGGAGACATAAACCCTAGTTTGTTTGTGCTTTTTTCTTCAAAATAGGGGGAGAGCAAATTTTTGGAGCATATTGAGCCCAAACAGATGCTGCCATTGGATTTAGAAGGTGCTTTTCAATTAGGATTCATATAAAATTTATCAATTTTGGAGGCAAGGCTCTGGGAGGCAAAAAAAATTTAGGCACAAGCCCTTTCCATACAGATCGTATGGATGTAGAGTGAAAAAATTTAATAATATATATTTACACATGAGGCTCTGCCCAACAGCCACCATGGGGCTGCCTGTACTCCTCCTACACCTTGCTATGATAGATTGTGGCACCTTCCCCACACCCGACCCCCATCGGCAGTGCTTCTTGAACTTTCCACCTACAATAGCTTTTGCCACCAGCACTCAACTCTTCTGAACCAGTCTACCACTCTGACACAATTATCTCACGTGGGGCTTCCTACCTACATGTCAAGTTTTGCCTCTACTACATAGAGTAATTTTTTGCACTATCAGCGATAGCCCTACACACATGGAGCCTTAAATCCACTACCACTTTAGCATAGTTGGTATAGTCAGTAGGGACATTCAACACCATGTGGCAGATTTTCCTGCACAGTCTGTGTGTGACATGTGGCAAGGCTGCCATGTGGCACTTTACCACGTGGCCCCTGCCACATCAGCCTATCTACCACATGGTTGCCACATGGACCTACCATGTGGCATGCCACATGACACCTTTTTTTTGGTGATAGCCTTCAAGTCATCAAATTTAATGTCATGATCTACTGATGTTAGCACTGCATCATCCTCTTGCACTTGTCCAGGGTCCTTTTTGACCTACTTTCAATTTATTGGCCATAACTTGAGCATATGGGGGTATTTTTTTGATCTAAAAGAAGTGCCAGAAAGCTAGTTCTAAGATGGATAGATTGGTGTAGGCATTTTTAGGTTTTGATGTAGTTTAGTTGCTCATTTTTTTAGTTGAAGTCCAAAGTCATGTTTTTTACTCTGACATGCATATCTTTTGTGTCCCATATCAGTTTTTGGAATACGTTATATTTTTGGAAAACTAGTTTTGTCACCTTTTCAAAAATTTAGTATTTTTCCTTAGATTCTAGCCCATACTCTTTCTATCATGTTTTTGGCATTTTTGCTCTATAGTGGATATCTTAGGTGTTTCAGGTCCGAGGATCATTTTCCTATCATGGTTTCTTTCATTTTGGGCTATCCTATCTTTTGTGTTAGCTTTTTCCCTTTTTTGATCATTTTAAACATCATTTGTAAGAACTTTTATATATGCCCTAAGATAAAGTACCACTTTTGCATTTCAGATTCATGAACGTTGCCTTTTGAGACAGTTGTTCTTGCACTATTTTTATAAAGTACCATGGGGGGATAGTTGTTTGCTATTTTAGGCCTACTCCCTTTGTCAAGTGAGTGTCCCTTCCATGACATTAGCCCCATGTAGTGTTGTTGTGACCGTGTCTTTATAGGTGTTTGTACCTCTTCCTCTCTCGTCATTCTTGGTTCTATCTATAGGGGATTTTGGCCTATCTTCTTAGTTTCCTATCATCTCACCCTGTCTTCATTAAGGGGGGGGGTTATGCTATTGTTCTAATGCATCTTTGGTTCAATGGTTTGATAGTGTGAGATATGTATTCAGCGATTGATCCTATATATGAGGTGATTGTAGTGGTTGGCTACCTATGCATTTCAGTGAGATGGATCATCTACCATATAGACACGCTTGATTCATGCCTTCTTCTTCCATGGAGGTTCTTTAGATTAGTAGTTTCTTTATTATGAAAAATTTTGTAGCTTCTTCATGCTTTAGTGATGCTCTTCATGATTGCTTCTTGTTCCTATTTTAGGGGACATTTCCCTAGTTGGAGGCTTCTTCAGTTCTTCACTAGGTTCTTACCTCTTTTAGGGGGAGGGTTTTTCCCACATAGTTTTCTCTCTTTCCCCATTTTTAGATGTTGCATCTCCTTGCATTGTACATGGGTATCTAATATGGCCTTGTTTTTGGGACCCATTTTGCATTTCATCTTAGTTTTGTGAGCTTAAGGCATTCCCCTTAGTTGCACTTAAGGGGGCTGTTAGAGTAAATAATTATTTATTTATTAATTATTTACTCTATTTACTTAAGATTACTTAGGTTAATGAATTTATTTAATATTTAGTATTTAATGCATGTAGTGATGAGTTGTTGACAACATGGGAGTTTGTTACATTCTAGCATATTCCACCTTTTTGTGGATGAGCGCTCGGTTGTCAACCTTATCTTATACCACTTTCTAGCTTGTTCTACAAGCTTTCATGAAGCCTTTATATTTGGGCTCTCTCTTTGTATTTTTTCAAGCTCCACCTCTTCATTCCTAGTTTCCCTTCAAT
Source organism: Cupressus sempervirens (assembly GCA_028749045.1). Taxonomy (NCBI): domain Eukaryota; kingdom Viridiplantae; phylum Streptophyta; class Pinopsida; order Cupressales; family Cupressaceae; genus Cupressus; species Cupressus sempervirens. The sequence goes on from CM053786.1 coordinate 400,519,722, forward strand.
ACATTATTTGCATGTAGGTGATCTTGGTGAGTTGTGGAGTTGGATTTTATCAACTCCTACATGGTATGGTTGTGCCTAAAATTTTTTTGCCTCTCGGAGCCTTGTCTCCAAAATTGACAAATTTTATATGAATCCTAAATGAAAAGTGTCTTTTGAATCCAATAGAAGCATTCATTTGGGCCCAATATGCTCCAAAAAATTTCTCTCCCCCTTGATTTGAAGAAAAAAGTACAAACAAACTAGGGTTTGTGTCTCTAAATCACAACTTCGAAAATTCATCCAACAAGAAGTAGCAGGGAGGCTCTGATACCATGTAGGAGTTGATGAAATCCAACTCCATAGCTTGGCAAGATCACCTACATGTAAATAACTTGTTAAAGGGAAACTAAGAAGGAAGAGGTGGAGCTTGGAAAATCCCTAAATGAACTTGAGAGAGAGAACATATTGCAAAATAATGAAAATGTATTTACAATGAAAGTGGAATGAGTTGAGAAAATACAAAGAGAGAGCCCGAATATAAAGGCCTCATGTAAGCTTGTAGAACAAGCTAGAAAGTAGTAGAAGATAAGGTTGACAACTAAGCACTCTTCCATAAAAAAGTGGAACATGTCGTAAGGGAACAAACTCCCATGTTGTCAACAACTCATCACTACATGCATTAAATACTAAATATTAAATAAAAGCATTAACCTAAGTAAGCTTAAGTAAATAGAATAATTAATTAATTAATAATTAATTATTTACTCTAACACAAAAAAAAGGTGCCATGTGGCATGCCATGTGCCAGGTCTTGAACTTTCCACCTGCGAAAGCTTCTACCACCAACACTCTGCTCTTCTAAACTAGTCCATCGCTTTGACACAATCAGCTCACGTGGGGGTTCCTGCCTGCATGTCAAGTTTTTCCTCTACCATGTAGGGTACTTTTTTGCACTATTAGCAATAGCCCTACACATGTGGAGCCTTAAGTCCACTGCCACTTCAACACAGTTGGTACAGTTAGTAGCGATGTTTAGCACCACATGGCAGATTTTCATGCATAGTCTACATGTGACACATGGCCCCTACCATGTCATCATATCTACCACATGCACCTGCCATGTGGCATGTCACATGGCACATTTTTTTGTGGCAATGGCCTTCAAGCTGTCAAATTTAATGTCGTGATTTGCTGACATTAGCACTGCATCATCCTCTTGCACCTCTCTAGGGTCTGTTTTGACCTACCTTTAGTTTTTTGGCCATAACTTGAGCATACAAAGGTATTTTTCTAATCCAAAAGAAGTGCCAGTAAGCAAGTTTTGAGATGGAGATATTGGTCTAAGTATTTTTAGATTTTGATGTAGTTATTTTCCCATCTTATAGTTGAAGTTGAAAATTGTGTTTTTGACTCTAGCATGCATATCTTTTGTGTCCCATTTCAATTTTTTGAATATATTATATTTTTGGAAAGCTGGTTTTGTCACCTTTTTAAAAATATAGTATTTTTCCTTAGATTCTAGCCCATTTCTATCATGTTTTTGGCATTTTTTTCTCTATGGTGCATATCTTGGGTGTTTCAGGTCCAAGGATTATTTTCCTGGCATGGTTTCTTTTGTTTTGAGTTGTCCTATCTTTTGTGTCAACTTTTTGCCTTTTTTGATCATTGTAGACATCATTTGTAAGCACTTTTGTATATGCCCTAAGATAAAGTGCCACTTTTGCATTTCGGATTCATGAACATTGTGTTTTGAGACAATTGTACTTGCACTATTTTTATAAAGCACCATGGGGGGATAGTTGTTTGTTATTTTAGGCCTTCTCCCTTTGTCAAGTGAGTGTCCCTTCCATGACATTATCCCCATGCAGCGTCGTTGTGACCAGGTTTTTGTACCTCTTCCTCACTCATTGTTCTTGGTTTTGTCTACAGGAGATTTTAGCCCATCCTCTTAGTTGTCTATCATCTCATCCTGTCTGCATTAAGGGGGGGTTGTGTTGTTATTATAATGCATCCTTGGTTTGATAGTGTGAGCTATGTATTTGGTAGTTGATCCTATATAGGAGGTGATTGCAGTGGCTGGCTACCTATGCATTTCGATGAGATGGATCATCTACCATATAGACATGCTTGGTTCATGCCTTCTTCTTCCATGGAAGTTCTTCAAATTAGCAGTTTCTTTCTGATGGAAAATTTTGTGATTTCTTCATGCTTCAATGATGCTCTTCATGATCGCTTCTTGTTCCTATTTTAAGGGACATTTCCCTAGTTGGAGGCTTCTTCAGTTCTTCACTAAGTTCTTACCTCTTTTTGGGGGAGGGTTTTTCCCATGTAGTTTTCTCTCTTTCCCCATTTTTAGGGATTACATCTCCTTGCATTGTACATGGGTACCTAACATGGCCTCATTGTCGAGACCCATTTTGCATTTCATCTTAGTTTTGTGAGCTTAAGGCATTCCCCTAAGTTGCACTTAAGGGGGGGTGTTAGAGTAAATAATTAATTAATCATTAATTATTTATTCTATTTACTTAAGCTTACTTAGGTTAATGCATTTATTTAATATTTAGTATTTAATGCATGTAGTGATGAGTTGTTGACAACACGGGAGTTTGTTCCCTTCTAGCATGTTCCACCTTTTTGTGGAAGAGTGCTTGGTTGTCAACCTTATCTTCTATCACTTTCTAGCTTTTTCTACAAGCTTCCATGAGGCCTTTATATTTGGTCTCTCTCTTTGTATTTTCTCAACTCATTCCACTTTCATTGTTTTGCAATATGTTCTCTCACAAGTCCATTTAGGGTTTTTCCAAGCTCCACCTCTTCCTTTCTAGTTTCCTTTCAACAGGTTATTTTCATGTAGGTGATCTTGGCGAGCTATGGAGTTAGATTTCATCAAGTCCTACATGATGTTTTTCCACATCCTCTAAAGCAATTGTTCATTTTTCATCCATTTCTAAGGGTTCATCCTCAACATACCCACTCATGAATTTCAAAACAAGAATCTTGAGGTCAAGTGGAAACATTGGCTCTTGCCCATAGACAAGTAGATATGATGATGCCCCAAAAGAATTTTTGACCTTGAATCAATCTATCCATAAAGTATATTTGAGCTGATATGCTAATCTCTAGGATTTTCCTTCAGAAAATGTCTTATTACCATGATCAAGTTCTTATTTTTGGACACAGCTACATCATTCCCTTGGGGATAGTAGTTCAAAGAGAACTTCATTATAAGCTGATTTTCTATTGGCCATTGGGTAAGAAATATTGATGCAAAGGTTGACCCATTATTGCAAACAAGGAAGAATGGCATCCCAAATCTAGTAACAATATGTTGTTCTGAGAAATCAGTAACTATTTTGGTAATATAGTTTCTGAAAGTTTCTGCTTCTACCTAGGGTGTGCAATAGCTTGTAGCTATGAGAAAAAATGTGTGTCTTGTTGATGATGTTGGGTTTACTAAAGTCCATCCCCCACTTTACAAAAGGGCATACCTCAAACACTGGTTGTAATGGCATTGCAGGATTTCTTTCTTTGTTAGCACTAGTTTGACAAATATGTCAAGTAAATAAATGTTCAAAAGTATCCTTGAAGATCATAGGCCAAAAATAACCTAATATTAAAGTCATATGAACCATAGCCTCTATTGATCCATTTCCTATACCATTCCTATCACGAAACTATTCCAAAACTTCTTTTACTTGAGATAAATATCTTCATAGTTCCTTTTATATAGTTTCCTATTTTGCAGCATGTAAGATTCACACTTCATTTTGAGTCCTCTGGATTATGAATTGTTCATCCTATTGGGGTACTTATTTTGTAAAAGATAGTAAACAATATCCTAGTACCAAACATCTATTATTATACCTTGATCAATATCGACTTGAGATACTATAATCTTCTTTTGAACTTTTTGTGCTTGTTTTACCATCAAATATGAATTTCTTCTCATCTTTGATTTGGTTGTTAGCTATCACTTTTTATAATCCTTTTCCTCTTATGAAATTCATGGGTTGAATCTCTATTTCAAACTCTTATAGAACTGCCATCCATTTTCCTCTCCTTTCACCCAATTCATTTTGCATTAGTAATGACTTAACTAGAGGATTAGCCACAATTGCATACACCTTGTTCCTTAGTATATAATGGAAGAATTTCTTGACCACCTTTATCAAAGAAAAATACTATTTTTTGAGATTAGAATAGTTTAACTCAATTCTTTAGAGGGAAACTCATGAAAGCAATGGGCCTTTCATCCTCTTTGTCTTTCTTCTGCGTAAGAATCCCAACACATGAATGTTCTAAAGTAAAAGAATATATTTTGAATGGTAGCCCATAATCTAGACTCACAAGTACTGAGGCTATCAAAATAGAAATTTTGATATCCTCAAATTATTTCTTAATTTTTGGAACCCATTTTGTTTCCACTCCCTTTTTCAACAAATCATTAAGGGGCAAACTATCTTTGCAAATCCACTTATAAACTTTCACACAAAATTTATCTTCCCAAAGAAAGACTTGAGTTCTTTGTGACTATGTGGAGGTTTTGACTTTAGAATGGCTTAAATTCTTTTAGGATCAATCAAGATTCCAACTTTAGAGATGATGTGACCTAGGAGCTTTCCTTCAGTGACCTAAAATGAACATTTCTTGGGATTAAGTGATATATTTTTGACATCTATTTAATACCTATCTTAAATCAGCAATGTGAGTGCTTTGATCCTTTGAAAAGACAATTAGGTCATCCATGTAGATGAATATACATTTTTTTATTAGTCCCTTAAAATCTTTTTCCATGGATCATTGAAATGTAATCCCTGCATTGATCAACCTAGAGGGCATTCTTTTGTAAGAAAAAGTCCCTCATTTTGTCATGAAAGGAGTCTTCAGCCTATCTTCTTCATCAACCATTACCTAATTGTATCCAAAATATCCATCTAAGAAAGACATCATCTTGGATCCATTGACAATTTGTAGTACTTCATCTAGTGAAGGGAAAGGGTAGTTGTCCTTTTGAGATGCTAAGTTCAAATTATGAAAATCCATGCATAGGAAAATCTCTCAAGTCTTTTTCCTCATAGGAACCAAGTTAGCCACCCATGTGGAGTGGTGAATGGGGAAAATAATCTTAGCATCGAGTAATTTCTTGACTTCCTTCATTATCAATGGTTCAATAATGGTATTGATAGGTCTTGTCCTTTGATAGAAAGCTTTGGAATTTGATTTCAATGACTATCATGCATGATGATTTCAAGATCTCACATTTTGAGTTCTTCATAACTCCAAGCAATGACATCCTTATATTGCCTAAGCAATCGAAGCATATCTTCCCTTTGTTGAGTATTGCACAACTTTCCAAACCTTACATTTTAGGATCTTCATTTGTACCCAAATTATATGAATCAAATTCCTCGATCCCCTTTTCTTTAACCATTCTTTTGCTATGTGATGATTCATCATAATAAAAAATTCACTCCAAATCAACCATCCCCTTTGGGATAGTGTTGGTTTTCAAATCAAGAATCCCATATTCATCTTCAAGGTCATCATCTTTAGGTTTATCATCAAGAGTGTCATCAATAGCTCACCCTTTAAAATGCTCATTGCACATGATAAACTCAAGTATGTTTTGGTCATCTTGAAAGACTTGGAAGTTTGTAATGTTTTCTGGGATCAACGGGGCATAAACCAATTCTACTAAAAATCTTTTCGACTTTGTTCTCTCGACAAGTTGTTTAATGCACTAGCTGAAATTGTGAGGGAATCTTCTACCATGTTTCTCCTTTTTGGAATGGACTTTACGTTCAAAACTTCAAAGTCATCCATTAGATCCCATACTCTTTTTTGGTAAGCGAGCAATCTCCTATAATTGCAAGAGTATATTGATTTCATTTGTCTAGTCACCAAGTTGGAGTCTCCTTTGATTATGAGAGCTCTAACTCCCTTCTCTAATGCAAGGAGAAGTCCTTAAATCAAGACTTCATACTTTGCAACATTTTTAGTACATCTAAAGTGTAATCGATATGCTACATAAAGAGACCTACCTTTTGAGGTCATTAACTCAATACCTGCACTGACTCCTAATTTGCATTTGGAGCCATCAAACCTAAGTTTCCATATGGGTTCTTCTTTGGGCTTTCTAGACTTATTCTTATTTGTCTGTAGCTTCTCTTTTTCTTGAACCTTAAAAGATAGTTTCTTTGGGACCATTGTAATCTCTCACATGGTTGACTTGATGTTTTTCCATTGTTAATCTTTGATATGGGGTGTATGTTTCTCTTGTTTATCCTAAATTTCCCCAATCAATTCTGTGATCTTGTCAACTTTAGACTTGGGATGAACGACTACCAAAGTCCAACCTCAACCTTTTATGTAAGATCCCCTTTTTTGGACATTGATCATTCCTAGGGGAAGAGAAGACAAACCTCCACCATCTGAAGAGGTATCACTATATGATGCATTTAGATCTTCAACTTCTTCTCCATTTTTTCAACAAATTTAGAAATTTTTCTGAAACATTGAATTTTCATGGGTACTTCTTTCAGAACTTGGTTGCTCTTTATTTTCATTTTCTAAATTAATACCCTAGCAATCACTTCCTAGTAATGTGAACATTCAAATTCTAAATGACTAACTTTATGAAATCTATAAAATCCTAAAAGAAGCAAAACATTTGGGTCTATTTCTTCACCTAGGCATTGTAAGTTTTCCACCATGCTATCTATGGACTATGTCATGATCTCTTCTTTTGGGATGAGAATCATGGATCTTCCACTATGATCATCTAATGCTTCAGTTGAAGTCATATAAAAAACCATTATTTTGTAAGAGCCCAAATGTAATTGTAAGAATGCTACCTCATTTGGTGCATTATATTGTATAATCATCATATTTAATTTTGGCTCAGTGTCTATCTTGATCTAATTATTCAACCCTTTCCATGATAACTAGATTTGGGTAAAATTAGTTAGAAACCATCCTCTTAATAACTTTTTCCATTATCTACTTAGCAACAATCTATATGTTTCAGGAATTTTAACCACATGTATGTCTATGATGTCTTGAATTTGAGGGTCAAATGTCAATTTTATCCCAATGTCTTTGAATACACCAATAAATTTTACTTTTGGATTATCCAATTATATCACTATTTGATTAGAGGGCTAAGAAGTGACTCCAAAACTTTGTGCTATTAAAAGTGGCATAACATTACAAGAAGCTCCCAAGTCAATTAGGCAATTGTGAAGATTCTTCCTATAGATTTTGATACTAAGTGAAAAAGGAGGCATCTCAACATTGTCTCTAAACATAGTTGGCATGGCCTCTAAAATGTTAACCTATTCCAACACTATCTTTTAAGGGACAATATTGACATTAGGAGTTACTTTCATATGATCAAGAGTTCTCATCAGAGCTTCTCATGGATTAGGACAATTTTGTAGCATGTCAAACATGGACATGTTAGCCTTCGTTCATTTCAAATCTTCCACTGCACTATACTTTTCAGTAGACCATACAAGATTCTTCAAGATTGTAGGCACATTTCCTTGGTTCTAATTTTTTGCCCTCCATATGGGGGTCTGATTGGTACTGGATTTTTACTTGCTCTTAGATCTGGAGGAGTTGGTTGCAATGTTGGAGGAATCTCATCTATCCTGGGTTCCCTTTGATTCCACAAATTGTAAGTATTTTGATTATCATTCTAGAAAAAAAACATCTCTTCTGGTTGAGTATCTAGTTCTTGATTGAACGGAAAAGAAAATTCTTTGTTGACTTGTTGTTCCATTCCCATGTTCTGTGAAGAATCATAGGATTCTAGTAGCATGACATTGAATTGCATGGGGGGCTCATTATTATTACTTTGTAAATTTTGATTCACTTCTTGATTTCTATTGTAATATAAGCCATCATCATTAGGTACATTCTGATTACTATCATATTGATTGATTTCCATATAATAAGCATTGTTGTTGTTATTATTTGCAAGAATGCTTCCATTGTTTGGATGAGTTCCATTGGTGATTCTACCTTTGGAAACCGTTATTGTGATCAAGAGGATTGAAATTGTATCCTCCATTGTTATTTCATGCATTTTTGTTTCTGTTCAAATTCCTATTGTAGTTCTGACCATAATTATTATTATTGTAAGGACTAGCATTGTTTCTCTAAAATTTGTTATTATGTCCTTGCAACAACCTCAAATAGGTTATCTCATTAGTAATTTGAGACATGGTCTTTTTTATTTGACTAAGTTTAGATGCAATATTATTTTTTGCTTCAATGGATGCTGATGCCTTTTTCTCAAAGAAAGTAGCTTTTGGAGGTTCATATCCTCAGTATGTTATAGCTAGAACTTGTGGAGTGGGTTCCTGCTATAGTGGAACTAGATTCATTAGTATGAATTTTCTAGGCATCATTAGTGCTCCAATAGGATATGATGGTAGCATTGTAATTTCTTGAGCTGGGGGCATCAATCCTCCTCCATTAGGATTGGCTTGTTTTGTGAAGGTAATTGCTTCCAAGAAGACTTTTTCCAATGTGTCAATATTTGTTGTAGGAAGTCTTCTCAAAAAAATAGTCATAAGATGGTCCATAGAATTTAGATAAATCTAAATTGCAACTTCAACCAATATAGTGTATGACATTTCTAGCTTGCAATATGCCATATGAAAGTGATGATTGAAGCATGAAATCATCTCAGCTAGGTCCCTTTTAATTGATATGAATTGATGATGTATCACAGATGGGTTGATGAAAGTTTTGAATTATTCCAAGAATATTTTTTTGAAAGTATCCTAGCCTCTGATGCATCTTGGCAGTAAATTGACATACCAATTAAAGGAAACTTCTCGCAATGAGTACAGGAATAAGAGAAGAACCACATTCTCATTAGCAATTTTCTTTCAATTGCAAATTTCCTTGAATACCTTACTGTGATCTTCAGTTGTTCTTCTCTCTCCATAGATAAACCTTGTGCAAAAATTCTCAAGATTCTTAGTAAGGTTGTTGAGTGCACCTATTAAGTTGATTGGCGAGTCTACAAAATTTGCAAAAAAGGCCATCGGTGGAGGATTTGGTGGAATGATGGGTGGTTTATTTGGAAGTAGAACTGAGGAAGATGATGAAATGTTGAATGGAAGTGGTAGAATTTTGGGTAATCCTTTATTGTTTTGAGGCTTGCAAAAGTGACTAATTTTGAGGAAATCATGTGTACTAGGTGAAGATCTTAAAGCTTACTAGAATGGAGATGATGGACTGGGATCTTCCAGTTTGTGTCAAATTATGAAAAAGTGAACCTTTACAAAAGTGAAGCTCTTCAAAAAGTGCACCTTCTGACAGTGCAAGTTATTTTTCTATTTTGAATGGTTCTTTGGCCCTCCTTCTAGTGCCAACTTCTATTGAGCTATCATTTTGTACAATGCTTAACAATAGGAATCCTTTCAAACTCCTCTCTTGAAAAGTTAATTTGGGATCAACTCCAAGGTTCTGGGTGATCTTGCGACCTATTGGAATTCAGTCAATAGAAGATAAATGTGATTGTTCAAAAGGAGGCCTTTGTTGGTTTTGACCATTTTTGGATAAGATGTTCAATTTGCTTTCTATCTCAAAAAAGTAACCAAAAAATAAATATATTTTTGTATGTTTCTGTTTATAATGAATACAATCTAATAATGTGACTATATGAATTCTTAAATTAATTAGGAGTTTTGAAAAGAAAATAACAAAGAGAGGGTAATGAGTGTTTAAAGAAAATGACTTAAAAGGGAAATTCCTAATGGACATAAACTAAACCATGGTAAATCATCAAAAATATTGAATAGAAAACCAATGAAAATAGGAGCAATGCTTCCTCAAATCCACTAATGCAATTGTCGATGGGAACTTAGTAATAACCATAAGATGTTTCACTTCTCATCAAATCACAAGGCCATGGAAAGTGCATTCATGTGAGACAAGCAATCCAGGAACAATAGGTGATCTCTTCTCCAATTAGGTACGGCAATGGAATTCATCAACATGTGGCAAACACAAGAACTAAAAGATCACTCAATCAAATTAATACAACAAAATCATTTTCTCCATTCCAATTCATGAACATTAATTCACAAAACATAACACACTCTGACAAGAATAACTACACTCAAAATGAGAGCACCAAAAACAAATATTATTGCATCAAAATAACGGGCTGACATACATGTTACATTCCTAAATTTATAAAAAATCATCTCCTCAATTTTTATTGAGAGCGTGGGATCTCTTAATGCAAACATATGCTTCTAAACTAATAAAAAAAGAGCTCTCATGAGTTGGAGTCCCTACCTTTTGGCTTAGAATGGAAAAATATTTTTTTTTTTGGAAAAGTATTTCATTATTAAACTCTTAATTGTAAGCATCAAGGTGCAAATGCAAAGACATATCATAAGTTTGCTAGTTAATTTATTGTCTACGATATCATTATGTATTTTTAAACTAATGTAGTGAATAATTCCTACCAAAATCAAAGAGAGATTTATGTAGTAGGTGAAATTGCATCTAATATCGCTATTTTTAGTTTCAAATTTTATAATCTTAGAAAACTTTGTTATAATTTCACAATAATCAAAGTCATATTCACTTCAATCTACTTATAAGTAAAATTAAATTTTTATTCTTTTAATTTCTATCCTATTTATTTTATTAATTAATTTTAATTCATATATCACTTTGTTAAAACTCTCAAGATTAATTTTACTACATATTTTTTGATTGATTAAAAATCTAAAAACATTTCAATACATAAATCAAGTTTTAATATAATTTAAAAAAATATATTAGAAATCAAAATTTATTACAGACAAAAGCTCATACTTTAATAGTATTAGAATCTTATATTAAGGTTATTTTTACTATATATTTTTTCAATCATGAAAATTCTAAAAGCATTTAAATACATAAATCAAGTTTTAATATAATTTTAAAAATATATTAGAAATCAAAATTTATTAGAAACAAAAGCTCATACTTTAATAGTATTAGTCTTATATTAAAGACAAAGCTTATAACTTTCAAAAGATAATGATTATAAGCATAAATGATAGTGAGACAAAATAATATGAAATGACTATATTTAATACAATGCCTTTTTGTACTTTTTCCTTTTTATATTTTACATTTAAAAATAAAAAATAGGCCCAAGAAAAATGGATGGGAAAAATATATATCTGATATATTGATTTTAAAATATTATCACCAAAACCTTAGATTTATAATTCTATTTGCCTTATTAATTAATAATTAATCAATATTGAATTTGGATGCCTTCTATCTAAAACTAAATATTATACTACAACACAAATGAAGAAACACACATGAAGCTTTAATTTAATAATATAGATCTCCAAATAAAATGTGACTATTTATTTTAAGATAATAAAAGTTCAATTGTCTAAAACGATTCAAATTGCAAGCCAAGGGATGGAAAACATCAGTTTAAAATTTCTGGACTATGTCTGAGTCTTTCAAATTCTTTGTTAATGCTGGTGGTTGATTTTCCTTTTATATTTTATTTTTCAAATACCTGAACCCCCAGCAAAAATGCCAATGACCAATCACAAATTTGAAATTCGTGTCAAGAAAATATTTTTAAAATAAATCGAGCCCTAACTTTATGATTTCAAATTTTTTGGTACATAAAATTAAATGCTCTTAGGCATCTAGGAATATTAGTTCCCTACCTTATATAAGTCAAGGAATAATAAATCTAATTATATACAAACTGACTCTCTAAGTGGTGCTAAGTAGGACTCCACCCTTGTTTATATCAAGTAATGGATGCATGAGCTTGTACATGACTTAAAACAATAAAAGAAAAAGTAGATAAGAAGAAGGAAGATGTAAGAGGATTTGAAATTCACTGGAAGCTCTAAAAATGGAAGCTTGGCCTTCTTTGAATGTTTCTAGGAGTTAAATTCTTGTCAGAATGCATTTCTGGTGCATGGAAAGCTCTAAATTTAGAACTGGCAGTTAACTATCAGCACACTACTTCTTCTTCAAAATTGCTAGTGCACCTCTATGAAAAGATCACCTAGCGCACCTTGTGCACCTTGCCCACCTTGGTATCAGGTTCAAAAATTCTAAAATTTTCCCAAGTGTCAAAACTAAAATTCTAGCTTATGCATTTTCTTCTCCTTCATACTAGAGTTATGTCTAGTTGTATGCTCTTGAATTTCTCTATAATCTTCATCACTTGGGTAGCACCTAGAAAATCCAAACCTTCATACTTCTCCTTTACCATAAGCTGATAATCGCTAACATTGGTACACATGGTCCCAAAATCCTCAAGTTTAGTATCTAGCTCTAATAGTACCACTTCAATTCTAAATGCTTGTTTGATATCTTCTTCTAATGAAGCATCTTCAAAAGTTTTTTGTAATTTTTTGACAACTGATTGTAATGAAATGAGTTTGTCCTTCAACTCATCTTTAAAAATGTCAAGGCAAGCCTCACTATAATACTTCTTAGCTTCCAAAATCTACTTTTGATTTTGATCCTTGAGCTTTTGAATACCTTTGTGTAATGTTTCCATTACTTTATTGCTAGTCATAATTTTCTCTATCCAATCCTCTAATTTATCCAACTCCTCTATTGAGTACACCTCCATGAGCATATGATACCTTTGACCCTTTATTGATTGAAGTGCTTGGAGGTCATTTCCCCAGGTTTGTACCTTATCCATAAGACCAAAATCTTGGTTCAATATAGAGACTAGATTAATTATCCACACTGCACTGAATATGGTGTAATAGGTTCAAATTACCCTGTATAATTTGTACACCTTTATCATGAAAATTGTCATGCCATTTATGACATGCACCCAAAAATGAATCCATCTACACATTCCCCTTATCTCTCCTATCTAAGGCTGCTGCAAGAGCAATATCTAGATTATCTAGGTCAATGGGGCCTACTATTTCATGCAAATACCCTCTCATAATCTAATTCTTCTTTCTAAGTATTATCAATTCACACTCATCTTTATATAAGTGTTTGAATACCTCCTTGATACCTATAGTGATTAATACTTTAGTAGAGTCTATAGTGAGTTTCCCTAGCAAGAACACCTTGATCTAATAATTTGTAGGAGTCAAATCCTTAGGGTCCACATGTGGAGGAGGTATGGAAATATGTGTAAAAAAGTCCTGATCTTGGTTGTTCATTAAGAAGGCCAATGTTCACGCATCACCCGTACGTGGCTCAGGTGTCTTGATGACTTCCACTAGCTGATTCATACTTTCCTCTTCATTCAAGTTTAGCCACCTTTTTTACTAGATCATAATATATTTCTTTAGCCAAGATGGTGTAGTTCCCATGGGAGACATGTATTTAGAGGAGGTTTACATAACTAGCCCTTTTCCCTTATCACTCCTTTCTAGAGTCTTCTCCTTTTGAGAGAGATCTACATTAGGTGTCCCTATATCTATTATATCCAAAGTTCTTGCCTCTATATCTTGAGAATTTTTTTGAGGTTCTTCATGTATCTTCCCCTCCTCTAATACTTCATTGGTATGCCTTTGTTCTACCTCTTCTCCATGTGTAGCTTGTTCTTGTTCTTCAATGACAAGACAAAGAGGAGTGATTGAACCTTTGTCTAAGAAAGATAAGTCTTGAATTGGTGGTGATGATGTTCCTAGAGACCTTTGTGGTTGAGGTGGCATTTGGTTCCAGTCCTCTCCAAAAGGTTGGTTGGTAGGTGTATCTCATATCTTATCACCCAACATTTTAGTTCCTATAGGCATGAAGTCAAAATTAGACATGTCAAAGAAATCAATTTCTTTCCCTTCTTATTCATCAACTATTGATGTTGCTCATCCTCTAAAGTTGTAACCTGAATAGGTTACATGGGAATGAATGGCAGTATTAAAGTGAAGCTCAATGCTTCTTCACTATTCTTTAGTAGCCCTTGCTAAATGAGTCCTCTAACCCAAGGGGAGATTATCTTCTTCATCTTCTTCATCATCTACCTTCAAGATGGTATCAAACACCTAAGGAATGGGAATGACTTTCTTCTATAATTTTCCCCTTCATGTCCTTCTCATAGTAGGCCCAACTTTAGCTTTCTTGGTAGCTAAAGGAGTGCCCTCTTGCTATTGTATAGGTGGTGATACCTCTTGTTCTTCTTGCTCTGGTTCTTAATCATGTCCTAGTGGGATCACTTGTTCTATTTCTTAGGCCTAAGATGCTTGCTCATCTTGAGGCTCTGCTTCTTCCAAATCTTGTTGAGGTTGATGAGATGGGTGGACCTGATCAATTTTCTCATTCTTCTTTGTTTCCCTCTTTCTTTTATTATGCCCTTTGTCTTCCCTAAAGTATCAATTTCCCTACATTCCAATGTACCATTTCTAGCTTTATTGGGGATTGAGTAGGGAAAGTTGGTACTATATATTTTTCCCTTTACCCTTAATTGGGCATATTGTGGCTTGAAAGATCACTACCCGAGGAACTGGATCAAGATTGAAAAGTTTCTTAATACATTCCTTTGTCAATTGGATTATATTTGTGGCCCTATGGTTTATGTCTACATCTTCATCCCTATCGATCTTTGGATTCATAATTGGTCTATCATATCTCTTATCCTTGTTATACAATGGATTCAAGACATTTTCTATATCTTTCTGAACAAATTTAAGCAAGATCTTGATTTTTAGGACCCTTTTTGCTAGTTATAGAGTGATTCTACAATAATTACTCATCCAAATATTGTAGTCATCTATCACGTTCATCCAATGGTCCTTTATAGCATCTTTGTGTTGAAATTACTTCCTTGTCAAATGCTAAACTTTGCCAATATTATCGAAATAAGGACGAGGGGAGTTGTAATCTTCCAAGGGATATTGATCGCATTTTGAGTTAAAAGTCATTATATCTTGCTTCTATTTGACTTCAAATACAACTATGGTAATAGGCCATACCCAGGTCTTCTTATGTTGTTTCCTTACTTTATCATAAGCATATGTAAGTTTCCTTTCAATCTCCAATAGGATGAGCCTATGTAATGGATATCTTAGAAGTTTCTTCAGATTCACTGTAGTACTGGCTACCCTCAGATAAATGAATATCTTGAATTAGATGTAATAGGCACCAATCTACTTGGCATGATCACCTTCTATGAAATGGATGATTGAAAATATGAAGGCATCATTCACTATCCATTATTCCTTTCTCTGATATAAGAGCTTCTTCTTTACTAGCTAAGGATATACCACATATGGCCAAGTGTTGACATCTTGCATGTTACTCTTCTTGTATAGTCCTAGGTAATCAGTTGTCCTTGCCACTAATAGATACACCAAATATGATGTCATATAAAACTTAGGTTTGACTTAAACTCCCACTAGCTGCTCATCTATGTTCTCATTTAGCATCACAACCCAATCAATTAGCATTCTGGCTATTCTAATGGTGTCTATGCAATAGACCATCCATACATTAAGATTCCCCATCGCTGGTAAACCCATGAATCTACTCAGAAGTAAAATGGCATAACCAATATTGTCTTTCATATATCCCCTAGTCATGTCAACCTTTTCAGCTCTATGACCCACCGACATCCTATCAATAAAAAATGATGATTATATGATCTCAATAGCCTTTACTTTGTTCTCCCTATACCATCTTTCCACTTGATCATAGGTTATCTTCAAATATTGATTGACTCTTGGGAGATTGAAGACTTTCTCAATATTCCTAGGTCTCAGGTCCAATACTATTTCCGCTGTAAAACTTTTCACAACTCTCTCTTCTGATACATAATTCTCAACCAATGCCATGATAAGTTTGGAGGATTGCACTAATGTAGGATGAGAGGCTGCATTTACCAATTCTGATCTAATCAGTGCAGAAACCATTATAGACCTCTCTTTGGGCTTATTGCAAAGTATGAGGAATACATTCCAGTCTATGTGACCCGACTCAGTATCTCTGATTTCTAAATGTCGATCTTGAAAATATGACCTTGTAGGTACTCCTTGAAACTTGAATACAATAGGCTTTGGGGGAAAGTTTTCTAAAAGCAAGGATGATGAGGATGCCATTTTATCTGCACACAAGAGAAAATCATTAGTCTATAAAGTCAAAATCAAACCCTAAAAAAACCCTAAATGCCAAAAAATAAAACCCAAAACATCAAAACCTCAAAAAAAAACTTAAATCCCCCTATCATAGCCCTAAAATAAAAATTAGTGCACCCTGCACACCTTGAAGGTGCACTAGAATTGTCTTACTTAGCCATTTTAGTGTGTAGCATCACACCTATGTAGGTGTACACCCTTGTGGGGTGCACACATGCTCATGTGTAACTACACAGATTGTAGTATACAAATGTGCAAATGGGGAATTTTAAAGTTATAAGATTACTAAGGGTGTGCACATGCTCATCTTGATGGGATGTGCATGTGTGCACCCTTGCTTAGGCTTAATATTGTTTTTGTTTTCAATGGTGTGCAAATGTACACCTTGCCAAGGTGCACATTTGCACACCATTACTTAGTTTCTTCTTTCTTATGTGTGAGAAAGGTTTGCATTAGCACATCTTAGATATTTTAGATTTGTTAGATTTTTTGACATGGATAAAGGTGCACAGATGCACACCTTTGACAGGTGCACATATGCACACCTTTTCATGACTTGTTTGTTTGTGTGTGAAGGTTGGCAAGGATGTTGGTGCACATCAGAGGGTGTAGATGTGTGGTTCAAGAAGTTGCATAGTGAATAATGAGAAAAGAGGAGGGTGGTCACCTAGGACCATGCACACCCTTTGGAGGTGTGCACCTATGCATTTGTGTAGGTGCACATATCCAAAGGGAGATGGAAGTGCATTGGCACATCTAGTGCACTTGCACACCTAGGATAGGTGTACATGTGTGCTTGGTGTGCTAATTCTCACCTTTGCATAAAAATTGTCCTTCAATCAAAATGTGCACCTCTAAAAGAAGATGGAAGTGCACTGGTGCATCTAGCACACTTGCACACTTAGGATAGGTGCACATGTGCACTAGGTGTACTAGTGCATACCTTTGCATAAAAACCATCCTTAAATTAAAATTGTCCAATTTTGGCATCTAGGTTTTCCCATTTAAAGGTTAAAAATGTAATGCCCCACCCAGAGATCCTTGGAAACAAGGATGAAAATGAGCCAGAATATATATATTTTTTTAAACCCAGTGTAAGTGCAGATGATAGCAACCTACATAAAACAAAAAGATAGCAACAAAATACTGACACACCATCCAACACCAACAGATCTCCAAATGCCACTAACCAAAACACAAACATGAAAACATAAGAGATCGACCAAACTAAAAGATCAAAATAGACTCCTAAAAATTGGCTAAGTCTGAATTCTAAAGCCCTAAAATTTCCTAGAATCTTAATCTTAGCCTGTAGAGGTCTGAAACCCATCTCAAATGAATCATCGCATCTATTAAAATATATCTTAAGTATAAGAAATAACTTATACTTAAATGATATATTTTAAATCCTGAACAACGAACTAGAAAAAAAACACAACAGAATTCAAAATGCACCGCCAAGGGATTGAAGAACACCTAAGAGGGTACCCCAAACCATCCCTAAAATATTTGAATCAAACCAAAAATTGCCCACTACCCACCCATGCAGGTTTCATAAAATTTGTGTGACACTTTATCAGCACTGTGCAATACTTCACCAGTGTCGTACGACATTTCTCTAGAAGGAGGGCGACACAATCAAGGGTTGGGTGATACTTCTCAAAAGGGCATGCAATACTAGAAGTGTATCGTACAAAATTTCTTCTGAGGAGGTGCGATACTTTCCAGTGTCACATGACACAGTTTCTATGGGCGTACAATACACTTTTATGTCGCACCATGTTGACAAAGTGCCACCCAAAGAAACACAAGAATAGCTAAAGAGAACACAAAAAGGGAAAAATAGAGTATAAAACCTCGACACCAGGGAGTATCAGATCCACATCTTGAGGAATGAACACTCAAACTATAACTAAATAATTAAAAGATGGAAAGCTGAAATCTAACCACCTATCAAACAATGAAGGGAAAGTATGGAAAGGGAAAACATCACAATGAGAAGAACAACCACTAAGTACGCGGTTCCTCCCAACCGTCAATGGCATCATAAGACCATCATGGGTCCTAGCCATCGCCCCACACATAACGTCCCAACCCATCGATCAGATCATCGGTGCTATCGTAACAAGATGTCACTACTAAACATGCAACAACAATCATAAGGAAATCTAACATGCTAGTAGTAGTAAAGTGTGAGATAACATCATCTAACATACGCTATTCATTCTCATAAGGAAATGAATCAAACTAACATCATCTACACACGATAAACAAGAATCCCAATGAAAGCATAAATCGCAAGGAAGCATACTCCGAAGACCAAAGTACCAAGTGAAAACATCCAACATTGATCATACTAGGCTCAAGAGTGTCTCTATACACCAGTCCCTAGCAGTGGTGAAGGTAGCTATGCCTCCCAACCACGTGGCACCCGTAGGTCTACACCCATCATGCTAATGGAGATAATGATCCAACTACAACCACACACAAAAAAAAACATCTATGGCTAACACACATGCCAAGCAGTATGATGACTGAACCCAAGACAAAGACAATGCATAACTAAAGGTCCTGGTTAGACATCTCAATGGGCTACTACGTAGGGACTGACATCATGGAGAGTTGCTTGGCATTGACAAGTCCAAGCTTGGATCATGCATTTCAACTCCTCAATGGAGGGCCCCACATATACCTTTTATTATCTTAAATTTTATTACCACCTAATGTTTTATTTAATTATCACTTACTTAAAACTTCCTTTGCCAACCCTATGGGACTAAAGTCACCAGGCTGCGAGATAGAAGCCCTCTCCATATGCTACCCTACCCTACCCATGCTCATCCAGCGATGAGTGCCCATAGACATGCAAACTCCTAACCCAACCCCAATGATCACAACTTTCGAAAGTACCATAGAAGATCAAGCCCCGCAGGTCACCTGACATATGTACATGTGTGTGGTGCAACACCATCAGAAAGATCATACATAAGGATAGGATGAGAATGCAAACAGAAGTCAATCGACCGAACCATAATTGGGATGAAAGATGCTACATGCATCCCAATGCAACAAAAGATGCAAACATGTTCAAACTGGTATCCAAACAGATCATCCAAGTCCACGAACCACAATGTGTCGAGAAAACTCAAGAAAATAGGGTAGCATGCAAAACGAGGTAAAAACTTCAAATTTTGGAAAAATTCCAAAATTAAAACCCATTTGGCCTTTGGGTGCAAAAACCCCAAAAATTCAAAAATAAAAGAAATCGAACACTGTATGCAAAAACAGCTAGCATAACAGTTCAAAATCTCAAACCCCCATTCCAAAAATAGGGAAAACGTTCATACCTGACCAACCGGGTAGAACTAGCAAAAAGAAATGGAGGGGAACACTAGTTCTCAACCTCCTAACATATTGCTACAAGAAAAAAAAGTAGAAATGAAGAAAAAACATTAAAATGAGAAGGCCCTACTTGACAACAAAAGGGGCCAAAACTGAAACTCGTAGAATAAAATAAATAATCTGCCAAAACTACTGAAACTGACTGCAAAGCAAGAACTCCTCGAGCTGAATCCAACGAGACCAAACTTGCAAAGATCCCATGCTCACAACTCCCACAACGAACAAAATAATAATCCTTTAGAAGACAATTTCCAAATTTTCTCTCCAAATTCAATTTTCAAAATGTGAGAAGTGAATAATGAATTCACTTTTCCAATACTTATTCATTTTGAGTGAATAGTTGACTATGGAAAATAGCTAGCTGGAGTAGTTAAACTCCGAATCGACCCAAACAAAAATAGGTTATTATCCGAAACAAAAATTCACCTAAGGAAGAGCTGCTAGAAATTAAATCCAAAAAGATTTAAAACTTGAAAACCCAAAATCACAGAAAATCACTTAACACTTTCACGATAAATGCGAACTTCTAAATGCATAGACATGCTCATTGGTCTAATCACATAATATAGATGAGTTCAAATTTACTATTCACCAAAAGGTTTTAATTAGAAAAATTAAATAAGGATACATCGACCATATAGGAGCAACATTGGCAAAATATGAACAACTGGATCACTAACTCCATAGGCCACTACCAGGGATGTAATTCCTACACACTAAAATACACGATCAAGTGCGATTGCATATAACATAATAGCCAAAGCAATTAAAGCATTAAATAACTCATTAATCCATTTACACCACTCACATTCACATTAAGCATAAAAGATGAGAATGAAGTAAATAACCAAAGCATAAGATCCATCACATCACAAAAACCACAGATGTGTCCAATACATCATATAACCAGATAATCAGATATCATAGATCTACTATCATCTCAAAATAGCATCAGCATGCAAGTATGATAAACTGAACAGCATAGCAAAAAAGTATCTATGATACGGAAATCAAAGTATAACATTTGACCCTCAGGTCGTCTCAAGGTACAAATATCAATAAGAGTATCAAGTATCTCTCGAATCAAAAATAGATAAGGTATAGACTACAAACATGAGAGGCACTACAAAAAACAAGTCCTAGACCCAAAGTAGAGTCCCAAAAAAGTCTTAGGCCCCATACTAGGGGTTTGGGAGACAAAAAAATTATCAGGCGATCAACGTTTCTAGGAGAAATGGGGCATGCATTGTGAAACCACAACACTTTTTTTTAGTGAGGATGCTAAAGATATTAGCACACCTTTACTTGGTCATTTGAATTTGACTAAGGAGATGTGTCCAAAGAAATAAAAAGAGGGGGATAAGATGTCCATGGTACCTTAAGCTTTATTTGTAGGAAGCTTGATATATACTATAGTATGTATAAGGCCAGATATTGTACATGCAGTCAGAGTCGATAGTAGGTATATGGGTCATTGTGAAATTGAGTTGGAATGTAGTCAAGTGGATTCCTAGATATTTAAGAGTAACATCTAGTAGATGTTTACATTTTGGGTGCTCTATTACTAACTTATAGGGCTATGTTGACTTAGATTTGATAGGGGATATTGATACCAGGAAAAGTACTATAGGTTATGTATTTACTATTGGTGGGGCGACACTGAGATGAGTTTCTTGACCATAGAAGGTGAATGCTTTATCCATATGTTGTTGCTACATAGGCAACCAAGGAGATGTTATGGCTTTAGTTCTTCCTTGAAGAATTGGGACACCCACAGAGGGATAATTATTTATTTACAAATAGCTAGAGTGTCATTCATCTTGCAAAAAATTATGCTCTACATTCAAAGAAAAAGCACATACAATTGTGGTACCACTTCATTCGGTTAGTTTTGGATGATAAACAATTAAATCTAGACAAGATACACATGGATGAGAATCTAGAATATATGTTTACCAACATAGTAACAAGAGAGAAGCTAAACTCCTATTCAACTTCAGTTGGTCTTCTAAGCTAAATATAATAAAAGAACAATAGAGTCCAGGGTGGTTTGATATTGTAGTGGGAGCTAAGACTTTAGTAGTGCTATGATCAATCTCCAAGTGGGAGGTTATTATTGTGGAGTCTAACTAGTCTCCAAGTGGGAGATTGTATGATGCAGAACCTAATCATACTCAAAGGTTTATTCAATGTAGTTTCCCCCCAAATTATTTCTACAGGGGTTTTGGGTTTGTGCCCCCGAGATGGGGTCAAGGGGTAGTGCCCCAAGTTCACTTCCTATTGCAGTAAAGGGTGGGGTTGAGAGGAAATTCCCCCATAGGGGTTTTCGGGGGCAACACCTCTGAAGCCAAAAAATGACTCACCATTATAAAAGGCATTAGTTGTTATTTTTCTATTGGATGACTTATTCTAGCCCTAATTTTTTAAGAGGCAGAAGCTTGTATAAAATGGCTTAGGGTTAGGGATTTCATAATGTATGATGAGATTGTAGCTTCTTCTAGAAGTATTGAGATATAAGGGATTGTAGATTGTAATCAATGGATAATAATAATATTGGACTTGTTCTTGGGGGATGTAGCCCATGGGTTTGGTGAACCACATTGAATCCTTGTGTCTTGTGTTCTGGTGCAAGAGCACCTAAGAAGACAAGAATACCAGGAGGCTGGAGTTTATAATATGATCAATTTAGTTTTATTTTGTTCATTTATGATTTATTAAATTAACTTGAGTCTATTTTATTAATAATTTAAGGTTGAAAGAAAAATTTGTAAAAGTTGTCCAATATGTAAGTAAGTATTGTCATAAAATGTGGCAATATGAAAAATATGATGCAAGAGAGAAGGTGAAAGGTCATAGGGGTATTTGGATGGTTTAAAATTTTTGAAAATATTATAAATACCAATTATTTTTTGTTACAAATCAGAATGATAAGAAAGAGAACATTTTGGTATTAATTTGTGCATTCATTCCTAGCTATTTTTATTGGTCTTCACTATTTTTTATGTCATTTCCAGTCCTTTTACAAATAGTTACAACCTTGAAAACTTATATAAGTTATATATTTGGATATTAGGATGACTTATCTTCATTATCCTTTTTTTTTGGATAAATTTCATTCAGTTTTGAGGAAGTTATTCATATTTTTAGTGAAAGTGCTTATTTTCAGATTTCGGATTCCCTGACAATAGTCATGTTGCAAAACTTGGTACTGACACATATGAATGAGTTATGACCTCTAAATAGATTCATTAGAAATATATACAAATAATATTTCTTTTCCCTTTGGTTTTGGTCATTTTTATTCAGATTTGTGGCAATAATGAATTATTTAGTAGAAACCAGTTTTTTAATAGCTTCAATGGAGTTGTGGGCACAAATTTGCATGCATGTAATGATTTATGGATTGGAAGAATTAATGGCTTACATAATTGGAAAATAGACTCATGAAAAATTAATGCTAAATTTTTTTGGGATTATTTATTTTGTCTTATGAAAGATATTATATTTGTTAAGAAGGGTTGCATGTATCCTTTCTAATTTATGACAGTAAACTGGGTCTCGGTACAAAGACCATAACATGTAAAGGAATAGTTGGATTGGGATCATATTTGGATATGTTTTAGAAGGAATAATTTTGTACAATCCCTCCAAAGGATATTTCAAGAAGATGTCAAGATAAAAAAATTATGAATAAAATAATCCATTATAGAAATCAGATTGTGTGAATGGAAATTTATTTATAAACTTGTTGAAGCATATTTTATTTTACCTCATGTGATGCCTCTAAATAATGAAATTGTTGAATGGATGTTGAAGGGATAAACATGGATCATATTTAGTAGTGGGTTTTTAATATGATACTTACATCATATTGGTATCATAGCTCAAAAGATTTTAAGCATATAGATAGAAGACAATCTACACTAGGTAGTGTTAGGTATTTTGATTCTTGTTGTGAAGTTACTTGGTTGCAAATTCACTCACTGTAGACAGGTTGACATGGAGATCTACCAAAAGGACCATGGGAGATAGTCCAAGGCTAGAGGATATGGTCCATTGTGTGTCATAAAGAAATTGGGGAGAGAGGCAAGAGATGACTCCTAGGTGAGGGATAATAGTTGGTGTTTGTAGCAGCACAAAGGAGTAAACTTCATATGAGAGATGCACCTTGGAAGTAGGTAACATAAACTCCATAGATAGGAGTCATAGTTGAAAGAATAAAGACAATTCAATGGAGGCATCAATCCAGTGATGAAGACAAAGAGGCAATAAATTTGTATACAGATTCTCACCAAAGCATTTCCATGGGACATGAAATTTTTTCAAACTGAAGAGTATGGTGCAGGAGCACCTAAGAAAACAAGAATACCAAGAGGCCAAAGTTCATAATATGATATATTTTATTTTATTTTGGTCATTCATGATGTATTAAATTAATTTGATTCAATTTGAATTATAATGTAAGGTTGAAAGATAAAAGTGTAAAAGTTGTCAAATATGTAAGTAAATATTGTCATAAAATGTGGCAATATGAAAAATATGATGCAAGAGAGAAGGTAAAAGATCATAGGGGCATTTAGATGGTCTCCAAATGTTTAAAATATTATAAATACCATGTATTGGTCATTCAAAATTAGAATGAGAAGAAAGAGAACATTTTGACATTAGTTTGTGCATTCATTCCTAGCTATTTTGATTAGTGTTCATTATTTTTTATGTCATTTCCTAGCCTTTTACAAATAGTTACGGCTTGGAAAACTTATAAAAGTTATATATTTGGATATTAGGATGACTTATCTTCATTATCCTTTTTTTTTGGATAAATTTCATTCAGTTTTGAGGAAGTTGCATATTTTAGTGAAAGTGGTTATTTTCAAATTTCAGATTCCCTAAAAATAGTCATGTTGCAGAACTTGGTACTAACACATGAATTATTTATGACCTATAAATATATTTATTGGAAATATATGCAAATAATATTTCTTTTCTTTTTGGTTTAGGCCATTTTTATGTAGATTTGTGGAAGTTATGAATCTTTTAGTAGAAACTAATTTTTTAATAGCTTTAATGGAGTTGTGGGCACAAATTTGCATGCATGTACTGAATTATGGATTGGAAAAATGAATGGCTTACATATTTTGAAAATAGACTCATTAAGGATTAATATGAAATTGGTTTGGGATTATTTGGTTTTTTTTTATGAAAGATATTAGATTTGTTAAGCAGGGTTACATGCATCCTTTTTTATTTATGACAATAAAATAGGTCTCAGTAAAGAGACCATAACATGTAAAGGAATAGTTGGATTCAGATCAGCTCTAGATATGTTTTATAAGGACTAACTTTGAACAACTTATCCAAAGGATATTTCAAGAAGATTTAAGAACAAAAGTTATGAATACAATAATCTGATATAGAAATCAGACTATTTGAATGGAGATTTATTTATAAACTTGTTAATGGATGTTGAAGGGATTAGCATGTAGCCTATTTAGTAGTGGATTTTTAATATGATACTTGCATCATGTTATCTTCTATGTGATTTATTATTTTCTAGTATTGGTTATATTTGCATGTAACTATTATTTCTATATGTGGTTAACCCTAACAATAACAAAAACCAAACAAGCTTTTTTTATTTGTAGAAACATGATAGACAAATTGTAAGAAAAAATATAAAAATCACTCACCAAAACATTTCCAAATAACTTGGTTCACTCTTCTACTATGTCCTAGGAACACACTAACTTCATCGTTAAGTGTTCAAACACATTACCACTAGGTTGAAGTCTTCTTGAGGCCTTAGGAAAATAAATTTTTTTAGGTTTTCTATTTTGATTGAGAATCATCAGTAAAAATTTCTATTGTATGTTTAGATCCATGATTTTTAGAGTAATAAGGCATATTCCACATTCTAGGTTGAGTACTTTATCATTCATTTTTATCTTTAGTCTAGACATTTTTTTTATATCTCAATTAGGATTATTGCATACATTGAACACCTAGATCTATCTTACTCTTCTCATTAAATCAACTAGATCAATTAGAAATTTGCATTTTTATATCTCTAATCAAATCCTACATTGATTGAAAGAGGAGTTTCTTGCATATTTCCTTGATATAATTTGGTTTTAGTCTTATCATCCCTTCATCCCTTTGGATTTCACTAATCTAATTGGGGTCATATTAAGAGTTATGTTTGGAAGCCTCTCTAGAATGTTAGTGTTGAAATGGTTATTTAGTAAATTCACCTCACATATTTGGGTAAGTGCACCAAGATGATGTATAAAAAGGGAGGTATAAGTGGACACTTTCTTTTTTCTAATAGTAACTAAACTTAAACTTGGGAGAGAAATTTGATAGTATGCACTAAAAATTAGAAGATGTGCAAAGAATCAAAATTTAATACTCTAAATATAGTTTATAAACTACTAAATTCTTTTAAAAGTGGATAATATTAATAGGGTTGAGTCCACTGCACACGATAAACTATATCTGATTTTTTCAAAAGACTAACATAGTATATATCGTGTGTATCAAAAAAGACATACATAGATTTAGTATTTTGAAACACCCTATGGTATAATGATAGATAAGAGTGAGACCTATAATATGTGTCCTTTTTTAATAATATTTTATTGATTATTTTATTTTATATGATTTCTTGAAGTGGGTTTATTCTAAAGCTTAGATATGTGTGTATGCGATCAATATAACTTACATCAAAATAATTGAAAATGCAAACTTTATTTTTGAAAAGTGCATAGAATTAAGTGTATAACAATAATATATGATTTTAAAAAAATATGGTCAAGTAGATCAAAAGTTATTTATAAACTAATACACATATGTCATTGAGAACTATGGAGCCACTAGTAGAAAAAAATTCTATTATGTAATGTTGTCCAAAAATAGGAGAAATGTGTGGTTAGAAAGATTAGATGACATCTGAAATTATGGTGGTACTTTTACTTGAACATGCACTTTATGATTTTTATACCTGATGATAAAGAAGTTAATAAACTTGTTTTTGAAGAGAAAAGCATGTGAAAAAGAAGGGAAATTGATGGAAATGAAATTTGCAACCCTCAACCTTCTTATACAAGCCTATTAAATAGCATCTCCCTTGGATCATTAATTTACCAACCTAATCCTAATTTGGTAATTAACATTCAAAGTAAATCAATCATACTAGAGGGGTATTTTATTATTCCTTTGGGTGGGTGACCACTTTTTTGTACACCATCTTGGTACACTTACCCAGTTTATATTAATCAATTAATTAGCATCTTCCATTTCAACCCTAGAAAACTCATAGATTTCCACATCTATCAAGACTAAGTACATTAAGAACATGAATGATAAAATACACATAAATTGACATCAATGACAATCAATATAACTAGTAGAACATGGTAGAAATACACATAATCATCTCATTAACATATATTATACCAAAAATTCCCCCCTTTGAAATTGATGGAAATAATTGAAGCATTAATCAAACCATTTTTAAAATATGCTCTTGAAATACCAACAAGATAGAAGTCAAACATCACACAATTTGATCTTCACTCACAAGCTAGGATGAATTCTCATATTATTTATATCATTTTCCTTTTCCTATTGTACTTTACCCATCTTATCTTCATTCTTCTCCCCCTTTGAAAATAATGCAAAAGGCATCATACTTTTTGACCTACATCTTCACTGACTACTTCCCCTAAGGAGTAGTCTCCCTTCCCATCAATCCATCAAAAGATAGTCATTATAACTTACATGATTGATACAATATGTATGTTAATCAATCACAAGTAAGGGCATAATATCTCAATGATCTTTCCCATTTTCTATTCCTCGATTTCTAGATTTGTACTCTCAATTTTTTATACTTCTTTCAAGATAACTAGGCTTTTATA
The DNA here is from genome assembly GCA_028749045.1 of Cupressus sempervirens. NCBI lineage: Eukaryota > Viridiplantae > Streptophyta > Pinopsida > Cupressales > Cupressaceae > Cupressus > Cupressus sempervirens. Next base: position 400,547,128 of record CM053786.1, read on the forward strand.
CTGTTTGTTAGAAGTCTTAATGAGAAAAAAAGATACTAAGGGGTGGGTGAATCGGGTTCTATTAAAAAATTTAATGATAAAACAATTAGTTGTATTCAAACCTAATCCACCTCATATCTTAGATCTCATACCATAAACTCATAAACTTGAAATGTTGAAAAATAAAATCTAAGAATAACAACCATGAAAATATCAACACATAACACGAAAGATTTTGGTAACAATGAAACACTTCAAGGTGAAGGTAAAACTGGGGTGGGGATGAAACCCACAAATATTTATTATTGTAACAAAAAAAAAATCTATTAGGGATAGAATTAGATCATATCAGATGATCTACCTTGTGAGGGGTCTTTTCTATTAAAAGCATTTAAGATTGTTAGGTCTTGCCTTCTTAAAGGATTTTACACTTACAATAAAGTAAGGACTCTATTAGGATATTTAAATAGGTATGTTAGAACTACCCTATTAAGAGATTTTCCTTGACTTAATCTGTCAAAATAGATTCAATACCTAATTCTTAAGTTTACTCTAAAAGCTACTTACTAATCTCCTCTCTTCAATGTCTCAAACTGGTCTCCTTATCTGATATCTCTATTCTTTCCTTCACTGCTAGGTTTCTATGTCTGATCTCCTATATGACTTAGCCTTGTTTCTCTATTCTAAGCTTGTTCACTCCACATCTTCACACACATCATTCATATATTAAATAGATAGTCATAGAAAGTTCTAGATCTTAATAAACAGTTCATAATTCATCATTTTATCATTTTCCCTTTTGATTTTTTGATTGGTTAACCTAATTTTCTTGGGATTAATGCCTTCCAAAAAAATGCACAATCTTCTTCTTAACTATCTCTATAATCTTTAGATGTCATGTAGAATTCAGCTAAAATGATTTATGTAAGTGTTTGTGTCATTACAAAATCATATGCCAAAATTGGTTTACTCGACACTTGAATGTTATGGCACTCAATCATAACTAACATTCATGTTGTCACTAGACTTTGATACACTTGGCATTAACTAACTTTACAAATACTTGGTTTACATTGATTTACTCAGCTTGTATGCTTTCTTGGTCTCTATTGTGGTACTCAAAAACCTTTGACATGCTTAACATGAAATGAAATGTAAACAAGTCCTTTATCACTTGACCTTCTCTGGATGGCTCAGTCATAGTGATGACTGACCAATGTTGCCTTAGAAATGACTAAGTGTTAGAAACTAATAGGAAACTTAGGCTTAGAGATCAAAAATCTCCCCCTTTGGCATTAGTGGAAAAAACATTTTTTTATAATTTAGCTACCCATGCAAAAATAGTACTCCCCCAAGTCTGTAACTCGATCTTCAAAACTTATCGATGTTATACAATATATACTTATTTTTAAACATTTGATGTTGACTCATCTAATAATTCTATTCTAATTTTTGGTTTCCCCTTTTGTGTCATCTCCACCTTTATTTCTATTAATGAGGATATATTCTCCCTTGTATATTTGCATGATTATATTTCCCCCTTTTTTTCAGTCATGGCTAGGGGTTTGCAAGGGTCAACTTGTATTTATCCAAAAAATTTAGATGACTCACCAAAAAAATTTCAAGTCCTTTACCATCTATCTCTTGTTGATTCCATGAATTGAATGTGAATCTCTAGTTGAGCTTCTAGATCAATTAGGCTCTTGATTGTTGAAAGATATGCACCTTTCTTCATTAAATGTTGAGCTATAGATAATTCCCTCTAAATTATCTCCAAATGGGGTAGTAGCATGAATTTAATGGAAATAAATTTATTCTATGTGCCATTGTCTCTAGCCACTAACTCGGCTAATCTTTGTTGATCAAATGCTAACCTATTGAATGAAGGTGAGCTTTAACTTGCATTCTTGCTTAAAGAAATTGTACATGCCTTCATATCAGCCTATATCAAATCAATAGAATGTTAATTCTCCAATGTGAATAATTCAACATCACAAAATTTAATATATAAACAATGAATGACCTTCAAAATTCATTCCAGCTGAATGGTAAGGTTAGAAAGCCCAACTTGCCTAGTTGCAAGTTTCTGGGATAATTTCTCCAAAAATTTGTGCTCACATTTCTTTTCTGACCACTTCATCTATTTTTCCTTGGTCTTTATATCTTGTATTTGCACTTTCTCAACTATATACACTAGCTGATCCAAAATTGGATGTTGCATATTTATATCAAAAATCTCAAATGCATCAATAAAAATATCCTTGATATTATGCAATGTCTGTCTTTTCTTGTGTTCTCTTCTCAATTGTTCTTTCTTTGTGTTGTGACTTAGCAAGGTTTATAATATTTGGATCTATTCCAATGTCATGTTATTCAAGTCATACATAGGAAATGTGATTACCTCATCCAAACTCATTGATTCTTCTATTGTATCATCTTTGTGTGTCATCATATGAGATCAAGGGTTGCTATCACTAGGTATTGATATCTGTAATTGTTTTCCCTTTGTACTCAATTCATATATTTGCCTCAGCTCCTATTGAGTACATCTAACCCATTTTGCAAGTGTAACTATCAATGTTTCTAATAGCATGACACTCAGCAGTTTTATGAGAACTTGAATAGACTCTTATTCTTTGGGTTTCTCTATTTTTGCAGTCTTTTTCTCTTATTCTGCCACTTCCTCATTTGGTTTATTATTTGTGACATGAGTAAATTAAGGAAACACAATTATTGCCTTGCCTTGTTACTACTATAACTGATGTAACTTAAAAACCATCAGTCTTTGCACTCTGAATCCTTGGATAGTCTTGTACTTGTAACAACACTGGATTGCTGCTTAGTAGTGAGGTATCTGATGTAGCATTTTTCAGATCTTCCTCAATTAATACATTCTAATTCTATGAGTATGAATCAAGAATGTCCTCAACTATGAAAAAAATCTTGTTATTCACACCCATCTACCAATTGTCTTATCTCTTCTACTAGGTTAGCTTAACCTTTTCTATATCATCTTCCTCTTTATTTACCTCATCACCTCTTCCTTCTTCTTCATCCTCTTTCTCAACCAATGGAACAAGAAATCCAAATGCTTCCTTCCATTTAAGAATGCTCTCTCTCAACTTCATTAGCCTTATTCTTGAAAATTTTGTAATCCCTCTCCTTAGGCATTAATTTCTTTAAAAAATATTTCAGGACTATAGACATGTGTGTCTTCCCCAAATCTAGAATTTTTTGTGCTAACCTAGTTTCCTAGATTTGTCTTTCAGTGGATAATTCCCACTTACACTTAGCATTAAATTTATTATTTAAATTCTTCAAGAATGCCTTTACCTAAATCTATGGGTGTAGATTTGAATTGTATCATCATATCTATCATAGCTTTTTAAAGCTTATTTTGATCATCTTTATTTAAAGAATCAAAATTAAATGTCTTAAATCCTACAAAACTTGTTGAATAACATCTAATATCTTTATATACTTGGTCCATAGTCATTGGAGGTTGTCTAGGCATAATCTAAAGCTTACCCAGATCATTAGACTATTTTTCTTCATCATCTTCATCCTCCTTGTGTGTTACAACCAATTTTCTTCTCAGCCTCTTAAATAGATTTTTCTTTGGTGATTTGGTCAGCTTCCTCTTTGATGAACTATATTTTTCTTTTACAACCAAGGGCTAAGCTGCCTTTTATCTTGTTATCACCCTTCTCTTTGGCTCTAGCTTTGGAGGTGTAAAAACCTTCTTTGCACCTTTCTTTAGAGCCTCTTTCAGCTTAGGATCAACAATCACTATTTTCTTTTGCTTAGTTGTCTTGGGCTTGACAACCACTAGTTCTTTGTCTTTGGATCCCTAGACTTCAATTGCTTCATTACATTCTTCATCCTCTCTCTTTCCTTTAGTGTTCTAAAGTTGACCTTCGCCAAGTTTTCGCTAGAGAATCTTCTTCCTTTTCCTATTTATCTTGAGAATTTTTATTTCTAATATCACTCTACTCTTAGTTATGACATATATGTTGAATGGCTCAACATTCATGTCAATCTCTTCAGATAACAATGTAGTCATAGCTATTGTCACTTCATCAACATTAACTTCATATGGAAGTGATGGGGACACAACCCAACTACTAGAATAGACACAATAGAAAGGGGAAATTATATTAACTGAGAAAATAAGCTGGTACAAACAGTGCAGAGAAAATAAACTCAAAACATGCCCTGCGGGCTTACAATAGCATAAATCTGGAGAATATTTCTCCTTTTAGCACCTCCTCTCAAGCTCCAATCCGAATTGCCTTTTACAATGCCAGAAATCTCCTTAAATAGACCCCGGAGGGTTAAGGACTAGGAGTACATTCTAGAAAGTGCTAGTAGGCATCCACCGACAAAATAGAAGGTTCCGGAAGCTGCGTTAGAAGTTGGTGCAATTCTAGAAGAATCCAGAAATGGTAGCCGAACTTCTGGGAGGCATAACTTTTGAACCGTAACTCCGATTGATGAACCGTTTACATTTTCAGAAAGCTCTCGAAGCGCTCTATAGCCCTAAGGACAAGCTTCACTCGTCCCCCATTTTTCGACCCTTTTCAAGGTCATTTAATGCCCCAAACCTGACTTTGAAGCATTCTTAGGGGGTCTCCAAAACCCGAAAAACTGCAATAACTTTCAAACCGTGGGGCCTTTTGACCTGATTCTTTTTCTGGAATGCTCTAAATCTCGATTACATTCATCTGGCCAAGTCACACCTTCTAGGTCACCAAAATGATGGTCAAATTTCATGCTCCTATTTTTTTGGGATTTTTAAATGCACTGATAGTTGAACTATGAGAGTTGGAACCTTTATTTGAGCCAAATGGGTGTCCAAAAATGCAAAGACATAAAATAGAAACTAAGTCTAAGTATATTTTTTTGGGTGACACAGGATTGCCCTTATACCTCTGGATGCTCCTGCATCAGGAAGAGGTATTAACCATGTAACTCTCATTCTTACTTCTTGTGCATGTACAAAATTTTTATCTACCATAAAGTATATATTATTAAAATAATTATCTATATCAGACTTAGGAATTCTCATTTATATTTTCATCTTATTTTTGAATTCTTCAATGTAGCTATCCATTATAGCTTCAAAAGTTTCTCCCAATTGACATATTAAGTCACCTATCCATTGTTGATCTATTCCTATCCCATGCTATGGTGTTGATAGTAGGAAATGAATTTTGTACATAGATAAATACAGACAAGGAACCAAACTTACATGAAGTATTCTTAGTTTTCCTTATTGCTCCAAGATTTTTTGACAATTTTTAAAATTCTAGCATGACAAGATCATAAATATGAACAATGTTCACTATTTTATATCTGAGGTCTACTACAATGCAATGTACATTGTTCAGTTAGCTTGATAGATAGAATTTTTGTGTGATCACACACACTACAAACTCAACAACTAAGCCTTTAATCCCATTGGTTGACATACCACAAGAAACATACAACTCTTCAATATAGGCAAAGATAAATTATCATGATTGTATAGTTGTCTTACATAACTCTATCAACCTAAGTAACGTGTTATTATTCATAGTCACAAAATAACATCTTATAAAATAAAATCTTCTCTTCCTAAGCTTTCTTGTAGATCTTCACTTAATCACAACTCTCTCACATTTTACCAAAGGGAACACTATACTGTATACAAGATAAGTCATTAGAATTACAACAAGATTGGTCATTCCAAAAAGAAAATTACAAGTTGTCCATGTCAACACAAAGCTACAATAAGGTCTAAAGTGTCTCGATAATAAATAAATATTAGATATAGGTATTACATATCATAAACCCATCTAGATAAGAGATAAACATAAAATACATAATACCTAAACCAAAAATTTGAAGTATGGTCTACGCCAAAGGAATGAGGGACCATAAGAACATGACATATTACCCAATTTTATATACACAATCACTAGAACAACTTACACAGTCATAATAAATATATAGAATCATAGCTCCCAATGAACCACATCACTTACCATCTATATTCAAACCTCCACACACCAAGGTGAGATATAAACTTCCTTGTTAGAAGCCATATTAATTTCTAGTTCTTCATGATAGAATTCATCACAACATATTTCTAGACCAAAACAAAAATTGATCATAACAACATCACTTGGTAACACTATTTATGAATCACCAAGAGATATTTTTGGATCTACAAGTAATATCCCAACCAAAATCAATAGAAAAATATAATACAAATATCATATGCACATCATCAACCTTTATTTTCAAAGTAGAAACCTTCTAGAAAAAATAAATAAATATTTTTCATCTTTAATTGTATACTCTTGATACAGAACCATTGACTTCCAGAAAAAATGATATAACACTAAATTACTTTCAATCATTATTATGATAATATCTAGAGAGCATGCTTAGATTCCACTATTCTTGTAGCACTATCATGTTTGGTATAGAACCTCACTTTGCCTAAATTATCTTCCTTCTTTTGGACAACCATATCTACCTAAACATTTCTTCAAGAAATACCTTTATACCTACATTTTTTACATCAATGACAACTAGACAATAGAAAAAATGAATTAAAAGCTATTCTAATTCAAAATACTATGCCAAAGCCTTGGAATCACTAAAATACATCAAAGGGGAACACATGGATGGATTTGTTGCAACCATACTATGCATCAAGAAAATGTCAAAGCATGATCTTTTGTTCAAAGAAATAACCCTTATGTGTTTGAATCTCTCAAGGAACAATTTATTAACATATGTATACTTTATCAAATATCATGAAAATGCTCTCACTCTAGCCTCTCTAGTAGTAATTTAATTTTCACTCTTAATGGCTAGCACTCTGTTTATAATATTTTATTTTATTAATAAAACAGAGCTATACCCTATGGTAGTAATTTTCTTTGAAGTAATACATATGTATTTTTTCAATGATAATATTTTTTTTTGAGAAAGTAAAGTCCACCAAGATAACTAAGAGTGCTTGGGGTGAATTAGTTATATTATCAATACTTTTACTAACCTTATTATATTTGAAACATGCAATCAATATAATTAACAAAAATAAGAGGATATACATACATAATAACACAAAATATGTAAACTAGGGAAACCCTTGATTAGAGGGAAAACCCTGATGGAGATAGCACCCATAAAGTGATGTACTAATATACAAATTCCTTGTAAGAGGATGGACCATGTTAGGAGACATTGAAATACATTTAGTACATATTAGTCCTTGTTAGTAGACTTTGAATTCCTATGAGGAGATTCCAACCCTATTAGGAGTTGTGTCAACCCTGTTAGGAGTTGTAGAAGGCAAGGACCCACTATCCAAACAACTTTAGGGGAAAGACCATTGAACTCACTGTCCAACTTGTTTTTGTATTATTCCTTCCAGAATAATAGAAAATTCAACTAGAAATTCTATAAGATACAATCTTGTTTCTTGCTTAGCCAAGAAACTAATCTTCCTCCTAAGATAAATGTTCCACCACTTGTACTCTTTTTATCATCCATACTGCTTCCCCAGTCTACATCAGTATATTCACATAAAGTAAAATCATTTCATGTGTCATACCAAAACCCAAAATTAGGTGTACCCTTCAAATATATGAAAATTATTTTTACTACTGAATAGTGTGCTTCCTTAGGATCAGCTTGAAATCTTGCAACAATGCCAATTGCATTTTCTATATTTGGTCTTGTATGAGTCTAATACTACAAACCTCCAATCATGGATTTTTACTTCTTCTACTCAACAATAGTGTCTCATCTCTACTAGATAACTAATGACTGATTGCCATAGGTATACCAATAGGCTTAAACTCTCTAAACCAAATCTCTTCAATAAGTCTTTCAAATTATTAGTTCAAGAAATAAAATTACCTTCACTATTATATACAATTTGCAAACCCAAAAAGTACTTCATCTCACCAGTCATGCTCATCTCAAATTCTTTCTTCATCTCATTAGAAATGCTTCACTTGCTTCATAATTTCCTCTAAAGATTATGTCATCCACAAATACTTCAATAACCAAAAAACCATTTTCAATTTCTTTCAAATACAAGTTACTAGCTATAGCACCTTTACTAAATCCCAATTTTGCCAAATATTTATCCAACCTCGTATAACAAGATCTATGTGTTTTCTTCAAACCATACAATGCTTTCTTTAGTTTTTAGACCATATTAGTTGCATAAGCCAAAAGCATTCTTACTACTTCAATTCTAGAAAGATGTGCAAATGTCTCCTCATAATCTACACCTTCTTTTTGTAAATATCCTTTTCATACAATTCAAGCTTGGTTACTCACAACCTCTCCTTGTTCATTCATTTTATTTTTAAAAACCCATTTGTTTCTATAATGGTCTTGTCCTTAGGTCTAGGAATTGATTCCCATGTATCATTCTTTTCAATTTGATCTAATTCAAAAGTCATCTTTTCTAGCTTCATCCATAATTTTAGGTTCTATTGAGAAATCAAACATAAATCTTCATGTACTCTATTTCTTTTCATAACTCCTCTATCTTTGCTTCCAATAATCTGATTAGTAGGGTGATTCTTTGTCAAGTTCTTATTTAATGTCACTATCTCAACTCTTATTTCTACTCTAGGTTCAAATCTCGGTTCATTTCTTTGTTCCAGAACTTGGATCTCATTATGTAAATCATTGTTAGTTTCATAAAATAACTCAATATATTCCTGGTTAGCCTTAGGATAACTTCTTCATCAGAATCATAATCAAGTATTCATTCTTGAATTCCAAACTTCTCATCCACTTTCACATTTGTGCTCTCAACGACAGTCTTAGTCCTCTAAAAATATCTATAAGCTTTACTTTTCAATGAATAACTAAGGAAAATGTGTGACACTCACTAACTCACACTAGATCAAGGTTGATACCATCACTGATCTTTCCTTCAATTTGTTGTGAAATGTCAATAAAGTATTCCAATCAATGTGGCCAATTTTAATGTCTTGGATCTTGGTATGTTTATCTTGGAATATGGACTTCTTCAAAGCTCCTTTCTATTTGAATGCTATTTATTTCAATACAATCTTTTCTTCCATGCAAGAGGATGATAATGCCATTGTATCTACACAAAAAGGGGAAACATTAGTATATTGATATAAGAGGACCATAACGACATTCAGTTGAGACCGTAACTAACAAAAAACTAAGAAAAAGATAATTAGAATTGGTGAAACCCCATTTAAGTGCCTAAAATATGCACTAGTATACCTAGCACACCTAGCACTTGCACAGGTGTGTACATTGTTCTAGTGCATTTTTGTGTTACATTATAGCACAATGTGCACAATTGTGCATCTCCACACATGCACATGTGTAGTTTCATGCATTAGAAAATGGGGAGTGAATTTCCTTTTTTTTTCTTTACTGTAGATGTGTGCACCTTTTGAGGGTGCACACATGCACCTTCAAAAGGTTATCTTTACCTTGGAAAGTCTAGAGAGCTTGGAAATGTGGAGTGGAGGAGATGCATAGCAACAAAGTTGCAGACTTGGCAGAGGTGTGAGGGTGCAGTCAGGTAGAGGGAGAAAAAAATAAAGTTAGGAAATTGTAACTGTGCACCTCCAGAGGGTGCATAAGTGTGCACCTCCTATGATATGCAAGTATGCTCCTTTGATGGTGCACAAGTGCACACCTAGCACCTTGGGAAATAAAAATCTCCCCCAAACTAAATCTTTACCCCCTCTAACCAATTTGATAGTGCCTAATTGAAGACTAGGGCTTTTCTAGACCTAGAGGAGGGTCCTAAATGACTAAGGCACCAAACTATGTACCTCATAGAGGATTTTGAAACTAGGGGTCCCTATTTTTTTTACTCAAAATGGGGTGTGCATTATGGGACCACAACAAATGACCCCAACAAAAAGGAAGAAATAACTTTCTTCATCAGTAAGCATTCTTCTACCATGTGCTAAGTGACATCTAGATTCAAAATCTTTCAAGAAACTTTCAAGTCCTTTGGAAGTTGAAACTTCAGAATCTTGAATCTTCAAGCTCATTGTGTGCTTAGTCTTCTAATTTCTTGTTGACATTTCAAAGTTTCATCTATCATGAGTATCTAGAAACTTTGGAGAAAATATTTTTCTCCATCATTCTAGACATTGAATTCCTCATAAACTTGTTTATCCATATTCCACACATGCCACTTCAGACTTTGCACACTTGTTGACATCATCATCATAATGTCTTCTACCTCTATCTAACTTTTCTCATCAAGATTATGTTTCTATTAGGAGACATAATACAATTACCAAAAACCATTCTTAGTAACTCTTTCTATAAATCTCAAATAATTGCTAGCAATCTTTGATGTCTTGCATGCACTCTTAGCCATATCATCAAGACACTCTGTAGAAAATGTCCCCAATTATTCTTGACCTCATCTTCAATCTATGAATCTTACAATCTCAAATATTGTCTACCACTTTTCCAATATTCTCATTATGTTTACATCAATGACAAACATAATCATGAATGCAACACACAGTCATGTTATCAATCTCGTTAATGCTCTAGCAATGTTGGGATGCTACCCCATAGGAATATCATTAGAATTCATGCTAGAAATCCCCCCTTGGCATTGATGACAACATAGATGAAAAAAATCTAAGTTCCATGAATACCAAATATACAACTTTGTTGTTGTTGTTGCATTCATCTTTTCAAATCCTCTTCATCAATCCAATTTGAATCTCTTAGGAAAAAATCTTCATCAGTGTTGTTGCTCTCCCATTAATTCTATGTTCATGTAAAATTCTCCCCCGTTCATAGGAGATATTTCTCTTCCCAATTCACATGAGTTCATTATCTCCCCCATTTATAGAATATGTTTTTCATGCATCATGTTCCCCATTCACATCAATGAAAAAGGTATCATTATGTCAATCTACTGCTCAATTTCTTCAATCAGCTCAAGTGTCCAAAGATACTATTTAATACTAGCTACTAGGAGTCCTTTATGACTCATCTCAAACAAAAATACTCCCCCATAGACGAAGCATCAACATTCAGTTTAGATTAGCAATAATTCTTTGTACCACTAGACTAATGCAATATCTACATCATCTACTCTAAAGTAGGTAGGGGCATAACCCCAAGCATACCTCTCAAATACTCAAATGTATCCTTAGGTAAAGGATTTGTAAAGATATCCACAATCTATTCATTTGTATTATCATATTCTAGTCTAATCTCTTTCTCTACAACCTTCTCTCTCGAAACATGATACTTAATAGATATCTTCTTCATTTTAGAATACAACATAGGATTCTTAGACATAATTACTATAATTTTCTTATCACAATGTATGATAATAGATTCTAAAAAATCCATCCCAATATCCTTCAACATCTATTTCATCCACATGATATGATTGAAATTATTCATTACTACTATATTTTTAGCTTCTAGTGCACTCTATGAGATACAATCTTGTTTCTTTCTTAGCCAAGAAACTAATCTTCCTCCTAAGATAAATTTTCTAGCACTTGTACTCTTTCTATCATCCATTCTGCTTCCCCAGTCTACATCAGTATATTCACATAAAGTGAAATCATTTCATGTGTGATACCAAAACCCAAAATTAGGTGTACCCTTCAAATATATGAAAATTATTTTTATTGTTGCATTGTGTGCTTCCTTAGGATCAACTTGAAATCTTGCAACAGTGCCAACTACATTTTCTATATTTGGTCTTGTATGATTCTAATACTACAAACTTCTAATCATGGATTTCTACTTCTTCTGCTCAACAATAGTGTCTCATCTCTACTAGATAACTTATGACCAATTTCCAAAGGTATACCAATAGACTTAAACTCTCTAAACCAAATCTCTTCAATAAGTCTTTCAAATACTTGGTTCGAGAAATAAAAATACCTTCACTATTATACAACTTTACAAACCCAAAAGGTACTTCATCTCACTAGTCATGCTCATCTCAAATTCTTTCTTCATCTCATTAGAAATGCTTCACTTGCTTCATAATTTCCTCTAAAGATTATGTCATCCACAAATACTTCAATAACTAGCAAACCATTTTCAATTTCTTTCAAATACAAGTTACTAGCTATAGTACCTTTACTAAATCCCAATTTTGCCAAATATTTATCCAACCTTGTATGCCAAGATCTAGGTGCTTTCTTCAAACCATACAATGATTTCTTCAGTTTGTAGACCATATTAGTTGCATAAGACAAAAGCATTATTACTACTTCAATTCTGGCAACATGTGCAAATGTCTCCTCATAATCTACACCTTCTTGCTGTAAACATCCTTTTCATACCATTCTAGCTCTATTTTTCACAACCTCTCCTTGTTCATTCATTTTATTTCTAAAAAGCCATTTAGTTTTTATAATGGTCTTGTCCTTAGGTCTAGGAACTAATTCCCATTTATCATTCTTCTAATTTGATCTAACTCCTTCATTTCTTGAATTCAAAAGTCATCTTTTCTAGCTTTATCTATAATTTTAGGCTCTATTTGAGAAATCAAACATTATTCATGTACTCTATTTCTTGTCATAACTCCTCTATCTTTTCTTCCAATAATCTTGATTAGTAGGGTGATTCTTTGTCAAGTTCTTATTTGGTGTTACTATCTCAACTCTTATTTCTACTCTAGGTTGAGATCTTGATTCATTTCTTTGTTCCACAAATTGGATCTCAATATGTAAATCATTGTTAGTTTCATAAAATAACTCAATATATTCCTGGTTAGCCTTAGTATAGCTTCTTCATCAGAATCATAGTCAAGTACTCATTCTTGAATTCCAAACTTCTCATCCACTTTCACATTTATGCTCTCAACTATAGTCTTAGTCCTCTAATTAAAATATATATAAGCTTTAATTTTCAATGAATAACCAAGGAAAATATGTGGCATTCACTAACTCACACTGGATCAAGGCTGATACCATCACTAATATTTCCTTCAATTTGTTGTAGAATTTCAACAAAGCATTCTATTCACTGTAGCCAAGTTCCATATCATGGCTCTTTATATGTTTATCCTCGAATATGGACTTCTTCAAAGCTCCTTTGTATTTGAATGCTATTGGTTTCAATACCATCTTTTCTTCCATGCAAGAGGATGATGATGCCATTGTATCTCCACAAAGAGGGGAACATTAGTACATTGATCTAAGAGGACCATAACAACACTTAGTTGAGACCCTAACTAACAAAAAAAAAGAGCAAAAACTAATTAAAACTATAGAAACCTCATTTAAGTTACTAAAATATGAACTAGTGCACCTAGCACACCTAGCACTTGCATAGGTGTGCACAGTGTGCTAGTGCACTTTTGTGTTACATTATAGCACAATGTGTGCAATTGTGCATCTTCGCATGTGCACATGTGTAGTTTCATGCATTAGAAAATGAGGGGTGAATGTCCTTTTGTTTTCTTTGGTGTAGATGTTTGCACCTTTTGAGGGTGTGCACATGCACCTTCAAAAGGTTTTATTTGCCTTGGAAAGTCTAGAGAGCTTGGAAATGTGGAGTGGAGGAGATGCACAACAACAAAGTTGTGGACTTGGCAGAGGTGTGAGGTTGTGATCAGGTAGAGGGAGAAAAAAATAAAGTTAGAAAAAGGGCGAGGGGAGTTTATTTATATACCCAAATGTAGGTTTGCACCTCTAGAGGGTGCGCAAGTTTCCACCTCCTATGATGTGCAAGTATGCTCCTTTGGTGGTACACAAGTGCACACCTAGCACCTTGGGAAATAAAAATCTCCCTCAAACTAAATCTTTACCCCTCTAACTAGTTTTATAGTGCCTAATTGAAGACTAGGGCTTGACCTAGACCCAAAGGAGGATCCTAAATGACCAAGGCACCAAACTAGGTGCCTCATAGAGGATTTTGAAACTAGGGCCCCCCATTTTTTAAATCAAAATGGGGTGTGTGTTGTGTGACCATAACAAATGGCCCTAAGAAAAGGGAAGAAATGACTTTCTTCATCAACAAGAATTCTTCTAACATGTGCCAAGTGACATTTGGATTCCAAATCTTTCAAGAAACTTTCAAGTCCTTTGGAAGCTAAAACTTCAGAATCTTGAATCTTCAAGCTCATTGTGTGTTTAATGTTCTAATTTCTTGTTGATGTTTCAAGCTGTCATATATCATGAGTATCTAGAAACTTAGGAGAAAATATTTTTCTCCATCAATCTAGACATTGGAAGTCCTTGTAAACTTTTTTATCCATCACTATCTAACAATGAGAGAATTTATTCTGAGCAATCTTGGCAAGTTATCAATTATTTGTCTTTGATTTTTTTTGGTAATCTTTTTTAACCTTCTTTCTGAATCTCATGTATTTCCACTTGATTATTCCTTGAATTCTTTTCATTCATCACATAGAATAGGATAGCCATTCAAGAATGCATATCCATATATTTGATTATGTTACCTCTTGCAATTGTCTAGAAACTTTAAATGTAATACCTTTATGATTCTCTTTTTCTTTGTTTTCTACCCTGACCAGTTTTAGATTGTGTGGTGAAGGAATTGGTGTTCATTTGTAGATCTATACTTAATTTGATAACTCTTTTGTTCCTCTTTTAATGAATTATTTGGGAAACTCTCATGCCTAACAGTGATCTTAGCAATTCTTTGAAGAGAACCTTTATCTAAACTAGTAAGTTTTGAATTATCCCTTGCTACTGTCAACCTAGATTCAAAAATAATCAAGATAATCAATTCTTTAAAGTTGTAAAGTTTCAAGAGAAAGCAATCTTAGATTCTGACTTGTAGAGTAGATATCCTCTACCACTATAAGGAAAACATTTTTTAGTTGTTACAAGAAACAAACTCATCAAAATAGTTTGAAAAAGAAAAACCTCTTCCCTAAAATTGAGACCAAATAGGGTGAACTTGGTTATGCATCAAGAAAAAAAAATCTTGATTGCACCTATCTCTTAGATTGACAAGAAAGTGAAGATGCGACTTTAAAGAAAACACACAACTGAAAGTAAACAAACATGCTTAAAGTAAATACACATGGTTTTTTTTTTAAAATGTTTTCCATATTAGGCCTCAAAATAATGTTTCAGAAACAATTCATTGATTGGAAATGGGACAAATTCCCCTTCTAAAGAGCTTAGCCTAAAAGTATTTTCTCCCAAAATCTCTACAATCTGATGAGCACTAATCCATAAGTATTGAAATTTGGTACAATTACCTTGTTTTTTTTTTCCTTGTCCCATAGAAGAATAAAGTCTAATATTTTGAAAGATTTGATCATGGCTCACTTGTCAAACCAATATTTTATGATAGCCTAATGTTTTGACATGTGTGCTAAAGCTATTTTCCTCTTCTCATCCAATTCCAAGAGATTCATCAATCTGATTTGAACCTTGTTAGCATCCTCAACATACCCTCTCATGAAATTCAACATTGGAATCTTAAGATTCAGTGAAAATACTAGTTCTTGTCCATACACTAGTAGATACGTGGATTTTCAGAAATAATTATTTATTCTGACCCTATTTGTCCATAATGCATATTTCAACTGGGTATGCCAATCTTTAGGATTATCCATGAGCAAGCATTTTATCACTGTAATCAAGTTCTTATTAGTGGACTTAGCCACACCATTCCCATGTGGATAGTAATTAGAGGAGAACTTGATTATAACTTGATTGTCCAATGCCCATTGAGTAAGAAAATTTGACACAAATGATGATCCATTTTCACACACCAGGAAGATGGCATTCTAAACCTAGTCACAATGTGGTCTTTGAAGAAATCAATAACCAATTTTGTTATACAATTTTTGAAATTTTCAGCTTCAATCCAACATGTGAAATAATGTGTAGTTATAATGACAAAAATATTGCATGTTGATGATGGTGGGTTTATAGGTCCAATAAAATCCATCCCCCACTTTGTAAAGGGGCATACCTCAAACACTGGTTGTAATGGCATAGTTGGGTTTCTTTCTCTATTGGCACTTTTTTGACAAGTGTGGAAGGATCATACATTTTCAAATGTGTCCTTGAAAATTGTAGCCCAAAAGTAACCTAATCTCAAAATACGATGGGTCATAACCTTTCTTGATCCATGTCTAGTGTTGTACTTTTCATGAGATTGCTCTAGTACTTCTCTTGCTTCTTCACATCCCAGACATTTCAAATAAATCCCCTTATAATTATTCTTATAGAATTTTTGATCTTGAAGCATTTAGGATTCACATTTCATCTTGAGTCCTCTGCATTGGGAACTATACATCCAATAAGGTTATTGATTTTGCAAGAGTACTACACAATATCTTTATACCGCACATCTATTATTATCCCTTCATTAATGTCTACTTGAGACACTATGATATTTTCTTCAATGTCATCTCTCATTTCATTGTTATTTATTGTCTTGGTTAGCCCCTATCCTCTTACTAGCTTCACTAGTTGAATTTCCAAATCAAATCCTTGTAATATATCGATCCATTTTATTCTTCTTTCACCCAATTCATTCTGCATTAGTAATTATTTGACTGTAGGATCTAACACAATAGCATATACCTTATGCTTGAGTATGCAATGGAAAATTTTCTTGACTACTGTTATCAGGGTGAATGATTGCTTGTCAAGATTGGAATAGTTCAATTTAGTATTCTTCCATGGATAACTCATGAATGTGATAGGTCTCTCATCTTCTTCATCTTTCATTTGTGTGAGAATCCTTGCACATGAGTTTTCTAAAGAAAAGGAATACATTTTGAAAGGAATCTCATAATCTAAACTTATAAGTACTGAAGCCATGCAAATAGCCACTTTGATATCTTTGAAATATTTCTTGATTTTAGGAAACCATTCAGTTTTCACTTCCTTCTTTAGTAAGTCATTGAGGAGGCAAACTATCTCGAAAAACCCACTAACGAATGTTTGTACAAAATTAATCTTTCTAAAGAAATATTTAAGCTCTTTGTGACTATGGGAGATTACAACTTCAAAATAGCTTCTATCCTCTTATGATCAATGTATATTCCAACTTTAGAAATGATCTGACCTAATAGCTTTCCTTTGGTAACCCCAAAAGAACATTTCTTAGGGTTAAGAGATATATCGTATCTAAGGTGGAAAAATTGTTTTAGATCAAAAATATGAGAACTTTGATCTTTTGAAAAGATAGTTAGGTCATCCATATAGATAACTATACATTTATTTATCAACCCCTTGAATGCTTCATCCATTTCTCTTTAAAATGTAGCTCTTGTGTTGATTTATCCAAAGGGCATTCTCCTGTATGCAAATGTTCCCCATATTATTGTGAATGCAGTCTTTAATTGGTCTTCCTCATCCACCATCACTTGGTTATATCCTAAATATCCATTCAAAAAAGACATCATTTTAGAGCCATTTACAATTTGTAATACTTCATCAAGTGAAGGAAAAGGGTAGTTGTCTTTCTGGGATGCTTGGTTCAAATTGTGAAATTCTAAACAAAGGTTAAACTTGCTAGTCTTTTTTCTTACTGGCACCAAGTTAGCAACCCATGTAGAGTGTTAGATTGGAAAGATAATCTTGGCATCAAGAAAATTTTGGACCTTTTTCATTATTAATGGTTCAATAATGGGGTTTACTAGTCTCTATCTCTGATGAAAAAGCTTAGCATCAGGTTCCAATAGAATATCTTGAGTGATGATGTCAGCATCATATGTCTTGAGTTCTTTGTAACTCCATGCAATGACATCTTTTTATTCTTTGAGTAGCTGAAGCATACTTTTTGATTCTTGGGGATTACGTGCCTTTCCAATTCTCACCTACTTAGGGTCATCTTTTGTGCCTAGATTATATGAATCACATTCTTCAATTCCCTTTTCTTCTATGGTTCTTTTATTATGTGTTGATTCATCTCAGTCAAAGATACATTCCAGCTCTACCATCCCCTTATGAATAATTTTATTTTTCAAATTTATGATCCCATCTTCATCTTCTAGTTCATCATCCTTGGGTTTTCCATCAGGTGTATCATCAATCTCTTTTCCTTTGAATATACCATTACACATAATGAACTCTAGAATATGTTGATCATGTTTGAAGACTTGGAAGTTAGTAATGTTATCTAGAATAGATGGGGCAGCCACCAGTAAAACTAAAAACCTTTTGAGTTTTGTTCTTTTAATAGGGTATAATGCACTGGCTGAAATTTCAAGGGCGTTGGCTACCATATTTCTCCTTCTTGGAATAGACCTTATGTTTAGGGCTTCAAAATCTTCCATCAAGTCCTAAACTTATTTTTAGTAAGCATGTAGTCTTCTACCATTGCAATAGTAGATCAATTTAACCTATGTAATCACCAATTGAGAGTCTTCTTCAATCATGAGAATTTTGACATCCTTTTCTACTGCAAGAGAAGTTCATGGATCAAGGCTTTATATTCTAGAACATTGTTAGTACACCTAAATTGTAAATGATATGCAACATAAAAAGACCTACCTTTGGGATTAATTAGTTCAATACCTTTTTTGTCTCCTAATTTACATTCAGAACCATGAAACTTGAGTGTCCATATCGGTTGTTTTTTTGGATTCCTTGTCTTGTGTTTATTTGTTTGAAGTTTTTCTTTCACTTGGAATTTGAAGGATTGTTTCTTAAAGATCCATTGCATTCTTTCATGTGTTGGACTTGGTGAGTTACTATTTTTTAACTTTGATATGGGGATCATCCATTTCTTTTCTTCATCTTGAATTTCCCCAATCAATTCTATGATTTTATCAATTTGTGATTTAGGTTAAATGAACACAGAGGTCCATCCTTGACCCTTCTCAAAGTGTCTTCTTCTTAGGACTTTAATAATCCCTGATGGACGAGAAGATAAAGCTCTAGCATCTATAGAGGTGTCATTGTATGATACATTTAGATATTCATTTTCCTCTTCTTCATTATTGATGACTTTAGACATATAAGTAGAACTCAAATTTTGTAATACCCCACTTGGAGATGCTTGGAACAAGGATAAATAAAGTCAAGATAATTTTTTTAAACAAGTATGGAAGCACATGACAACCATCATATGAAGATCACGGAGATCACAATGAAGGACTCAAAAAACTATCCTAGTCACCAACAAATCTCTAAATGCCACTACCAACTAACACACTCAACTGAAAGATGAAAACCAAAGATGACAACAAAACACATAATCTTTGATCCTTCAAGGCATAGAAAATTAAGTCCACTAAAAGGGTACTCAAAACACCAAATCACATTCTCCAAAAAATAATGGAGATGTCCCCCATTTTTTGTGTGAGGAAACAAAACCTACAGTCTCACATGAGGAAGTACCTTCTTGCACCAGGAAACTCACCACACTACATGAGAAACCAACCCTTTACATGAGGAAGTTCTTGGCCTAGCAACCAAAACAATCAATACTAGTGTGGAGTTTTGCGTAAGAAAAATCAATGAGCCATGCAAAGAAACTCATCACACCACCTAAGACTCCTAAACTCTCATGCAATTGTTCAAACTAGAAAGGCACAAAACATTAAATAAAAAGCTATGAAATGAATTTCCTCCACACTAGGGAGCACCAGATCTACAACCAAGGCTTAGACACTCAAACATAATTAGTAGAAAGACGAAAGTAGAAATACAACTAACCATCTAACTCATAGTAGTAAAGGGTCAAAATGAAAGCAACATCACAATGTACAGAACTAACAAAACTCATGTGTGATTCATCCCAACCATAATAGCATCATAAGGCCTCAGAGGCCCTAGCCATCCCCCGCACATAACATCCCAAACTACCAACTAGATAATTGAAGTTGTCTTATGAGGTTATCACTACTAAAATGTAATAACATCATAAGAATAAGAAATCTAACATGCTAACCAATAAGAAATAAACACTCGAGCTAAGTAAATCACATCATCTAAACATATGCTAAACATCATAATATAGGAATGCATCAAATAAACTACATCATCTAAACATGATATCTAAGAATTCCAATGAAAGCATAAATCACAAGGAAACATATTCTGGATAAACTAAATACCAAGTGAACATCAAGCATCGGTCACACTGGTAATAGATTGTCTCTATACACCAATTCCCAATAGTGGTATAGGTAGCTACACCTCCCAACCATGTGAAACCTTTAGGTCCACTCCCACTGTGTTGATGGAAATAATGATCCAACCATACACACATAAAGAAAACATCCATGGATAACACTCATGCTAAACAATAAAGAGGACTACAACCAAGATCATGAGATAATACAAGTGGATCAGGCCCTAGTTAGACACTCCATGGGTCACTATATAGGGAATTTTCTAGATGGTAAATAACTTGGCATCAAGTAGCCCAAGCTAGTGGTGGTAGCATCAACTTCCCAATGGAAGGCATACAATCCTAGTAGCATCAACTTCCTAACGAAAGGTGCACAATCTTGTGTCCTCAAACTTAATTGGGTGCTCACATAACAAGTGTCTATTGGAAGCATGAATGTTGTTGATATTCCTATGGAGGAGTATTGTAATAATAATATGTTACACTCATGACTATTTTTCATTGATGTCAAAATAGTAGTTTTTTGTGGCATCTGACTGAAGAACAATAGTAAAGATCAAGTTGGTAGGGATAGATTGTTGAGTACTTTCATGAGTGAGGTTAATGGGAAATACTACTAAGTGTCTAGTATATGCATATAAGATTGGGAGCATAAAAATTTAAGTTTGGAAGAAGTTATGTAAGATTTGTTGAAGATAGTTTAGAGATAGAGTTTACAGAAGCATGTTCTAGTAAACTTGTTATATCTATTAACAGATTTGTTATTCTGAAAGCCAAAGTTAAAGATGTGAAGAATACATGTTGGATATGAAATGGCTAAGCTTGGTCATGATAATATCACATGTGTGAATATTTATTCAAGTTACAAGGTGAAAGATTAACGTTATCACTAAGTATAACGTGTTCTTAATGAGGTCCTAAATAATTAACTCAGAGGTGTATTAGCTAACTCAAGGAATTGTTTTGTGTACTTAGTATAAAGGAAGGACATTTTCCTTTGTTAATTAGAGAAGAAGAAGAAGTGCAGAATAGCATCATGAAGAGTGGAAAGAGCAGAATCAAGTTGATAAGTGAAGATAAGTAGAGCAGAGAAAAGTTGACAAAAACTTCATTGCCAAGGTTTTATTTGAAGATGTGAAGTCTGATATTTGGATATGAGGTTTGTGACTTGGTCTACAAGGTCTGATAGTGATCGGTTTGGTTGATAAAATAAAGGAAAGAAGAACATAATAGTAAATTACTTGTTTGAGCAATGAGCTCTTCTTGTAATTGAAATTGCATGTTTGGGCAATGAGCTCTTCTTGCATAAATTGTACTATAACTCCTAACAGGGTTGGAATCCCCTAATAGGGATTCAAATTCTCCTAACAAGGACTCATATCTACTAAATGTTGTACCAGACTTCTAACAAGGTCTATCCTCTAACAAGGAATATTTATATTAGTACATCATCTTTTGGGCATCATTCCCACTAGGGTTTTCCCTCTAATCAAGGGTTTCCCTAGTTAACATATCTGGTGTAATTGTGTATGTGCATCTTTTTATGGTTGTTGATTACTTTGGTTGAATTGTTAAGATTAATTAAGGTTGATAAAAATTTTAATTGGATAATGGATTCAACCCTCCCCACATTCTTAGTTATATTGGTGGACTATTATTTCTAATAATTAGTATCAGAGCATCAGGTCCTTGAAGAGAAAGTTTAACAACTTGGGGAAATCCATGGCTAGCATATTTAGAAAGGATAGTCTAAAGTTTGATGGAATAAATTATGATAGTTGGAAAGAGAAGATGAAAACACATCTGTTGTGTATGGGTCTAGGATATTGGATCTTGACATAATCAATAAAGGCAAATTATTGATGAAAGTGATCTAGAAACTTGTACCAAGGAACAAAGAGAACTTTTCATGTGCAATATGAGAGCTAGAGAAGCACTATTGTCTGCACTTCCAAAAGCAGAGTACAACCAGGTAAAATGAATTGATACTTCTTATAAGATTTGGAAAGCATTGGAAAATAGCTTTGAAGGTGATGAACATTCTAATAATATAAGATTGCAAAATTGGATTTGTATATTTCAAGATGCTAAAATGATGGAAGATGAATCTATAAAATCATATGTAGGAAGAATATCAAAAATTGTTGCAGATATCACATCTCAACGAGGAACTAAGAAGGAAGATGAAGTAGTCTAGAAGATATTGAAGAGCTTAACACCACCTTTTAAGCAAGTAGTTTAGATGATACAATTGGTAATTCTTGTTACCAAATATTTCGCCAAGAAAATATTACTTGGGAGACTTGAAGTAGTTGAGAATGAACTCAAATAGTCTAGATAATTTACTAGAATAAAGATAGTTTTCAATGACCTAAGAATTCAACCTAATTTGTCAAGGAGCACAAGTACTAGAGGAGATTTTGCTAGCTATAGTAGATCTGATGAGGACATAAAGATAGGAGTAGCCCTTCTGGTAAGAAGAGAAAAAGATGGTAAGAAAATATTTAAATGTTGGACTTGTAAAGAGTATGGTCATTATGCATCTAAGTTTCCTATAAGGGAGAAAAAGTATAGAGGAAAATTTATGCCTAGAAGAGATAGATATTCTTTATATGTTAATGAAGAAGATGAATCTAATGAACAAGTAGTAAGTATTAGTGATGATGAGATATGATTTGTGGCTATCAAAGAAGAAAGTCTAGAGAAAATGGCCTTGGTGTCATAGGTTGAAAAGAAATCTGATTGGATAATTGATAGTGGTTATTCACATTATATGACTAGTGATATGAACAAATTTGTTGATTTCAAAATTTATGATGGAGGCATTGTCAAAGTTGGAAACAATGCATCTTTCCATGTTAAATGTATTGGATCTATAACTCTTGATAATAAGACTAACATTGAGGATGTATACTTTGTTGATGGTTTAAAACACAATCTTTTGAGTGTTGGACAACTAGTGGACAAAGGATATCAGTTGTAATTCACAGAGAAGACTTGCATGATTAGAGAAAACTATGGAAAGGTAATTAGAACAAGAACTAGATCTAGAGGTAACGTATTTAAGATAAATCTCACTGAAATGACATGTTTGGTTGCAATAGTAGATGACAATTGGTTATGGCACAAGAGATTTTGTCATATAAAATCTGATAGCATTGTGAAAACTAGTAGTATGTTTGCAATTAGAGATTTGCCTAGTATTGTAAAACCTATTAAAATAATTTTCAAGGAGTGTCTGTTGGTAAAGCACAATAAAGCCTCTTTTCCTAGCAATAAATTTACTACTATAGCAAAGTTGGAGATTGTATACACATATCTTGTTGGTCTTACAAAGATGAAAGGATTCTATGGTGAAAGATACTTTATGATTCTTGTTGATGATATCATATTTGGTGGAGATAATGATTAAAGTGATAAGTTTGTAGAAGAAATGAATAATGAATTTGAAATGAACATGATAGTGGGAATGAAATATTTTCTAGGACTATAGACTGTGCAGGATAAAGAAGGAATCTTTATTTCTTTGACTAAGTAGTTGAAAGATTTTTTGAAAAGGTTTGGTTTGGAAAAATGAAAACTAGTTGGACCTTGATAACTAGACATAAGTTATCTATAAAGGATGAAACACCTACTATTGAATAGAAGAAGTATAGATCCATGATTAGAGGATTGCAATATTTGACTCACATAAGGCCAGATATGGCAAATGTAGTTGGAATTATTACAAGATTTCAAGATGACCCTAGAGAATCACATTATGCTATAGTCAAAAGGATATTTAGATATCTAAAAGGAGCACCA
Organism: Cupressus sempervirens; assembly: GCA_028749045.1. NCBI lineage: Eukaryota > Viridiplantae > Streptophyta > Pinopsida > Cupressales > Cupressaceae > Cupressus > Cupressus sempervirens. The sequence goes on from CM053786.1 coordinate 400,570,996, forward strand.
GAGTTTGGATTATGGTATGACATAGCTAATGATTTCACTTTATATATTGATGTTGATTGGATAGGTAGTATGCATGACAAAAAGAGCACTAGTGGTGGAGCATTCTTTCTTGGAGGAAGATTAGTTTTTTCGTTAAGCAAGAAGCAAGATTGTACCTCACAAAGTACAATAGAGGCATAATATGTTGCAGCAACAAAAAATTGTAATCAAGTTGTTGGGATGAAATAGATGCCAAAGATAGAAGCATAGAATTTAGTGAGCCTATTTTCATACATTGTGACAGCAACAACACAGTGAATGTGTTTAAGAATCTAGTGTTGCATTCTAAGACTAAGCACATTTCCATTAAGTATCATAGGTTGAGAGAAAAAATTGTAGAAAAAGAAATTAGATTGGAGCATGTGAGCACCAAAGAGAAGATTAGAGATATTTTTACTAAGCCTCTTCCTAGAGAGACTTTTGAGTATTTGAGAGGTATGTTAGGGATTATGTCCCTACCTACATCAAAGTAGATGATGCAAGAATGCATCAGTCTAGAAGTATAGAGCACTATTCTTTGTCTAGACTAAATTTTGGTGATTCCTATATGGGGGAGTATTTATGATGAACAAAGTCATCTAGGACTCTTGATAGATGTTTTTTTAAACAATGTCTTTGGACACTTGGGTAGGTCAAAGATAGTTGGTGCAGAGATTGATAGAATACAGTGATAGATGGTTGTTGAAATCTTTGACTTGATTTCAATGGGGGAGAGACACAACATGAAAAATAGTTTGATATAGAGAACATTGAGGTATATCAATGGGGGAGAATGATTGATGGAGAGGCTTTAGAAAGAGGATAGTCTTTAAAGTTGGTATTCTTGGAACTAGATGTTTTTCATCTATGTTGCCATCAATGCCAAAGAGGGATTTTGTTAGAAGTATGAATGCTAATGATCTTCCTATAGGGAAGTATTCTAATGATGATATGTTACATTCATGATTTTGTTTGTCATTGATGTCAACATAGTAGTTTTCTATGGTAAATGAGAAAAGGATAGTAGTAAATATCAAGATGGTATGGATAGATTGTTGATTACATTCACTAGCAAGGTTAATGGGAGATAGTACTGAGTGTCTAGTATATGTAGATAATCTTAGGTGTACAAGACATTAAGTCTAGAAGAAGTAATGCAAGATCTGGGTAAGACAATTCAAAGATAGAGTTTACAAAAGCATGTTCTAGTAGAGTTTACAAAAGCATGTTCTAGTAAACTTGTTATATCTATTAATAGATTTGTTATTTTGAGAAGCTAGAGTTAAAGATGTGAAGAAGACATGTTGGAGATGATGTGGCTAAGATCACTCATCATAATATCACATGTGTCGATAGTTATTTGAGTTATAAGGTGAAAGATTACTATTATCTCTAAGTGTAACATATTCTTAATGAGGTCCTAAATAATCAACTAAGACGGTGTATTAGCCGACTCAGGGAATTGTTTTATGGACTTAGTATAAAGGAAGGACATTTTACTTTGTTAATTAGAGAAGAAGAAGAAGTGAAAAAAGACAACATGAAGAGCGAAAAGAGAAGAATCAAGTTGATAAGAGAAGATAAGCAGAGCAAAGTGAAGTTGAAAGAAAACTTCATTGCCAAGGTTTTATTTGAAGATCCAAAGTTTGATATTTGGATACAAGGCTTGTGAACTAGTCTAAAAGGTCTAACAATGATTGGTTTAGTTTTAAGAATAGAGGAAAGAATAAAATATTAGTAAATTACTTGTTTGAGTAGCGAGCTCTTCTTGTAATTGAAATTGCATGTTTGGCAGTGAGCTCTTCTTGCATACATTGTACTACAACTTCTAACAAGAAATCATATGTACTAAATGTTGTAAAAGATTTCTAACAAGGTCTATCCTCTAACAAGGAATATTTACATTAGTACATCATCTTGTGGGCATCATTCCCACTGAATTTTTCCCTTTGATCAAGTGTTTCCCTAGTTAACATATCTAGTGTAATTATGTATGTGCATATTTTTATGGTTGTCGTTTACTTTGGTTGAATGGTTAAAATTAATTAAGGTTGATGAATTTTCTAATTGGATAACTAATTCACACCCCCTGCCCTCTTAGTTATATTGGTGGACTATTATTTCTAATAGTGTCTTCGAATTGAATCAAGTGCTCACTTACATTTTATTATCTTTCATTTATTACCCAGTTAATTTATTTAGTTATCACTTAATTAGAACTTCTTTACGTCAACCCTCTAGGAAATGGTCACCAAGGTTGCAAGAGAAGCCCCTCCACGCTACCCTACATATTCATGCTCATCACTATGATGAGTGCTCGTAGGCATGCATATTCCCAAACCAAACCCAATGAACATAACTAAATCAAAATACAAATGGGAGATTGGGCCCTGTAGGTCACCCAAAAATGCATGTGCTCGTGGGTGGTGCACCACCATCACAAAGATCATAACACACGGGCTAGATGAGAACACAAGTAAATAAAACACTCAACCAAATAATAGCTCAGGGGAATGGATGTGACACACATCCCAATGTAATACAAAAGTGCAATAATGATCTAATTGACATCCTAAGGATGATCCAAGTCCATGATCAACATCATGCTAAGAAAACCCAAGAAAAATTGGTAGCATGCAAATCTATGTAAAAACCCCAAAACTTGAAAACATCAAAAATAAAACCCATTTGGTCTTTGGGCACAAAAACCACAAAAATTCAATAAAATTTGGGTTTAGACACCGTAAGCAAAAATGACCAGTATAACAGTGCAAAATCCAAAATCCTCACCCTAAGAATAGGGAAAATGTTCACACCCAACCAACTGAGAAAAACCAACAAATAGAAATAGAGGGGAACACTAGTTCTCATCCTCCTAACCAACAACTACCAAAAACATAACTAGAAACCAAGCTAAAACATGAAAATGAGAAAGCCCTACTTGATAGCAAAAGGGGTAGAAACAAAAATTGACCAGATAAAATAATAATTCCACCAAAGTTACCAAAAATTGTGGCAAAACAAGGTCTCCCTGAGCTAGATCCAATAAGACTAAACTCACAAAGATCCAATTCTCGTAGCTCTCATAATAAATAGAAAATTGATCCTTCAAAAGAGAATTTATGAAAAAGCTCTCAAATTTTTGATTTGCAAAAGTGAGAAGTGAGCAATTAATTTCCTCTTTCAATACTTATTCACTTTCCAAGTGAATAATCAATTAGGGAAAAACTAGAAGGACTAGTTAGATCCTAAATCAACCCAAATGAAAACAAGTTATTCCTAGTAATAGGAATTCATCTATGGAAAAGCTACTAGAATTTAAAATCAAAATAAAATAAAACCCGAAAACCTAAAATCACAGAAATTCCTTGACATCTTTCATGACAAATGCAAATCTCTAAATACACAGACACATTCATAGGTCTAGTCACATAATGCAAATGAGTTAGGATTTAATAATCACCAAAAGGTTTAATTTAAAAAATTAATTAAGGATATGTTGACCATACAGGGACAACATTAACAAATATGAATAGTTAAATCACTGACTCCATGTGCCAATTCTAGGGATATGATTCTTGCAAACTAAAACACATGATCAAGTGCAATTGCATATAATAACATAGCTGAAGCAATAAATGTGTTAAATACCTAATTTAACCATTTATTTGAATATACTAAAGTAATCCATTTACATCACTCATGTTCGCACAAAGCATAACAAAACAAGATTGAAGTAAATCACAATAATAGTAAATCCAAAACATGACCAAATCAGAGATATGTCCAAATATCGAATAACTAGAAATCATTATAAAACATATTGTAATCTCAAAATGGCATCATCATGCAAATATGATCAACTGAATGGTATAGTAATCTAACATCTATGATACTAAAATCAAAGTATAACATCTGACCCTCAGGTCATCTCAAATGTAATATAACAAGAGTACAAGTATCTCTTAGATCAAAGTAAAATGAGGTACAGACTGGAAACACGAGAGGTGCTAAAAATTTCCTTAAGACATTTCACTTGGGGTTTGACCATTTTTCAAGTGCATTATCTGAGTTAATACCCAAGAAATTACTTATTGACAATGTGAGCACTCAAATTATGAATGGCTTACTTTGTGCAACCTATAAAATCTTAGAAAGAGAAATATGTTTGGGTCTACTTCTTCCCCTAAGGATTACAAATTTTTTCCCATGCTATCTATAAATTGAATCATAATCTCTTCCTGTGGCATGGGATTTAGTGTTTCTACATTCACACTATCTAATTTTTCAATTGAAGTTATCTCAAGAGTCATTATCTTGTAAGAGCCTAAGTCTGATTGAAGAAATGCTACTTCATTTAGAGCATTGTACTCTATGATCATTGTCTTTAGTTTTGGCTTAATGTCTATCTTGATATGGTTATTCAATACCATCCAAGGTAACCATAATCAAGTCCATTCTATGCTCAATAATAAGTCATATGTTCCTAAAAAATTTAACACATGTATATCTATGATATCTTGAATTTAGGGGTCTTAGTCAACTATATGAAAACATCCTTCAATACCCCAATAACCTTTACTTCTTTTTTTATCAAGTTGAATCACTATTTGATTTGTGGGTTTGGGGTGACTACTAGCTTCTGAGCTATCAAAAGTGGCATGACATTGTAAGAAGCTCTTGAATCTATGAGATAATTGTGAAGGTTTCTTCCAAAAATTCTAAGAATGAGTAAGAAAAGAGGCACTTTGGCTTTGCCTTTATACATGGTAGGCATAGCCTCGGATGTGTTAACATATTGTGATACTATCTTCTAAGAACCTGTGACAAGCATTGGTTTTATATGATCAAGAGTTTTTAGTAGTGCTTCCCTTTAATTAGGGAAACTTTGTTGCATATTAAACATAGATATATTAGCCTTTGTCCTTTTAACTCTTCTACTGCATTATACTTTTCAACTAACCAAGTAGGATTCTTTAGTATAGTAGGCATATTTTTTGGTTCTAAATTTTTTGTCCAACATAGGGTGCTCTTATAGGAGCTCGATTATTATTTTCTCTTGGATCTTGAGGTGTTTGTTATAATCTAGGAGGAATTCCATCAGTCATGGGTTCCCTTTGATTTCATAAGTTGTAAGTATTTTGGTTATCATTCCAAAAAGTGAAAATCTCTATTAGTTTAGGGTCTGATTCCTAATTGAATGGAAAGAAAAATTCGTCATTGACTTGTTCTCTCATTTCAGCATTTTGTGGAGAATCATAAGACTCTAACAATGTAGCATTGAACTGGATAGGGGGGTCATTATTAGAGCATTGTGAATTATGGTTTACTTCTTGATTTCCATTAAAATATGGTTCACCATCATTGAGTATGTTTTGACTGGTGTCAAGTTAATTAATGTCCACAAACTATTCATTGTTATTGTTGTTTGCGGTGATACTTCCATTATTTGGATGGGTATTCCATTGTGTTGCCCAAGTTTTAGTTCATATATTTTTTCTTTAGGGTTTTGAGTCAAGTCAAGGTCAATGTCTTGAGTCTATGTCTAGATTTCTCATATGATGGCCTTTCTTCTCATCATTCCTTTGAGCTAACTTGATGTGGAAATCATGTGAGAAATGCACCAATCTAATGGCTAGGTGATTAGGTTTTGGATGGTTTGTTATGTGTTTCCCTAATGAAAAGAAGGTTTGGATATTTTTTTGATTCACATTTATTTGATCATAATCATGTTGAAGACAAAGATTCATGTTGTGTAATAGTTTTTCACAAAAGACATTGTAAAAAATTAAGATCAAATGCAGGAGAAGCAAATAAATCATCAAAAATGGTGAAAGAACCTAGTCAAAGGTGGTATGACTCTTGTTACAATAAAATTGATGAAAGAGAACAATGAAGACTAAGGATAAAAGGTAATATGTAGATTTTGAGAGTAAGCCAAAGATAATATTAGTTGAATTTGATGTAGATTGAATGTTGAAAGATGCAAAAATGGTGAAGAACATGGTCAAAGGTGGCAAAAACTAACTTGAAATCATATCGGTGGTCCAAAACATATTTGAACATCCATGTCATTGAGTTGAATAATCAAGTTCCTTTGTAAATAAGACCTTTTCCATGATTGCTAGATCAATAGAAGATCTATGGACATCACTATGTCATTATGGAGAGTTGCACAAAGATTAACCAAAGTTACATAACAATAGTATGACACGTGGAGATGGTGGGACCTAACTCAGCTACAGGCCACAAAAAGAATGCATCAAATTAAGTTGTACATATGGCATGCTTAGGTTGGTTAAAATGTTTGACTATCAGAAAATGTTGCCTCTTTTATAAGTTGTTAGATCAAAACAACATCCACAGTCATTGCTACATCGTTATGAAAGTTGCTTGGTCATTAATCATAGCAACAAAGAAACATGTGTCCTACTAGGACCATCACATTCCATGAGACACAATCAAAACCTATTTATAAAGTGCCACAAAGTAAAGAAGTTTAATCTCATATTCTCCAATCAATGAAATTGTGCCACCTGTTTGCCATGATGTACATACCTGGAAAGTGGACCTACCTTGTAAAGTAAATAAAGGGTTAAGATGTTTTATCATCATTGTCAAATCAAAATCGGATCAATGCCCATTGCTATGTCGCTATAAAAAGTTTCCTAATTGTTAATTATAGTGACATAATGATGATTGTACACATATACATGGGTCAACCCATGAAGAAAATCATAAATGAATTGCTAGGTTTTAATCTCAGTCATTGGTTTTAGATCAATGGTCAAAATTCAAAACTCCAGTGACTGTCGCAATATGAAATACACAAACTTGGTGCAAAAAAGTAGATGATGAAAAAAATAGCAATTTTTGGCAAAATTTCATGAAGATTATAGGAATTTGAACAACTATTGCATATTTTCAAAAGTTCCATAGATTCAGATCATCGATAGGAGAAGGTGTCACATGTTCATATCACTAGATAATTTCATATTTTATTTCCTTTTCTATTTTTCAATTGTTTCTCTACTTAACTAAAGGATAAAAACAAACTATAAATGTAACCTCATTTGAGAATACAAATGTTAGCAAACTTGATGGTGAATTGGTCTATAATTCCATTTATCCCATTTGCTTGTTATTTTTTATGGTCCATGCATATAGTAGTTTTGTATTAAGAGTTGAAAGACAATCATATATGATTTTGTGAATAATCAAACAAATTCCATTTCATTTTGATGTTTTCAATATAGTGATTCCATTTACTTTCTTCATATACGGTAATATTTCTTCTCTTGTTAGTTTCATAACATGTTAGATAGTTTCATTGGAAAATGAAAAATAAATGTGTATGAATCTATTAGTTATTAGTTGGGTTTCATTTCATTCAAGGCTTATAGTGAAAGCAATTCCATTTGACCTCATGTGCATATCTTCTGCATTTAGATGGTTAATTTACATTTAGAAATAAAAGCAGGGGTTAGAAATATCAAGATGATCTACTAAAATCATTCTATTGAGTGTGATAGGTTGTTCAAATCCATCTTTCCTAAATTGTTTGTGCCTACTAACAATTTAGTTATCCTTTATTTCTCTCAAGACCTTATAATGTCAAAACTTCTAATCTCATAAAAACATATTCATTACATATCATTACAAATCATAGGGAGTTGTACCTAATAATTTATAGGGTAGTGATAGAATGCATACATCTCTCTAAAATATTGGGTATCAAAAAGTCTGGTTATAAAATATAATAAGAGGACAAATTATTAACCAACAGTTTTTGGTGACTCTACTAAGAAGAATTCAAGTGAAAGATCTAAAGAATTTTTTTTCATGTTAATTTGCAATCTAATTTCATATATTTGAGTTGCAAGAAAGGACTTGTGGTAGTCAAGTGTTTTCCATAAGAACTTGATACCGACTTTATAGCCTAAACCTACTAAAGAAAAGAAGCAAATCCAAAGTTGAAGACTAGTAAAGATAAATTCAAAATGCCATTTTTCTAAACATTTGATACATCCTGGATCCCAAATATACTAGGAATGCTAAAGAAAGAGGAAAGATTGACCCAATATATGAAAATCTCAAGAAGGCCAATTTTCCTATCCTAAAAGATCTTTGCAAAAGAGGAAGAGTACATGCAAGGGAGTCTATGACTAAGAAACTCCAATATACTTAGTTTTCTATAGTTTTTCCTCCTAATAGAGCATAGATAAGTCAATCTTATTCTCCTCCTATTTCTAGGACCTCCATTCCTAATACTTTTCATGCTTTGTTGTCAATTGGTGCAACACTTCTAATTTCTATTACTTTTTAGACAAACCAGAATATTATACCAGCAACTATGGCACAACCATGGGGAAATTCTATTGGTCCTCTTGATGTTGGTCTAATAATGATCTTCCAAGAGCATCAAGGAAGAAATTTCCAAAATTTAATGGTGATGGTACCACCTCTGCAGAACAACACTTAAGTTCTTTCCATAAGGCTTGTAGTGTAATAAATACTCAACATGAGGATGTGGCTGTTAGAATGTTTGTAGATACACTGGTAGAAAATGCTACTAATTGGTTTCAAGACTTTCTTGTAGGATACATCAAAAATTGGGATACTGTGAAACAAGGGTTTGAAGAATGTTACAAAAGTACAGAGGATACACAAGTATTTTTGTTGCAACTAGCACAGATAAAGAATGAACCATCAATTTCCATGAGAGATTTTAATGCAAAATTCAATAAACTCATCAAAAGGATACCTATTGCAAGTGCACCCACAAATAATAATAAGAAGACTTTTTACATTAGCTTTATGACTCCTAATTTGGAATATCAAATTAGAAGAACCAATATAGCAAACTTGCAAGCTACCCAGACACTAGTTGTGGAGATGCAAGATGATATGATAGTCTCTAGTAAGTGGAAAAGATAATTCCAATCTAGAACCATGGGTAATACAACAAATACTTCTAATCATATAGAGGCTATGCTTCAAAAATTATTTAATGAGATCATTTCATTAAAGAAACAAATCAATAGGCTTGCTCATTCTTTTCATCTACCTCATCAAGAAGGTTATAGAAACCCAAATGGAGGTTAAACATTGCAAATCCCACCCATTCAATAGAATTTAGCAATTAATCTCGCTCCAAAAAGACAAAATATGTGTGCTTTTCATCTAAGGGTAGATCATGATGGAGATACTTGTGTCAATATGATCAAATATAGGCAAATGATGGATAACAAAGAACAAACAATTGAATATCCTAAAACTTAGGATGATCATGCTACTTGTGGTGACTCTAAAAATTATTTCTTGGAGTATGAATCCAATTTAGAAGTAGGAGGTGACTATTTTCAACTATAGAAGGACCTCAGTTAATAGTAATGACCAGAGGTCAGAAGAATAGAAATCAAACTAACAATTTGGTTCTTGTCAAGAATAATGCACCATCAAATAAAATTGATAAAGACAGTGGCACAGTAACTTCATCTTCAAAAAAGGAGCACAAAGGTAAATTAGCTAATTCTTTTGACATCATACAATACTATGAAGAGATAAGAATCCAAATATCTCCATTGGATTACTTAAAGTCTAATCTTGATCAATTTCAAAGATTAGTTGAGCATTGTAATATTAAAGATGTGGGTCATGTTAACATTAATGCTAATATTTATCATCACAATAAAGCTAGCACTAATGAAACTTCTTTGACTGATGAAGATTTTGCACTCACTAATTTATTTAAAGAAAAATAAGCTAATGTATTAGCCACATAACAAAATCAAAGTCCATATCCCTTCTACATTTTTTTTTCATCAATGGAAATAGATTGAGTAATTGTATCATAGATTTAGGAGCCTCTGATAATGTAATATCTTCCTTTGTAGTAAAAGCTTTAGGTCTTCCACTAACTAAAAATTTTGGTAGATGTTATTCAATGGATGCAAAACAAGTGCCTTTTCTTGGACAGATTAAAGATTATCAAGTTGCACTTGTCACTTATCCTTCCAAAAGGTTAAAACTCACTATTCTAGTGGTAGACATTCCTACAAGTTATGGAATGCTTCTCAGCAATTTTTTTTGCAAAGACATGGGTGTAGAGATTAATCTAGACTAGTCTTGTGCTACTATCAAAGTGGGAGATAAAAAGGTGAAGCTAGAACTAGAAGAGAAGGCAATATTTACTGTCCTAAAATTGAATGACCCTAGATCTCAGATCTTTTATCATGAAATGTAGTTTGGTAATTATATGTTGTTCTTTGATACTGTTGATATTTTAGAAGAATCAAAACAAACTAAAGGTGATCAGTTGTGGACTCTAGAATTTGATGGTAGTTGTGCTAATGTTGGTTCAGGTGCAGGGGTAGTGTTGATATCACCTAGTGGAGAAATTACTTGTTTGTCTTATAAGTTAGATTTGAAAAATACTAACAATACTATAGAATATGAAGCTCTTCTCCTTGGAATAATAGTAGCAAATTAAAATGGAGTCAAGATACTTAAAGCTCAAGGAGATGTAGAATTGGTGGTGAGACAAGTCAAAAATCAATATGCAGTAAAGAACTCAAGATTGATAAACTATCTTAATAAAGCATGGGATGAAATTAAGAGTTTAGATGCTTTCTCAATTATATCAGTACCAAAGAATTCAATTCAAGAGTTGTTCTTTGGTAGTTTCTGAATCATTTTTCCTACCATGTCTTGATTTCAAAGATCAAGTTTATAAAGTAGAAGTTCTATTTAGGCCTAATGTCCCTAATAATGAAGATTCATGGAAGGTGTTTGAAGATGATAAACACAGACTAAAATTCATTGAGGGGGAAGCTCCTTTTGAATGCTTGTATTTTAAAGGAACCACTAATGAAAATGATGAATCTATGATAGGTGATAAAAAGAAAATAGAGCCTAATATGATTCAATTGAAAGTAATAAGATTCCACCCCATCTAATCTCTTTAGAAAAAAAAATTGATAGGCATGATGCATATATAAAGAGAGAAAGAGATAAGAAAGGAAAAACTTATGGTGAATATGATGGAATTAATATAGGGATAGAAGTCAATCCAAAGATGATAAACATAGGCAAGTGTTGCACACTAGAGGAGAGGGTAGAAATCAAGAAATTAATTATTGAGTTTCAGGATGTATTTTCTTGGATTTATGAAGAGCTAAAGAATTTCATGGGTGGAAAGTTCAAACATGAAATCCCTCTTAAACTAGAAGCAACACCATTCATGCAGAAGAAAAGAAACTATGATCCTATGGTTGAAGGAGCAATCTTCAAGGAGATTGAAAAAATGTTGTAGGCCAGGATTATATACCCTATTCATCATTCCATTTGGGTTTCTAATATTTTTCTAGTGAGGAATAACAATGGAGAGATAAGGATTTGTGTAGATTTCAAAAATCTAAATCAAGCCTCACTCAAACATAATTTTTCTCTCCCTAATATGGATCATCTTTTACAAACAGTTGCACGGTCAAAAAATGATGTCCATGTTAGATGGATTTTGAGGATATAATCAAATTCAAGTAAATGAAGCTGATCAATTCAAAACTATATTTACTAAACCATGGGGTACTTTTTCTTACAATAGAATTCCTTTTGACCTAATTAATGTAGGTACAACTTTTCAGCATGGCATGAATCTAGCTTTTGAATATTTGAAAGATATAATTATTTTCATATACCTTGATGATTTGATCATTTTTTCTTAGAAGAGAAAAGATCATATCAGAGATCTAGAAAAGGTGTTGCAAAGATGTAAAGATCATGTTGTCTCACTAAATCCAAAGAAGTCAATATTTTGTGTGACAAAAGGAAAGCTACTTGATCATATTGCATCCCAAGAAGGAGTGAAGATTTATCCAAATAGAGTTAAAACTATCCAACAATTAATTCTACCATTGAGTAAAACTAGAGTTAAGTCCTTCTTCAGCCAACTAAATTTCTTGAGGATATTTGTGTGTGACTTCTCTGAAATAGCTAAATGTATAGTTGATATGATGAAAGGAAATAAAACTTTCAAATGGAGTGATGTTGGGAAAAAGGCTTTTAAAAACATCAAATATGTCATTGCCAAAGCCCCTATGCTTGTCCATCTAGACTACACTAAAGAATTCATCATTAACTATTATTCCTCAAAACATACCATGTTAGTTATATTGATGCAAGAAAATGAAGAAAGAATACAAGCTCCAATTGCTTTTATGAGTATATCATTGAATAGTCAAGAACTAAGAAACTCACAGATGGAAAAACATGCATATGTAGTGATGAGAGCCCTTAAAAATTTTAGGTTTAATGTGTTGCATTCTCATTCAATAATATATGTGCCAAACCCTATAGTGAAAAGTATTTCAACACACCAAGAGGTTGGTTATAATAATAGAGGAGTTTGGATAGAAAAGGTCCAAGAATATGATATAGAAATTGAACCAACCAAACTTGTAAGAGGTAATTCACTTTGTAAAGCCTTAATAGAAGATTAATAATTCAAAGAAGAAGATGCTCCAAAAGTTCTTATGGTAAGTCTTCAAGATCCTTGGTTTTCAAACATTAATTATTTTCTGACATATAGTGAATGCCCTGATAGATTGGCTACTAAGAGAATAAGAGATCTTAAAACAAAAGCCTTAAAGTATGCAACTCATGATGATTTCTTGTACAAAAGAGAAATTGATGGAACATTTTTAAGATGTGTAGATAAGGAGCAGTAGGCAAAATTATTGACATCTTTTTATAATGAGGCATGTGGAGAACGCTTCTCTTCTATTGTCACTTTATTTAAAATTTTGAGACAATGTTATTATTGGCCTGGCATGTTTAAAGATGCATATAAGTGGGTTCCTAATTGTGAGAAATGCAAGATGTTTACTGGAAAACCTCAGCTTCCTACCCTACCTCTTAGGCTAGTTATAATTGAAGCTCCTTTTCATCAATGGGGTTTAGATTTTATAGGTCCAATCAATCCTCCTTCTAGTCAAGGATATTCATATATATTAATTGCCATAGATTATTTCAATAAATGGGTTGAAGCAAAGCCAATGAAGAAGACTACATCAAAAGTGGTATGTGAGTTTCTTAAAGAACATATACCGGTCAAGTTTGGAGTTCTTGTGAAGTTGATAATGGATAATGCATCTTATTTTTCTTCTTTAGAAAATATTTAATTTTGCTATGATAATGATATTCAAGTTGGGAATTCCTCTAACTATTTCCCTCAAGGAAATGGGAAGGTTGAGTCTAGTAATAAGAATTTGATTAATATTTTGAAGAAATTGGTCTCAGATAATTAGAAGATTTGGCATAAGAGAATTCATTATGCCATATGGGCTGACAAAACCACACCTAAAAGAGTTATAGGTATCTCACCTTTTGAATTAGTCTATGGAGTGGAAGCTAATTTGCCATTACCTCTAGAGCTTGTTGCATGTAAACTAAAAATATGATTGAAGAAGATGTTTTCAAGGATGGATTAGAGAAGAGGATCTTGTATCTTACCAAACTACATGAAAAAAGGGAAGAGATGGTTGATAATATCACTAAACATCAAGGAAGGATAAAGAAGTTGTTTGATAGAAGAGAAGGCCTAGAAAATTCATGGAAGGTGATTTGGTATTGCTATGGGATAAGAGACATGAGCCAATAGGTATGCATTCTAAGTTTTAGTCTTTGTGGAAAGGGCCTTTTCATATTATTCAAGTGAATTAAAATAATTCCTTTAAATTGGTATATCCCACTAGAGAAACCCTATCATGTTTTTAAAATGGGCAGGATTTGAATTTCTATCAAATGGAAAATTAAAAGTAGGTAACCCCTGCATAATAGTTAGATAGATAGGTTTTCCTTTTATGAAGTTTTCTCTAGCTTAGTTTCTTGCTTTCCTAAGGTGTTTTTTTGTTGTTTTTCTAGTTTAGTTTATTCCTTTTGTTTTCAAGTTGTCACCTTTTGTGTAGAACCAAAGATTGCTAGAGTTATTTTAAGCATTATCATGCTTAAATCACTAGACATAGTGAGATGTTGCCCAAGTTTCAATTCATATTTTTTTTCTTTATGGTTTTGAATCAAGTCAAGTTCAATGTCTTGAGTTTGAATCTAGATTTCCCATAGGATTTCCTTTCTTCTCCTCATTCCTTTGAGCTAACTTGATGCAATAAATCATGTGAGCAATGCACCAGTCCAATGGCTAGGTGATTAGGTTTTTTAGGGTTTTTTATGTGTTTCCTTGATGAGAAAAAGGTTCAAATATTTTGTTGATTCATATTTCTTTCTTCCTAATTGTGTTGAAGACAAATATTCATGTTGTGTAATAGTTTTTCATGAAAGGCAATGTAGACAATCAATATCAAATGCAAGAGAAGCAAATAAATCATCAAAAATGGTGAAAGAACCTAGTCAAAGGTGGTATGACTCTTGCTACAATAAAATTAATGGTAGAGAACATTGAATATTGAGGCTAAATGATAATATGTAGATCGTGAGAACAAGCTAGAGACAATATTAGTTGAATTTAATGCAAATTAAATGCTGAAAGATGCAAAAATGGTGAAGAACATGGTCAAAGCTGGTGAAAAATAAGTTAAAATCATTTTGATGATACCAAACACATCTAAACATCCATGTCATCAAGTTGAATAGTCAAGTTCCTTTGGAAATAAGACCTTTTCCATGATCGTTAGATCAATAGAAGACCTATGGTTGTCGCTATGTCACTATGGAGAGTTGTGTGGAGATTAACCAAAGCAACATAATAATAGCATGACACATGGAGATGGTGGGACCCAACTTAGCTATGGGCTACAAAAGGAATACATTAGATTAAGTTGCCCATATGGCACACTCAGGTTGGTTAGAATGTTTGAACACTATGCCCTTAATATTAGTGTATATAGGGTTATGAATAGTCAACTTGTCTCTATCTTAATCCTTAATTAAGTCATGTTATCATTATTATATTATTGTTTAGGTAGGTAGGTTGGTCTAGATGTTATGTGTTCGATACAATTGTTCAATTGTGTGTTGTCTTTGATGTCACACAAATGTCATATCAGTTATCAGACAAAGTCTACTAATCTCAGTTGGTCAACAAAGAAAAAGACAAAGTCTACTGAGCTCAGATGGTTAGCAAAATGATTTACAAAGTCTACTAAGCATTTCTAGAAGTTACACTATGAAGATAGCTTCTACCAAGCTCACTTGGGTGATGAAGGATTTTATGGCAGAAATCAATTTCTACTGAGCTCACAAGGTCAACAAAGGAAAGTTAGTGTTTACCGAGTTCACTTGGTCTCCAAAGGATTTTGTAGAGTTCACAGTGTTTACCAAGCTTCACTTGGTTAACACTAGAAATCATTTTTGCAGTAGTGTTTACTGAGAAAGTTTGACCAATGAAGGATTTCATTACTTTAAGAAATAATGTTTAATTGTTTCATGTAATGACCGTAGCTGACTGATGTATTGTTTATTTGTAAATGTAACTTGTAAATGAGCCGACTTGACAATTTGTAAGGTATAAATAAAAGGTCAAGTTGTGAATTCTACAGTATGGATGGATGTATGGATGAGCAAGCATGCAAGTGTGTTGATTGTGTGAAGAGGAAGTGTGAGAGAATCTTGATGAAGGATCAGATATCCTTAAGGAGTAGAAAGGTGTATTCGATTAGTGAGGATCTATTGAACCAAAATAGAGATCTTTAATAGCAAAGTTTAGTTGCATCTCATTCAGGTCACTTCATTATTACTTTTTCATCATTGTAGTAGTGATTTGTAAATCTCTTAACAAAGTTGGTTTAACAGCCATTTTGTAAATCCTCTAACAAGGTGGACAATTCTACTGAATTGTTCTAAAGTCCTCTAGCAAGGTGATTAAATCCTCTAACAAGGTCACACCTAACAGTGTGTTTTGTAACATTTAATAGGGTTGGCTCCTAATAGGGCTTACTTTAGAAGATTGAAAATTGGTAGCTAGTTACTTGGTGGTTATTCCCATATTGGGTTTCCACGTTAAATCTGGTGTCTCTTATGTTCATGTTATTTTCTTTTTCATGCATGTTAATAATTATGAATGCTTAAAGATTAGTAATAAGTTAATATATAGTTCATCTACCGAGTTATAGCATTTTTCTATGTGTCCACCAAGTAACAACAATAACTAGTTATTTAAGACATCTAAGGGATTTGTGGATTTGTTTTTGTGGTAATTGATTCACCCCCCACCTCCCTCAGTTACTCTATCTATAATTCCTACAATTGGTATCAGAGCTTTTGGTGCTTGCAGGAAGGATTTCAAGGATCTAAGCTAAAGATCAGGATGTCTTACAAGAGGGAAATTCCAAGGCTTAAAAAGGATTACTTTTCAGTATGGCAAGGTCTCATGAGACTCCATCTAGCTTCCATTAGAGATATAGGATTAAAATATCTAGATGAAGCATATGTGACTCCTTCTGGTACATTATCTACTAATGACATTGTTGAGAAGAAGATTCATAACACCATGATGATAGACATTGCATCTGCCCTAAGCTATGAAGAATTTGATGATGTCAAGAACTAGAAAACTGCCTTTGAAATGTATAACAAGCTGAAAGAAATCTATGGAAGTGATGATAATGTGAGAAGAGCCAAAGTAGAAAGTCTAAGAGGACAATTTGATCAAATGAGGATGAGAGAGGATGAAAATATTGCCAAATATGTTCAAAGAGTCAAAGTAGTTGTCAGTTCTATCAAGGCTTCTAGAAGAGATATTGAGGAGGAAATAGTTGTAAGTAAAGTTCTTACAACTAAAGTTCTTAGAAGATTACTTCCTATTTATGCAATTAGAGTTTCTAAAATTCAAGAAAGAACATGTGAAGCAAATCATAAAATAAATTTAGAAGCCATAGTAGGAAGATTGACTGCATTTGAGCTAGATAACTATGATAAGTATGTTCTAGCTTCCAAGAACATTGAGTCAGAATTTGAAGCCAAGCTTTCACTCAAGGAGAAAGGAAAGAAAATAAAGGATTCTCAATCAGAAAGTGAAGAAGAATCATAATAGAGTTTAGACAGTGATCTTGAGGTGGTTGAAGCTGTGCTTGCAAGGAAATATTCAAGAGGTAGAGGGAAATACAAAGGTAAGGTTCCTCTAATTTGTTTTTCATGTCAAGAAATTGGACATATTGCTACTAGGTGCCCAAATAAGAAAAACAAGGATGAGAAGAAAGGTCACAAGTACATTGGCAAGAAAGACTTCAAATCATTCAAGGAAAAAGGTAAGAAAACATGTTTCATGGCTAAGGATTCTAATGATTCTGATGATGAAGAAGATGAGATTGTTTACATTGCTGTGAAAGATGAATCTGACAATGATGAGGAAGATAAAATGGCACTTATCTCTCACATGAGAAAAAATGATACATGGATCATAGATAGTGGTTGCTCTCATCATATGACTGGTGATAAAACTAAGTTTGAACAATTTGAAGATTATTATGGTGGTAGTGTGAGGTTTGGTAATAATGAACCTTGTTGCACAAAAGGAAGAGGAAGAATCTCACTACCCAAAAAGCTTGTATGTGATAATGCCTATTGGTTAGAAGGTCTAAAACACAATCTACTGAGTGTGGCATAGCTACTCAATAATGGATTCAAAGTGGAATTCATGCATGCAAGACTATTGGATGACAAAGGAAAGCTGATTGGATCAGGTATCCAGACAAAAGGTAACTTGTTCTATCTTGAACTTGGTGAATGTTCATGCTTTATTGCTCAAGTTGAACAAAGTTGGTTATGGCATAGAAGGTTGTGTCATGTGAACTTTGATAACTTGGTGAAAATAAGAAAATTTAGAAAAATAAGAGGCATTCCTAGTATAAAGAAACCTGAGGTTGGTCTATGCAAGAATTGTCAGATTGGTAAGATGGGAAAGACTAGTTTTAAAAGCAAGAACTATCAGTCTGAAGAAGTTTTAGAAATTGTGCATATGATTTATGTGGACCTATTAGAATTGAAATCTATACTAGAGAAAATTTCTTCATTATTTTTGTTGATGATTACTCAAGAATGATGACTATCATGTATCTAAGAGAGAAATTAGAAGCATTTGAAAAGTTCAAGTGGTATTTTGCTAGAGTAGAAAAGGAAATAGGAAAAAGACTTAAATGTTCGAGGTTAAACAAAGGTGGTGAATTAATCTCCCATGAGTTCAATAACTTTTCTATTGAAAGGGGAATCAAAAGACAAGTATCAGCCTCTGGCACTCCCAAGAAAAATTGAATAGCTAAAAG
Source organism: Cupressus sempervirens (assembly GCA_028749045.1). Lineage (NCBI taxonomy): Eukaryota > Viridiplantae > Streptophyta > Pinopsida > Cupressales > Cupressaceae > Cupressus > Cupressus sempervirens. The sequence goes on from CM053786.1 coordinate 400,589,289, forward strand.
GAGGAACAGATCTATCATGGACTATGCAAGAACTTTAATGATTGAAAAGAACATTGCTATCAAATACTGGAAGGAAGCTATCAATACTACAGTTTATACCTTGAACTAAGTACAACTGAAGAAGGACTCATTCAAAAACCCCTATGAGTTATGGTATGGCTATAAACCTAATGTAAGTTACCTAAAAGTATTTGGAAGTAAATGTTAGATTTTGAAAGAATCTAGTAAAGGTAAATTTGATGTGAAGGGTGATGAAGGAATATTTTTGGGACAATCTTGCAAAAGTAAAGCATATAGATGTTTGAATTTGTCTACTCACAAATTCATAAAAAGTGCACATGTGAGAGTTGATGAGTTTGCAGAAAGGACTGAAGAAGAAAGCAAAAAGGAACTAGAAGATTACAGAAGATTTGTTTTCATTGAACCTGATATAGTGCAAGATACATCTATTAATCTAGAATCTTCTACTCTTGAGTCTTCAGTAACTGAGTTGCAGGACGTTCAAATTGAGTTACAGGAACTTGAGTCACATTTTAATGCTACTGAGCCAATAACTACCGATTCTAAAGGACCCAAGCAGCAGACAGAATAGCCAGACCGTAAAGTTGAAGTACAAGAGGATGAGACTGCAATGCATTCAAAAGGAAAGAAACTTGTATTAGCCAAATATGTCAGGAGACATCATGCACCAGATTAGATCATTGAAAACAAATCTAAAGGAGCTATGACAAGAAGTAAGTTGGAAGGTACTTGTTTACTTGCCAATTTTGAACCTAGAAGTGTCAAAGATGCATTAGAAAATGAAAGTTGGATTGAGGCTATGAATGAAGAGATAGAGCAGATAGATTTAAAAAAAACATGGACTCTTGTACCTAGGCTGAAAGATAAAAATGTGATTGGAACTAAGTGATCATTTAGAAATAAGTTGAATGAAGATGGTAAGGTGTCAAGGAACAAAGCTAGACTAGTATGCAAAGGATACTCTAAAGAAGAAGGAATAGACTATGGAGAGACTTTTTCTCTTGTTGCAAGATTGGAAGGTGTCGAGACCTTACTTGCATATGCTACATATAAAGGATTTAAAGTTTATCAGATGGATGTCAAGTCAGCATTTCTCAATGGTACACTGGATGAAGAAGTTTACATTGAGCAATTTGAAGGTTTTGTTGATCCAGAAAAGAAAGACATGGTCTACAAATTACACAAAGCATTGTATGGTTTGAAACAAGCCCCTAGAGCATGGTATGAAAGACTACATAACTATCTTATTTAGATTGGTTTTCAAAGAACTAATGATAACAATAGCTTGTATATCAAGGAAGGACCAGATAATAAGATTGTTTTGGCATAAATATTTGTGGATGATACTTTGTTCATAGGAAATGATGATCTTTGCAAAGAATTTTTAGAGCAAATGAATAAGGAATTTGAGATGTCTATGTTTGGTGAGATCAAATTCTTTATTGGTCTTCAAATTCAGCAAAGTAAGAATGGCATCTACATCACTCAATCTAAATACATCAAGGAGATACCGAAAAAGTTTGGTATGGAAGATTGTAAACTAGTTGGGACTCCTATGTGCACTAGTTTAAAGCTTACCAAGGATGATGAATCAAAGGAGGTAGATTAGACATTGTATAGATCTATGATTGGAAAGTTGTAGTATGTAGTTTATACAAGGCTAGATATTGCTCTTGCAGTTGGTATTCTAGAAAGATTTTCAGAAAAACCAAGAGAAAATCACATGATAGCAATCAAAAGGATCATGAGATATTTAAAAAGCACTAAAGATTTTGGATTATGGTATAAATTTGGAGGTAATCTAGATTTGAAAGTGTTTACTGATGCAGATTGGGCAAGAAACATTGATGACAGAAAAAGTACAAGTGGAGGTGCGTTCTTTCTTGGAAAGAGGTTGGTTTCTTGGACAAGTAAAAAGAAAAATTGTACATCCCAATCCATTGCAGATGTAGAGTATGTTGCAATAGCACTAAACTATTCTAATATTGTTTGGTTCAAACAATTATTGGAAGGCATGAAGGAGGAAATCAAACAACTTGTTGTTATGTTTTGTGACAATACAAGTACAATTAACATATCTAAAAATCTAGTGATGCACTCAAAAACCAAGTACATTGCAATAAATTATTACTTTGTTAAAGAATTGGTGTAGCATAAGGAGATCAGATTGGAATATGTCCATACAAAAGAACAAATTGCTGACATATTCACCAAGCCTTTACCTAAGGATGCATTCTTGTATCTAAGAGGGAAGTTAGGGGTCATTCCCCTATCTGAAGCTCACTAAAATGAAGTTTTAGTGATGCATCAATAGGTATGAAGTTGAATATTTTCATTTGATGGAGAATAATCATGAGAACATTGCATATGAATTAGTACTCAAGGTACATTTTTCTTCATTTGGTTTGTGTTGTCTTTGGCATGTGTTGTCAAAGAGGGAGATTATACTATCATATCTTTTTGAAATTCGAACTTGTTTGTGAAGAGTTTGATGTTTGAAAAGAAGCTATGTAATTCCTTCATAGAGGGAGATTACTATATTTGAGAAGTTCGTGGAATGAAATCTAAGAGGGAGAAACATTCTATTAGAAAAAGACTTGTTTTCAAATTTCATTCTACTATGACATGTTGTGTTGCCATCAATGCTAAAGAGGGAGATTGTTAGATACAATTGTTCAATTGTGTGTTGTCTTTGGTGTTACACAAATGTCATATCAGTTATCAGATAGAATCTACTAAGCTCAATTGGTCAGCAAAGCAAAAGACAAAGTCTACCGAGCTCAAATGGTCAACAAAGTGATTTATAGAGTCTACTGAGCATTTACAAAAATTACACGAAGACGGCTTCTACCTAGCTCACTCAGGTGTTGAAGGATTTTATGGAAGAAGTCAATTTCTACCGAGCTCATAAGGTCGGCAAAGGAAAGTTAATATTTATCGAGTTCACTCTATCTCCAAAGGATTTTGCAAAGCTCGTAGTGTTTATTGAGCTTCACTTGGTTAACACTAGAAATCATTTCTAGAGTGGTGTTTACCGAGTAGGGTTGGCCAATGAAGGATTTCATTACTCTGAGAAATAATGTTTAATTATTTCATGTAATGACTATAGCTGACCGATGTATTGTTTATTGGTAAATGTAACTTTTAAATCAGCCGACTTGACAATTTGTAAGGTATAAATAAAAGGTCAAGTCATGAATTCTAAAGTATGGATGGATGTATGAATGAGAAAGCATGCAAGTGAGTTGATTGTGTGAAGAAGTGTGAACAAAATTTCATGAAGGATTAGATATCCTTGAGGAGCAAAAAAGGTGTATTTGATCAGTGAGGATCTATTGAAGCAGAATAGAGATCTATAACAACAAAGTTTAGTTGTGTCTCATTTAGGTCACTTCATTTTTACTTTTTCATCATTGTAGCAGTGATTTGTAAATCTCTTAACAGAGTTGGTTTAACAGCCATTTTGTAAATCCTCTAACAAGGTCGACAGTTCTACTAAATTGTTCTAAAGTCCTTTAGCAAGGCCACTCCTAGTAGGGTGATTAAATACTCTAACAAGGTCACACCTAACAATGTGTTTTTTAACCTTTAATAGGGTTGGCTCCTAATAGAGCTCAATTCAAAAGAGTGAAAATTGGTAGCTAGTTACTTGGTGGTTTTTCCCATATTGGGTTTCCATGTTAAATTTGGTGTTTCTTGTGTTCATGTTATTTCTTTTTGCATGCATGTTAATAATTTTGAATGCTTAAAGATTAGTAATAAGTTAATGCACAGTTCATCCACTGAGTTACAGCATTTTTCTGTGTGTCTACCAAGTAACAACAGTAACTAGTTATTCAAGACATCTAAGGGATCTATGAATTTGTTTTTATGGTAACTGATTCATCCCCCCTCTTAATTACTCTATCTATAATTCCTACAATTATGTAGGTTTTTTTCTATTCAACCTAAGTATAATTAGGTATATATAGGAGGTTGTGAGTCTTATTTCATCATCATATTGTGAAGTGTGTTCTCATTGGAGATATTTGGAGGTTGCCCCTTCAAAATGTCCTATTACTCTCATTTATTATCAATTATTTATATAATATTTCATATTATTTCTTCTATTGTGAAATTTATTTCATTACAAGTGATATCAGAGCATGATGTTGGCACCATAGAGGCAAGTTTTTTTTCAACATTGGGGTTATTTTTGGAAGAGCATAACTTTCATATTTTAGTGAATTTTTCAAAGATTTTTGTAGGGTTTTTGAAGATTATATCAAAGAATTTATAATCTAAAATTCAGATGAATTAGAGAAAATTTGAGCAAATTATTGTAGAATTACTATTTCTACACAATTTATTGAGATCTACATATCTCTCACATCCTGCCGAATTGGAGTATAACTTGTATTGGGTTTTTGAATACATAGTAGAGGAGCCTACATTTCAAAGCTTGGAGAAGTTGAAGAAAAAATAAGAAAGTTATTACAAAATTAGGAAAATTCTCTTTAAATGTAGAAAATTTGTCAATTTTTGGGATTTTTTCTAAGCAAGGATATCTTGGCCTTAGTAAGTTACAATAAAAAATAAATTAAAAACTTAGAGAATTTACATTTTATTTGTGTGATTTATTTCATAAATATTGGTTTCCATCATGATAGAGCCTCCAACAAGAGGAAAAACGAATGTTACCACACCAAGGAAATCCTCTAATCAAGATTGGGAAACAAGAGAGGATAGTAATCAAGTTCAAGAAAGAGGTTAAGCAAGATATATGTGACCTATGAGGAGATATATCAGATATACGAAGCATTTAAAGCACCTATGTGAATGAAACCAAGGAGTTGTCAAGCAATCAACGTGAAACCTTCAAGTTGACTAATAATGACACAAATTTTAATACTCCTATGACATCTAGGAATTTTTTTCTAAAGGTGGATATGCACAAATTTGATGGCAAGGATCCTCTAACATGGATAAATCAAATGGAGAATTTTTTTTGAGGTACATCAAAGCCCATATGGACAAAAGGTCATGATGGCTTCCTTATATCTAGAACCAAATCAATTCATTTGGTATCATTGGATTTGTACTCATAGGAGGAAAAAGGGTCTTACTGTATGATGGTCAATTTTTACAGAAGAACTCCAAGCACAATATAGCAATAGTGTGATAGAAAACTTCTTTAGCCAACTTGCTAAGCTTCAACAAACAGGATCAATTAAGGATTATATTCAAAAATTCCAAAATATATCCTTAAGAGTGGATAAAATTATAGAGGAGAACTTGAATGATTTATTCTTTGTTGGTGTCAAGGAGCACATTCAACATGAGGTACACATGTTTAGTCCTAACTCAGTAAATGAGTCTTTTATATTGGCACATAAGGTAAAGGAGAAGTTCTTGATTCCTAGAAAGAAAGGGGCTAATGTGACAAGAGAAAAGGGATATTTAACACCTTATCTTCCTCAACCTACTAAGTTGACTCCACAAAAAATTGAGGAGAAAAGAGCAAAAGGATTGTGTTTCAATTGTGATAGAAAATATAGTCGAGAACATAAATGAAGTGAAAAGAAATTGTTCTATATTGAATGTCCTCAATTAGATAAGAAAACTAAGTTTGCTAATAAATGTTTGGAAGGATATCTATGTTGTTTCACTTTAGAAAAACAATCTCAATTGATAGATTATGTCTTATAGAATGGTGGTACAATACCTTTTTTCATAGCTCATCAAAAATGTCTCTATTTTTGGCACACTATGGATATCATCCTCCTTCCATCACATCATCATTAAAGGTATCACTAAGAGTTCAGGTAGTAGAGGACCACTTGCTTCATAAAAAATAGGTACATTTAGGACTCAAGGAGAATTTAGCTATGGTACAAAATCGAATGAAACAACAAGTGAACCAACATCGTAGTGAAAGAAATTTTGAAGTTGGGGACTGGGTCTTCTTGAGATTGTAGCCTTATATACAAATCTCAATGAAGCAACAAAAAAAGAATAATAAGTTATCTCCAAGATATTATGGACCATATCAAATCATACAAAAGATTGGTAGTGTTGCCTACAAGCTTGAGTTTCCACCAACAAAAAAGATACATCCAATTTTTCATCTTTCTTGTTTGAAGAAGGTAATTGGGCAGAATATTCCTACTCAAATAGTACTATCAGAACTTGATGAAGAAGGAAGAATAATTTTGAAACTAGACTACATTCTTCAAACATGCACAAAGAAGTTGAGAAATAGAACCTTGACTTAGTATCTCATCCAATGGAAGAACTTACTAGTTGAAGAGGCTGCATGGGAGGATGAAGAGTTCATTCAAAAAAATCCACACTTAGTTAGCATTGAGGACAATTCTTCTTTCAAGAGAGGGGGCATGCTACATCATTAATATTGGTGTATATAGGGTTATGAATAGTCAACTTGTGCTTATCTTAATCCTTAATTAAGTCAAGTTATCATTATTGTATTATTATTTAGGTAGGCAGGTCAGCCTAGATGTTATGTAGGGTTTTGTCTATTCAACCTAAGTATAATTAGGTATATATAGGAGATTGTGAGTCTTCTTCAATCATCATATTATGAAGTGTGTTCTCATTAGAGATATTTGGAGGTTTCCCCCTCATAGTTTCCTATTACTCTTAGTCATTATCAAGTATTTATATAATATTTCATATTATTTCTTCTATTGTGCAAGTTATTTCATTACATCGACTATCAAAAAAGGTTGCCTCTTTATGAACTGTCAGATCAAAATAACATCCATGGTCATCACTATATCATTATGAAAAGTTGTTCAGTCATTAATCATAGTGACATAACAACAAGGCAACACATATCCTATTAGGCCCATCACATTCCACGAGACATAGTCAAAACCTAATTATGAAGTTGCACAAAGAAAAGAAGGTCAATGTTGGATTCTCCAAGAAATGAAATTATGCCACTTGTTTTCCATGGTGTGCATACCTGGAAAGTAGACCCACCTCATGAAGTAAATGAAGGGTTAAGATATTTTACCATCACCATCAAATCAAAACCAGATCAACTCTCATCACTATGTCACTTTCAAAAGTTACACGATTTTTAATTATAGTGACATAGAAATGATTGGATGTGTATACATGGGTGGACCCATGAAGAAAGTCATAAAAGGAATTGCTAGGTTTTAATCTCGATCAAATGTTTAAGATTGATGGTCAAAATTTAAAACTACAGTGACCATTGTAATATGAAATACACAAACTTGGCATGACAAAGTAGAAGATGAAAATAGGAAATTTCTTCAGAATTTCATGAAGATTGAAGAAATTTGAACAACCATTGTGTATTTTGAGAAGTTCCATAGATTTAGATCATTGATAGGGGAAGGTGCCATGTATTCATATCACTGGATGATTTCATGTTTTATTTCCTTTTCTATTTTGTGACTATTGTTCTATTGAATTGAAGGATAACACCATACTATAAATGTAACCTCATTTGACAATATGAAGGTTAGAAAACTTGATGGTGAATTGGTTTGTAATTCTATTTACCCTATTTTCTTGTCATGTTTTGTAGCTCATGCATAGAGTAGTTTTGCATTAAGAGTTGAAAGACAATCATGTATTGTTCTATGAATAATTAGATGAATTCTATTTTATTTGGATGTTTGCAGTATAGTGATTCCATTTACTTTCTTCATATATGGTTATGTCTCTTCTCTTGTTAGTTTCATAACATGTTAGATAGTTGCATTGGGAAATGAAAGATAAATGTGCATGAATCTATTGGTTATTGGTTGGATTCCATTTCATTCAAGTATTATAGTGAAAGAAATTCCATTTTCCCTCATGTGCATATATTTTTCATTCTTCTTATGCATTTAGATGGTTAATCTACATTTAGAAATAGAAGTGGGGATTAGAAATATCAAGATAATCTACTACAATCATTCCATTGAGTGTGATAAGTTATTCAAGTCCATCTTGCCTAAATTTTTTGTGCATACAAACAATTTGGTTATCCTTTACTACTCTTAGGTTAAGAGCTTATAATGTCAAAAATTATGATCTCATTAAAATATATTCATTGCAAATCATAGGAAGTTGTACCTATAATTCAGAGGGAAGTGATAGAATACATACACTGACCCATTTGTTGGTAAACATCATTGTACCTCTCGAAAACATTGGGTATGAAAGAGTCTCATTATAAAATCTAATAAGAGGACAAAATGTTGACCAACACATTATCAATTCTATCTTTGGAAACTATTGTTGCGATTTGGAGGGTTGAAATTATTCCCTGCATCATTATTTTTGTTGAAATTCTTGTTGTAATTTTGACATTGTTGTTGTTGTAAGGGGTTGCATTCATTCTTTGGAAGTTTTTATTCTTCCCTTGCAAGAACCTCATATGAATTAGCTTATTGTTTATCTGAGACATGGTCATCTTCATTTGATCTAGCTTGGTTGTGACATTATTTTTTGCCTCAACAGATGGTGTTTTCATTTGCTCAAACAAAGAAACTTTTGGAGGTTCATATCTTAGGTAAGTTATAACTGGAGCTAACACACCTAATTCCTATTATAATGGGATTGGAGTTAGAACCATCATTCCTCCTCCATGAGGGTTGGTCTATTTAGTAAATGTGATAGCTTCTTCAAAGACTTTCTCCAATGTATCAATATTTGTAGCAAGCAATCTCCTTAGGAAGATAGCAATGAGTTGGTCCATAGCATTTAGATAAATCTAAAATTCAACCCCAATTGGTATAGTGTAGGGTGTTTCCAACTTGTGGTTTTCCATGTGAAAGTGATAATTGAAATGTGAAATGGTCTCTATTGGATCCCTCTTGATTGATATGAACTAGTGGTGTATCACAGTGGGATTGATGAATGTTTGAATTGATCTAAAAATAACTTTTTAAAAGCTACTTAGTTCTGGATAGATCCCAATAGCATCTTCACATACCAGTTAAATCCAACTTCTCCCAATGTATATGGGAAAACATGAAGGACCACATTCTCTTGTTGAATCTATTTTTTATTGATATTTCTTTAATAACCTTGATGTGATCTTTAGTTGTTCATGTTTCTCCATAGATGAACCTTGGGAAGAATTTCTTAGGGTTCTTGGGAGGTTCATTGAGTGGAACTTGCAAATTGATTGGTGAAACTACTACATTTGCAAAGAAGGCCATTGATGGAGGATTAAGGGGAATGATAGGTGGAGGTAATCTTGGAGGTGGAACTAAGGAAGATGATGAAATTTAAAATGGGAGTGGTAGAATTCTTGGTATCCCTTTATCACTATGAAGCTTCTAAAAATGACTGGGTTCTAAAAACTTGTGTCCATCAGGTGAAGACTTTAAAGCTCATTGGAATGGAGATTATGGATTAGGATCTTCTAGTTTGTGTTTATTCTAGAAAAGTGCACCTCTAGAAATTGAACCTCTTCAAAAAGTGCACCCTCTAAAATGATAGACTTGGAAAATTTTCTGAACATTCAAAAACCATGAAATTATCAAACAACAACTTGGGTTTTTGGGGAAAATGGTTATGTCCCTTCTTCTAGTGCCATTTTTGTTGAGATGTCATTTTGTATGATGCTAAATGGTGTAAATTCTTTTAGATCTCTCTTTTGAAAAGCTTATCAATGACCAACTACAAGGTTTTAGATGGTTGTTTTTCAACCTGCTAGATAACTCAATTGAAGATAATTGTGTATGTTCACAAGGAGGCCTTTGTTAATACCAACCAATATGCACACCTATTTCTAAAATGTAACCACAAAAAAGATATATTTATATATTTTCTATTTTATGATGAATGCAATTTATCAATGCAACTATATAAATTCCTATTTTAACCAATTCTTTGAAAAGAAAATAACAAGGATATAGTAATGAGAGAATAAAACAAATAACTAAAAGAGAAATCCCTAATAGACATAAGCCAAAGTAACAACATGTCTACAAATTAAATTATAAAAAGTATCTGGTGGGAAACTAGTGAAATTAGGAGCAGTGCTTCCTCAAATCCACTGATACAATCATCGATGGGAACTTAAATAATAATTGAAAGATGTTTCATCATTCATCAAATTGCAAGGCCATGGAAAGTGTGCTCACAAGAGACAAAATGCTATGTAAGAATAAAGATGATCCTTTCTCTAATTTGTCACAATAGCAAAATTCATTAACATAAGGAAAATAAAAGAACTAAAAGACCACACAATCATAACAATACAATAAAACCATTGGATCCATTATTATTCATGAACATGCATTCACAAAAATAACAAACTCCGACAAGAATAACTACACTCAGAATGAGAGTACCAATAAAATATATTATTGGATCAAAATAACAGCTTGGACTACATATTAGATCCATGTATTTAAAAGAAATTCTCTCCTCCTTTTGTGTTAGGAGTGAGAGCTCTTCTAATGAAAACTTATGCTAAAGAACTAATAAAATAAAGTTATTTACATACAAACTAACTCTCTGAATGGTGCTAACAAATGGTGACACTCAGAATGGAAAGCATTGGTAAGGGAGGGAAGAGCAATTTTCAAAATTTCAATCTTGAGAAGGGAAAGATTCCTTTGGACTGTTAGGATCAGATCCTTGGAATGGAGCATGGGTCAAAGAAGGAGGCTAGTCAGGGATCTTCTAGTATAGGTGATTAGTCAAAGAAAGATGATGGGGACATAGATGCTCCCCCCAAGCTAATGGTCAAGATTCCTTCAAGTTCCAAAGCAGGTCTACCTGGCCCTACTAAATGGTCATCTCTTTTTGGGGTCAAGCCTATAGGTAAGTCTTCTTTCCCACCTATTAAGATTATTCCTGACATGGAGAAAATTTCTTTTGCCATTGCCATTCTGGATGAGCTTGTGTATCATAGTATTAAATCCATGACTTCCACCCTAGTTGGTAAATTCTTAGGGCTAAGGCCTAATATCAATATCGTAAGATCATTTATCAAGAAGAAATGGACCCTCAAAGGTCAAGTTTTAGTCATAGCCATGGCCAAGGGATTTTAGTCCTTTAATTTCATGTGTATGGAAGATCCTTCTTACATTTTAAGTGAGGGGCCATGGGCTATTGGTCGATCCACCTTGGTTCTCCAAAATTGGTCGATCCACCTTGGTTCTCCAAAAGTGGTCATCAAAGTTTGATTCTAAACGACTCTTTCTATGTGCAAACCCCTGTCTAGGTAAGGCTACCCAAGCTACCCCTAGAATTCTGGAATGAGGATGTCTTTGTGGGGATAGCTAGCTCTTTTGGGGAGCTTCTTTCCATTGATCAAATTACTACTTATAAAATTCACCTCACATATGCTTGTATTTGCACTGGGGTAAGAGAGGGCACTGATATGCTAGAAAATATGGCATTTCATTCCAAAATGGGTGTACATATTCAAAAACTAATTTATTAGACTGTGCCATTTGCATATTTTCTTTTTTTTAAATAGGGCACAAGGCAAATCAATGTCCTAAGGCCAAAAAGAAAAAAAGCAAGCCAATTGGTACTACTATTAAGGGGAAGAAAATGATCTGGAAATAGAAAGATTTGAAGCCTACTGAGAACCAAGGTGGCTCTATGGATTCAAAAAATACCCCTCAATAGGTAGGAGAGCTAGTCATTCAAGATGATAAAGGACATGCAGTCTTTGATAAGGAAAAGAGGAATGGCTTTGGCTAGGAACTAGACTAGAAAAAGGATAGAGATATAGAATCTAAGGTTGAGGGCGAAGCTGCTAAAACCACAGTAGGGATAGAAATTTCCTTGACTAAGGAAGAGTAGGTTGTTAGTAGGGCAAAGGTCCCTCAGATGGAGATTTCACCAAATACTGATTTGAGAACCCCAAATGTTGGGGGCCACCTAAGGATTGAAGATCTCAATCTAAGTGATGGATTCAATGATGAAGGGATTAATCATTCTGGTAAGGATTAGGATCCACTTTTTGATCCCATAGTGAATCTAGCTATCTCCAAAGATGTGGGGATGAATCTTTTAGAACTTATCACCAAGTGTTGCCCAGAACAGATTTCAAAATGGGAGGAATGGATTAATAGTTTCTCTCAAGATGATAAGGGTAACTGAAGTGTGGTCAAAAAGAAGAAGAACCAAAATTGAGACCATCCCCCTCTGTTTCTAGCTATGACTAGAAGTAGAGTGAAGGTTGATGTTGGGGTAAAGACCAAAACTCCAGGTAGGCCAAGCCTAAATAAGACTTTGTAGGATGAGAGCAATAAGAACTTGGTAGATGGGAGCCAGAGAACCATCAAGGAATTCTCTAGAAAAAAGAAATGAAGATCATATCTTGGAACATAAGGGGCCTAAATGGCACCCAAAAGTAGGAGATAGTTAGGAATATGATCAGAGACCAAAGACCTAATTGTTTACTTATCTAAGAAACTAAAATGTGGAAAGAGGTGGCTGGTAAGTTGTCTTTTAGCAAAAACATGAGTAGTGAGGCTATTGATTCGAAGGGAGCTACTGGGGGATTGTTGATGATATACAACAATAAGGCTTTTTAGATTTTTTCTATTTATAATGAATGTAATGCCCTCCTTTGTAAGGTCTCCCATGCTCATAGTGGTGATTCTTGGCTTATTTTAAATCTGTATGCTCCCAATACTAAAAGAGATAGAAAGATTTTTTGGGCTAAAATCATTGATTTTATTCGTAATTGCAACATTAAAAAAGGATTTATTATGGGGGATTTCAACTCCCCCCTTACTGATGATGAAAAAGCTAGAGGGTTGGTCCCTAATCAGGAAAGTAAATTAGACCTCTCAAATTTTATTAACAATTCAACTTTCATGGATGTTGATCTTTCGGGGGGTAGTTTCACTTGGTCTAATAGGAGAGTGGGGGTGGATTTCATTTAGGTCTAACTCAATAGATCCCTTATCTCCCTTGATTGGCTGCAAACCCACTCTTGCAGACTTTCCCTTCTCCCTAGAGCTGGCTTGGATCACTCCCCCATTTTGCTTTCTTTAAGTCCCCTAATGGTCAAATGAAATTTTCCTTTTCATTTTGAGAAGATGTGGATTTCCCATCCAGATCTGGAAGCCAAGATTTCTTCTTGGTGGAATATTGAGGTGGAAGGTACAGCAATGTTCAAGATTGCCCAAAAATAGAAGAATGTGAAAAGGAACATTAAAGCTTGGAATAAGTCAAACTTTGGGCATATATTCCAAATGAAGGATGAGAGGCTAGACTAGCTCCACACAGTCCATGTAGAGATTTAGCTAGAGGGATACAATGACCTAAATAGGTTAGATGAAAGGTCTATCTTAACTAATCTACATAATATCATAACCAAGGAGGAACACTTCTAGAAGAAAAGATCCAAAGTTAATAGGCTTAAAGAGGGGGACCAGAATACCAAGTTTTTTCATTCATCCACCCTAAAACATCGAGCTCATAAAAAGATTTCAAGCATCAAAAGGGGGAAAACTATGGTTACTAAAGAAAATGAGGTAGCAGATGAAGTTGTGAACTTCTTCTCCTCTCTTCTTTCAAAGGATCAGTCTCTGTTTGTGACAAATTAAGAGGATATTTTAAGCGCTATTCCTTCACTATTGTACGATCACCACAATTCTATGTTGAAGGCTATTCTTTCTCAACAAGAAATATATCAAGCCCTTTCTTCTCTTCATGGTGATAAAGAACCTGGCCCGAATGGTTTTTTGACTTTCTTTTTCTAGATTTACTAGGAGGTGGTCAAAATGGATGTGGTGAAGGTAGTGCAAGAATTTTTTGGAGCCAGGAACCTCTCAAAAGAACTCAATGCTACTCTTCCAGTGCTTATTTTGAAATTCCTGGGTGCTAACTTGATGGATAAGTTTAGACCCATCAACCTTTGCAACTCTTTCTATAAAATCATCTCGAAGGTTCTGACTAATAGGCTTCTTAGTGTTCTTCATCCGATTATCTCCCCATAGCAAACTAGTTTTGTCCCAAGGAGATAGATTCTTGACTCTATTATTATGGTCCACAAGGTGATTCACTCTTTAGAAGTTGGCAAGAGAGAAGGTTTTCTGCTTAAATTGGACTTGTCTAAAGCTTATGATAGGGTGGATTGGAATTTCTTGTTGGCATTCCTTCAGACTTTTGGCTTTGATGCCTAGGTTTGTAAACTTATCCTTCATCTTGTCTCAACTCACTCTTTGTCTATTTTGGTCAATGGTTCCCCCTCAAATTTCTTTTTTCCTTCAAGAGGTCTGAGATAGGGTGACCCTTTATCCCCTATTCTCTTTTTCATTTTGGAAAAATGTTTGGGGAGGCTGATTCTAAGGAAAAGACAGGAAGGGAGTTTGACTAGCCTCAAGCCTTCTTCTAGGCATACATCTTTCACACATCAGCAATTTATGGATGATACTATCCTAGGTGGAGATGCCTCAGTTCAAGAGGCTAGAGTGCTTAAAGGCTTGCTTAATTCTCACACAAGTGGTTCAGGCCAGGCTGTTAATTGGGAGAAAAGTTTAGTCTATTTGATCAACACACCTTTGGAGAGATAGAGAAAAATTGCTCATATCCTGTGATATGGTGTTGGGTCTCTTCCTGCAAACTATCTTGGTTTCATAGTGGGGTCCAAACCTTTAGATTCCTTCTAGAATACTATCATTAATAGATTCAAAAAGAAATTAGCTAGTTGGAAAGAAGCCACCCTCAGTCAAGTAGGAAAATGTACTTTGGTGAAATCTACTCTTCAAAATCTTCCTACTTATGCCCTCAGCCTCTTTGGGATTCTAGTCAAGCATGTTGATAGAATGGAGAAGATCTAGAGGGACTTCTTATGGATAGGTGTTGAAGATAACAAGAGATATCATCTTTTTGCTTGGGATAATGTATGTCTCCCTAAATGCTATGGTGGTCTTGGCATTAGAAAAATTAGACATCTCAATAATGCTCTTTTGGCCAAGTAGATGTGGCACATTTTTTAGAACTCGGGTGAATGGAGGGACATTATAGTGGAGAAATATCTAAGAAGGCAATCTCATAGTTTTTTTCTCAGTGAGACTGACATTCCTCAAGGATTTTATATATGGAATGGGATTTTAAAGGAAAAATTATTGGCCAAGTCTAAGGAAAAATGTAAAGTAGGCAATGGTGAAAACATTTTTTGGGCAAGACAATTGGCTTTGCCAGGGATCTCTTATTGACCACCCCAATTTTGGGAGATGGGAAAAAATATGCATAACAAGATTTGGTCGAAAAGTTAGCAACTATAGAGCTAGTCATGGATGGAAAGACTTGTCCTTAGTCTCACAAGACCTTAAACCTTTGATGTTCACCCTGAATGCAATTATCCTAAATAACAAGAGGGACGAAGTCATTTAGGGAGATAACTCTAATGGGAAATACTCTATTGCTTTAGGTTACTTCCTGATGTGGGATAGATTGAAGAAACCCATCTAGGCTGAGGCCTAGATTCCTGGTCTTACTCTAAAAATTAACATTTTCTTTTGGTTTTTTCTCCAAGACAAAGTGCCTACCTTGAACAACCTGGCTAAGAGAGGTTAGATTATCCCTAATAGGTGTAGCCTTTGTAAGAAAGATTCAGAAATGGTTAATCGCCTCTTTATTCAATATCCTTTTTCTTCAGAGGTCTGGGATTTTTTGACCAAGGACTATGGGGTCAGTTGGTGTAACCAAGCTAATATCCAAGAGTTCTTTGGACAAGGCAATAGTGTGCACATGGGTATGAAGACTTAGATGTTAAGATCCTGGTCTCTTCCACATTTTTGTTGGGGAATATAGAAAGAGAAAAATAATTGTATCTTTAGAGACAGGGAATCCCCTACTTTAATTATTACAAAAAAATAGAAGGATTAATGGAAAATTTTGCAACTAGATAGGGAGATAATATTGAAGAAGGAGGAAATTGCATTAAAAAGAGAAAGGACAAGGATAGAGGAGGCTAGGTGGCTTCTTCCCCCTAAATATTGGCATAAGGCCAACTTTGATGGGGTAGCCAAAGGGAATCCAAGTCCCATAGGTTGTGGTGGAATCATCAGAAATAGTCATGGTGGTGGTGTTGCAGCTTTTTCCTATCCAACTAGGACTTAGTCAAATCACTTTGCTGAGGCTAATGCAGCATTTCATATTGTTAAATTGGCCCTGGCTTCTGGGATTGACAACCTTTGGCTGGAGGGGATTCATTAAATATTATTAATTGTTTAACTAGTCAATCTTTACCATCTTGGACTATTGCAAATGTAGTGGAGGAGACCAAAATTGACCTGGAAAATTTGAAAAGGATCCACATAAGCCATGCATTTAGGGAGGCCAACTCAGCTACAGATTAGTTTGCAAACAAAGTGGTAATAAAAAATATGATGATGATGTGGCATACCAACAAAAGCTTTCTGAGGGCCATGAAAGAATTAATTCAACTGGAATGAATCTAGGGAAGTGCAAAGATAATCCAATAATAATTATGGTAAGATTTGCAAGATTGCACTTCAGACAAGGAGTAAATGAGAATCATGCGAAGTTATTATTTTTCCATCATTTCAAGTACGCATAGAACACTTTTTGGATTTATTTGCCTTCTACAATTTTTTCCGCCATACGTAAAAAAAAAAAGGGTTTCAAAAATGGATGGAAGCTTAACTTTGTGAGAGAATAGGAAGTAGGTGTAAGTTTTGCGAATATGAGGTAATAATGGTTGGGGAAAGAAGCAAGAAAGGGCCAATGGGGGAGGTAGATAACTGGAGAAATAACCCGAAGGTATGGCATAAACTAGAGAAGGGTGGCATTACAAAATTCATGGAAAAGCTTCACAGTTTTGATAATGAGGTCACCAATACTATGGTGAATTCATGGAAGGACGAAAATGTTAAAAGTGATGGGATAATAAAATAGGTTGATGTGGATTTGATTGCCTAGGTTGCGGAGCTCTCCTAGGAGGTGATTAATTTCTTTAGAGATAAGAAAATATCAGCCAATGTAGTCAAGGACTTTGTGAAGGATGATAATGAAAGGAAGAAACTAGTGAAGACTAAGACATACTATGAAAAAGAGTCCATTAAAAATATTTGGAGGTATGTCTTAAGAGTTATTATCAAATATATGTCCCTTGATACTAGATTTGATAGGGTCAGGACTCACTATTTTGTGTTGTTAAATCACATTAGACATGGAATAAAGATTTCTTTTCCTTTTTATCATTTCACATCCATGAGCAAGAGCATTAAGAGTTTAAAAAGAAAACCATGGCTAACCTTGCCCTTCATGAGGGGTTACTCCTTTTGGTTTATGAGTACTTAAAGACTCAGACTAGGGGAAAATCCCTTGGCGAAGCTGGAAATGCTTTTGAAGAAACTGAGTGCTCAGATTCTAAGGAAGTTCAGAACATAAATTTGAAAGATTAGGAAACTTTCCCCTCTAAAGGAAAGAAGTCTAAGGATGTGGAGAAATTTTTCCCCTCTATCAACAATGTTCCCAATAGAAAAATCCCTAGGGGTTTAACCCCTAATCCCCCCAAGATTGAGGAAAAAGAGGAGGAGGAGCATAGTATTGAAGAAGAAGATATGGAATCAGAGGAAGAGGTGAAAGGGGAGGAGAGTGAAAAGGTTGAGGAGGAAATGGTTGTTACACTAGGGAACCCTAAGAAAAGAAAGGCCAAGAAGGCTTCACTACTAGAAGTATCAAAAGACCAAACTCCTTTGATCTCAGGCCCAATCCCTACCATTTCTTCACCATAGGGGAAGATAATTACTTTGGTGGAAGATAGTGGGGAGGTGGTTTTGAAAGATAGGAGGGGATCGTGGAAATTTTTTAACTCTAAATCAATAAAGACAGGAATAGTTAGAGAGACAATGAACCCCCAGGTGATGGAGGAAAAACATGGTAAAGTCCATTTTGATCAACTTCTTGTCTCGACTCTTGTTGCTATATCTGACAATGTGAGAGAATATGGACTCAACCTACTCAACAATGCTAAAAATAGCATGATAGATAATTTTCATTCTATCAAATGGCTATTTCATGAGATAGAAGATCTCAAGGAGAAATCAAGCCAGAATAATAACCACATGAGAAGTAGCAACCAAGGACACCATGTTGATTAGGAGGATCATATCTCAATGGTTGAGAAAAGAGTTCTAAGGATGGAGACTACCAATCAAAACCTAGCTAACTAGGTGATAGCAACTTTGAATACCCTGAATGAGAATATCAATAGTTTGGGTGATTCTCTGAAGGAAGCTAGCTTTGGTAGGGATGAAGTAGATAAAGCCAGTATGGACTGTGGGAAATCTAAGGAAGAAAAGAAAGAGACCAGGGGACCAGTGTATGATCGGAATCAAGATCAAGTGAGCGTGAAGAACTGGAAGGCCAATGATGTTGTAAAGACTCTGTAGGTTCTAGATAGGGAGAGCTAAGAGTTTTAGTTTTCATTTTTTGTTTCATCCTTATCTAGAGCTACTGGTTTTTATTTCCTAGCCATGGGCCTGTCTTTTATTTTTGGCTATTTATAAGTAGATGCATACTAGCTGGACTTTACTTGTTATTTATATTTCTATTATTATGTAAAAAAAAATAGGTTTTAGGATCCTTGTAAAACCTATTTTACTTAATCAAAAACTCTCTAAATGGTGCTAAATAGATCTGCACCCTTGTTTATATCAATTAATGGGTTCATGAGCCTTTACATGACATAAAAGAATAAAAGAATAATAAAATAAGAAGATAAAAGCCGTGAAATGATTTGGAAGTCTCTGGCAGCTCTAAAAATGGAAGCTCAACCTTCTCTAGGTGTTTCTCATAGTTGAACGGTCATCAAAGTGTGTTTCTAATGTAGGGAGTGGAAACTAATAGTTAACTATCAGTGCAGTGCTTCTTCTTCAAAATTATCAGCACACCTCTAAGAAAAATGCACCTGCGCACCTTGATGACAGGACTAAAAAATCCAAAACATCTTCTTAGTGTCAAAACTAAATTTCCAGCATCTAGGTTTTCTTCCCCTTTATTGCAAAACCATGTGTAGATTTTTTCTTTTGAACTGCTCTATTATCTTTGATACTTTTCTATTCTTTAGTAAATCTAATGAATCATACTTATTCTTAACTACTTGTTGGTAGTTGCTAACTTCTATCTTAGTATCTGCAAAATCTTCAAGCTTGGTGTCTAGTTCCAACAATGCTTCTTCAGGTTTAAATTCTTGTCATACATCATCTTCTAACGAAGCATTTTCAAATGTATCTTTGAATTTTTGAACCACAATTTGCACCAAGGAAATCTTGGTCTTCGACTCATCTTCAAAAATCTCAAGGCTAGTGGTGTTGTAGTACTTATCTACTTCCAAAAATTGCTCTTGAGACTTATTCTTTATTTGTTAGACTCATTCATGTAATTTCTTCATAACCTTATTCCCCAATGATATCTTTTCTATCCAATCATCTAGTTTATCTAGCTCCTCTACTGAATATATCTCCATCAGCATTGTTGGTTAATAGTATGTCCCTCTTTCTAACTTGGCTTTATCTCGACTCTAGATGCCTAGAATGTGAGAAAACAAAAGGATGTTACCAAAAAATGGGTCAATGTATGTGTTATATCACTACTCTTTGAATTATAAGGTACAACTCCCTCATATGCAATGAATTTTGTTTCTAATAGATCATTGGGATGGGGGTATGCTCTTAACTTGAAAGTAGAAGAGGATAAACTAGGATGCTCATAACTACAAACACCCTAGACAGAAATAGATTTTGGCAACCTATAACACTCATTGGAATGTATATCACAAGATATCTTGAAGTTCTTCTAACATCTACTCCTACTTAGTGTAGATTATTCCTACTAAAATGCAATCTAGAGATAGAGAAGAGATGCATATGAAAGATGAAATGGAATCTAGCTTGACTGATAACTCTCTACTAAAATGGAATCTAGTAAGATGTCACAAAATTCAAATACATCTATCCCACAATCCCATAAAAACTATTTTTGAAATGCAAGGTTAGCTCAATTGAAGGAGACAATGAAAGAAACCTAGGCATGCTAGTCCTAAATGGAATCAAAATATCACATTACCTTACTGCAAACATCATAAAAATCCTTCATTCTATCTAACTCTTTGATTCTCACTCAACATCTAGAAATATAGGGGAAAAAGTTGGACAGAATTATTGATCCTTTCTATTAACTTAGAAAATTACATATATAGGGACCCTCTTAAGGTTCTTGGCCAATTACAAATTCATTACTTACATTAACAGAGCATTTGAATCGCTTAGAAATCCAACAGTCATTGGTTACAATTCAATACATTAGAGAAAGAAAGAAGAAATGATTAGAAACCCTCAAAATGATTCATATTCTTCTCTAATATCTAATAATCAACTTGGCACCAAATCCATATAATTCATATCTCAACAACCACAGAAGGTTTGAATTATGACCGTCAATCTTAAGCCAATGATCATGATTGAAACATAGCAATTTTCTTTTATAACTTCTTTCATGGATCCACTTGTTTACACATGTTGAATCATCATTATTTCACTTTGGTTATTTTTCTTTCATCTTTTGAAAGTGACATAATGACAAGCATTATCTGCTTGTAATCTGACAGTGGCGATAAAAGATCTTAACTCTTTATTTGTTTTGCAATGTGGGTCCACTTTCCAGCTATGCACATCATGATGGACAGGTGGCACTATTTCATTGCTTAGAGAATCTGACATTGGCCTACCTTGCTTTATGGCACTTCATGGCTAGGTTCCAACTATATCTCATGGAATATAATGGGCCCATTAGGACATATTTTGTTTTATCATTATATCACATAGATTAAACCATCCCCATCTTTCCATAACGACAAAGTGATAGTTGTAGATCTGTCTTGAGATCAACAATCCTCATTAAGTTTCTTAATGACTGAAAGGAGGTTCCACCTATTCCACATGTCAAATGCTTATTTTCTTTTTCATGTCACATCTTTACCACTATCATTCCTTTGACATCTTCATCCAACACAATGATGCAATGATTGGCTCCTAGGTCTGCTTTCACAAGCTTGCAACTTAGAAGTCTTAACTCATCTTTGACCCTACAATAATGAGATTCACAAGATTTTCACTGCATCATAGCCTTAACTTGTGATTAACATAACCTACTTGTGACTATGCAACTTTATCTTTTGTCTACATCATAACATTAACTAGAGGTCATCTTTAACCCTTTGCAATGATGCAATTCTTTTGTTTTTTCTCTTTTTCTACTTTAACTTTGGGTTTTACTTAACCTCCTATGATGATGTGATTCCTTTATTTTTTCTCTATTTCTACCTTAACCGTAGGTCATCTTTAACCCTTTGTGAAGATTTGATCAATGACTTTTCATTCTATTGCTATGTACACTCATGAATTATCTTTAACCCTTGTGATGATGTGGTGGGCATTGATCCTTTAAATCTAACGATGGAGATTAAGAGGTCTTAACTCTCTCATTCACTTTGCAATGTAGGCCAACCTATTCCACATGTCCAATCATCATTTTCTTACTTTGGTTATTTTATGTGTGTCTTTAAAAAGAGAGAAAGTGAGAGATGTTGATTTGATTTTGATCTAATGCTTGAATGATATCTCCTCTTAATGCACTTATAATTCCATCTTTAAATACTCTCCATTGATTTAATCTCCATCTAATGTTTATGAATTAGCAATTATAACTTTTTTGCAGTTTCGCACCCTTAGCTTATGATTAACCATAACCACATGTGACTATGTGAAAGCTTAAATCTTAACTGCTAGGCCCTTCATCGCATCCTCATGACTTGAAAAGGTTTAACCATTCTGACATTTTATCAAAACAATGAGATAATGCATTCTTTTTACCAATTTCTTCATTTATAAGACCTTTCTCACAACATCATGACCTTGACTTTCAGTTAATGTTAACATCATCTAAACATGTGATCAATAGCCTTTCACTTATTTGCAACTCTAACCATGGGTAAGCTCTAACTCCTTGTGATTAGCGTTGATCTTTATGATCTAATGGCTAGGAAGATACATCTTTTAAGGACCATTATAATTCCATCTTAAAATGCAATCTGTCGATCTGGTCTTCATCTGATGATCTAGATTTAATCTTTGAGCCATTTGACTTGTCAACTTTGCAACATAGACACATGGATTAAATATCAACCATCGATTGGATTTCAGTGAAAGTCACACCACCTTTGATTCAATTATTTCATCATTTTTGAGGATTTATCTACTTCTCCTACATTGAATTCCACTGTTCTTGCTTCTAGCTTATTTTCACAATCTTCATATCATCTTTAAGCCTCGGTCCTCAATTTTCTCTACCATCTTTTATTCTAAATATGAGTATGATCTCCCCTTTGAATGCATCTTGTCTTCACCATGAACACTTGATTAAAGTATTAGGGTTTTAGAATGAATGTCCTTCTCATCTAGAAAATGCATAGACTTACCCTCCCTTTTCCTAATCACCTAGTATGAACAAATGCATAGATTGCTTTTGAATGCCCACCTAGGTGCACACAAAGGGATAGATGAGAAGAGAAGTTCCTTAGGGGTAATCTAAACATAGACATGACATCACATTGACTCAACCCTAATCCTAAGAGTTTTAAAAAATATATGAGACTGGAATCATGGAAACAAGCATCTAGTACCTTTGCCCCTTTATAGTTCTAAGTACTTGTAGATCATTAGCCTAGGTATGCACTTCATCCATTATCACAAAATCTTGGTTTATAATGGGAAACAACATATCAGCATTATTTTGGATATTGTGCAATAGGTTAAAATTGCCTATATTATTTGCACTCCCTTCTCCTCAAAACTATGACACCATTGCTGACATGCATCCAAAAATTAATCCATTTATGGCCCTGCCTATTTCTTTTCCAATCCAAGAGCAATCTCAGGATTATCCAAGTCTATGGGTGCCACCACCTTTTTTAGGTAACTTCTTAATATTTCATTCTTCTTTCATAGCATTATTAGCTCTAAATCATCTTCATCCATGTATTTGAACACTTTCTTGAGGGCTATAGTGATGAATACCTTTTATGTATACATTGCGGGCCTTCACAATATGATCTCCTTCATCTGATAGTCTTTTGGAGTCAATTCTTTACTGTCGACATGAGGAGGAGGAATGGCAATATGTGGTAGAAGGTCCTGATCTTGATTCTTCATAATGAATCTAGGTATTCTAGCATCACCCTTAGGTGGCTCATGCTTCCTTATGGCTTTATCAATTCCATCATTCCCTTCTCTTTTGTCAGTTCCACTACTTCTTGTATTGAAACATGACCTCCTTCTTTAGCCATGATGGTGTAGTTCCCATTGGTGACATGTATTTTGCTGAACAAGTTGGTTCCAAAGTAGGCTCCTTTCCCTTATTACTCCTCTCTGGAGTCTTCTCATGTTGAAGAAGATCTTCAAAGGGATTTTCTATGATATGTTGGGCTAGGGATCAGGCCTCTATATCTAGAGGAACTTGTTGAGTTTCTTCTGCTATTTGTCCTTCTTCAGATACTTCATTGGCATGCAACTGTACATATTCTTCTTCCTTTGTATCCTGACTTTCTATTTCTTCTTGGGTTAGTAGAGGAGGTGGAGCTACTAACCCTTTGTCCATTATTATGACCATGTCTTGTGCTAGTGGCAAAGGAATGTTGAGAGGTCCTTGAGGTAGAGGAGGTAACTGATTCTAATACTCTCCTAATGAATCATTTCTAGGAGTATCCCTTATTTTCTCACCCAACATCTTGGTGTCTATGAGCATGAAATAAAAATATGAGAGGTCAAAAATTTTGGCTCCCTCAACTTCTATTTCCTCTATCCATTTTTGTTGTTCATCTTTAGAAGTTTCAACCTAGATAGGCTCCCTCGGGGAAAATTGAGGTGTTTGAGTTGAGCTTCTTCTTCTCTCTTCCTCTGCTATAGCAACCAAGAAATTTCTTTTATTCAAGGGGAAAAATTCAATTTTTTCCCATTCTCCTCATCCTCTACTTCAAGAACAATTTTGGGCACATGTGGTGAGGGACTTATCTTCTTCTTCAATTTCCTCCTTTTTACACCTACCACCATTATTTCTATTCAGGCTCTCTTAGGCATCAACAAGGAGGTTGCTTCCTTAAATTCAAGTGGTGCAACCCCTTGCTCTTCTAGAGGTTCTACCTATTATTGTTCTTGTGGTTTCTTTGGCTTAGCTTTCTCTAGCTCTTGTTAGGCTTCTTCTTCTTGGGCCTTGACCACTTGCTTTCTTTCCCTAGGGTCTACCCTTTTCCTCTTTGCCTTTCTTTTCTCAATCTAAAAATACTCAACCTCCTACTAATGTTGATGCACCATTTCTAGCCTCACTCGTGATTTGGCAAGGTAGGTTGATATTGTGACTTTGGTTCCTTTTCCTTTCTTGGGCCTAGTTGTGGCCTAAAGAGGTATGGCCTAGGGAACTGGATCTATTTGAAATGGTTTCCCGATCCATTCCCTTGTAATTTCCACTACATGTCAACCCCAGTGATCAATATTATCATTTTTCTCATGTCCAATTTCTAAATTCATGATTTTCCTATCATAGATTTTATCCCTATTCTACAAGGGATCCATTATCTCAGGGACATCCTTGTACTAGGCCTTTAAGGGTATCTCCATGTTGGGCACCTTTTTTTCAAAATGTAGACTCATCCTACAATAGTCCCTAATGCAAACATCATAGTCATCTACTACATTCATATAATGGTCCTCTGGGGTTTCCTCATGTAAAAACTTCTTCCCCACTAGATATTGCACCATCTCAATATTATCAAAATATGGGCATGGAGCCTGATAATCTTCTACGGATACTAATACCATTCTGAGTCAAAGGTAGAAATATTTTGTTTCTAGTTAACTTCAAATGCTTTGATGGTGATTAGCCATACCCATGTTTTTTTATGTTTTTTTCTCACTATGTCATATACAGAAGTGAATTGACAAGCTATCTCCAATAGGATGAACTTGTCTGAAGAGTATCTCAAGAGCTTCTTAGGAAACATGAGAGTACCAACTACTGGAAGATAGGTAAAGGTTTTGAACTAGATGTAGTAGGCACCTTCTTTAGTTATCATTATTATCACCTCTAATAACATCCTTTTTGTATAATCACCTTCAATAAACCTGATGATGGTGAATATTAAGCCATCATTTACCACCATGTATTCTATACTTTGTAGCAGGAGCTTCTTCTTATCAAGTGTGGATATACCACATAGGGCCAAACATTTGCATATTACATGCTTCCCTTCCTATACAACCCTAGGTAGTCTATAGTTTTTTTGCTAATAGACACACCATATAAGATGTCATGTAAAAGTGTGGATCATTCTTGACTAAGATTAGTTGCTCATCCAGATTATCACTCAAGATGGTGGCCCAATCAATAGGCATCTTATTTGTTCTTGTGGTCTCAATGAAGTACACCATTGATGTCTCTAAGTGACCTATTGCAGGAAGGCCCATGGCTATGCTAAGGAGAATAATTGAATATATGATATCACCTTTCATGTACGCTTGCATCATATCCACCTTTCCTACTCTCTAGCCCAAGGGTTTCCTATCAATTAAGAATTTAGATTCTACCAATTCCTTGGCCTCTTTCTCATTTTCTCTATACCATATTTCAACACCTTAATATTATATCTCAAGGTGTTGGTCTTCCCTTGGGAGGTGGAAGACCTTCTCAATGTTTTGTGTCCTGAGGTCAAGGACTATCTCTCCAATCACGCTCTTCATGACCTTCTCATCTAGGACGAATTATTGGGTCAATTTCATCATCAATTTGGAGGATTGAATTAACATAGGGTGTGAAGCATAATTCACTAACCCACTCCAAATTAGGGTTGATACCATCACTAATATTTCCTTCATTTTTTTGCAGAGTGTTAGGAAAGCATTTCAATCAATGTGGCCAAGTTTTGTATCCTAGATCTCTATATTTTTGTCCTAGAATCTAGACTTCTTCAGAGCTCCTTGGTATTTGAATGCTCCTAGTTTTGATGCCATCTTTATTGCCATATAATATGATGATGATGTCATTGTATCCTCATAAAAAAGAGAAGCATTAGTATATTGGTGTAAGAGGACCATACCAATGCTCAGTTGAGACCCAGACTAAAGAAAAATGAGTAAAATTTAATTTAAACTAGTGAAACCCCCTTTAAGTGCCTGAAATATGCACATACACACCTCTGTAGGTACCACGATGACTAGTGCACCTTTTTTTTTTACACTATAACACAATGTGGGCAATTATGCATCTGCACACTTGTGTACGTGTGCATGTGTGGTTTCATGTATTAGAAAAGAGGGGTGAATGTCCTTTTATTCTATTTGGTGTGGATGTGTGCACCTTTTGAGGGTGCACACATGCACATATGCTCATGTGTACACCTTCAAAATGTTTTCCTTACCTTGGAAAGCCTAGAGAGCTTGGAGATATGGACTGGTGGAGATATACAATAGTGGAGTTGGGGACTTGGCAAAGGTGTAGTCACACAAAGGGAGTAGAAAAAAAAGTGAGGAGAAGGGGGAGGGGGGTCTATTTATAGACCCTTGCATAAGTGCACAACTCTAAAGGGTGTGCAAGTTTGCACCTTTGATAATGTGCAAGTGACTCCTCTGATAGTGTGCAAGTGTGCACCTCGGATGGTGGACAAGTGCACACCTTCAAAGGGTGCAAAATTTCACACCTAGCACCTTGGGTAGTAAAAATCTCCCCTAAAGTGATACTTTACCCTTTTACTCTATTTAAAAGTACTTTATTGAAGATTAGTTCTTGACCTAGACCTAGAGGAGTGTCTTGAATGACCAAGGCTTCAAACTAGGTGCCACATAGAGGATATTGAAACAAGGGGGTCCCCATTTTGTGACTCAAAAGGGGGTGTACATTATAGGAGCACAACAATAAGTAAATAAGTGCAAAGGGGGAGAAGTTTCAATATGAAAGGAGGATTTATCATCGGGAAAGTTTAAGAAGGTTTCTTCATCAATGTAAAAGGGGGAGAACATTGGCATCTGGTAAAAAAGGTTGAAGATTGGTATTAGTGGCTTTGGCTAGTCAAATACTTGATAGGTTTTCATAAGGTTGTCATTGATGGTAACATGGGAACATAATTTCATAAGGTAAACAGACGTGTAATATAATCAAGTGATTGGTAGAATCATTATAGTAGAACACAAAGTAATAATGATGAATTTTCTTAAAAGTAGAAAACAGGACATAAATGTTGTCGAAACTAGACAGATATAGAGAATTCAAGAAGGAATCTCAATAGGTAAAACACATTTTGACTTATATTGTAAATTAATAAGGGGATCCAATGATGATCACAGGAAAGGATTAGCTATGTACCAAGAATGTAGAGATATGTGAAGCAAACAAGGTACAAGTATGGAAAGAAATTAATTCGAATGAAGGGATGAGATTAAGTGGAAAAAGAAGTTAAGTGGAAAATGTTAGATTGTGGTGACTAGTCAGGAAAGTACTGTACATACTTCATAAATAGTGGGGTTCGAGCAGTAGCTGACATGGTAGCCAACATATTATGGCCGACATATGGCCGACATGTTATAACCCTAAAGCGGTTTAATACTTGTATAAAAAAGGGCTTAGGGTTGGGTATTTTTTATATGTGGTGATACGAAATTGGTTCTTGCGGCGGTATTGAGCTGTAAGGGATTACGGATTGTAATCAGGTTGTAATCACTGGATTGTAATAAGATCGGACTTGCTGTTTGGTGGATGTAGCCCAGGGATTGGGTGAACCACATTAAATCTTGGTGCCTTGTGTTCATTTCTATGTGTTCTATTATTTTTTGTTATTGGTTATATTTGCATGTAGTTTTTATTTATGTCCGTGGTTTATACTAACAAGTGGTATCAGAGCCTAGTTGTTTCTCAGTTATCCTCTGCAGGAAAGTCTCACGGTTAAGTGGGAGTCTCACGGTTGAGTGGGAGCAATGGCAGATGATGGTAAGCTGAGGGTTGATAGGTTTAATGGGCAGAACTTCCAGTTATGGAAGATGCAAATGGAAGACTATTTATATCAGAAGGATTTATGGAAGCCGTTGGAAGGAAAAGCCAAGAATCAGGGAACTATGTCAGAGGCTGAATGGGATCTTTTGGATAGAAAGGCACTCGGAAGCATTCGGTTATGCTTGGCACCATTGGTGGCATTTAATATTACAAAAGCAAAGATGATAGAAGATTTGATGAAAACCCTAGCGACACTGTATGAAAAGCCCTCCGCTTCAAATAAGGTATTTCTCATGAAGCGTTTATTTAATATGAAAATGGCAGAAGGTGGATCTGTTGCAGATCATTTAAATGAGTTTAATACTATTACTAGTCAATTATCTTCTGTGGGTATCAATTTTGATGAAGAAATTAGGGCTCTCTTGATTTTATGTTCTTTGCCTGAAAGCTGGAATGGCTTGGTAATGGCGGTGAGTAATTTTGTTCCTGGATCAAGTACCCTAAAATATGATGATGTGATCAGTGTTATTTTAAGTGAGGAAACTCGTAGAAAATCCTCAGGTGGATCTACATCAGGAAGTGCTTTAAATGCACAAAGCAGGGGCAGAACGACTGAAAGAGGAAGTAACTCTGGAAATCGTGGGAAATCAAGAGGAAAGTCAAAGGGGAGGAGGTCTCAATCGAGAGGACCAAATGATTGCTGGTACTGTGGGAAACCAGGGCAAAAAAAGAAAGATTGCTGGACTCGAAAGAAAAATGAAGGAGATAAATCAGATGGAGACAAAGAGGCAAATGTGGTAAGTAATAAATCCGAAGAGGATTCTTTGCTTCTGTCTTTAGAGAGTGTTGATGATTCATGGGTTTTAGATTCTGGTGCTTCTTTTCATGCTACACCTCATAGAGGTTATTTCATTGATTATGTCCAAGGGGATTTTGGGCTTGTTTATTTGGGGGATAATGAACCCTGTCAGATTGTTGGAAAGGGAAAAATTAAGATTAAGTTGCAGAATGGGAATCATTGGCTACTACATGAGGTAAGACATGTTCCAAAGCTGAGTAGGAATTTAATTTCAGCAGGGCAACTCGGTGATGAGGGTTGTGTAATTACTTTTAATGATAAAAATTGGAAGGTTTCAAAAGGTTCCCTTGTAGTAGCAAAAGGTGTGAAAGTAGGCACCTTATATCTTTGTACAGGTCATATTGTTCCTTCTACTTTGATTGTTTCAGAGAAAAATGAATATTCAGGAACAATTACTGCAGTTGAGCAGGGAGAACAAATAGCTGCTGTAGATTCTGATACAGCGTTGTGGCACAATAGACTTAGGCACATGAGTGAGAAAGGTATGAAAGTACTTCATTCAAGGAAATTTTTACCAGGTCTAAAATGTGTGAATATGGATTTCTGTGAAAGTTGTGTGTATGGAAAACAAAAGAGAGTGAGTTTTGTAAAGACAAGGAAGGAAAACAAAAAGGAGAAATTAGAGCTTGTGCATACAGATGTATGGGGACCGGCTCAGGTATCTTCCCTTGGTGGCTCTCATTATTATGTTACATTTATTGATGACACAACTAGAAAAGTATGGGTTTATTTCCTTAGACAAAAATCTGATGTATTTTAAACTTTTAAGAAATGGAAATGCTTGGTTGAATATGAGACTGGTAAGAAATTAAAATGTCTCAGATCTGATAATGGTGGTGAGTATTGCAGTCATGAATTTGAAGATTATTGCTCCACTAATGGTATTCGTAGACAAAAAACTGTTCCAAGGACTCCACAGGAAAATGGAGTGGCTGAACGCATGAACAGGACTATAATGGAGCGCGCAAGGAGCATGAGGTTGCATGCTGGGTTGCCCTTACACATGTGGGCAGAGGCTATCAATACTACAGTATATTTGATTAATAGAGGTCCCTCTACTCCTTTGGGCTGTGGTATTCCAGAGGAAGCATGGACTGGTAAGAAGGTGAGTTATTCTTTTCTCAAGACCTTCGGTTGTGAAGCTTTTGCTCATATAGACTCTGAAAATAGAACCAAGCTAGAAGCAAAATCAAAGAAATGTGTCTTTGTTGGATATGGCATTAATGAATTTGGCTATAGGCTTTGGGATTTTGAAAATCATAAAATTATAAGAAGTCGGGATGTCATATTCAATGAAAAAGTGTTGTACAAAGATCTGTTGCAGCAACATGAGAAGAAAGAAGATGATTATGTAGTGCTGGATGATACTCCAAAAGTTGATGTTCCAGCCATTCCTCATGATGTGCAACAACTGCAACAACAAATACCACACACACCAGTGAATGTTAGATGGTCAACAAGGCCAATTAGACCTCCACAAAGGTTTTCTCCCTCTTTGTATTCTATTTTACTTACTGATGCTGGTGAACCTGAAAGTTATGATGAAGCTATGCAGGTGGATACTAAGATTCAGTGGGAGTCTGCAATGAAAGATGAAATGGACTCTTTGCTAAAAAATAAGACATGGGATTTGTGCAAGTTGCCTGCAGGTAAAAAGGCTTTACAGAATAAATGGGTTTATAGGTTGAAAGAAGAGGAAGGAGGTAAGAAAAGATTTAAGGCCAGGTTAGTTGTAAAAGGATTTGCACAGAAAAAGGGAATTGATTTTGATGAGATATTTTCTCCTGTTGTTAAAATGACTTCTATTCGTACTGTTTTAAGTCTTGTGGCTACTGAAGATTTGCATTTAGAGCAGATGGATGTTAAAACAGCCTTTCTTCATGGTGATTTGGATGAAGAAATATATATGGCTCAGCCATAGGGTTTTGAGGTCAAAGGTAAGGAGAACTTAGTGTGCAAATTGAAGAAAAGTTTATATGGCCTGAAGCAAGCACCTCAGCAATGGTATCTAAAATTTGACAGTTTTATGCATGAGCATGGATATAACAGGTTTCATTCAGATTACTATGTTTATTTTAAGAGGTTGGATGATGATAGCTACATTATTTTATGTCTATATGTTGATGATATGCTTATAGCTGGGTCTAACATGCATCATATTAAGGGGCTAAAATGCCAGTTAGCACATGCATTTGCTATGAAGGATTTGGGGGTAGCAAAACAAATCCTTGGTATGAAGATTTGTAGAGATAGGAAGAACAGAACATTGACGCTATCTCAAGCTGATTATGTTGAGAAGGTG
The DNA here is from genome assembly GCA_028749045.1 of Cupressus sempervirens. Lineage (NCBI taxonomy): Eukaryota > Viridiplantae > Streptophyta > Pinopsida > Cupressales > Cupressaceae > Cupressus > Cupressus sempervirens. The sequence goes on from CM053786.1 coordinate 400,620,479, forward strand.
TTGCAACGTTTCTCTATGGAGAATGCTAAAGCTGTCAGCACACCTTTACCTGGTCATTTGAAATTGACTAAGGAGATGTGTCCCAAGACACAGGAAGAGGAGGATAAGATGTCCAAGGTACCCTATGCTTCAGCTGTAGGAAGTTTGATGTATGCTATGGTATGCACTAGGCCAGATATTGCACATGCAGTGGGAGTCGTTAGCAGGTATATGAGTCATCCAGGTTTTGAGCATTGGAATGCTGTCAAGTGGATTCTCAGATATTTGAGAGGAACATCCAATAAGTGTTTACACTTTGGGGGCTCTACTACTGATTTACAGGGCTATGTTGACTCAGATTTGGCTGGGGATATTGATACCAGGCGGAGTACTATAGGTTATGTCTTTACTGTTGGTGGGGCAGCTGTGAGTTGGGTTTCTAGGCTACAGAAGATTAATGCTCTCTCCACTACAGAGGCAGAGTATGTTGCTGCTACAGAGGCAGCCAAAGAGATGATATGGATTCAATTCTTCTTGGAAGAATTGGGACATCCTCAGAAGGATAATTATTTGTTCACAGATAGTCAGAGTGCCATTCATCTTGCTAAGAATTCAGCTCTGCATTCTAAGACCAAACACATACAGTTGCGGTACCATTTCATTCGGTCAGTTTTGGAGGATGGAAAGTTAAAGCTGGAGAAGATACATACCAATGAAAATCTAGCATATATGTTGACAAAGGTTGTCACAAGGGAGAAGCTGAACTCCTCTTCAGCTTCAGTTGGTCTTTTAGACTAAATGTGAATAAAAGAACAGCAGAGTCCAGGGTGGTTTGATCCAGTGGGAGCCCCATGCGGTAGTTGTATTGCTACAGGATCAGTCTCCAAGTGGGAGATTGTTGTTTAGTGTGGAGCCTAATCAGTCCCCAAGTGGGAGATTGTTAGATTGTGGTGACTGATCAGGAAAGTACTATACATACTTCATAAATAGTGGGGTTCGGGGCATCGGCTCGAAAAAAAGAAAAAAATTTGGAAGTAGCCGACATGGTAGCCAACATATTATGGCCGACATATGGCCGACATGTAATAACCCTAAAGCGGTTTAATACTTGTATAAAAAAGGGCTTAGGGTTGGGTATTTTTTATACGTGGTGATACGAAATTGGTTCTTGCGGCGGTATTGAGCTGTAAGGGATTACGGATTGTAATCAAGTTGTAATCACTGGATTGTAATAAGATCGGACTTGCTGTTTGGTGGACGTAGCCTAGGGATTGGGTGAACCACATTAAATCTTGGTGCCTTGTGTTCATTTCTGTGTGTTCTATTATTTTTTGTTATTGGTTATATTTGCATGTATTTTTTATTTCTGTCTGTGGTTTATCCTAACAGAAAAGGGAATACAGGTGAAAAAGGGATGACCAATGAAGTGAGTAAATTGAACATAGAGATAACAGAGAAAGAGTGGTGCAAGAAAAAGAGAACAAGCAAGCAATGAATATAGAATAATAAGTGAAAACTAACACAAAGAGGTAATTGCAAAGGTAGAGATCAAGTAGAGAGAAGTTAAAGTGAGAAGAAGGAAAGAAAGGATATGATAGGCATGCAATAACCAAATTAGGTAAACCAACTTATTATTTACTAACAGTTACATGGGGGAAATCCCTTAGCTTGGTAGACCTTAACCAATCTTACTATTGTAAAATCCTTTAATAGGATGGACTCTGAAAAGGATTTCTAAGTCCTCTAACTGAGGTAGATCCTAATAGATCTTATTATGTACTTGAAAATCTAAAAATCTCTCCTAATAGGATGAAGTCTCAAAAAGAGTTTGTGTAAGCTCCTAATAGGGAAACCTTTTAACTATAGTGAAAGGATTTGTGGGCACCATCCCCACTATTATTTTTACCTTCTAACAGGGGTTTTTTATGAAACCAAAATAGTGTGTTATGTGTTATGTGCGTTGTAAATGATTGGTGGGCTTACTTTATTTAATTACAATATTTTTTTTGGTTGAAGATTTTAACCAATGGTTTAAATTAGTAAATTACTTATTGTACTTATTCACTCCCCTCCCCTTCCCCTCAGTACCATCCAATATCAATACAAGATAGTCTAAATTTTGAAGTGTACAATTGGTGGATTTTTATTTAATAATGAAGTGATAATAACTATTGACTTATTTTCCCTTTAATTAATCTATCTCAACCCTCCCAAGTCATGGATGGTGTTAGGTGAAGTTTATCTTGGTGTGATTTGATCAGATTATTGCAACCTTTATTTATTTAATGTCTTTCATGAAAGCCAATCATGTGACAAGATGACTTAATGTATAATGATGGGAAACAAAATAGGGATATGATTTTTGATATGTGGAAATTTATTATAGTTTTATTCTGAAATTATGGTTAACACATTCTAGGCCTTATGTAAACCAACTAATTTTAAAACTTTACAAGACTAGTAGGTAGTACATAATTATTATGGTCATTATTTATATTGTGGATAGAACTTGTGAGTAGCTTAAAAATATGAGATATTCTTTATTTTTGTATGCATAGAGAGTGTTTTTTAGAAGGTCTAGAGTGAGAAAAATTATAGAAAGGTTTAGAAATGGAAGCTACACTCTTAATGTATACTAACTAACAAAAAAATGACTTCAAGGTCATTGTCAATAAGGAAAAATTGATGGGATTATAGAAAATTAATGATAATTTTGTTGTTAATGTGGCTCTAGTGATTTTAGACATATAGTTTTAGGAGAGAAAGAGAAAATGATAGGTGACTTTAGATTTTATTTATATTATTATTGCATGGGATCTGGAGATTGGTAACGATACTATATTGGTTAAGCCAGTTGTCAGATGTTTGTTTGAATATATGATATGTTATAAGGGATGGACTCTATAAGAGAATGGGTTATTCCATGAATAGGTCCAAACATATTAGAGTGCTTTGAGGATCAATATGAGGCACAAGTCTTTGGTTTGGTTCCTTTTGTGTAATGGTGGTGTAACGTGGATAAGGGTTCTTACAGGGAAAAAAAGAAAGGACATGGAAAAAGCTCAAGAAAGTAAGCATGAAGCATAAAATGGGAACAATGCAAGAAGAAAGGGTTTTTAGTGTTCTAGTTCCCACAAAATGTGAAACAAGGGGAGGAGAGAAGCACCACAATAATATCTAGACTAAATGATTGAGGTTTATCTCTTAGAAAAACTAGGATTGTCAATGTACCAAAAGATCAACATGTCAATGGTTGATACAACCATAGGAGGAAATTAATCCATTTTGAAAATCTAGTGAGAGGCACTAGACCACTACTAAAAATCCCTCTCCTAGTGTCACTCAATATGGCCTACAAGATTTGAACCTATGACCAAGCTCTGATACCAATTGTTAGAAAGGGGGGATTGTTGTTACACCAAAATATTGACATGTCAATTCCCAATGCAACTAATAGTCTTATAGAACCATAGGAGGAAGTTAAGACATGTTGTGAATCCAATGAGGGACACTAGCCCACTACCAATTGTATCTAGTAAATTTTGAAAAGAAAATAGCTAAGTTTCAATTTATTTTCTATTGTAATGATGCTCCTAAAGCAAATATTAAACCTCTATATTCCATGATAGAATTGATGGTGGTTTATGATGTTTTAAGACCAAAGAATGATGTAAAGGTAATGCAAATTTTCTTTTTGGGTGCACTTGTTGAAGGCTCTAGTTGGGGTTTGGTGTGTATGAATCAGATGGATGATTGAAATCAATGAATTAAAGTTTATAGAAATGTGGCTCAAATTCAGATGATTTTTCTAGGATGGTGAGTATGCTAAAAGATGAAAGAGGAAGCTTAAGACTTTATTTTGTAAATTTATGAATTTTAATACATTATAGGAGATTCCATTATTATAGGTAAGACATGAGATACAACATATTTTTTATTTCACAAGGTTTCACATGAGGCCCAAAATGACTTAACTCCTAATAGAAAAATATATATATCCTGAACAACCATATGAAATGATTATCGCATAATATTGAACCATTTCAGGATGCATTATGTGAAATCCAAAAGCATGTTTAGTATTCAAATTTTAGATCTAGTTGAAAAGTATAAAAGTTCCTTTTATTGTGTAACACTTAAGCATGAAGCTATGTCCATGATACTATTGTTCTTGACTCCAATGTCAAGTAATATACACCATTTCTCAATATTATAAATACTAAAATTTCATTTTCACTACAATCCATCTTATTATGGAGGTTCTAGACCCATAACTTTTAGAAGTAGACCTAGTATAGTTGATGTGATTATCTTTGGATAAGCTTTGTATTAGTTGAATGGAAACCTAATGTAAACCTCCTTATATAGTTAATATAATCATATTGTTAATAATAAAAAAGAAATTTGAGATAGAAATGATGATAATGTAAATATGATAGTTTTCCTATAGACTTAGATGTGTTGCACAAAGTGGAATTCAAGTCATTCTAAGGAGAAGGGATGGGGGGGTTTGATTATTTTGGGTTAGTATAATTTATGGCAATGAAATCAAAATGCATATAGTAGGTATGCATAAATTACTTGTCACAATAATACAATTCCTTGGTTTAAAGTAATTATGGAGTAACTTGGGTCCTTTAAAAGATAACATACATACAAATAAAAGAATGGGGGAACATAAAAAATAAGCACACTCTAATATAAACATAAGAGAATCATTACTACAATATTCATCCACAAGAAAGTCTTCATCCTCCTGATCTAGATCATAAAGGGAAAGAGACTGGGAACAAAGGAGAATAATTATTAAAAAAACACTGGACTCTTCACTAGTATAAATTTTTCAAAATGTATATTTTTGTTTTTATTAATGTCAACTAATGTTTGGGAGACTGAGTTTAGTTTTTTTATCAACCAATTCTAGACTAGTGTCATATCAACATATTACTTAAGTATTGGCATTAATTTATGAATATTGAAGGCAATGATTAGATATAATATATCCTTATGAGTCATATTTATCTAGAGCATTGAAGTGGTTCTCATATGTTTTCATTATAATTTTTCTAAGTAAGATCCCTTTGATGAACCATATAGAAAACAAGTTTCAATAGTATGGTCCACATTCTTCTACATTTATTCATCCTAGTCTTTGGATCTAGTGCAATGTTGGTAGACACAAAAGATTTCATGTCTTAGGTTTCATTCTCACATTTATTTTGAAGTTGATTTGGTGATGGTCCAAATTCCAGACTATGTAAAGAGAGTCTGCTTAATTGTTGGAATGATTTGAATTTCCCTAACATTTAAATGTTATGAACTATGGTCCTCTTATGTATTTTTTATACTGAAAAATAATGATATATTGATAACATATAGGTATTGTGGTGGTCTTCATCATGTTTTGAGTTTTTTTAGGTGGCTTACATTACTAGTTCTATCTTTGAGACCCAAATTCTATAGTTTGGGTATTTGTACTACTATGCAAAGTTTGAGGCGATGATTTGCATGTGATACAAAATTATGCCAAAATGGTGTTATGTTCATAAAAAAAATTCTCTTCTTTATTATATTAGATGGTGTATTATATGTTGGCTAACTATGTTGTACACATTACATCTACTTAAGTTGACCCGGTTGATATTATTGGTTGTTATTGATGATATTGATACACACACACACACACACACACACACATTTATGTATGTATGTATGTATATATACATATGTATGTATACATATGTATGTATATGTACACATATGTATAAATATGTGTACATATACATACATATTTATATATGTATACATATGTATATGTACACATATGTAAACATAAGTATGCATATGTGTATATATACATGCATATGTATACATATACATATCTATGTATGTATGTATACACATATATGTATGTGTGTATACATATACATATATATATATATATGTGTATGTATATACGTATGTATATGTGTGTGTGTGTGAAAGTAAAGTCCACAAGGATAATTGAGAGGGGGTGAATCACTTATCCAATTAAAATTACTAACGGTCCACTAGCACTTTCTGCAAAATATAATCACTTTTCTCTTTTTCTATGCCTGTGCTACATTAAAACACTTCTCTAATCTGAATACTAGATCCACATACTCACATCACATAAAATTCCTTAGATTGCTTACTCACTTATAATTGGTAATTCACACTTGATACACTTATTCCACACTTAACTACAAGGAAAAACTTTCCTTTATACCAAGTACTTTGATTAATTTATTGATTCATCTTTGAGGCTTTCTTGATTTACAATTACAAAATGACCACATTAAGATAATACAATACATGTTACATTACATCTTTTCATAATTACGTAACATTGTTAGCTCATAGTCTTCACAATTCTTTACATGTGAAAACTTGAATTCATGTGGTCAACCACATCATCATTAACATATCTTCCACCTTTGTCTAACTATGCTTAACTATATTGTATCTATGTTAGGAGATATAGTCCAATTACTAGAAAGTGTTTCTCAAGAACTCTGCAAGAACTTTGTCTTCATGTGCACTTAACCACATCATCAAGAAACCCTTTAGAACATGTCCTCAACTATCATTGACCTCATCTTCAATCCTTGAACCTCGTGATCTCAACATTTGTCTACATACTACTCTATCAGTCTTCACATAATAACCAATATGTTGACATCAATGACAAACATTTCCATGAATGTAACATATAATCATACTACCAATCTCCTAGATGCTCCAACAATATTAGGATACCCCTCCATGGGAATATCATCAGCATTCATGCTAAGAATTCCCCCCTTTGGCATTGATGGCAAAATAGATGAAAAACATCTAAGTTTCATGAATATAAAATGTATATCTCTACTTTTTTACTCTTTCTTTTCAAATCCTCTTCATCAATCAAATCTAAATCTTAGGAACAATTATTCATCAGTGTTGTTGCTTTCCCATAGATATGCTTCTCTATTTTTTAATGTACACATCTTCTCCCCCATTTCAATGTATAATGGGAGTTTTTTCATGTACATCTTCTCCCCCATTGACATTAATGACAAAGGCATCATTATGTCAATTCTATTGCTAGTATATCTTCGACAAGCTCAAGTATCCAAAGACACTATTAAGTACCAACTACCAAGAGTCCTTCATGACTCAACTCAAACACAAATTCTCCCACATAGAGGAATCATCCGACATCAAATCTAGATAAATAATATTGTTATGTACCACTAGAATGATGCAATCTCCCATAATCTACTTAGAAGTAGGCAGAGGCATAACCCCAATCATACCTCTGAAATACTCAAATGTATCCTTCAACAAGGGCTTTGTAAATATATCTATTATCTTCTCATTTGTACTTATATACTCCAATTTGATTTCTTTCTCTCTCAAAACATGATACTGAATAGATATATGTTATTTATTAGAATGTAACACATGATTCTTAGGCATATTCATTGTACTTGTGTTATCATAATGTATGACAATCAAGATCTATAGACTCAACTCCAATGTCCTTCAACATCTACTTCATTTACATGATCTAATTATCATTATTCATTGTTGCTACATATTCTAGTTATGTTGTACTTTGTGAAATGTAATCTTTTTTCTTGCTTAGCCAAGAAACCAATCTTCCTCCTAAGAAAAATGCTCCACCACTTATACTATTTATGTCATTCATGTTACCTACCCAATCTGTATCAGTATATGAACATAATGTAAAGTCATTTGATCTTTCATACCATAACCCAAAATCAAGTGTACCCTTCAAATATCTAAAAGTTTGAGCTTTATTGCTACATAATGTGATTCTTTGGGATTAGCTTGAAATATTGTAATAGTGCTAACTACATTAGCTATATCCATTCTTGTATGAGTCAAATGTTACAAACTTGTAATCATAAATATATACTTCTTCTTATCAACAATAGGTGTCTCATCTTTGTTATATAACTTATGACCAGTTACCATAGGTGTACCAATAGGTTTACAAATTTCCAAACCAAATCTTTTGAACAAGTCTTTCAATACTTAGTTTCTGATAAGAAAATACAATCACTATTCTACACAATCTCCAAACCTAAGAAATACTTCGTCTCACCAATCATGCTCATCTCAAATTCCTTCTTCATTTCACTAGAAAATTCCTCACTTGCTTCATTATCACCTCCAAATATTATGCCATCTACAAACACTTCAATAATCAGTAGACCATTCTCAATTTCCTTTAAATACAAGTTACTATCTAGTACCTTTAGCAAATCCCAATTTTTCCAAAATATTTATCCAATCTCACATACCAGGCTCTAGGTTCTTATTTCAATCCATACAATGATTTCTTCAACTTACAAACCATATCTCCTTCTTTTGTCAAAGGAAATCATTCAAGTTGCTCAATGTAAAATTCTTCTTCAAGTTCTACATTCAAAAATGTTGATTTCACATCCATCTGATACACCTTGAATTTCTTGTTAGCCGCATATTCCAAAAACATTCTAACTGCTTCTATTCTAGCAATAGGTGCAAATTTTTCTTCATAATCAATACATTCTTGTTGTAAATAACCTTTACATACCAATCTTGCTTTATTTCTCACAACATTGCCTTGTTCATTCATCTTATTTTTGAAAACCCATTTAGTCCCTATAATATTATTGTCCTTAGGTCTAGTAACCAATTTCCATGTATCATTCTTCTTAATTTGATCTAATTCTTCTCTCATAGCTTGAATACAAAAGTCATCTTTACTAGCTTCATCTATGCATTTATACTCTAGTTGAGAAATCAAACATAGTTCTTCTCTTTGTACCTTGTTCCTTGTCATCATTCCTTTGTCCTTTCTACCAATAATCTAATTAGTGAGATGATTCTTTATTAGGTTCTTATTAGGTGTCACTGTCTCAACTCTTACTTCAGCTCTAGGTTTATCCCTTGGTCATTCTCACTATTCCACAATTTATATGTCATTCTACAAATTTGTGTCAGTCTTATAAAATAACTTAATATTATATTGGTTAGCCTTTGGATTAGTCTCTTCATTAGAATCATAATCAAGTATCCTTTCTTGAATTCCAAACTTCTCGTCAACTCTAACATTTCCACTCTCAACAATAGCTTTAGTTATTTTATTAAAATATATGTTTACTTTACTTTTCAATGAATAACCAAGAAACATACCTTCGTCACTTCTTGCATCAAATTTCCCAATGTCATCTTCTCTCTTAATGTAACACTTAATCCCAAAAATTCTAAAATACATAACTAAGGGTGTGTTAGTAAATAGATTTTTCCTTTAGCAATAATGAAATAAATTAACTCTTAAATGCCCAAAAAGAAGAACAAACAAAACTAACAGTTGGATGAGTTGTCATTGATTGATAACTCTCCTCTGAATTGAGAGGTATAGCTCTGGTTGAAATATTTTCAATGAATTGAATGATAGGATGTATATTTAACCTAAAGATGCTAAGGTAGACATGAAATGATTGTCATTGCTAGATTTATAAAATGAATGCAAAAAGAAAGACAAATAAGAAGCCACAAGACTACCTAGCTAATCCTTCATATTATAGAGAAAATTAAAGGAAGTATTTCTTTGTTTTATGAACAATGAATGACAATACAAAAACTAAATTTAAATTGTGATAGAAGTGACTACATAATCAACATTGGTCTAAGAAATTCACACCCAGACTTCAAAATTTGGCATATTAAACTCCTACATTTTAAGTACACAATAGGATGACCACAAGATTATCCTATCTCTACAAATATAATCATAGTATAGAAAACCAAATTAAATTCCCCCTTCTCCCTATTACAAATAGCATAAGAGATGTATCCCCCTTTCCTTGGTAGCCTCAAGGCTATCCATTGTAAAAATGAGAACCCTATTTACAGCTAATTTTTTGCAATAAATAATGTTTCAAGATTGTGTTTAGGTTCCCATATCCATTTCTTGGAACTCTTTTAGTTATTTCCTCCCTTTTTTATTTCTCAACCTCCTTTCTTTATTAACATTATTTCGAATCGAATAAATATGTTCTCCTAACATTTACAAATTGATCATATATTTTCCTTTCATTTATGATTAAATACCCTTACTAAACCTCTCTTACCTTTTGATATATACATCATCTTTATAATTACTAAGGTGGCATTGATGACTCTCTATTTACATCATGGCATATTTTAGGATATTGAAGGATTTGGTTGTACCTAAGTCCATTGTTGATGATTCCCAATGTGAACAAAGCCAATATCAACAAGTTTTCAAACATTACATGTGAGTTTCTCTAATGTTCATTCGATGTCACAGTCACATAATGCTTGCATTGCCATACCAATACTCCATTAGGCTCTCAAGTAATTCATGTGTTCTACATACCAATTTGTGGCTTTGATGACTCCATGGAAGCCATCACTCAAGGATTTCATTCAAACATTGTTATGTGTATCACAATCTTGTGGCCAAGACCCTTGTTTATTGGTTCCTATATTCGCTCACTTATCGGTTTCTCCAACTTTCATTGGTTCAGGGAAATGTCATGCTTATCTTTTGTATAAGGGACATGGGTGGAATTCTGTAAAATAATGTGCATCATAGACCTTCTACATTATAATACAAGATTTCTAAAATGAGAAGGCATTTGGCCAAACTCTTTGCATGCATCTACAAATGCTCTATTTCTTTCCTCAAAACAACAATCCTTGACATTGTGTGGCAGGATACCATGAGGGATGGTGTTCTTATAAATTGGTCTTATTGTCAAATAGTTCACATGCACTATCTATGCCCCCATAATTTTATTAGACACTTGGTGTTATGAATATGTTATGTCATTATGGGCCCTCCATGTGTATCACCTTAGCAAGTGACATTGTTGAACATGTAGAAATATTTTGTCTTAGCAATCACACATATGTAATTTGGGATCCAATTGTGAGCATGTCTTCCTCGCCAATCAAGTTTAATACCTTCCTCAAAGTCATTTCCCCTATGTGAGTTGGTCATATCACTCACTGCATTTGAGTGGCATGTCATTTTGTTGAATTGATCATGTGCACGATGATTATTATCATGTAGATTGTGAATCCCTTTTCAAGTTTCCAATACCTTGCTTGTCCATCATGAAGACTAGTAAAAAAATATATGTCTTATGATGTATCATTTCTAAAGGATTATTGGTTATGGAAATTGGCATCCCTATCAATGATTAAAGCATTATCTCTATTGTGATGTCTGAATTGTAGTGAAAGTTCATCAAATAGCTTGCAGAATTATCCATATTTATAGGTCACCTAGATATTTTGTTGAACATTCTAACCGATGCTTTCCACACACCAAGAGCCACTTCTTATCTATATGTCAGGAGTGTTCAAGTTTTGAAAATAGGAACATGAATGTGATTTGATTCATTTCCTTCATCTCTCCATAACACATCACTTTGATATTTGAGATCATGAAGCTTTGTGTTTTTATTAAATAGGTCCAATGAACTCAGGTTTTCTTGGCTTCTTGGTGAAGTTTCATGATATAAGCACCAAACTCAACTTGTTCTCCCTTTCAATTAATTTTTGAAATTTCCACACACCTCCTTTGATGAGCGAGCCACTTTATTAAGGTTCTAAATACTCAATTTGAGCATTGGTTCATTATCTTGAATTTGGATTGGATAATATTTTATAGAACCAATGAATTTTTAATGGGGATTTACTTGATTATGACTTTTGAATCTTTCTAAAACTTCTTGTGTTCCATGGAAATCATATCAAAATCATGACTTTATAATGCTTCAAATATATGATTACAACCCACTGTGAATATATTCACAGAGATATGTCATCCACTTTCAACTTGGAATCTTGGTCTCAGCAACATCAATTAGAATACAATTTTGGCCTTTGGATACTCTAGCTTTACAATTAGGCTGAGTGTCTAAAACTAAACTTGGGTCTACACCTCTCAATCCCTTTACTTTGAATTGAACTTTGAACCTAGACTCCTAGACCACTGAATCTGAACCTCTTCTAAGTCATTGAATCTGCATCTAAACCTATATTTCAAGCTTGAAAATGGTGGATCTCTCAAGTTGAAGCTTGAATTTTGACTCTACAAACTCAAATTTTGACTTAACCCTGAAAGGTGAACTCTGACCCATGTGAACCTTTGAACTTGAACTTGAACTTGTACTTGTACTTGAAAACCATGGTTCAAGTTTGAGTTCAAAAAAATATCGAGGTGCTAATTCTATGTAGAAAAAACCTTACAAAGTAAATTTTAGCAACAAAAACCAAGGCAATTTCCTCATAGGATGAGTTTGCAAAGTTTAAAAACTCAGGTACTGAAAGTATGTTTACAACTAGCTCTGACTGGGGATGTGGGCCACAAGGGGCATGAAGAATCTAGAAGCCTCTGGTAGGAGACTAGTATTTTTCCATCAATAAAATAGAGTCTAGAGAAATAAAGAAACAAGGGTCACTTGTAGTTAGGAAAAAGGGGGATAGGGAAGTAAGATACAAAACTACATGACCAAAACTACAAACACAAACTACTCCTAGGCACAACAAAAAATTTATGTACAAAGGATAGGGCAAGCGGCCCATACCTTGAATAAAATTCTTGGTTGCTCATGGAAAGCCATTGATTGGTCAAGAAAAATATTTTCCAGTGTGAAAAAGAGGTTGGAACATAAGATACATCACCTTAAGTAACCATCTAACAATAGTCATTAATATGGATTTGACCACCATGTTCTAGACAAAACTTTGAATTAGTATGTCAGGCACAAATAACCATTTTGCCTAATAGAATTTTGGTTGCAACACTTTGACATAACTTTGAATGAGCTAGTCCATATCTTCCTCAAAGTAAAAGGACTCCATATAGGAATTGTATTAATCAACCCTTTTTCGTGATCAAACTTTAACACTAAAAACTTAGATTGTGTGCAAGATGTTAGTATAGGGATAAAAGAATTTTCTTTAGCACATATTTCAATTTTTTCAAGTTCTTTGAATGCCTTGGGCAATAATAATTCTTCATTAGTTTCCATGTGACCAAACCAAAAACATTCATAATTAGCATGCAAGAAATTGTCTATTTCAATATTTCCACCCTTATGCATTTCTTGGTCTTTTTGATCCATTACACTTCCTTGATCAAAGTCACTGGTTGAATATATGTTAGAAGTATCAAATCTAAAATATTCTAATTCTAAAAAAGAAGCATCTAACAATAAGTTTCCACCTTATTCAACATCAACAAATATGTGTTGAATAAAAGATATACCTGAGAAATTTCTTATTGCTTCTAGTTGTGTAGCATGATCAAGTTTTAGAGAGTCTTCTTTTTCCTCTAGTACTTTAGGACCCAACCTTTCTTCTTGAGATGCATAATCAAAATGGAATATTTTGTATTCCCTCTTTGTATCAAGATAATGGATGTCTTGTTATGCATGTTGATTCACCATGCTTTTATGATTATCACCAATCATAGAAATAATATTAGAAATTTCAAATTGAAAATATTCAAATTTTGGCAGTGAGACAACCATTGGGATTAACTAGTCACCACCAAGTTCTCCTTTGATCAGAAACACAACAAGGAAAGTCTCTAGATCATAGTATTGAGGAATTTTTTCAACATGCAAACAATGATCTTCCACCATATCCAAGGAATCATTTTCAACATATGTGGGCTCTTGAAGATCCTCATCATCGTACTCAACATGCAGATGATAAGCTCCAGCTACATTATGGGGATTATTTTCAATCACATGAGCCATTAGAAAATCTTTCTCATTTAAAACCATCAAATTTTGACAAGCAGAAAAAAGAAATGTTAGTTTATCCCTTTTGAGAAAAAAACTTCTTTGAGTGGGCTTTACCTTTGGATAATATTGTTTTTCATAGGTGTCTATTTTAGCCTATGAGGGTTTAGCATATTTCATCTTACTGATGATCATATCATCATCCAAGCTAACAACCTCCCTTTGTGCATCTTACAAACTCTGTACTCTTAGACATTGAAGTAACAATCTAACTTTAGTTTGCATGGTAGCAATGAAGATGCACAACTAGTTATTCTCACTCGACTAGATGGTTAGAGGAATCCTACTGACACTTCTTTTGAATCTACCAATGAAATCCCTCATTGCTTCTCCTTCTTCCATCTTGATTTGAAAGAAATTTAATAACAATTAGAAACATCAACTATGGGCATAAACCTTTGAAGAAATTTTACCTCAAGATTGTTCTAGCAAGTGATGCAACTATCTGGTAAATTTTGGAACCAATCTATTGCACTTCTAGTGAGGCTTCTAACAAAGATGTTCTCTTCCTGCACACCAAGAATCCCAAAGGTAATTGTAGCTTCTTTAATGTGATCATCTAGGTCTTGATTTGTGTCACTAGAAAACTTTGGGAAGTATTTTCTTGATCTTCTATGTAAGGATGAATATTGGGATAAAGAAAGTGGCCCAATTTGAGCCCCCCATGGTTGGGCTACAACCAAATCCATAGCACAGTGAACTTCTTTTACCAAAACAAATCTAAGTCACCAACCTCCATCCTTATGGAGTTACATTCAAGTATCCAAGGAAATGACACACTCGAACCTTGCTTTCTCTCCCCAATAGAGATGCCAAAAATATGTTAGTAAATAGATTTTCCCTTCAAAAATAATGAAATAAATTGACTCTTCAATGACCAGAAGGAAGAACAAATAGAACTAATAGTTGGATGAGTTATCATTGGTTGATAACTCTCTTCTAAATTGAGAGGAACAGCTCCCTAATTGAAAGGTTTGCAATGAATTGAATGATAGGATGTATATTTAATGTGAAGATACTAAGGTTTTCTTGCATTCATTCATAGACATGAAATGAATGTTATTGCTAGATTTATAAACTAGATGGAAGAAGAAAGATGAATAAGCAACCACAAGACTACCTAGCCAAACCTTCATATTATAGAGAAAATTGAAGGAAGTATTTCTTTTTTTTATGAACAATGAATGACAATACAAAAAATGCATTTAAAATGTGACAAAAGTGACTACATATGTTAGGATTAACCCCAAACAGAAATAATAGTTACATGAAAATATACCAATACCAAAAAATAGTAGATCACATAAAAGAGAACACAAGACACCAAGGTTTAATTTGGTTCACCCAATCTCCAGGCGACGTCCACCAACAGCAAGTCCAATATTATTATTATCTAGTGAATACATGATGATTACAATTTGTAATCCCTTACAACTCAATACCACTACAAGAACCAATTTTTTCATCACACATTATGAAAATCCGTAACCCTAAGACTTTTTATACAAGCTTTTTTCTGATTACAAAATTAGGGCTAGAATAATATAAAAATAGTAGCTAACACCTTTTAAAATATAAGGTCTTTTTGGCTACCCAAAAACCCCTGTGGGGGCATTACCCCTCAACCCCACCTTGTATAGCGATAGAGAGCACACATGGGGCACTACCCCCATAGAAATAATATGGGGAGAAAACCAAGTCTAATAAACCTTTGAGTCTGATTAGGCTCCATATCGCAATAACATAATCAACATTAGTCTAAGAAATTCATACCCAAACTTCAAAATCCGAAAAATTAAATTCTTACATTTTAACTACATAACAAGATGACCACAAGATTATCCTATCTCTACAAATCTAATCAAAGTATAGAAAACCAAACTAAATTCCCCCTTCTCCCTATTACAAATAGCATAAGAGATGTACCCCCCTTTCCTTAGAAACCTCAAGATGTCCACCATAAAAAGAAGAACCCTATTTACATCCAAGTTTTAGTAATAAATAATATTTCAAGATTGTATTTTTGTTCCCATAACCATTTCTTGGAACTATTTTAGTTATTTCCTTCCTTTTCTATTTCTCAAACTCCTTTCTTTATGAAAATCATTTCTGATCAAATAAAGATGTTCCCTTGACATTTGAAAATTAATTTAATATTTTCCTCTCCTTTATGATCAAATACCCTTACTAAACCTCTCACCTTTTGATATATACATCATCTTCATAACTATTGAGGTGGCATTAATGACTCTCCATTTACATGTGACATCTTTAAGGATGATGAAGGATTTGGTTGTACCTAAGTCTATTGTTGATGATTCCCAATGTGGACAAAGTCAATGTCAAGAATTTTTCAAACATTACATGTGATTTTCTCTAATGTTCGTTTAATGTCACAAGTCAAAAAATGTTTGCATTACCATACCAATACTCCATTAGGCTCTCAAACAATTCATTTGTTGTACATACTAGTTTGTAGCTTTGATGACTCTGTAGTAGCCATCACTAAAGGGTTTGATTCAGACTTTGTTATGTGTCTCACAATCTTGTGGCCAAGCCCCTTTTTATTGGTTCCTATATTATTCTGCTCGTCAGTTACTCCAACTTCATTGGTTCAAGGAAATGTCATGCTTATCTATTTTATAAGGAACATGGGTGGAATTCTATAAAAAAATGTGCATCATAGACCTTCTATGTTATATCATAGGATGTTTTAAATTAGAATACATTTGGCCAAACTCTTTGCATGCATCTGTGAATGCTCCAATTCTATCTTCAAAACAATAGTCCTTGACACCGTGTAGCAGGAGTTCATGAGGGACAATGTTCTTTTTAATCAGTCTTTCTATCAAATAGTTCACATACACTATTTGTGCCCCCATATTTTGATTAGACACTTAATGCTATGACTATATTATGTCATTTTGGGCCCTCCATGCATATCACCTCACGCAAGTGACATTGTTGAACACCTAGAAACATTCAATCTAAGCAATCACACATATATAAATTGGGATCCAATTGTAAGCATGTCTTCCTTGCCAATTAGGTTTAATGCCTTCCTCAAAGTCATTTCCCCTATGTGAGTTAAAGCAGCACGTTATTGAATTGATCACATGCATGGTGTATACTTTCATGTAGATCGTGAAACCCTTTTTAGGTTCCCAATACCTCTCTCGTCCATCATGATGATTAGTTACAACATATATGTCTTATGGTGTATCATTTCTAAAGGACTATTAGTTATGGAAATCAACATCCCTATAAATAATTGAAGCATTCTCTTATTGTGATGTCTAATTTATATTGACAATTCATCAAACAATTTGCAGAATTCTCCATATTTAGACTTTTCAATGATCAAAGGTCACCTATGTATTTTTTTGAACACTCTAACTAGTTCTCTCCACACACCAAGATCCACTTCTTATATATATGTTTAGAGTGCTTGAGTTTGAAAATAGGGACACAAATGTGATTCCATTAATTTTCTTCATCTTTCTATAACACATCTCTTTGGTAATTGAGATCGTGAAGCTTTGTGTTTTTATTAAATAGGTCTAATAAACTTAGGTTTTCTTGGATTCTTGATGGAGTTGCATGATATAAGCACCAAACTCAACTTGTTCTCCCTTTCAATGATTTTTTGAAATTGCTACACACCTCCTTCAATGACTGAGCCACTTTATTAAGGATCTAAATGCTCAATTTGAGCATTGGTGCATTGTTTCAGATTTGGATTGGATAATATTTTATAGAACCCATGAATTCTTCATGGGGCTATACCTGATTATGCTTTTTGAATCTTTCTAAGACTTATCAAGTTCCATGGAAATCATACCAAAATCATGACTTTTTGATGCTCCAAATATATGATTATAACCCATTGTGATTATCTTCATAGAGTAATGTCATCCATTTTCAACTTGGAATCTTCGTCTCACCAAAATCAATTAGAATACAATTTTGGTCTTTGGATATTCTGGCTTTACAATTAGTTTGAGCCTCTGAACCTAAAGTTGGGCCTACACCTCTAAATCCCTTTACTTTAAACTAAACCTTGAACATAAACTCTTTGACAAGTGAATCTATACCTCTTTTGAGTTAGTGAATCTATATGTAAAGCCATATTTCAAGCTTGATAATGGTGGATCTCTGAACTTGAAGCTTGAATTTTGACTCTGTAAACTCGAATTTGGACTTGAACTTGAAAGTTAAACTCTAAACCATGTGAACCTTCAAACTTGAACTTGAACTTGAAAACTATGGTTCAAGTTCAAGTTCAACACACTACTGGGACACAGCCTCTATGCAGAAGAAACCTTACAAAGACATTATGCAGAAAAAACCAACAAGAAACTAAGGCAATTTCATCACAAGACAAATTCACAAAGTTTAAAAACTAAGGTACTAAAGTATGTTTACAAGGTTCATGTCCAAACCAAAGCTCATAAGGGATCTTACCAATAGATTTTTTTATTTTTATTCTGTTCATTATATATACTATTGTATTAATTGCTTATCTCTAAAATGTATTTAGGACATTATTCTCAAAATTTATAGCTCTTATTGCCTCTACAACTGACCCATTTCTCCTTTTTTCTATACCATTTTGCTAAGGTGTCTTAGGGGCTGAAATTTATCTTTTAGTTCCATTTACTTGTTGGTATCTATTGGCACAAAACTATGCACCCTTCCTGAGGAACTACATCTTAAGCAACCTCGTGTAACATGGGAACAACCTCCAAGTGTGGGACTTGCGCTATGGGTTGAATCTCTAGAGAAGGTTTGCTTCCTTACTATCAAGATGCACCTAACTACTCTTGAGAGGAAAAAGGAGAAGGAGGTGTATGAAATAAAAACTACCTAATCTAATCTAAAGGGGGTGATGCACCTAATAGCTTGTTCGGCCTTATCTCTGCCTAACAATACACTATTCATCAATATAATCTCAAAATAGATTGATTCAGTATTTATTTTAATTCAACAAACACATGCAGATTAAGAACCAAATGAGATGCTATAAGGAAGGAACTTCAATCTACAACATTCAAGGCCAAATAGATATTGTCACACAAATTGGGGAATGAAAACAAGACACTAACAAAGGCAAGAAGGTTTTGCAGTTATATTAATGGGATAATGAGGTATAGAAGAGAAATATATTCATTCATAGGTAAAAGGAAATTATAGTAGTAGAGCATAGAATGCTATTTCTATATAATCAGAGAAAAAATTGATCAACCCTTGGAAGAGTCCCAAAACTTGCTTTTATAGTTCAAGCATAACTGAGATAGCTTCTTCCCTAAGGCATAGTTCAGATACTACCTTTAAAGTTGCAGAGATCAATCACTACAAATTTGGAGAAGATATAATCTTGGTACACATCCAAATTTAGAAAATCATATATTTCATAGCTAGCAAACCTTTGAGAAGATAGAAACGATAGCCACAATCATCTAATTAGGTAGATAGATAAACTAGGTAGTGGAAGCAATGTCTTTTATATTAAATAGGCATGGAGAGCACTGAAAAGTGGCCTATCGATGATCGAGAAGATTTGATTTTCCATTAAAGAGATTCTTTTTCTTTGTTCTCAACATGCTTAGTCAAAAATATCATCAAGTCAACTAATTTCAGCCTTTACCCTGTACTTTTCTTGCAATTTTATTGGTCGAGGACCCTCTATCATTTTTCAACATGGACAAGCAAAACACCTTTATCGTGGTCAACCCAGGAACCTACAATCTTATGATCATTCATGCATTCAAATACCTCATATTATCTTTAGCCTAGAAGCTAGTCACTATGATCTTATGATCATGATTTTATCTTATGGTCAAGGGCAGCCTTTATAATCTCTACAATCTTACAATCAGACATCAAGCCCTCCTTGAAACTCTTTCACAATCTTATGACATGTTGCTACTTTATGATCTCACAACATCACAAACACATGACAACACCAAATTGGTGTAGGGTCATGAGACCATCAATTTCCTTTAATGATGCTACAAACATAGTTAATTGGCCTTATGATCTTACAATTGCAGTCTACCATAACATCAGTAGTAGCAAAAATCATCCTCATAGCCCTACGATCACAAAAATGTGTAGCTTACTAACCTTGTCATGAATTTGGAGGTCACATCATTTGCACCTATGATCTTATAACAATTGCCTTGTCATAAGATCAGAATAATGCATCCCTACCTCTGTCAATGGAAAACTCAATCGAACCTTTGCCTCTTTATTTGATGGAAGACTACTCTAAAAGTGATTGTTTACCTTTATATGCCCCCTATGATCTTGTGATCATATGAAAACAAGACAACCTTATTCTTCATAGCTTCAGAAGCCCAAAAAATCACCCCTAATATCTCATGATCATCCCTTCATTGTAGCATTGGAACCCTTGAATTTTATCATTTTGGTGTGATGACCCTATAATAGCTCGATGATACAACCATACGAACTCATGATAACACCATATCATAGCATCTCAAACCTAAACCTTAGCATCTACAATCTTATGATTGTGGCTAACTTTCCCTTATTGTGACATCATCCATCAATCTTTCTGCCCTTTGAGATCATATGACTTGGCCAAATTGTAGCATCAGAGACCCCCTCATTTACCCTCATGATCTCATGATAATTGTGTATCATAAGATCGTAAGATCTCCTAATTTTATTCTTTAGTGGAAAATTGTTGAGTGAAAGTTCTCATCTTTTACCTGATGCATTGACCTTCAAAAATTGAAGAGATCGGACCCTCTTGAACACATGTCCTTACATTGTAATCTTGCATTAGCTAAACTTATTGCATCTTCTGGAAGAAATATTATGACTACTATTGATCAAATAGGATCTTATAGTAGAATTAAAATTGGAGTTGCCTCTGGTCATCACATTGTCACAACTTGAAGCCCTGAAGCCCTTTTTCGATAGAAATTACATTGATTAAACCAAGCAGACTTCATTTAATGAAGTATCCTTGTGATGATGTGACCAACACTTAACAGATTGCCTTAGACCCTTGATCTTACACTGACTACTACCTCTTCTATAATGGCTTCAAAAACCTTCATGATATGCTCTATGATCTTACGATCATCTATTTGTGTAGCATTATATCCTTCCTCTTTTTGCCTTATGATCTTATGATCACAGTTATCCTCTTTGTCGCAACATTAGAACTTCATCCTAACCATAGTAGCCTAGCCATTCCTATGATCTCATAATTAACTGACCATCATAAGATCATGACCCCTTGATTGAATCCCTAGGATCATGCGATCCTTAGCCTATAGTAACATCAAAAACCTACCTCATTGCTTCTATGATTATCCAGCCCTACGATGCCATGATAATCTGATGCTACGACAACATAGCATAGCATAACATCTTACCTTTTCCCATTTGGTCTGACAATCCTATGATCCATTGTATATCGTAAGATCATACGCAAAGCCCTTTTTTGCAACATTGGAACTCCAACCTAACATCAACTGAAAAGACAACTATGATGCTACAGTGAGCTAGTTGACCTTTTGACAATCATGGGATCACAACTTAAACATTGAAACTCCTTTTTATGGAAAAAATCAATTCAACTAGTTTTCCTTCATCTGACAAGCAACTCCCTCAAAGCACATCCCTACGATACTATGACTAAAGAGATAATATAGTTCGCCTGTAAAATTGAAAGTGGTCCCACCTAGACACATGGCACTCTATCGCATGCTTGCAACCTTAACCCACGATTACACATGAACTCTAGTGGTCATGAGAACTACTACATCCACTACATCACAACTATAATATTGATTAATCATCAACTTAGTGTGACTATGTAAATAGGAGGCTTGCGCAGCTTTGCAACTATTATCTAGACATTGACATTTTAAACTGCGACATTATGCTAAACACTAGAGATGATTGCTTCAAACCTTGTACACCTGCTAATAGTTAAGGTATGATAGCTTGTGATCACAAAAACAAGAGCATTTTCAAGATACTAACTTGAATGAAAGGCATAAATATCATGCAATAGTATAGAAGGCCAAGACTCAAAGATAAAATGGTAAAGCTAAGGTTTTTTACATATCCCTATGCATGTATCATACATTCAAGTATTCAAATAAGTCAACCTGACCATTGGACATGTTTTCCACCCTAAAAAGTTTGAATTTTTCTAGGGGGCAAAAATGGCTAATAGTATCTCTAACCATTGTTTTCTATTAGTCTTAACCATTTAGTCATTTACAAGGTAGAGTCAGACGATCATCACTGTGCTCGAGCTACTCTATATAGGCCAAGTCATGTACATAAGAAAGAATCTACTAATATCTATAGGATCCGAGTAATTTTATGGTCACCAAGTATTTTCTATACAAGTTGAGCTCAATACTAATAGTTACCAAGAAAGTTTCAAGTATACTAGTGTTAAGTTACATAGTGCGTGTCGAGCACTATATAGACTGAGCAAAAGAAATGTTAGGCATTAGAAAATAGTAAAGACTGAGTAGTGCAGAGTTTACATAAAAGTCAAAAATGGAACAGATTATGAGGTAAAACATTTTTCAAGTTGACTTAGAAGGAACATTTACTTTCAAAAGAGGTTTTTATAGACCATTTAATATTTGTAGAGGTTTTTTTACACATAAATGATGTGGATTACATATCCCCATGTTGTGCGATCAATGATTCAAATGGAGAGGCTATTATGGAAGAATCTAGAAAACTCTTTACAAAGCTGTTTAAATAGAGAATATCTTAACGTAGATCAATGCATGAGCATTTACGTGTGACAGTAAACAAGAATGGAGAACTGTATGCACACAAACAAGGAGTAATAAGTAAGTGAAGGATTGAGATTAGAAGTTAGTCAAATGATTCTATTATCACTTAATAGAGCAAGTGACCTATTCAAAGTAGTGAAGTGAAGAGGGATTAAAAGTTTATTAGATTAGGGAAGATGATTAGTTAGTAAGGAGAAGACTCAAAATCAGCTTACAGAACAAACTGAGAGTTGGGTATTGAATCAATTCTAACTGACTTGAACTAGGATAAATCTCTTAAAAGAGTGGTCTTAATAGATCTTTGCAAATCTCCTAACAAATTCCTTACTCTTTTGTAAGTGTTAAATCCTCTAACAAGGTGAGACCTAGTAGTCTCTTAAGCTTTTAATAGGGCATACCCCTCACAGGGTAGATCATATTTTATGATCAAACATTGCAACCATAATAGGTTAACTTTATTATTGCAGCAATAAATATTTGTGGGTGGCATCCCTACCCTAGTTTTACCTTCTCCTTGGTAAAAAATATTGTGTTATGTGTTTATTTTGATACATGTGATAGATTAGATTTACATGTTACAGTAGATTTACATTGTAAGTTTTACGTGCACAAGTTTACTAATAGATGTGAATGAATTGATGAAAAGTTTAGAGTTTTTAAGATTCTAATTCACTCCCCCCCTCCCCCTCACCCCCCCCCCAATATCTTGTTTATTTTATTTATACCTCCATTGGTCAAAAATTGGTATCAGAGCATTGGTTCTCTAAGAGAAGTTTAATATCATAGAGATTATATCTTGGAGATGGAGGCTTTAAAACTGGACAAGGTTATTGACAATCAAGTGATTGACATCCAACTCATACTGCAGAAACTTGAGAAAGCAAGACAAGATGTGAAGGATTCCCTAAAGAGGAGAAAGAAAATTGTCATCTAGATAGAACATTTTTCCTATGAAGAAGTTGATACTAAAGGACTATTTGAATCAATCAATCCAAATGACAAAGCATTTGTAGATCTACTTGAAAAGAACAAACTCTTGAATGAAGAAATAAGCGAACAGACTATATGAAGTGACTAAACAAAAGAAAAAAGATGAAGAAGATAGGACTATGGCTGAAGAAGACAAAAGGGTAATGGCCACCATAATTAAAGAAAGGATATCAGATGTGTAGAATCTCACAAACACCCAACTGGACATGATGAATCAAATAATGCTTACAAATCAAGAATTGAATCACAAGGATGTGGAAATTTCAAATATCAAATCATAGAAGGACATATTGAAGAGAAAGAGTTTTTGGAAAGTTTCAACAAAACAAAATAGGCAATGAAGTATTTTGAGGAACTTATGAAATCATCTAGTTGTTCTAATGGATTAGGAAATACATGTACTAAGAAAGGAGAATCATACAAGAATTGAGAACTAAGGAATGCAAATTCAAAGGAAAAACCAACATGCTATCACTATGGAAAACTTGGTCGTACTGAAAATATTTTTTGAAGCAAACATGGTATGAAAAATCCTAAACCTAAGTTTATTGGTTACTATTTTTACTACAATAAACAATGACATCAAATACATGAGTGTAGATCAAGAATGAGGAATATATCTACTACACCTAGATTTCAAGGATATTGCTACAACTATCAGAAGTATGGGCTTAGAGCACATGAATGTAGATCATAGACAAAAAGCTACTAGAAAAATTAGAGGAAGAATTATGCACCTAGCAATGCATGCTCCAAATGTAACAAATTTAGACATCTAAGCAAGCATTACATGACTCAAGTACATTCAGTAAATTAGAAAAAAGGCAAAGGAAAAGGAAAAGTGGACATTAAGAAAATCAACAAAGAAATGAATCAAAAATGAAAAAAGAGAGCAGAAGATGGGAATAGTGGAGCAAATGGAACTGAGGTCATCCAATCCAATGGAGAAGGTGATCATGTCATCTCAAACTAAGTAAGAAAGGTATGTATGGAATTGTATACTTAATTGATATATCATACATCAGTTCCTTACATGTAAATGTACCAAAAGTTCATATTTTCAAATATAAAGATGCATAAGAACAAATTTGTGAAAGGTTGTCAAGTGTCAGTAAAAATGTCTATGTTGACAAGCATTGCAACATAAACTGAGCACTTTAGAAGAGGAATGATAGAGATTGAATGGAATGGTAGAGACCAAGTGATATGGAAGAGACTAAGCTATAAAGTAAAGATATAGTTAAAAGGGCATCAATATTTCCCAAGATAGTTGGTTTCCACCTACCTAAGTACATAACATTAATGGAGACCCTAAATCGATCAAAAGAATGTATATATCAAATTTCTAATGGGGTAGGCTAGGATAGACTAGCTAGTCTATGCTTCTCCTCCAACAATAGGATCTTGGTGTTTTCTCTACACCTATCTAGTCTATAGGATTTCCTACAACTTAGAACATCCCTTGACCTTCCCTAACCTTCCCACCAAGTGAAATGATCAAATCTTGCTCCATGACTCACTTATCCTCCTAGGAGTGCAATTCTTCCAAAATGCATATGTGGGTCTACTAGGATCCCACGGTAATGCCTATTCCAACCAAGGTTTTGATGAGTTTTAAGGTTCTATTGGAACAGTTTTGGTATGCTTGAATGGATGGTAACAATGGGTTCATAACCGATTTCTTGGTTTCTTCACAAAAAGCCTACTAGAAGAGCCCCTAATTAGGCCTCCACCCTAATTTATAGGGCTAATAACTTATTACTCTTAGGGACTCATCAAACCTAGCCTTAATAAAATTTGTTTCACACAATACATACTCAAAGATTTTTGAGGTTTTAGGCCACCTAAAATTCGTACAACAATAATGGTAAAAATGAGGGTTTTGAAGGTTGTCTTCTATCCTTAACTTTCAAACACCTTATTCAATGAAGAGAAACTTCTCCTCTTCAAGAAAGAACCTTCTTATATCCCTCTTGAATCCCTCCAAAGGGAAAGTCTTGAATCTTCATACTTTTTTCTTGAGAACAAATTCTTTGTTGCTTGCTCCTAGCTGGGCATTGCGTAGCTCGCCTAGGGCTTTGTCAAACAAATACTTGTACACATTTTCTGGGCCCTTTCTTGCAATATGTTACACTTTAGGGTCTATAGTATTGGGATCCAAATGGCCATGGAAATCCCATAGTGGAAACAAGAGCTATAGCCCATTCATTATTGAGAACTCAAAATTGAACAACAAACTCTTACTTTTAAAGAAATTTACTAAAACCTTCCAAAATGAGTTTACAAATCTAATCTAATGCATGGATAATGGAGAATATACAAGATAAAAACTAGAACATACAAAAAAATGATAGTACAAAAGTGATTTTCTGCCTATAAAAACCAGTCATAGTTTGTTGTAGTAGCACAATGCTATACAAAAAAATGACTTCCAACCCTTGGTTTGGGTTCTTCTAACCTTAAATATACTATATCATGGTGTATGGGTTGAGTTAGGGAATTTTTAGCCACTTAAACAAGTTAACTTTCTTTTTGACAAAAGTTGCTCAACACTTTTACACAAGTGACCAGCAACTTAGCAATTTTTATTTCCTTTTTTCTCTTTTTGCAATTTCATCACCAAGACCATTGTTGGGTCTTATCAAGGCATTCTTGGGCTTCAAACTTCCCCCAATACACCATTCCAACATTCTAGGAACACCCTATGCACCTAGAAAGCAAAAAAATCACAACATGACAATACATTGCCAATCACCTAAACCAAAAGCCTAAACTAGAGCAAAATACACCAAATGAGTTAGAAGCTCTTATTCTATCTACATACTTCTTAGAAGAAGTTCATCACACAAAAATTTGATATGGTGGGATCCTTGAAAGGTTGCTCCTACACCAATTTTGAAGGCATTATCTCATACCTTGCATACAGTTTTTTGAATAACAGAGCAATTTGGTGATTTGAGGGACGAGTAAAAGATTCAAGAGCGATCTGGATGAGAAGCTTGAACAAGTGGAGATCAAAATTGGTTCAATTAATCCAAAGAAGGAAAGAACTTTAATCCCTAACAAAAAAAATGGAGAATTTTTGTAATTTCCTTCTAAGGATTCATTAGAAAAGCATATGAGAAGTTGTGCAATGTAGAAATCTTGAAGGATAAATTTAAAATTGTTGAAAGGAAAGGGTTAACTCGTGCCCTAGAATTCCTGAAGAATTTCAAGATTGAATGGATTAAAATTATTTTGAGTAGAATCCATGACATGAAGTATTGGTTACGAAGTGGACCTATGGAGATAACAAAGAAAATGATTCATAGGGTTAAAGGCTATCCAACCCTAGACAAGAAGAAAACCATGTGATGCCTGAGTAGAGAAGAAATTGAGTCAAACACTGGAGCTAAGTAGAATGGACAAGGCTTTTCCATTGCAAAAAATTTTGATCCAGTAATTAAATTTATAGTGAAGGTAATAACTTATAGATTCTACCAACCAAGCAAATTGAATAGTGTGCCATGTATGCTTGTGGATCAAGCATGGAAGATAGTGGTGAAGTATCATGAATATGATCTTGCCAAGCTATACGGACTAAAATTGGCAAAGAATCTATCATCTATAAGGAATGAAAAGAATTGAATGTGTAACTTTGGATCCCTCATTGTATTTATTTTCTTTTATATATAGATGTATTTTCCTGGTGTTGGTGATATTATTTGGGAATAAGAAAAACTAATGACAAGACAGATTAATGAGTACATTACTCAATTAGGAGAAAATTTTGAGAATGTAATGGATGCCTATTTTGATGAATTTAAGCAAAGGATGAAAATGAGGATAAGGATACCAGATGAATTGGTCATGAGGTATTGTAGTGATATATGTTTTCTTTTAGGTACATACAATTCATTTTTCCAGGCTATAAAGTCGAGGAAGGTTTGGTTACAAAGTTTAACTATGAAATAGATTGTGGTGTAGTAAGTGCAAACATTGAAGCACTACTAAAAGAAGAGATAGATGTTGAGGCTAAACCTTTTGGGAGATATGAGGAAGCTAAAGCAATAATAACTATAAATATTAAGATAGCTTATGAGGAAAAAGAAAAGAAGAATTGAAGACCTAGAAGCAAAACTAGGTACCCTAGGCAAGGGAAAGGAACCATTATAATTGACACAAGGTCTTGGAGAAGATGAGGAAAGTGATAAGACTGAATCCCTATCTATTGTTACTCTACCAAGCAAGAAACCAAGAAGAAGCCAATAATGGCATCCCTCTCTCCTCCACCACCAAACAAGTCAATGACCAGGGCAGTTGCTAGTGTCGAGCAGTGCAAGTTCCATTAATAGATCAAGATAATCATACTCCTATTGTGCTAGCAAGGGTGCTATATCCAATTTTGAGGACCATCTACTCCATTATGAAAATACATTTGAATTTTCAACCTAGGGACATAGGACTTGAAATGGGTCAGCACAGTATGTGCACTAAGTTCCTTTGAGTCTTAACACCTATCTGAAGGAAAGTAAAATGCATGAAAGGAATCTATACCACTGATACAGAATAGTAAACACACTTAGACTATCAAAAGGGAACTATAGGAACTACAAAAAAGATAATTCTAAACTAGTTAACAGTTCAAATATCCACTATGACAATTTTCCACAAGTGCTGCAAAAACTCTCATAGTAACTATGATGCAAGACTAATACAAGAAATCTATCTTAAATAGAAAATTACAAGAAACAAATCTACTCTACCTAAATATATTCCATCTCCCAAGTGGGCCCCCTTAGTTGCCTTCAACTAACTGAAGAACACAACAAGTAATCCAAAATCACTCTCTGATTAGAATTTCTCTTTCTGTTACATGTCTAAACAATTTTTAGAGAATAGGGAACAACTTCAAAATTTCTAAATCTCTTTACTAACTCTAACGTTCCATATACATAGAAGATTGGAACTTATTACAAAACATAACATGAAACTCATAAGAAAACATCATCAGTAGAAAAAGGGTGAGATGTCAACCATGACTCTTGAAAAATTGATTGAATAATAGAATAACAGTCCACAGATAGGGTAACAAGTTAGTTTCTTGAAATAACTCCTTCTGCATACACGACTTATTACCTAGAGCTGACCTGTGTTTCATGCATTGGCCAATCTCCATTACTCCTTATTTAACACATTGTTTGCCACTCTTCATGCCACTTCCACATTTCCTACAAATTAGTAACATTTAAACATATACAAGAATATTTCTACTTTTACTCAAATATTAAAACATAGCTTAAAACATTTATATTAATACTACACTTTATATATAATATTTAAGCAAGGTATGTCATAACCACTATCCATAGGTTTAATAGGTTCTGGCATTATGCAGCATAAGTTCTTAAGACATTTAAAACAAGTGTTTTGGAAATGTTTTCTTATGGCTTAAAAGAGTAAAGATCAAACTATAAAACTATATCAAATTTGAGACATTAATTTGTCTCATCATCTGCCCCCCACTATGCCAATGCTTGTCCTCAAGAATTTTACTTCTTTGTCATTGCTTTAAAATCTCCCACTATTGTCTTCCCCTATTTCCCACTTCTAAAGGTATAGAAGTATCCTCTCGAATGTCTCCAATGCTCACCCAAGTGTTCTTCAACTAATGGATCTAACTTGGTAGCATTGCTTTCATATAGGGGCTAGAGAAGGGTAGGAGGCTGGAAGGTTAGTGGCATCTACAACTCTTTTCTAATTTTCCTTCCCAATTGCATATATTTAGGCGCTCTATTCAATGTTGCCTCAAAATTAATAGGGTTTTATGGTTTATCCTTCCTAAAAGACTCTAGCAGTCAGGTCCATCTGTTTCTAAGTCTTGCAAGTGCTCTCCACTATGTAAAATTGGGAAGTGCCTGATACTCCCTATAAACTTTCTCCCTTTCTTCAAATACATTTTCTCTAATTTCCAGTTTTGGTCTTCCACAAGTCAATTTGAACCAATCTCTTAGGAGATCATAAGGCTTATGGGATTCAGCCTGAAGTGGCAGTGGCTTAGATTTTTCAAGGTCTCTATAAGAATCCAATCGTCTATCATAATTGGTTTCATTATGTGTCCATGACATTAGAGCCCTTAAGTGAACATCCCCTATGTAGAGTAAGGTATTCCATTTTGTTTCTTGTGGGATTATTAAATTATCTAAATAAAGCTCACACAACAAGTTCTTTTTCCATGAGGGCAAGGTTTGATACACATCATAGAAATCTCAAGTATTCTTAAATTCAAAATCAATATTTCTCATCGTCATCATCAACTAGAACAAAAGAAACTATTCTTTCAAACACATAACATACACCCTTGGGGGTGGTCTACAAGCTATAACCTGATTAGCTAGCTTCAAGGCTTTATTCATTTGTTTCTTATGTTTTTCTAGTTGCTCCTTTAGTGATTCAATTTCTTCATCTATGTTAAATATTTCTTTTTGCATTTGGTCTCGCTCTTGTTTCCACAAGGATTTCTAAAAAATAAAATGATTGTATAAACCAAACAATATTGACTAAATTGTTAATGACAAACATTCTCGAGTTTCAAATTTTATCTTTTAGTCTCTAGAAACTTGTTGGAAATACTAGGTGTACCAGTAAGATTTATAAGGGATCAAAGAGACATTGGAATATTCAGAGACTAATGGCATGGCAGGTTGCTCATTACTGGGTGTTTCTTCTAGAACAGTAGTAAGATTTGATTGGCACGTGTCCTAATTCTCTTGTGATGTCTCCTTTATAGACTCAACTTCATGTGTTTCTATGTTTTGGCGCTTTGATTGTGTAGGATAATCATTTGGGATGTTTTCAACTACCAACTCTATTTGAGATTTTGAAATTGAGGCATTTGATTTTTCAACATAAGCTGGAGATACTCGGCCTTGCATGTGAGGGTTTCTATGTACAGGAGCTTCTTTAGCTTTAACTACTTTACAAGTCCATTTTGGCTTAGGCATGACTGGAATAGATGCTGTAGGATCAATTACTATAGGAACAGACCTCTTTCTTTTTGTTACCTTAACAGAGCGATTTTGCATTTCCTTCTCTAGGTTAGGATTAACCTTACCCTTGCTGTTACCCCTAGAAGAGCTTGGCATATCCTCCTCTAAATTAGGCTTCACAGACTTATCAAGAGAGGGTTCTTTTTCCTTCTCAACTGGATTTTGAATTGACTCTATGGTTTCTTCCTCATTTTCGAAGTTTTGAGGAGCAAGGTTAACTTGCGGCTATAAGGTTTTGGTTTCAACAAATTCTACCCATGAAATAGGGGAAGAGTCCCTAAGAGATTTGTCCACTAAAATTTTAATAAGGGCATGATGGGAAACAAAATTTGGCTTTCCTTTTTGGGTTTCCTTAGCACTGATACATAACATATTGTAACAAAATTTGGGAATATTGACTTGCATATTATGCCTTATGTAACTAAGCAATTTAAAATGATGAGCATGTAAATTCGAGAACCTACCTTCACAGGTTAAATATCTGATAATGTGGGTTGCTAGGTCTAGATATGGAGGTGGAAGAGAAAGTCTCTTGCATCCTTGTTTTGTAATGTCCAGCTGAGGGTCACCTTGCTGAGTAAATTGTGCCCTTGCAGATCTAGTAGCATGCTCATTTGGATAATGTTCCCCAATTGTTGGTAACTCGGTGACCTCTGCTATTATTTCCTCGGTAGTAACCACTCTTAATCCCCAAACTAAGGCTTCTCCTTCAAGAAATGTTTTCATGAACTCCATTGTCACTTCCTCATTGAATTTTGTTAATTGTAAGAAATAACTGAGCCATCCACAAGCATGGAATCGTTGCACTGCTTCAATATCTACAAGTAAAATATTATGCATGACTAGCTCGTTCCTCTTTAACTATACTCCCATCCTTAAAATGTTAGAATTCCACTCTTGCTACTGCAAAAAAATGTATCCCTCTTACCTCTATAGATTTTCTTTTCCCTAAGCTTCAAAACTAATTTTTTAAAAATACCATAAAAATGTCGTATTTTGTTACCACTTCTCATGATCAAGACCGCTTCATTTTTGGCATGTAGAATAATGATGCATTAATGGTGGAGTACATTGAGGCTTTAACTAAAAAAAATTCCATAATAGCTCTTAGTCCTTTCAATCATGCCAAGTACAAGAGATCTTTTCCCAAAAATTACAATAAAAGATACAGCAGATACAGAGAGATTTTAAAAATTAATGAAATGAAAACTATCAAACTGCCACCAAAGTACATTCTTTGATGTAGAAATGACTAGGATATCATGGATGTGACATTTAAAAATTACTACACTTTCTCGGCCCCTCACTAAAATTTGACAAGTGTTCTCACTTTAAAAAATTTGGTATGGGAAGGGGAAATTGGTTTAAGGCCTATACAATATATATAATGCAGTATTAGATATAAATATCAAAACCTATATTTTAAAAATAAATAAAGAGTAAAAGAAATTTTTATACTTGAAAATTTGAAATTGTACATCCACGTGCAATTCATCAAGGTGGCAAAGGCTAATGATCACATAAATTGTTGATAGTTTTGCTTATTGAAAGCAAGAAAAATAGAGTGTGGGTGACATGGATTGTGGATGGATGGCAGATAAAGAAATGAGATGTTTTCATATGAAGAAAGAGGAAAGTGAATGGAAGAATGGGGCCTCATACTTAAATGAGGTTTTATTATGAAAATTCCTAAAATTCTATCATTGTATGGCTGCAAGAAGAAGATTTTCATCTTCTATTGTAGGAACTGTGTTCAGAAGAGCTGGAGCATTGGTTGGTTGAAATTGTTGTAGGAATTATGCTTTAGACTATGGCTTATGATAGAGATGCAGCCTGTGGCCATTTATAAGTAACTTAAATTGAACAGGATCAATGGTTGTGAGTTGCATTGTACCATTGTCAAATACATGTTGAATTTCATAAGGCCCTAACCATTGAGTCTACAATTTCCCTAGATTCTCTTTGAAATGAGAATCATGTAGAAGGGCTCAATCTCCTACTTGAAATCTTTTATTCCTAATATGTGCATCATACCACTATTTTCATTGTTTTTGAATAATTTATGTTCTTTCTAGGGCTCTCTTTCATATTTCATCCAGTGAATTTAAATGGAGGCGTCTCTCTTGCTTTTCTACAAGAAGATTAATGTTCAACTCTAAAGTAGTGCATAGTGTCTTGTGTTGGAATTAAATGGGCAACATTGATACTTTACCATAGACAAGCTCAAATGGAATGAATCTAGTTGTTGTCTTCCATGTGGTCTGGTATACCCAAATAGCTTCAGTTAGTCTACTTGTCTAATCCTTCTTGTTTATGTGTACTATTTTTGTCAAAATGGCTTCAAGTTCTCTATTTCTAACCTCTACTTGTCCATTTGCTTGAGGGTGATAAGGACTAGATTTACGATGCCTTATGTTGTAAACTGAGCTCCTTGATATGTGACAAGTTCTCTAGGCACTCCATAGTGGGTGAATATTTCTTCATAAAGAAACTTAGCTACTTTCTCATCTCTGGCACTTTTCATTACTCTAACTTCCACCCATTTAGTGACATAATCTATACATACTAGAATGTAAGATTTTCCACTTGATGGTGGATCAATTGGGCCTATGAAGTCAATTTCCCACTTATCAAAAGGTGTGACTACAACCTGTGGAGTGAGTGGCATCTCATTAGTTTTGGCTGGTTAGCCCATCCTTTGACATTTTTTACACTTACATGTATATGTCGTTACATTCTAATGTAAATTTGGCCAATAATATCCTGTTGTAAGTATCTCCAATGCTATCCTTTTCCCTGCAAAATGGCCTCAACATGGTTCATCATGAAAAGTATGCAATATATCATATATCTCATCTTCCCTGACACACCTCCTCATAACTTGGTCTGGTCCTACATAGAAGAGTTTGTTATCTATCCAAAAATATTGAAAAAATTTCTCCGCTAGTCTTCTCTTTTCTTTATAAGAGAAGTGTGTGGGCAATCTATTTGCAGCAAGATAATTTATAATGTTTTCATACCATGGTGTATGGGTTACTATATGGAACAAGTGCTCATCTGGAAATGCGTCTTAAATTAGATTTGGATCTTCATCAGCAATGGTCAATCTAGATAAATAATCTGCAACTATATTGGATTTTCCCTGCTTATCAATGATAGTAATGTCAAATTCTTGTAACATCAAGAGCCATCTTGCTAATCTACCAGTGACAGTTGGTTTATTCATTAAATACCTTATAGTTGAGTGATCAGTATGAACAAAAATTGGATACCTAGTCACATAATACCTGAATTTGTTCAATGCATAGACTACAGCTAATAGTTCTTTTTTTGTTATTGTGTAATTTAGCTCGAGTCCATGAAGAGTTTTACTAATATAGTATATGGCATTCTCAAGATTGGTAGGTTTTTGTTTTAATACAGCTCCTACAGCATAATTTGTTGTATCTATATGAATATGAAATAGAATTGACCAATTTGGTCCTTGTAAAACTGGTGCCATGGTGAGAAGTTTCTTAAGCTACAGGAAGGCTTCATTGCATTCAGGTGTCCAAATGAATTCAACTTCCTTAGTCAGTAATGTGTACAAAGGACTAGCTATTTTGCTGAAATCTTTTATGATACACCTATAATAGCTAGCATGAACTAAAAAAGATCTTACATCTTTTGTTTTTGTAGGTATGGGCAATGTTAGAATCACCTCTATCTTAGCAGCATCCACTTGTATTCCTACAGCTAATATGAAATGACCAAGTATCATGCCTTCCTACATGAGCATAAAACATTTTTTACTATGAAGTGTTAGATTATTTTCTTTACATTGGATAAGAACTTTTGCAAGATTTTTCATGGCTTCTTCAAAGGTGACTCCAAATTTTGTGAAATCATCCATATATATTTCCATACAATCATGTGATATATTAGCAAAAATATTGATGACAACTCATTGAAATGTTGCAAGAGCATTACACAAGCCAAATGGAAAAACAAAATATGCAAAAGTACCCCATGGGCATGTAAATGTGGTTTTGTCTTGGTCTTTAGGAGCAATACTTATTTGATTATAACCATTGTACCCATCTAGAAAAGAGAAATACTTCTTTCCGGCCAGAGTATCCAAAACTTGATCTATGAATGGTAAAGGAAAGTGATCCTTTTTGGTTGCCTTGTTAAATTCTCTATAATCTACAGAAATCTTCCATTTCCCTCCCTTTTTAGGCATTATGACCAGGGTGACACCCATCTACTATCAGATATAGGATAAATAAAACCAGCATCAAGCAATTTTTGCAATTTAGTTTTAACTATTTCTCTAAGGGTTGGATTAATCCTTCTTTGGAGTTGATGGAGTGGTACACACCCTTCATTGATGCATATTCTATGAGTACATAATATAGGACTCAACCCTTTTGTATCCCCATAATCCCATGCAAAATATTTTTCATGCTTTTGAAGCGGCTCTGTTAACTGATTCATCTGTATGGAAGATAATTTAGGATTGACATGAAGGTTATGACCTTTTGATAGCTCAACAGTAGTGCTAGACTCTATTATAGAAACTTTAGAGATTGGACTTGCATCTAATTCACATGGTAAGAGTTGATGGATAATGCTTGGCTCTATGAGCAAAATACAATTCTTATCACATTCCTCATATGTGGTTAACTCTAACACAGAACTGTTAGATACATCTTTTTCTACCACACAAGTGTTAGTAAGGATACTTTGAATTACTGAATCCTCTTCTTGCAACTTTAGGAAATATTGTCTATGTAACATCATAAATTGTGCTATAGAGTCTAACTCTTCTTCTTGATCTCCTAGATCTGGCAAGATAGATGTGTTTAAATCTAGTTGTGGTTGGGTTGGAGGATATAAATAAAATTTATTTGTTGCTTGACCATTAGATATGGTCATATTCCCTGATCTACAACTTATATTTGCATTAGTTGTAGTTAACCATGGTCATCCTAGGATGACAGGGTAACTAGATAAATTAACTTTGGGAGACAGAATCATGAAATCTGCAAGATACTCTAGAAAGTCTAGGGTTACAACTATGTTTTCTATCATCCCATTAGGAGTGACAATAGAATTGTCTGCAAGTTGTAGAATTGTTGGAGTAGCCCTTAATCCTTCTATTTTCAACTTCTTCATAGTATCCTTGGTCATGACATTTATAGTGGCACCAAGATCAATTAAAACATTTTTAGCAAGCTGACCATTTATAATCACATTCACAACTAGACTACCTGGATTAGAATATTTAGGAGTGATCAATTTTCCTAACATAATTTTAGCCAATTATCCCACAACATGGACTGTAGTTGGGTCCTTTTTCTTCCTCCCAGGCTTCTTTAGGCAGGCTTCTCTAATGGCTTTGCCATATATTGGAACATCTTTAATATCTTGAAATAGGGGTATTTGGACATGCATTTTCTTTAATTGATCAATAATATCAAAAGATTGTTCCTCTATTTGCACAAGTTTATTTTGTCATGCTTTTCTAGAAAAGGTGTTTCAACCACTAGTTGGGCTTGAGCTGAAATAGTGACATTAGTTGGGTCAACCTCTTTAGAAACTGGGGGTTCTGATGTTGCAAGAGTATCTATTATTTTAGTTATAAGAGGTAGTTTAGGCACTAGTATGGTTGTACCAGATCTCAAATGTATATTTGCAACATTCAAAGCGTAAGTAAGATAATGTTGAGCATTAGCAAAGTACATGGGTTGTTGTGACTCATGGTTATTTGGATTTGGCTGAGGTTGTGCAGGTAACTAGGTCTATTTTTTAGGTCCAGGATTCATAGGTGGTGGCATTAGTGTAGCTTGTTGGACTTGGGGTGGTAGTTATGGAGTACTAGGATTTTGGTTAGGCCACTATTGAGGTCCTCTTCATTGGTTTGTGGACTACCAATTCCCCTGGGGTGGTTGCCATTGGTTCTATTGGTTCTATCATTGATTACTTTGTTGGTTGGGCCAAGAAGGTTGGGAGTTTTGAGGCCATTGGGGTTGTTGGGGATTATTTTTCCAAGCATTATTCCAATTAGGTTGACTATATTGTGGAGGACCTTGGGTATTACAGTTTTGCCATTGATTACCATATAGATTTGAATTTTTCAAAGGGTCCTAAGGTATAACTTGGTGTTGGACCCATGGTTGACATTAAGCAAAAAAGAATACTTTCTCATCATTTCTGTCTATCTTGATGTACTTAGTTGGAAGATGTTGGTTTTCCATGCTAGTGACCAGTTTGCATTGGAAATCCTTCATTTTCTTTCAGCAATGAGGGTAGTATTTAGCTAGTTGTACTTCAACTTCTATATGCTTCTTCTTTGTAGTCATTGTGTCAAGATGTGTGGCAACATCATTTATAATTTCCTACTTGAAATCTGAGAGTAGATTAGATATTTCAAGCTTTAAAATAACCTAACCGATTTCTTTAATAGTTGTAGCCTAGTGTCCCTTCCCTTTCTTCATGGTTGATCTTGAGTAATTAAGACAAATATTTTTGAGTTCATCCCAAGAAGATTGATACACATCTCTTCTAGCCATCAAATCTAATGCTTCTAGACAACTATCATTCACACTTCTTAAAAAGACTAACTTTTGTGAATCCTTAGACAACACATGTTGTGGATTCTTTTGCAGTGTATACAAGAAACATGAAACATAGTCTTCTTCCTCCTTTTGTGATATTCAAAAATTATCATCTCCTCTTGAATCATTTGCTTTGCAATACTCTTTGTATTTATCCAGAAATGAAGTTTGCATTTCATCCCAAGTACCTACTGCATTGGCTCCTAAACCCATGAAACATCATAATGCTGACTCTTTCAATGTTGTTGGAAATAATTTGAGCTTATGGGCATCAATATTGTAGTCAAAACTATGACAGATTGTGTCAAATTCAAATAAGAAAGTATTAGGATCCTCATTTGCAAGGCCATAAAACTTTGGGAGAGCATTTGGAGGTATATTTTTGAGATTAGCATTGGTTACAAGGATTGGGAGAGGAAATGGAAAAGTAGGTTGTGTCATTACTGGAGGTATTTGATTATGAGGTTGCTATTGAAAATAGATATTGGGCACTGGATTGTTAACAATTGGTGGATTTGGAGTAGTACTACCAAGAATACTAGCCAAAATTTCAGCAAAAGGTTAAAGGCCACTTGTATCCAAAGGTTCTTCCCTTGAGAATGATTCTATAGGAAAAATAGGGCTTGCATCCAAAATAAGCAACTCAACTTCTTCTTCAATTTCTTCATTCAAATTAATAGGTTTTCATGGAAGAAATCTTCCATATTCATCTCATGGTCTTCCTCTTTGATGCATGCAATTTAATTGGTGACTTGTGAATCAAACACTCAATCTTGTAATTTCTAACTAAGACACTAATCTAGAAACAAAGGACTTAGGAAGGTTCCTAGTTTGAAACCATCCCTAGAAATGGTGCCAAAGATGCAAGTTTCCATAATAGATCAAGATAATCATACTCCTATTCCACTAGCAAGGGTGTTATATCCAATTTTGAGAACCATTTACTACATTATGAAAATACATTTGAATTGTCAACCCAAGGACGTAGGACTTGAAATGGGTCAGCACAGTATGCGCACTAAGTTCCTTAGAGTCTTAACACCTATGTTGCAGGAAAGTAAAATACATGAAAGCAATATATAGTACTATTACATAACAGTAAACACACTTGGACTATGAACAAGGAACTATAGAAACTATAGAAAAGAGAATTCTAAACTAGTTAACAGTTCAAATATCTACTATGACAGTTTTCCACAAGTGTTGCAAGAACTCTCACAATAACTATGTTGTAGGACTAATACAATAAATCTATCTTAAACAAAAAAATTACAAGAAATGAATCTACTCTACCTAAATCTATTCCAGCTCCCAAGTGGGCCCCCTTGGTTGGCTTCAACTAACTTAAGAACACAACAAGTAATCCAAAATCACTCTCTCATTAGAATTTCTCTTTCTTTTACATATCTAAACAATTTTTTGAGAACAGAGAACAACTTCAAAAAAATTTAATCTCTTTACTAACTCTAATGTTCCATATATATAGAAGATTGGAACTTATTACAAAACATAACATAAAACTCATAAGAAAACATCATCAATAGAAAAAGGGTGGGATGTCAACCATGACTCTTGAAACATTGATTGAATAATAGAATAATGGTCTGCAGATAGGGTAACAAGTTAGTTTTGTGAAATAACTCCTTCTACATACATGTCTTATTACCTGGTGCTAACTTGCATTTCATGCATTGACCGATCTCCATTACTCCTTATTTAACACATTTTCTGCCACTCTTTGTGCCACTTCCACATTTCCTATAAATTAGTAACATCTGAACATATACAACAATATTCCTACTTTCACACAAATATTAAAACGTAGCTTAAAACATTTATATGAAATACTGCACTTCATATATAATATTTAAGCAAGGTACGTCATAACCACTATCCATAGGTTTAATAGGTTTTGGCTGTATGCAACATAAGTTCTTAAGACATTTAAAACAAGTGTTTTGGAAATGTTTTCTCATGGCTTAAAAGAGTAAATATCATAATTTAAATCTATATCAAATTTGAGACATTAATTTGTCTCATCAAGTAGATTGCAAAGTAAAGAGTAGAAGAAGCTATAGAACCTAGTGCCCCCAAAACCAAAAGAAGGAGATTGGTCAAATGACCACCTAAAAATAAATATAAGTCTATAGAAGAGGTGTGTGTAGATCTAAGAAGATATTCAAGATTATCTAGCTTTAGATTGTAAAGTGTGATATTTTAGATGATGTTGATAGAAATAAGATTGGGGAGGCTATGGTAGACATGATTGCAATCATAAACTAGCTCCTAGTTAAATAGAGAAGATACCTCAAGATCTATATGATAGATTGAAGATAAGATGGAAAAAGGAAGAGGAAGTAGAGAAAAAAATAAGAATTGAGACAATAGTCAAAGTTATGTCTGATCTGTCACAAGAGCAACATGACACATTTTTGGAATAGTATAGGAGAATATTTGTTCCTAAGTACAGAATGTTTTTAATATTATAGAATAAAATGGAAGCTATGAAATAGCAAGATGAGTTGCTTTGGAAAAGATTTTTTAGGTTATTAACTAACCCAATAAAAATAGACATTGTAAACATCGAACATGATTACAATAGTGGAGAAAGTTTAAGTGTTTTGAGTCCACAAGGATGCATGTCACCAATACATGCTAACACCCTGACACTCCAAAGGCTAAGAAAAGGCTCATAGGTATAGAGGTAGATAGTAAAGAGAAAGAAAAAAGCGTAGATAGTAAGATTGTTTTAGCACCTCATATTGAGGAAAATAAAGAGTCAGGTAAAGTTGAATAGAGTGACTATTGTTGTCTCAAGCACAAATGCACAAACATGACCGACTAGTAAAACTCCACCAACTCTTAAAGTAGTATCAAGCAACAACACTCCTTCACAAGGAAAGAGGAGAATAATAAAAGATGTTTCACCAAATATTGAAGTTAGCCTAGATGGAATAATTGAGATGCCACAATTAGACGTAGAAAATCTCACCTTGGAGAAAACAATTTTGCTAAAATAAGTTTTGGTAAAGAAGAAAAGGCAAGAAGAGCTAAAAAGAGAGTTGAAGCAAAAATAGGTAATTAATGATGTAAAGAACATTTTTATTGATGCTTTTGACATTCAAAATTTTGATGAACATATGCCAATCATCGACCAGCTTGTAAATATAATTGATCAAGTCAACGCTAGTAATATGGAGTCAAATGAGAAATTGATGAATTGGTCTACAAGAAGATTTGAAAATAAGGTTGTGGACAAAGTTTCCATAACCATTTTCAAGAAAAAAGTGCAACTACAAGAGCAAGTACAGGTTATGTAAGAACTAATACAAAAGATAAAACATTTATACAACATTTTTTCAGAGGTACCAAGATTCACAAGTGATATCTAGGCATAAATAAATCAAATTTAAGATGAGATGAAGAGATCTAGCAGTATTATTTTAGAGTTAGCACGGTCAAGCATTGATCATTACAACAATTTACAGAATGCTCAAGGTACATTGTTCAAGCTACAGTAAGCTGACAACAATATGAGATCCAAATTGATCTCTATTCAAGAAATGATGATACCTCATTTGGAGGTCATGCAGAGAGAGCTGAAATCAACCTAGGATATTATCCAAGAAGATCATAATCTTTCATCAACTGATTTTAATTGATTCAGTTGCAAGACTATAGTTGCAAAGTCAATTTTGCAAGCAACCAAAACCACATGGGATCATGCACTGTCCATGATCACTAGAGTTCACAAGGCATTCATTGATAAATATGGATTATTTCCTCCCGTTCAACCCACAATAGTGACATAAAGTGTTCAAAAATAAGGGGGAAATATATTTGAAAGGGGTAAATAGATTTGAATAAGGAGGAAATGAATTTTTTATTTATTTTTTACATTTTTTATCGTTATTCATAGGAATAAGTCATAAGACTTGGGGGGAGAGCTCATTATCAAACTGTAATGAAAAGATGTTTGCCCCACTTTTCATCCCCTAACTAATTAGAAAAAGAAAAAACTTGTGCTATAGTGAGTTCCTAGTTGTGTTTGAGTCTAGGTTCAAGCCTTCTTAGGTGTAATGGGTCTCCATCAGATTTCTCCTTTTCCCCTTCTTTGCATTTCATAGTTGGGTGGTTCTCCATTTTATCAAAATGATTGTACGGTTAGGTTAGTGCCTAATCCAATGGAGATTTGTTGCTCATGTGATGATTGTTTAAAATTTATATCTACTTTTGTCTTATCACTTTCTCCATAGAAACAAAAGCTTGCGGAGATCCAAAATTTGTCTTCTCCTTGGCGGGTTTCTAACCTAGGAAGACGATTTCCTGTGAAGGGCACTAAATGATACATATGGATCAAGAATAATAAAATAGTACGGTATCCTACTATCCTATGGAAAATCCATATTCCCTTTGTGATTATTACTCCAAAAAATGTTTGAGATTCATTACAACTCTCATAATCATTTCTAGTAGAAAACTCAAAATGAACTTCTCCTTAGCGGGTTTTCAACCCATGAAGTTGGTTTTCTGGAAAATGCAATTCTGAATGAAAAGAAATGATAATTGGGCCCCTACAAAAATTTTCAACTCACTTAGACATTTTTTAACTCAAAAAGGATAGTGTTCCAAAAGTTAATTTAAAAAGGAAGCATTGGTGGAGAAATAAAATTTGTCTTCTCCTTGGTGGGTTTTCAACCCATGAGGACAATTTCCTGAATTTTAAAGAAAATCAAGCAAGTAATCATATTGGACCTGCAATTTATGCATAAAATGTCTCAAGATGATGATATAATTAATCTAACCATTATAGGAAATAGTTAATGAGTAGAATTCAACTCAGCAGATATTTTCCCATGAAGTAATAATGAATTTTATTTGACTAAATTATAAATTTGGATATTGATTTAATGTAAATTATTATAGAACTGGGTTATTCGAAAAAGGGTAGTTGTGAAAACTTTGTTACTTGAATTTGACATTAAACTAAAACACAAACCTTACCTTAACTTAAATAATATACTTTCAGATCCAATCTCTGAGACTTTGATGTTGTCTTTATACTTTGAATGTTTTGGGGTGGTTTAGCGTTGACCAGTTCAGGTTGTTACCAGAGGCTCGGGGTTTTGTGAATGTGATGTCTTGATGATTTGGTCTCGATCTTTCTTAACCTGACCATGGTAATGTGATGAAGTGCTCTATGACATGATTGTGTTTACTGTTTGTGATTGCTTTCCAGTTCCTTGTGTGAAGCTGAGATGTATGTATTTGAGAATACCTAACTTAACCATTTTTGAGTCTCGATCAGTTATATTTGATAACCATTTCTGAGTCTCGATCAGTTATACTTGTATTACTTTCTGGTTGCTCATTAGAGAACCATTGGATTTTGTGA
Organism: Cupressus sempervirens; assembly: GCA_028749045.1. Classification (NCBI taxonomy): domain Eukaryota; kingdom Viridiplantae; phylum Streptophyta; class Pinopsida; order Cupressales; family Cupressaceae; genus Cupressus; species Cupressus sempervirens. Next base: position 400,663,139 of record CM053786.1, read on the forward strand.
CTTATCATTGATGCCTTCAGTTGCTGATAGAGAACTGTCGTGATTACTTGATTACTATTTGATGTTATCTGTTGCTCATGAAGAACTGATATATTTTGTGGATTATCTTTTTATGATATTTTCAGTTGCTCGCATAGGACTGAGATGGTTTTATTATGATTCTTTGATTTATGAGTTCATGAGCTAGGGTAGGTTATCTATGTGTAGAGTCAGGAAGTGGCTTGCAATGGGGGTCAGAGCCCTAAGAGGTTGCCTTGAGAAACCCATTGTAAGTCATTTTTAATAAGTGAAAACATTTACACTAAATGAGAGAAAATGAACCTAACAAGATAATTGTATGTTCTCTCCCATGCCATGAGTGCTAGTACAGACTAGGATGGGGTAGAGAGGATGCTTGGTTATGACCTTGCATTCCATAGTATGCCTCGTCAGTACGAGAGGATACTAGTGGCCGCAGGATCAGTAGGGACCTGGGATTCGTAAGGGATTGCTCGGGTAACTTCTACATGACTTTTGCGATGACACTTTCCCGCTTGCATATTAGGTTTCCTACGTGTCTTGTGGTACCTCTGGGATTTAGATGTCGATCTTTTTAGGAACCCTTGAGTTAGCATACTGATAGGATTTCCTAGACTTAGAGAGTATTTATGATTATAGGTTTTGTTATCCTATTTTGGGACTTGAGACTATCTCCTCAGCGCGGTGGGAGTGGACCATTTAGGTTCCACGTGGTCGGGTGGTAGTGCTTTTACTCTTACCATTGAGATCCGTTCCGTGGTCATCGTGGCTGGAGATTTCGTGATTGGCATTTACCTTCACTATGTTCTTGGATTATTATGATGGATGGTTAGATTTTATGATAGATGTTTTATCATTATGGATGTATGGATGTATCATGTATGGTGAATAGTTTCATATATTTTTACTGTACTTTGTATCATGGATTTGAGGATTTTGTATCTTGATCTTTACATATGTATATTCTTTTAAGCCTTTCATACCCTGTGACATGTACAGTGGATGAATGAGCATTCCAAATTAATTTGCCAAGGAGCATTCGGAACAAATGTATATTATGGACATTGGAGTTTCTGATTATTCTTTTATATGTATGTGTTAGTTGTTAGACTTAGAATTAATTAATTTTAAACGTGACTCAACGCCTTGGGATCTTTAAGAAATGTAACTTGCAATGTATGTTTGTCGATGATTACATGTTATTGCTTCCGCTACTATTTGTTTGATGTGTATGTCATACTTTCTTACTTTTAAAAAAAAAATGTTTAGCAAACTTAGTGAAACTTTAGGTTAATTCTTTTGGATCCCTTGGCGGGGCGTTACATCTGGTATATTGGTAACTTCCCAAAACTTAAAAGAAATGGCAAAGTAAGTATGGGAAGATAGAAAGATACCATTGAGCTAACAGAATAGTGAAAAAGCCTCAAGATATCTATTAAAACTATGAATTTACTATTTCAATAGATCTCTCCTTCAATTCATTTGTGTGGAATGAATTCTGAAGATCAATGGATGAATTAAGGCTCTCATATATATGGAAACATGAATATTTGAACAAACTACCGCTCTTTTTCTTGAACTATTATTCTATTGATGTGCATAACTTTTTCAAGAATACAATATCTATTGCATTAGCTATTCTTCTCATTTTCTTAACTCAAAATTCATTCTCAAAACAATGGCAAAAAATTTTGTGGGTTTCGACTGGTTAAACGGAATCAAGTCTCAATTGCAAAATTTCACGAATACCTCTCTTTGTTTCTATGACATGTAAGATTTTCAAAAGAGACTAAGGTCTAAGAGGACTCATCCCATTATTGAGAAGCTTTGAGGATGTGAACTAATAGAGGCAACTAGTTTTCCAATTGCAGTTTAGGCCCTGGAGTTGATTAATGAGTGTATAAATCATTACAATCTAGACATAAAGAAAATTGTGCTACAGATGACATAGTGTTGATTTCAATCAATAGGAAAATCATGGTGAATTTCCTAGGCATTTTGGAATGGAATGAATTCTTAGATTTGACATTTGGAGTAGCCATTTCCAATTTCTCTACGAAGAAGATGATCTGGAGGAAGGAAATCATGCAAACATGGTGTCAGAAACCACAGAGTGCCAAGAGTAAAGTTCCTAAGACTCTGTTTGGCACTAATCTCAAACCTTAGATTATTGAAATCTTGGTCCTCTTACATAGATTGAAAGGTGAGGTAGAAGCTTTTAATTTTGTTGAGAAATATTTCTTTTTAGTGCAAGTCATTTGCTCTGACACCCAATATATTGATCGAAATCATGAGGTAAGTGAGATTATATCTAATGCTCTCTGTGCCACAAATTTCTACAATACATTCTATATGTCCTCTTTCCTCATTTATATGTCAGCTTCTTTGCAACCATGGTTAGGCCTCGCAAGAGTGGAAAATTTTCCTAATGATGTGAAGTCTTATGAGTTTTACCCATGCTTACAATTGGAAAATAGTTATGCAGAGTATGTGAAAGTTAATGATGTATTCACTATGAGATTTTGTAGGGATGTTCAAGGATGTCTAGAAAGGAGATTTAATCTTGAAGCCATAATAGCCATCAGCCAATTTGGGATTTATTTCATCCAACTCTCATCATTTACTTATTTGTGTCTTGCAGCTTTTGATGGTTTCCCCTTGAAGTTTCTGAGATATCCCAATGATATGATCATGTTGATTGAGATCATGCAACAAGCTACTCAAGTGAACATGTTGAGTGGGAGTCTAAAGAAGAAAGAGTATGAGTTGAAGGTGGGAGCCTTTAGTTGTGAAACCCATTCTGATGCTAAGAATATGCCGAAGGTGTTTGAAATGAAGTATAAATTGGAGATGTATGAAGTCCTGCATTGCACTTCTCCTGCTAAGAAGTCCTCAAGTGAAAGTATTGGATTTGGGAGATGGTGGAAGTAGTGAGAGTGAGTCGACTAAATCTAATGAGGCAACAAAGAAGACTTCAAAGGTAGATAAAGGCCAACATTCTTCAAAGCTCATTTTATAGGCCCCAAAGAATCCTTTCTCTTTGGTAGCAAAAACAATCACCTTGGTCAAGACAAAGATGTTTAGCATAGACTCTCTTAGGACTTCCTCCAAGGTGATTGGCATAAATTCATGGCTAAAGGAGAGCCTAGACAGAAAAAGAAAGAGGAGAGATGAAGGAGCTCCTAACAAAGATACTTTATCTTTGGCAATCTACTTTGGATTAGTACTAAGCAAGGTCAGAAAGTGGAAGACCTTGTCCATCCTTAGACAAGATCTTGAAACAAAGCATCTGACAATGGAGATTGCAAAGCCTACCAAAGAGGGAAGAATTGAAGATATGTTTATAGACAACTTTACCTTACACTCTCTAGATCTTAGGGAGGCTAGACATGACACCAAGGTTAGCTTATGGAAGTCAAAAAATGAGGTGGTTGAGGGATAGCTGGAAAGCCTTAAGTTATCAAAGGTCAGAATGAAGGAAGAAATCCATGAACTGAATGACTTCATCAGGCAATTAGTAACCCCATTGGCAAGTATTTCTAGAAAACCTATCACTAGTGATCCTACTGTTGCTGATGTCCAAGGACTTATCTCTCAACTCCAAGAAGATAAACACTTCGGGAAAATCAATAGAAAATGAAGCAAGAAACTCAAGTCATAGGAACTTGCCATTATAGAACACATTGGCAATGCCATATTGAGGCTAAAAATAAAGAAGGACAATATTTCAGCAAATAGAGCCACTTTGGCCATGGAGAAAGCTAAGAATGAAGATTGTGTTTCTTTGCTAAAGATGATTATTCATATGAAAGCTAAGGAGGCTATGGAAGCAAAGATTTTTCCTAATGGAGATGAGCCTTTATTTGAGTGGCTCTAGAGTATTCAATTCAAGTCTAAGATGATCGTTATGGCAGAAGAAGGGCTTAAGGAAATAGAAGCTAAAGTGAAGAAGGATCAGGATAGAGACTATGAACACCTAAGAGGTCTACATACATACTCGCAAAATAGTGCACAAGGGAATGGAATCATTGGAGTAACTAGCATGTAGACAAATTTCTCCAACTTCATAGATAGCTTGATGGGGATATCTCTTGGTCACCAGAACAAAAATTTTGAGCTCCAGAAACTAGGTAGGTGTGTACATGTGGCCATGGAAGAAATACAAGACCAATTAAGTGTTGTCAAAGACTTGACTAGAGAGCATTCTAAATGGCTCTTAAGATACACTAATGTACATGTACATAGGCATGAGGAATTGATTCCAATCATTCTTGCTACCAAAGCCTATAGCACAAAATTAGAAAATGGAAAGAAGGTGAAGTGATTCATATTCCTCCCCTTTTGTATTTTAATGTAATGATTGTAATTGAAAAATTGGCTTCTTTCCATTTGTCATTTTTGAAGATATGAACTGATTTAAATTCCTTTGTAACAGTCATCTTGGAATCCTATATGTATTACAATGAAAGATTAATAAAAGGTTGGCTAAGTTTTGGTGTGAGATACTTGATGTCGTAGAGACAACTGAATGGTATTTTGTATCAATTATTCTCTATTCCATTCTATTTTATGTTAATTATATGTTTTCTCTTTCATCTAAATTAAATCAATGAATGAACAGAGCTTCACTTCCTTGTTTTGAGATAGTGAACTAAAGATGATAGTATTGTCATCATAAGTTCAAGAGAAATCCCTTTTGTGTTTTCCTTCAAGTTAGTCTTTCTTTCTCTATATTTAGTTTCCTATTGAATTAGTTTAGTATTGGTTAGTGTACATTACTAAATCATTAAGCCTTGTGGGTTCATAAGATGTGTGAATTCAAAAACTTAATCAATCTTAAAATATCAATTCTTGCCTAAGTTAGTTCTTGTTTAGGCCTAGCTTCTCCTGTTCTCGGGTTAAGAACATCCCCCTTTTTAGATTTAGGAACAAACAAAACTCATTGAAAATTGCAATACAATAGGGAGTTGTACCTAATAATTCAGAGCAAGGTTAGTCTTTTCAAAAGAAACTTTCCAACTATTGTAACTAGATATTGTTCACAAATTTGGGCACCTAAGAGTTAAATCAAAAGAACAATTTTTTTACCAACAAGATATACATATACCAAAAAAAATTTCTAGTAATGTAAAAGGTGGATTTTTTTGTATCTCTAACCATTGTTGTCTATTAGTATCAACCACTTAGTCCTTTACAAGGTAGAGTCAGATGGTCATCACTATGACCGAGCTACTCTATATAGGTTGAGTCATGTATATAAGCAAGTATGTATCAAGTTCTATAGGAGCTGAGTAATTTTATGGTCACCGATTATTTTCTATACGAGTCAAGCTCAACAACGATCGAGAAAGTTTCAAGTTACATAGTGTGTGTCAAGTACTATACAAACCAAGCAATAGCATTGTCGAGCAATAGAAAATAGTAAAGACTAAGAAATACAAAGTTTACATAAAAGTTAAAAATGGAACAGATTATGAGGTAAAAAAAATTCAAGCTGACTTGGAAGGAACATTTACTTTAACCAGCGGTTGTTATAGAACATTTAAAGTTTGTAGAGGTTTTTTTTACATGTAAATGATGTGGATTACATATCCCTATGTTGTGTGATCAACAATTCAGATGGAGAGGCTATTATGGAATAATCTAGAAAACTCTTTATAAATCTCTTTAAATAGAGAATGTCTTAACCTAGATCAATGCATGAGAATGTATGTGTGAGAGTGAGAAAGAATGGAGAAATGTATGCATGCAAACAAGGAGTAATATGCAAGTGAAGGATCTAGATCAGATTATAAGTTAGTAAAAGGATTATATTATCACTTAATAGAGAAAGCGACCTATTCAAAGTAGTGAAGTGAAAAGGTAAGACAAGTTTACTAGATCAGAGGAGAGCATTAGTTAGTAAGGAGAAGACTCAAAATCATCTTACAAAGAAAATTGGGAATCAGATACTAATCAGTTCTAACGAACTTGAATCAGGGCAAATTTCTTAACATAGTGGTCTTAATAGATCTTTGTAAATCTCCTAATAGACTTCTTACTTTTTTGTAAGTGTTAAATCCTCTAACAAGGTGAGACCTAGCAGTCTCTTAAGTTTTTAATAAAGAAGACCACTCATAGAGTAGATCATATTTTATGATCGAACATTGTAACCATAACGAGTTAGCCTTATTACTGTAGTAATGAATATTTTTATGTGTCATCCCCACCCCAATTTTATCTTAGATAACAAATATTGTGTTTTTTTTTTTCATGCATGTGATAGATTAGATTTACATGTTACAACATATTTACATTACAAGTTTTACATGCATAAGTTTACTGATAGATGTGAATGAATTGGTGAAAAGTTTAAAGTGTTTAATATTCTAATTCACCCCCCCCCCCCCCCCCCCATTAGTATCTTGTTTATCCTATTTATACCTCCATTAGTCAACATTACTTCACAAAAATTATTAAACTCACTCAAACTAAATGCTTGACCTCTATCAGATCTTAAACACTTAATCTTTAATCTAGCTTCATTTTTAACTTTATTCTTAAATACCTTCAATTTCTCAAATACTTAAGACTTCTCTCTAGGAAATCCTACCCACATCATCCTAGTAAAATCATCAACAATAATCATGAAGTACCTTTCATCATAGAATGCTCTTGTCTTTGTAGGACCACTCAAGTCTATGTGTACTATCTCCAAATTTGCTGATGTATGAAACTTCTTGTTTGGAAATAAACTCTTCTTCTACTTTTTCATAACACATTCCTTGCATACCATGTTATTAGGATTTATAATTTTTGGAAAATATCTAATAGCAAGTGTATGGTTCACTTTCACAATGTTATCAAAATTTATATGTCAAAACATCTTGTGTCATCACCAACTATTATTAACTTTAGCAACCAAACATGTCATCTATGTAGGATTCAATTGAAAACATTACCTCTTGATCTTGTGTTAGTACTAATCATCTTACCATATTTATCCTTGATAATACATGTTCACTCTTTGAACTGTAACTGATATCCCTTATCAACCAATTGTCCAACACTCAAAATATTATGTTTCATACCATCAAAAAAATAAACATCATCAGTGTTAGTTTTACCATCAAGAGTAATAGATCATATTCCCTTTATATGACAAGCTACATTATTTCAAACTGTGACAATTCCTCCATCACAACTTGGTGCAGGAGTCTCATGGGTTTTCTCAGTGACTACTTTGGAGTTCTTGCAAGAATTCTTGGTAGTTTCTTTGGAGATTACTTAAAGTGTTACTTGATCACTTAAGGTACTCGGTGATGGTTTTTTGAATTCGGCATACACTAGGAGCTTGGTGATTCTTAGTTGCAGTGTTGATCAAGTAGCTCATTCAATGAAGGGGCTCAATTGTTGGTGGACTCAGCACATAATAGTGCTCAACAATGCTCGTGTGAGCTTAGTCATGTTTGGTGGATTTGCAAATATTCAGCAGTGGTCTTTTTGATGCTCAATCATGTCTTGGTTTCTACTTTTCCTAAGTTGTCTATAATCAATATCTAGTGTAATCTAATGTTGGAATTTAATTTGGTTGCATGTATTTAATTTCAATTTTGAGATGACTTATGGATTTAATGTGCATTTAATGCAAGGGGTTATTTAATTTGTAACTTACTAGGCCGACTTGTAGCTTAGTTGGATATAAATAAGGGGTTCTTGTGGAGTCTTGAGGGATAATCATCCATCTTGGAGAAGAAGATCTGGAAGAGGAGAAAACTTTGAAAAGCTAGTACTTGTGGCTTGGGAAAAAAGGAGATTGCTTGGTGACTTGCGAATAAAAATTTAGATTTTCCTTGGAGGTTTCTACTAGAGTGTGGATCTAGACTAGCTAGGGTTTGGGTTGGATCTTGAAGGATTTTGCAGAACTATCACTTGCTTTGTAATTGGCTGTAACTAGGAAGGCTTTATAGCTCGATACATTACATGTAATCATTTATATTATGAATAAAGAGTTGTGTTTGGTATTAGATCTTATTTCTTGTGTTGTGTTTCCATTGTGTGGTTATTTGTTGGGGGCTAAGAAATCTCTTGCCTTGTACTACGTCAAGTTGTATGAGAGCATAGTTGTTCTTGAGTGTGTAGACATATCACTGAAGTTAAGGTAGTTTGCACCACCACCTTAGGTTGAGAGAAGTTGATTGGAGAAGATCTTGATCTAATGGTGGATTGTTCTTTCTAAAGTCCTAGGTTATGAGGTGGCAGATCATGGTTCTAACTTGCAACTGTAGAGGACTTGTAGATGGATCAATGGATGCAAAGATGGAAGGATGATATTTTTGGTACATGATCATAGAGGGTTTGTGTGATGTGTATCGAAAATCCATGTTCTTGGACTTGTGATTTGTTTCTAGTTGTTCATGTGAGGTGGAAGGTTGCAATATGACTTGCAAATAATTTGGGTTTGTCACAAGGTGCATAGGAAGGATTTGTTATAGAGGGTTTGCAAAGATCTTGGAAGGTGCCTCCAAGAATATTGGACCCTAAGATGATTTTGAATCACTATGATGTGGTGGAGAAGAAAATTTTAGAGATGTTAGCTTAGTTGTAATCTAGATTGACTAATTGAGTTAAGGAGGGGATGGTTGAGTTTCATAGAGATTTGTGGAGCTTTAGTCGATTGATCTAGAAGATATTTGTATGGTTGGTTAGAAGACTTGTTTGAGAGAGATGATGACATGGAAAGGTCGAGGAAGAGGTTGGTCTTTTTTATCACTTTGTAGAGTCTAATGCAGAACCTAGAAAGAAACTTATGGTTGTTGTTGAAGAGGTTCCTAACCTTGTTTATGTTGGGACAAAGATTTTTTTCATGATCAGTTGGTTTAGTCTGACATGAAATTTTCATAGCACTTGCTCATGGATAATCAAGTTGTTGTGGGTAATAGTTTACATGTTGCAGAGCATCTTGTTGTGAGCAATGAGATTGTTGGTGTCTTGAGTTTGGCATGTGTTGATGGAGATATGCATATTGTTGTTGATGTGTAGTTTTATTTTATTGGTATGGTTAAGGATCTACATAAAACTAAAGATCTATATGTTCTTGATTTTTTGATGGTTGACATGGATAAGGATTTGCCTGTGAAGCATTATGTTTAGTTTGTTCCTAGGAGTGAGCATGTTGATTAGGTTGTTGAGATTCAAGAGATTTTGTTTTTTGATAGAATGATATAGATGTGGGTGATTTATAAATTAGTTTTCTTTTCCCTGATGGAGTGGAAACCTTTGGTGAAGATGAAGATTGGAGCAAATCTTTCTTTGAGCATCAAAGTGTGGGACATACTTTTCTATTTACCTAGCGAGTCTGATGCAAGAGCATCATGGGTTTTCTTGGTGACTACTTTGGAGTTCTTCAAGGAATGATCAATAGTTTCTTTGGAGGCTACTTGGAGTGTTACTTGACTGCTAAAGGTACTTGGCAATGCTTTTGAGAACTTGACATACACTAGAACCTCGATAAAGCTTGGTTGCACTATTGATCGAGTAGCTTGGTCAATGAAGGGGTTTAGTTTCTAGTGGACTCAACACTTAATGATGCTTCTCAATGCTTGTGTGAGATTGGTTATGCTTGGTGAATTTGCTGATACTCAACAGTGGTTTTTTTTATGCTCGATCATGTCTTGGTTTCTACTTTTCTTGAGCTGTATGTCATTGATTTCTAGTGTAAGCCAACCTTGGTATTTAATTTGGTTGTACGTATTTAATTTCTATTTTGAGTCAACTTGTGGCTTAAATGTACATTTAATGCAAGGGTTTATTTAATTTGTAACTTACTAGCCTAACTTATGGCTTAGTTGGGTATAGTAAGGGGGTCTTATGAAGTCTTAAGGGATAAGCATCCATCTTGGAGAAGAAGATGTGGAAGAGGAGAAAATTTTGAAAAGCTAGTAGCTGTGGCTTGGGAAACAAGGAGATCTCTTAGTGGCTTGCGAGTAAAAGTTTAGATTTTCCTTGGAGGTTTATACTAGAATGTGGATATGGACTATCTATGGTTTGGGTTGGATCTTGAGGAATCTTGCAAAACTATTACTTTCTTTTTAATTGGCCATAACTGAGAAGGCCATACATTCCAACACATTGCATGTAATCATTTATTTTATGGATAAAGAGTTGTGTTTGGTATCAAGTCTTATCTCTTGTGTTGTGTTTCCATTGTGTGGTAATTTTTTGGGGGCTAGGAAATCTCCTTTTGGGATTTTCCTATCTTTTACTGGTTATAATAATTACCATTGTATTTGGTTGTAACCCGAAAGGCCTTACAGTCGAGCACATTACATGTAAATAGTTATTTTGTGAATAAAGTTTTGTGAATTAGTATCAGATCTTGCACTATTTTTGTGTTTCCACTGTGTGGTTATTTGTTGATACTAGGACATCTTCTTTGGGGATTCTCCTACCTTGTACTACATTAGAAATGTTGAACTCAACAAATTTATTCATTTTACCAATCATGTGATGTCAACAACCATTGTCTATGATCCAATCAGATTTGTTCTTTTCAACTTGTGACACTAATGTCTTTTCTTCTCTAAATTCTTCTTTTTTATGACTTTCTTCTTTAGTTTCAAAAAATCCTAGTTCATCACTCTCATTATCACTTTCACTCAAGAATATTTCCGCACTAGCTTCCAAATCTTCATCATTTTCATAAAGACATTCTCTAGGTTTCCTAGGCTTGAAATTCCTCTTGCACTTCTTTACTCTCTTAGGAAACTTAGAAGCATAATGGCCAAATTCATTACAAGTTTGACATTTAAATATTTTCTTACCTTCATGTTCTCTTCTCACAAGTAAGGCAATTCCTTCTTCAAGCTTTGTCTTTCTCTAATCTTCCTCTTCTATTGCTAGCATAATCTCCACCAATACTTGTGCTCCTTGTCAATGTAGTGTTAGTTTGTGGTGATTGATTAGGGAAGTACTATACATACTCCATTATTCCTCAGCATTTTTGGGTTGACATGTTGTAACTAATTTTAACCCTAAAGAAAAAAATACTTGTATAAAATGGCTTGGGATTAGGGATTTCATAAGGTGTGATGTGATAATTGATTCTTGTAGTGGTATTGAGCTATAATGGATTACAAATTATAATCAGGTTGTAATCACTGGATAATAATAATATTGGACTTTTTGGTTGGTGGACGTAGCCAAAGGATTGGGTGAACCATGTTAAATCATTGTGTCTTGTGTTCTCTTCTGTGTGATTTATTATCTTCTGATATTAGTTATATTGGTTATATAGTGCACTGAATGAAGTTTAAACTCCAGGTTAGTCTCCACTTTGTCTCAAACTTATCTCAGTTGATTCCAATCTTCCAAGAAGAATCTCTCTAGTAAACTTCTATGTGTAAGGTATAACTTGTTCAATCATCTGTGCTATTTTCTTATATGCAGGCATCAAATTTTTCAAGATCTTCCATACAATTTCATCTTCATCTTTCCTCCTCACAAGCCTTAATTCCTACAACATTTTTTGATATTCTACCAAAATAACTTCTTACAAATTCATCATCCATTATTTTAGCTTCTTGAAATAAACATATCCAATTCTACAAACTAACCTTCTTAGCATGCTTATCACCTTCATAAATAGATTACAAGTCTTTCCAATTTTCATATGCTAATCTTAAATATTTTACCTTATTGTGCCCATTTTCAAGAAGAGATATCAAAAGTGCTTCCCTGGCAAGCATGTTACACATGAATAATTCTCTCTATCCTTTAGTACAATCTTCAAGATTTTCTTCTTCAATTATTTATTTCTAGATTTTAGTAATTAGTCAATATCCTAGACCCATGCATAGAAATGTGTCTTCATCTTCTCTTTCTGACTGTCATAGTTGGTTCAATCAAACTTTGGACTATCCTTTCTAAAATTATTTGTCATAGATCTCCTTAAGCTCTTAAATTTTTCCTTCAAGCACTTGATGCTCTCATACTAGCTGCTAGAAAGTAAAATCCACCAAGAAAACTATGGGGGGGTGAATCAACTAACCAATTAAAATAACTCTTATTAACCTTATTATATCTAACACATGTAATCAAAAAGTGCAATAACCACAAGAAGAAAATGATACACAATAACACTAGATTTGTTAACTAGGGAAAACCTTGGTGGGGATGGCACCCACAAAATTATGTACTAATATATAGTTTCCTTGCAAGAGAATGGACCCTATTAGGAGTCAATGAAATACATTCAGTACATATCAGCTCATGTTAGGAGACTCTGAATCCCTATGAGGATATTCCAACCCTATTAGGAGCTATGCCAACCCTGTTAGGAATACTAGAAGGCAAAAGGACCCATTATCCAAATAGCTTTAGGGGCAAGACCACTGAACTCATTGTCCAACTAGCCTTGGCATTAATCCTTTCCAAATAATACTAAATGATCAACTCTCCACTAGCACTCTATGCAAAATATAATCACTTTTTTCTTTCATTGTGTCTCTACTACACCAAAACACTTCTCTGATATCAACACTAGATCTACATACTCATATCACATAAAATCCCTTAGATCTTTTACTCACTTATAATTTACAATTCCAACTTGATACACTTATTCCACACTTAACCATAAGGAAAATAACTTTCCTTTATTGATAAGTATGAGATAATTTCTACGGTAAATCAAATTGTTATATTGTCATCAGGAAAGCAATATCACACTTTTCTTTTCCATAGTACCTTTCCTTTATCTTGATAGCAATATCACACTTTCCTTTATATTAAGTCCTTTGATTAATTGATTGAGTCAGCCTTGAGGCTTTCTCAATTTACAATTATAATAGAACTACATTAAGGAAATACAATAAAAAAAAAAGTAAGTGGGTTTTATAGTCCACGACACTATGCCATAGTTTTTGGGTTTACATATGGTGACATTGATATGGGACTACCTCGTATTCTTTTTCGAGAGGTGCTTGGCGCTACAAACGAGGCATACATACCCTACTCCCCAGTTGGATTTGAACTTGTGATCTCTCTTTCAAGAATACAAGTTCTCCACATCTTTTCATAATTGCATAACACTACCAGCTCACAATCTTCACAAGTCTTCACACGTGCAACCTTGAACCATGATCTCAATCTCTGTCTATTGTTTTTTTAGTCTTCATAGAATAACCAGTATGTTGACATCAATGAAAAACAATACCATGAATTCAACATATAATCATACTAACAATCTCCCAGATGTTCTATCAATACTATGATACTCACCCTGGTGTTGTATATGGTTTGCAATTGTACCATTTTAAATATTTATCACTCATTTAATTAGAGGTTTTAGGATTTATTGTACCTCATTTTATTGGTTTCAATATCTAAGTGTATTCATGTTTGATTTCCCACATCTTCCATTTTCTCCCCTTGAAACTTTTCACACTTCTCCATCCCCATATTTTATTTACAATTAACTGTGTCAAGACTAGGTTGACATATATCAACTTTTTTGTTAGGGATAGATTTTAAGTAGGCTCTAAGCTCAATTCAAAGGCATTTAATTTTATGATGTTACCTACTATCATCTTGATAATATTGAATCCTAAAATGGGTATAAAAGGGGATCAACTCCTCTCATTCTAACATCCCACAATCATATGCAATTGATCCATCTATTGTGTAAGCTAAGCATTATTATCAAGCAACTGTTCGTAATTTCAAGAGCAAGTATAATTAAGATAATTTAGGAATTGGATTCAATATTTGAAGGAAATGTCCATTTCAAGCTCTCTAAGTCTTTGATAATTCAAGATCTATTCAAGTAAAGGCAAGCTTTTGTCCTTCAAGTTTCTCTCTCCCATTATGGAAAAGTAGAAGAATTCATAAGAAAGAAAGAAGGTATACATCGATCCTTCTTCTCTCTTCTTCTATATTGAATTAATCAAGCATACATTCATTCAAGATCCTATATTTTGAAAGTGTAGATCTGTGAATTTGTAAAGATGTACTTAATTATCGAACACATTTCAAGTAAGTATACAGACAATCCTTATGGGTTTATTGGATCCTAACATTCATCTATGAGGGTTTCTCGTGCAAGGTGAATACTTATAGGAAAAAGTAAAAAGTTGCATCATGCTTTTGTAAAGTAAATGGTCAATGTCGATTCAAGTTTTTAAATTTAATTACTAAAAACTAGTCTACATGTTAAGAATTTTAAATTGATGTAAAAACAAAACAAAAATTATTGGTAAAATGTCAAAGCCATATTTATTTTATTAATAATAAAATAAATAAATAATCCTTTTTTTCAAATGGGAAATAGTAAGAAGGAACAAAGAAGAAAACATCTAGTCTATCCTAGGACATTAGTCCTATTCAAAACTTATAGAGTTAAAAGGGGCATACCCCAATTTATAGATTTAATTAAGTGTAACCCCTTTTTAAAAAAAAAATTGACTCCTTGCTTCATGAAATCTTTATAATCATCTAATTATTTACATATGCCCCATACTCTCCTCAAGTCTTAGGAGGGCATTCCCTCCTTTACATGTTTACTTTTAAAAATTTGCCTCTATCCTTTTTTTGCCTTTAATTCATTATGTCTTGAAGCAAAGCCTTTTTGCAGATCAAAATATGGGCAACTTTCTTGTTTATATCAAAGCTCCCTTATAGCTCCTTCATCAAGCTTTGCATCTAATAAGAACTTCAAGCTCATGTGCAACTATTAGATATGAAACATCAAGTGACCTAAAATTGATAAAATTGTTAGTTTATTTCATTAGATAATCTGAATTGGAGGAATTTTCCTTTTTTTAACCTTTGATTCTTTGAGGGATATATTGATACCTTCGATTTGTGTTTCCATCATTATTTACTCATAGTCCTTTAGTGTATATATAACCTAAAACATAGCAGAATATTTTATTAAATTTTGATACTTTGAGGGATATATTGATGCCTTGTATTTGTAATTCCATCATTACTTACTCATAATCCATTAGTTTATATGTAATCTAAAACAATGAAGAAGATTTTAAAGGCTACAATTCAAAATAGAGTCTAAACATTCTTAAATATTATGTATATATGGGTTAAAGAAGGAGAAGTCAAACTAATTGAATGAACAATTGAAGGAGGCCTAAAAGTGTAACAATTGGCCTCCTATAAAGAAATAACAATCAGAGTATTTTAATATGTTTGGTGGATGCCTTATTATATGATTTCTAAATTTAGAGTATTAGAAAAGGAAAGCATTTAACAAAGTGTTTATTGTGACAAGTTCAACCTATTAAAGGTATACATACACTATCTAGATTTGAGCTTTGCATATTCCTTTCTTCTCAAATAAATAAATAAATCGTATCCCATTTTAATCTTAATTGTCAATTTATAGGGATGGAGGTTTGTTAAAACATAAGGTGTAATTATTTTAATATATGTTCTAATGTCAATTTAATGCAATAGGGGATGACAAACATTGGTCCCATTATAAGTCTTGTCTTGATCGATCAATGTTTATTGACCTAATAAATATAAAAGAATGGGCATAATGTGCTTTTATCATCAAGTTATACTTCAAATAGTGTTGGGTGGATTTTTGCAATTAATAGGTTTGGATTAAATCTAGTCACAAAATAGGTAGACTAGCCACAACATGTGAGACAAAATCTCTCCTACCTTAAAGGAAAGGCTCCCCCTTCTCATTGTTCCTTGGATCAACTCAAGGTAAGCAAGATGTGTCAAGAGATTTGAAAGGGTATTACCAATATTATTTCCTCTTAGCTTTTAAAAAAGAATCAAAGAATCCACTTACCTGCAAAGTGAATAATGGGCAAGATGAAATCTCTAAGTACACTTATCTCTAGTAGATAGAAATAGTGATACTGATAAACCAACACCAACTCAAAGGCTAATTGAAAGCATATCATTTTGGCTCTAAGTCATGTTTGTTTAATTTATAAGAAAAAACACTATCATTGGGGTGCAAAGACCTCCAGAAGTAGATGATTTATGTTCTATTCTACAAGAAAAACCTCTACTATTGATGTGTAAAGACTTATAGAAGTAGGGAAATTCTAACTATTTTTCATGAATTTGAGATGGCAATACAAGCTACAATCAAAGCTTCTAGTCTATGTATCACCACAATTGCTCCCAGTCAAAGCATCAGCTTTGATTGCTTCTTAACTCACTATGCTCTATTATTGAACACAAAAATAATAACATGAATAAAAGACAATATGCACAAATTATAGTCAAAGCTTCTAATTTTCTCTATCAAAAAAATTTGTAGTCAAAGCTTTGAATCCAATTGCTTCTTTTTATTCACTTTTCTCCCAAATTTGCACTACACAATCAAATTTATGCTTGCACAAGTATGGAAGAGCTTTCTTGAATATAATAAAAGATGAGAAAATTATGGAGGAAAAATTGGGAGCAACTCAACCAACTTTGACCTAGTCTAACTAACAAGAGAAATTATTGGATTACATGTCATTACACATTCAAATCATATTACATGTAAATACATAATTTCCTACAATGCATCCTCTCCAACTACAAACATGAAAGGAGAAGAAAGAAGACAGAAGAGAAGGAAACAATCCTACAGATTGTTCTAAAGGGCCTCATACTTAGCAATGTTATCTTAGATGACCATAGGATTAGAAGTTCTCATATTTTGTGTCATTGCATTCACCTTGATGTTGCATCTTTTGATAGCCTCTAACTCTCTTTGATGAATTGTCTTTTGTCATCTGAAAACTTGATGTGATCAAGTTTTGTATGTTCAATTTGTCATGATTTCTCCTTTGTAGATTGGCATATTGTGGATTCTTTGACACTTTGAAGACCTTCTTGATGATGTCCGAATGTAAACTTGGAACAACTTTCCACCAACACTTTTAAATTTTATTTTATTTTGAAGAAAATTTCTTGTCACATTTCCACATGAAATCAAATTCTTAGACAACCATTGGGAAAATGGAGACCAAATTAATTACAGCTTGTTTGATTTGAAACACACCTTCTTTACCATATGTATCCATTTTTCATAGAAATTCTAGCATATCTTGACTTGTTACAACATGAAAGTTTCAATGGGATTGAATCCGTCATTGGAACATATGGATTTTGACTCCATGAGAATATTGGCAAAATGAATCTCTAAGGAATGGTATGTTGGCTCCTGATTTGAAAAAAAACTAGTAGCCTCTTAAAATATCAGAATATCTAGGAGTTACCTAGAAACCATAATGGGCATTCTGAGGAACACAATAAGAGGAGCAACTAACAAGACTCTGATGTCTTTTCCATTTTTAGCTCTACAAAATTCAAACAGGTGTACCTAGGAAATTACTCTTTAACTCTTTAAAACTCAAAATCTCAAAATGAATTCCCTTATAGTAGATAATTTAGCCTTAATTCTTCTAATTCTAGGATTGGAAAAGAGATGATAAATGGCTATTTTACCATATCCTAAAACTCCATGAATCAAGTATAGGCTCACGTTTTGAATCTTCAACAATATAACTTTAAAGGATTGATTTATAAAAGATGTATACCAAATAAAAATTGTAAACTAGATCAACTCCAAAGGATGACTAGTGCCTTATCTATTTGGCTTTTATCTCATAGAAATTTGACATATACCCCTAGGTCTATCTTAAAATTTTATGAGAAGAATATCAATATTTATTTCTAGATCTTATTCTTATCAAATTCTTCAATTAAAACCATAGAATTCTCCTAATTTACATTAAGCATTTACATAATCCATTAGATTATTAGAAAAAGTAAACTAAAATATACTTCAGAATGAATTACAACTGAAATTTAATAAGTTTTCTTATTAAATCTCAGAGAATAAAATGGAGACAAAACAAGAGACAAGATCTAGAATGAACAACCAACTTTTTGCATCTTTGTATTAATTTCTTTGAAAAATACAATTAGATGTCAACTCATATTAGAGAAAGTTCAATTAGACCAGCAACTATTAACTTTTTTCATTCTATCTTTAGAATAAACTTATACAATATACATGGACTATCTCATAAATGAATAAAACTATATTCAACAAAATGAATCTTAGACCATCACTCCATATCTTGGAGATCCTTTTATAGAATAAGGATTGCAACAAGCTTCAGATGGAAGCAAGCATGTTCATAAATTAGATACAACAATTTCTTTTCATATAAGGCAAAACAATTACAAGAAGAATGTTGGAGATATCTAGAATTTGAATAGCTGTCAATCTAGATGTTCAGGATCAACTTCATTGTTTGTAATGAGAGCATACCCACAGCAGGTGAACTGCAAAGATAAGGTATCTCTTTTAGATAGTTTTCCTCCCTCTTCATGTTACTTTGACTTTTCCTTGTATTCTCAACTGCTATATCCAGATGGAATTGACTTTATGTCTACTATAACCTCTCAGATGGTAATATATGATTCCTCATCTAGCCAAGTGGCTTCTCTAACTATATTTAGCTCATTTAGGCACTTATTCCATTTATCATATGTTAAGGATCTAACCTCTGTAACTTTTGTATTTATATCTACCTCCACCTTGTACAAAATATCAACAATATCAAAAATTGTTACAATGTCAGTTTCACCATTGATATATGCAATGAATATTTCATGCTTTAAGATATTGTCAAAAGAGTATGACAATTCTTTCCATTCCCTCAAGTTATTTTCATCATCAACAATCTTCTATATGAAACCAAGTGTCCTATTGGCAATGGCCTTCATTTTATTATTCATTAATTGCAACTTGCCAAAAAATAATGCATTTAATTCTTTGACCCTGTTTGTCATTTTCCTTATGGAAATGATGTTATCTTTAGGAACTTTAGATAATAGCTCATCAGGATCTATAGAGGTAGTTTCTAAATCTATAGGATTATTTAGATCTATGAGATTCCTCTCAATATATGGAACTTTCCCAAGATTTGGCCTAGAATTCAAAGTGTTCTTATACACCCATCATTGGTTTACTTCCTTAGACATATTGGATCTAAAAGTGGTATCTCCTATGGAAGAGACGGTTTTATCCTGGTATATTCTTTCTTCTAGTAATGGGGTAGTGAAAATTTCACCTAGAAGCCTAGTGTTCTCAGATTTAGAATTCAAGGATGAGGATTCTCTTTCTATCACACGATGATACTAGGAATGGGCTAAATGCATTATCTCAGTGTTTCCATGTGTGGTTATGATCACATTTCTTCTTGTGCTGGTTAGTTCTTTGCACAGAGGTATTTCTAGATTTTCCTTCGTATATCCTCTTGTATTTTTCCTTCTATCTTCCATTTTAACAACACTTTAATATATAGCACTAGCTACTGAACCTTTGACAGATTCACCACCCACTAAGATGAAAAAACTTTAATATGGCTAGAAGATGGGAAAGCAACATGTAAATAACATGTTTGACCATAGATCTAACACAAGGGCCCAATATACAAAAACTTTTATCATGATGCACTTTGGGAAATGAAAACTCTGTCACATAGACAAGGCACTATTTGGATAGAACCCACATCACGTACTTCCTATTGTATTAGAAAATTTTAGATTCTCAAGGTTTTTCTATTAAAATAGACCAATATAGACAATCCCTAGTAGAGTCTCCATTTTTTTGGTTCCTAATTTGATACAATTTTAACCTCTTAAAATATCAAAATACCTAGGAGTTAGCTAGAAACCATAATGGGCATTCTGAGGAACACAATAAGAGTACCAACTGACAAGACCCTGATGTGTTCTCCACTTTGAATTTTTCAAAATTTAGGCAGGTGTAGCTACAAAATTATTCTTTAACTCTTTAAAACTCAAAATCTCAAAATGAATTCCCTTATAGCAATTAATTTAGCCTTAATTCTTCTAATTCTAACACTGCAAAAGAGATGATAGATATCATAAAACTCAATGAATCAATTATAGGCTCTCATTTTGAATCTTCAACAATAGAACTTTAAAGAATTGATTTATAAAATATTTATACCATATAAAAATTCCAAACTAGATCAACTCCAAAGGATGACCAGTGCCTTATCTATTGGGTTATTATCTCAGAGGAATTTGACATCTACCCCGAGATCTATCTTAACACTTTATGAGAAGAATATCAATATTAATTTCTAGATCTTATTCTTATCAAAATATTCAATTAAAATCATATAATTCTCCCAATTTACATTAAGCATTTACATAAACCATTAGATTATTAGAAAAAGAAACCAAAATATAATTCAAAATGAATTACAACTTAAGTTTAATGAACTTTTCTTACTAAATCTCAGAGAATAAAATGGAGACAAAAGAAGAGACAAGATCTAGAATGAACAACCAACTTTCTGCATCTTTGTATTAATTTGTTTGAAAAATACAATTAGATGTTAACTCTTATCAGAGAAAGCTCAATAGACTAGCAACTGTTAACTTTTTTTCATTCTATCTTTTGAAAAAACTTATACAATATACATGGACTAACTCAGAAATGACCAAAACTCTATTCAATAAAATGAATCTTGGACCATCACTCCACATCTTGGAAATCCTTTTATATAATAAGGATTGCAACAAGCTCCAAATGGGAGGACACATGTTCATAAACTAGATATAACAATACTTTTTCATATAAGATAAAATAATTACAAAAAGAATGTTGGAGATATCCAAAATTTGAATAGTTGTCAATCTGAATGTTCAGGATCAACTTTGATGTTTGTAATGAGAGCATACACACAAAAAGTGAACCACAAAGATAAGGTATCTCTTTCAAATAGTGGTCCTACCTCTTCATGCTACTTTGACTTTTCCTTGCATGCTTGGTTGCTATCTCTAGATAGAATTGTCTTTATGTCTACTATAATCTCCTAGATGGTAATATTTGATTCCTCATCTGGCCAAATGGCTTCTCTAATTGTATTAAGCTCATTTAGGCACTTATTCCATTATGCATATGTTAAGGCTCTAACCTCTCAACCTTTTTATTTATATCTACCTCCAGCTTGTACAAAATATCAACAATATCAAAAATTGTTACAATGTCAATTTCACCATTGCCATATGCAAATGAATCTTTTGTGGTTTAAGATTTTGTCAAAAGAGTATGACCATTCTTGCCATTCCCTTAGCTTATTGTCATCATCAACAATCTTCTGTATGAAATCAAGTGTCCTATGAAATCAAGTGTCCCATTAGCAATAGTATTCAACTTATTATTTATTAATTGCAACTTACCAGAAAATAATGCATTCAATTCTTTGACCATGTTTATCATTTTCCTTGTGAAAATGATGTTCTCTTTGGGAAATTCATTCTTTTAAGCCAAAATTGGGACTAACCTATAAAATAATGGAATGTAGGGCCCCACTTGGTGAAAAATGGAGAAAGAATTGATAATGCCTCAGAGCACTAACACTCTGCTCCCTACAAAGCAATGTAAATGTTGTGGAGATTCTAGGAAACCTATTTGAGGACATTTATTTTATGTGACAGCATACTCTCCACTACCTTAACCTAAACTTATTTTCCTATTCAAGCTCTTCCACCTCCATTTGTTGATCCATACCCATATTTGATGTATCAACATCTATTTGGGTCTCTTGATCCATTACCTTTGTGATAGGCCTTGTTATATTCTTTAAAGTTCTCGGCTCATTTTCAAGGACAACCACCTTCTTATCCAGCAAATATTTTTTCTTTATTTCTTCCTCATTCTTCTTTCTTGTTTCAATGGATATGTTGTAGGTTTGAAACAACTGCTCCTCAAGCATATCCATTTTTCTATTCCCCATTAGTGAAATTGTGTTCATCATGTTGTGTATCTAGTCACTTGATGTTATAGTGATATTCCATAATATTACATTTCTTTGGGGAGAGTCTTTGACTTCCATCAATGCTGATTTATTAGAGTTAGGGGTCATACTCAGAATTGTCATTATTTTTGTATCTATGTTAAACCCAGACCCTTGCACTTCTCTAGCAATGTTAGTCTCCTCAAATGAGATAGATATGCTTTGTCTTCTTATTTGATCTAGCATAAAAGATGAGATGAGCTCACATCCAGGGAAAAGCAACTTCCACTTCTTTTTACCAACTCTCTAACTTCATCTATGGTAAGGTTTTCACTATTTGGATCATACTCCTACAACTTTTTCTTGTGAGTCCCCTGGCTGCAATTGTAGAGTGAGTTTCTTCTATTTAATTCTAAACAAAAATGATTTGAACTCCTAAGAAATGATGAAATCATCATCCTTAAACTCCTAAGATTGGATGATTCTTTCATCAATCATTATTGCCTCAAGCTCAAGTTTATTTGGGATACATTTATTCTGACTTGCCTACCTTATTAAGAAATTATGCTTGTATCATCAAAATATTTAGTCCCCCTTGGCTAATCTACAGGGATTTCTCCCTTGTCTAGGATCTCAATCAACTTATACTTCTTCCTGGCACCTTGAACCCAAGCAGAACTTTCTAGTTAATCCTCTTCATCATCAATTTTAGTGATGTCATCACAACCAGGGGATTTAGGTGTTTCTATATCTCTTATTTTAGGAGGCACCTGAGACATTATTTCTTCAAAATTGTTGAGGTGCTTATTGAATCTATCTAGGTACCTCTCCTCATGATAGAAACCTTTGAAGGAGGGATCTATTCTTTTTGTCTCCTCTTCAATTCTCATGAGCTCTTTCCATTTCAGAGTCATATCTTTGCATTCCTTTGTTTCTAGGCAATTCATGATCATGTCTTCCTCCAAATAAGGCTTTCTATTAGACAAGTTGAACTTTCTTATCTTTCTTAAGGCATGCCTAACAAGGTCATTGGGTTTATAAGTTCTAGCAGTAGTTGTACACAATAAAATCTCTCTCATGAATTCATCTAACTCCTCAGTTGCATCCTTGCCTATAATAAAATCTCATACTTTGACATTTCTACATACAAAGGATCTCTTTTTTATTGTAGGTCCCAAGGACTCTCAGTTCATCATGATTAGTTTCCAAAATAATTCAATTATCCTCATTCTTTTTATAATGTGTAAAGGCAAAACATGAGGGGGTTGGGGGCATCCAAAAACCCTTCTGATAGAAAAATTCTCAAATAGAAAAACACTCCCCCAATCATGTCCTAATCTCCTATCCTCATTAGGGCACACAGAGGGTCTAATTAACATCCTAGCCCCCCTACGAATTATCTTAGTAATATCAACTAACATATTTGAAATTGGAAAAACAAAATATTATAGAAAGCTAAAGCATTGGAATAAGGATAGAGTCTTTGGCATACCCTAGTCCATAGTTGTATTGGCAAGTTTCTCCATTCTCATATGTGCCCTCAATATAATTAGGACTGATGTGTCTTATGTTCTTGTATAGAATGATATGCATCAACAATGAATAATGATGGAGTTTGAAATTCCCCATTTCTCCCCTTTGTGCAGTTGTAATCTCATTGTGTATAACATTTATTATATGTGTAACAAAATCATGCCCTACATTGTGGTGCAAATCCTATATATCTAGGGCTATGATATATATGTTGCCAGGAGAATTCATGGTTCTATCCAATCCTATCACCTTATCTACTCCAAAAACTATATACTAAAAGTACCTACTGAAGAATTCCAAGGGCATAAAGTCTCCTACCTTTTAGGGAGCTTTCCCTTTTCCTTTTTGGACATGGGAATATGTCTTTCCATAACCCTACTAATGAAGAAACTCTTCTTATTCTTGAAACTTTCATCCATTTTCTCATGCTTGATGATCTTTTTCATAGGTCTCCCAAGGTCAAAGACTTCTATGAATGTCTCTCTTTCCAATTTTCACAAAATACTCCTATATTTTATGTGGAAGCCATGCGTGAGAGGATTGTATGCCTTTATCAAGGCCTTCACCAAATCTACATCGACTATGACCTTAGGCATAATCAGCTTTTTCAAGTTTCTATTCCATGGATTTGAAATGGGTGGTTCACAAAACCTATAATTTTAAAAATACCAAAATATTTCATTCTCATTACTCTCTAGAACTATTGCATCTTTACAAAAACTATATACATCTTTGAAAATATATGAATTAACTATTTGAGCTTTTGAGAACCGTAGTAGAAAGTAAACCCATTCTTCAGCATAGAGGCTAGCTATCTTTGTTTTAGCTTTCTCAATACCTTGAGAAGCTTCCTCTATGTTCACCTGTGCTATCAACTTTTCCTCCTCTTGTGCTATTTTTTTTCTGATTTCAATTTCTTCAAACACATCTTTTGCAATTCAATCTCTCTAGATAATTTTGTGCTCAATCTCTTCTTGGCTCTAAAAATTTGTGAATGGTGTATGTAAAATTTTGTTACGTTACCCTTTAATGGTAGTTAAGCATAGGAATGGCATTGATGGCATATTTAAGTTAGCATGTATGAAAATTTAAGAAAACTTAGAAAAGCATTACAATCTAGCTTTACGGCACTTGTCTTGTCAATGTTCAAATTCCTTTTTATGTTTTTTCAGAAAATGCCTCTTGTTTTGGCAATTATGAGATGACAATAGTCATTTTAGCCTTTAATTGTTATAGAAATGACCATGCATACACCAGGTATTGTGAGTTGTTTGCATCTTTACAAGGCTTACCTTTCAATTTTTATTTTTTCCTATGACTATGTGAAACCCTTGATCGCCACTTCATTGTTTATCTTTATGGTTAATCCCTTAGCCTTACAAAAGAGAAAACTATGCTATGAGATCTTGATCACTACTTCATAGCTTACATCTTAATCTTGTTGACTTTATGGTCAAATCATTTGTCTATTAGTGACTTAGCACTTAGTTATTTTTTTACATTGCTACTAAGCTCTATAGTTTCTACTGAGCTTATCATATTGCTAGCAATGTAAACCAAGTGTTTCACTTGCTACCAAGCTAATAAATTAGATTATAGTTCATGTTGAGCTTTACAATGTCTACCAAGTTTTAGAGGCAAAGTGCAGTGTTTCCTGAGTGTAGCAGAGTCTACTAAGCTTTTCAATATAAGTGATGAAGGATGTGGTGTTAATCGGGCTCTACAGTGTTACCTGAGCATATCAGTGTCTACCTAGCTTGCAGTGTTAATAAAGTGCATGAAGATAGTATTGATTGAGCCTTGCAGTGTCAACCGAGTAATTTAGTATCTACTAAGTTCTTTAGTATTCATCGAGTCACCCAGTATTGACTGAGTTCCTACTACTCCAAGTGATCAGTATGAACCCAGCTCCAATGTCAATAGAGTGTCAGAGTCTATCATAACATCTCCAAAGTTTTCTTCAAAACCTAAGTTCCAGTAGCTAGCTGACTTAGTGAATATTGTTAGAGTTTGGTATTGTAGCCAACTCTAGAGGGAATTGATTGGATTATGTAATACATTGTATCGTATCCAAATGAGAAGTATGTGAGAAAGTAGAAGAAGCATGAGTGTGAACTAAAGAAGGCTACAAGTAGTATGAGGAAAAGCAAAGACTTATCTATCATAGCAAGGTAATCATTGTTATTCAAAGGAATCCCATTCAACAAACAAACTTGTAGATCAGAGATCAGCCACTAATTCATCCTGAAAGGTGCATCAATCAAATCCTCTAACAAGGTAGACTTAATAGTCTTATTCCAAAGCTCCTAACAGAGTGCATACTTCATAGTATGTTATGAATCCTTTTGCAAGGTGGACCTAACAGTCCTTATTGCTCCTAATAGGGTAGATCAATAGAAGTGATCAATTGTAAGTTTTAGCAAGGTAACTTTATACTTCAATGATAAAGCTTGTGGGTACATCCCCACCCCAGTTTTATTTTCTATTTTGAAAGGGGTTACCAATATTGTGTCAAGTGTTATGAATGTTTTATTGATTTCATTTTTTCACACATGCAATTAGATTAGATTATATGGTGGTGGTTTAATTAGTGAATTAAAGTATAAGTTTTATTGGTTCCTGATTGACACCCCCCCCCCATCTCAATCATCTAGTCTATACTACATTTCCAACAACTCTATGTTCCTAACCTCGTGACTGAGTGACCAACTTTGACTTCTTCATTTTTTAGTTGCATCACATGGTCATACCCTTTTGATTTAACTGTGTTTCATGGGTTCAAAGTCGCGAACACCATCAATTGAACTATCACTACTTGATTTTACATTAACATTTTAATCTTGCAATCGCGCCTTACACTTCAAGACTAAGAGGTCGTTATGTCACCACTTCCATTCCTCTTTATCACTTTAACCATGTGACCACGTGATGGCCAAACCCTTATAAGCTCTTAATTTTTTTTTAATTCTCACCTTCTATTTCATCTTATAGCTTTAACTGTGTGACTGAGCAATCAATAAGATCTGATCTATTTTGCCAGTTAGCAGCTTATGTTCTTCATTTCCATTTTAACTACATGACTGAATGACCAAGCATTTTTTATAACATGCTAACCTACTTCACTAGTTCATGGCTTATATTTTACTTAACTGCCTTAAACTTTTTGACTGAGTGATCAAGCATTTTAAGGCAACATTCACTATTTCACGTCATCACGACTATCTTATTAATTGCAACCTTAAGCCTTGCCATGATCAAACAAACCTTATAACATATAAGTTTTTTCATTGCTTCATGGCTTCATATATTTATTACCACTTTAATTATGTGACTGTGCAATCAAAGTTGATCATTGGGTCACTTTATCATGCCAACTGTTAAATTTTCAAGTTGTAAAGTTGCAAACAACTTCCCTAACATTAGTTGCACCATCGTTGTTCAAACCTTTATGTCATAACATGACCATGCCATCTTCAAATGCTTCCACGTGTCTTATCTTCAAACTGCCATGAGGGTAGTGACTGAGTGTGAGTCCCTTTTTACATGGTCGCTACTTGAAACTTTAACTTCATGTTTAATTGCATGAAGCCACTAAAACCGATTACTAACTGCATCACACCTTCAATGTCTAAATCAACCATTTGTAATTAATTGCAGTGACCAAGCGAACACTACCCAATTGACTGAGTCTCACTGTTGCACCATAAAAGGTTAAAATCTTAACAAGGTAGCAATAAGCAATAAGCCTTGGTCGTAAGCTCACACCTTAAAAAAAAAAAATTCCCTTTAAAAGTGTGAAATATTTAGAATATTTATTTTAAAATGAGGGCTTTAAAATATGAAGATATGCATAAGAATGTGAAACCAGGGTTTTTCTATGAGAATCTTTGCGCATGAAAAATGCAAACCCTAACTACACAAATAAAATTTAGATTTTTACAATAGGTTATTTTCATTTTTAACATGGTGAAAAATACAGACCAACATAGTATATTCATAGTATTGATTAGATACTCATGGAACATATGCAATGAATTGGATGTGATATGGAAAGTACACGTGAAGGGATAAAATGGGACTTAGGAAGATGTATGGCATGTAAATGTATATGGGAAAAGGATGAGATTACATGTAATCATGTATGGAGAATGAGATTACATGTAAGTGCAGATGGAGGGTGAGACTACATGTAAGTGGGGATGGAGGGTAAGATGACATGTAATCACATGTAGAATTTTAATTGCATATGAAAGGAATGGATTCAATGTGCCTTGTAATGATGAGAAAATGAGGCAAAGTGAGCTCTTATAGATATCCCTAAGGAAAGGTGAACTCCAAATTCATGGGAATGCGTGCACATGACATATTTTTACTCTTTAAAAGTAAATTTTAGTCAAAAATGGGTTCTCAAGATGTAATTACATATCCATGAATTTTCATGTAATCATGACATGCAATTGGGTACATAGAGTGAAATATATGAAAGCGAGAGTGGAGAATGAGATTACATGTATGTGCGGATGACGGATGAAAATAAATGTAATTGCATGTGAAGAGTGAGATGCAAAGCGTTATGATATGTAATAAGGAGATTGAATGAAATGATGCACTTTCATGAAATGGTGAAAGGTGGATTGAAATGAAACATGCTCAAGTTCTTGGGAAAGAACTTGCAATTTCTTCCAAAAGAAGAAAAATGAAAAAATAAGCAAGAAGAATGAGCTCTATTAGGGTTTGTACGGCTTCTATCTAAATCCTCGTTGGTTTTCACCACCTATCATGTTGCATTTATCGTGGGAATAATTTTTAATTTATGATGAGCTTGGCCTTCTTCGGTCCAATAGTTGATGTTGGTGTTGGAGCTACTATTACTACTGGAGAGAATGGCTTTGTCGATCAAGCACCTGCACAAGTTCATACCCATGGTGTTTCATGAGGTAATTCCTCTCCTGATATTATTTTGAATGTCAAGGAGTTTGATAGTGCATGCACATGCCTAGAACAACAAACCCTAATTGGGTATTTTGTGGGTCATACTCCTTCTGAAAGCATGTTGTGGGAATGGGTTTCCAAGGTTTGGACACCTCAAAGTGTTTCCCTTGAAGGCATCCAAAGCCTTACCAAAGGATTTTTTTCTTTTCCACTTTGGAAATGTAGGCCAAGCTTTTGTGCAAGGTCCCTGGACTGTCAGGTCCTCCCTGTTGGTTTTTGTAATGTCCTATCATGTGACCCAAAAGAAGTTAACCTAAAGTTTTACTAAGTTTTTCAAACATTTATTTTTTAAAAGTTAAAGATAATAACTTAACAACAACTGTTATAACACAGTGGAAGCAATTAATATTCACATAGGCACATACCATAAAACAGATTCGAATTCTTAAGGGTCTCGTGATGTTGAATCACATTTAAGTTTAATTAATAATAAATCTAATATATAATAAATCCACATCAAATAATAATATACTAGTATGAATCCATTTAAATAATATAAAATTATATATGATACCACTTGGCAATAAATAGAATGCAAAATCATCCACTGTATAAATCACAAGGTATGAAAGGCTGAAATAATATACATCATTAAATAGATTACATCATCTCTTAAGATCTATGGAATCAAATACAATACATATGTACAAACACATCCAGCAGTGGCATATAACGGTCAAATCTCAATGGTATAAGAAAAAGAACTACCACCCAACCTCGTGGAACCTAAATAGCCCACTCCCACCATGCTAAGGAGATAATCTCAAGTCCCAAATAGGATAACAAACTCAAAAGTCAAAAACCAACATCTAGGTTTAAGGAATCACCTAAAAGCAAACTATCTCAAAGGGTACTAAGGAAAAAGTATCAACTAATCCCAGAGGCAACATAGACACATAGGAAATCTACTATGCAAGTGGGTAAGTGTCATTGCATGAATCAATGCTATAGTTACCCTAGCAGTTTAACTTGATCCCAACCCCTAGTGACTCTATGCAACACTAGTATCCTTTCGTACTGACAAGGCATACTAACAATGCATGGTTGCAACCAAGCATCCTCTCTACTCCCATCCTAATATGTACTAGCACTCGAGACATGGGCAAGAAAATACAAAGGCTCTTATTAGGTTCATTTTATTCTAATTTAGTGTAATGTTTTCACTTATTAAACAACTTACAATGGGTTACCCTAGTAGCCACTTTGGGCCCTAGCCTCCATTGCAAGCCACTTCCTGACATCATATATAGATAACCTACCCTAAGCTTAGTAAAATCAAAAAATACAAAAGACCACATACCATGCATCAGTTCTTAAACAAGAAACTAACAAGTATTGAAAAATCACTAATCATAATCACAAATTCCACCAATACGATCATCCTAACATGACTGATCCCAAAATCAAGTATACATAAACCAACACATTTCATAACATGACATCACCAAGAATAAATCATACAAACACCTCAATCCTTTAAAAGTGACTGGAAAGTAATCCAAATACAACTAATCGAAGACTAAAAGGTTATATCAGATAGATTGCACCATTCACCTTAGTTTCACAAAAGAACACTGGAAAGACATAACAATCAATAGATCAACACACATCATAGAGCATACTAGACACATTACCATGGTTGAGTATGAAAGATCATAACCAAAACATCATCAAGACATCACAAAACATAACTCCCAAGCCTCTAGTAAACATCCTAATTTGGTCAAACTACTAAATCAACCCAAACACAACATCATCAAACCACACATCACATAAAGTACATACAAAAGTAACTTTCATAATTCATTAGATTTTGAAAACACAACCAACAATTTAATTCAATTATTTTTTAATAGTTTTATTTTTCTATAAAAATGTACTTAATAATAAAATGATTATATATATATATATATATATATATATATATATATATGTTGAATCTATATTATTTCTCCATTTTATTAGTCTAGATTAAATTTTATTACAAGATAAAAATATTAATCTATACCTCAAATATATATATATATATATATATATATATATATATATATATAATTTCAATCTATACAAATTTATAATAAATAAGATAAATATAGAAGGAAACATATAATAATGAATAATTCATTTTACTCAAACCTTCACACATTTCTACTTTATTATACTAAAAGTAGAATCAATTTAGAAAGAAAGCATATTTACGGGGCTCCACGTGAGCTTTTAAATTAGACCAAAAGTTTTTTTTTTAAGTTAGAATTTAATGAAAGACTAATTTAGAAACTTTAATTAACAAAGCTGTAAGTTTTCCTTTTTAATCTTAAAACAGCTTTTAAGAATATTAAAACATTGAATTGGCCCATGACTTTTAATAGGCAAGGGACAATACGGCTATCCTTAGCCCTTAAAGGATTCCAATGAAATCATTTTCTTTCTCTTCTTTTTTTAATAAACTTGTTTAAGCTTTTTATACGTTCGATCCCATTTTATAAACCATAAATAATAAAACATGGCTATAAAAGAGAGTGTTGTTTATTTTATGTATTTTGTTATTATAATTGCATTTTATTAAAAATGCAAAATAACATTTAAGTATATATTTTTTCTTAATTTAATCTCCAAGTATAGACCTTGAATACCACTTTTTCAAGTGAATTCCTATTTTGCTATTATTTTATTTTTTTCTCTCTCATAAAGATAACAATTATTCTTCCAAACCTATTATAGATTTAATATAGATCTAATTTTGGGAACAAACCCTAGCTGACTCGCAACACGAGCATTTTCAATTTGATTCTCGTTCCCTAATGTTTCAATAATGAAGAAATAATAAAGATTTCTAAACAAGGGTTTCCATTAATCATATCGCTTACAAAAGTTTCCGAAAACAAATAACAATCAAATTCATACACAAATATTTTCAAGAAATGAAAAGCGATAATTCCAAAATGAAGATTTCAATCTCTCAAAGCATAAACAGATATTTCTAAAACAAAAATCAATAACACACATACAAGAGTTTCAACCCAAATAACAATCTGAAACCAAAATACGCAACAGACATGGAGAAGACAAAATATCGAAGAACGAAAAGCTACCATACCAAAAGACCACGAGATCCTACCTGGATCTGATGCTAAGATGACAACCACACAAAATACGCAACTATTCTCTTTCTCTGAAAACCTTTCCCTTGGAAATTGCTCCTCTAGAATCCGATTAATGAAAATGAACTCTAAATTGCTGATAAAGAGTTCTCCGCTAAATTCGAGGCACTGATTGTGCGATCCCCAAGGGAACTTGTTCATCACAACCCTTTACCTCTTTATTTGCTTATCCATTACATTTTCATGCACGCTTTAAGCAACTTAGAATATCTTTAATAAATCAATTTGCTTTCTCTCTTTAATTTAATTTATTATATTTTAACTTCATGCATACGCTTTATGCAATTTGATTTAAAATAAACTTTATGAGCTATATGTTTTCTCTCTCTTATTAAATCATTAAATCATGAGATGCTTTAATAATTATTAATTCAACTAACAATATTATTTAGAGTTTATTAATTAAAATAAAAACTCCTAAATAAATTATTATTAAAATAAATATAAAACACCAAAATAAGAATTATAACTTTATCCTTAAATTTTATTCTTTTATTTAGGTAATTCATGAGACATTTTTAATAATATATTTATTAACTCAATTATTAACGTTATTAAGATTTTATTATTAAAATAAAACTCCTAAATAATTATCATTAAATTAAATAAATATAAATACTTCAAAAATAGAACTTTGATGTAGTCTTTTAAATTTAATTCTTTTATTTAATTAATTTTCCAATTGATTAAATATGATTAAATATCAAATTTCTTTATAAAATTTCCATTAAATTAAATCATTAAATTATATTTTAATTTGATCTAATTATAATCGAAAATCACCACATTCACACAAAACTAAAAATGACAACCCAACTGAAAGTCAAAGATCAAAGTCAAACTCCATAGTCAAAGTCATGAATTCATGTCATTTACGAATTTAGAAAGGTGAACTCAGATACTTGTCCTATTTTCTAGGAAAATTGGCTTTGGTTAGGATTTGGACTCAAGAGTTATATCCCCACTTATACCATTGAAATAATACGATAGGGTATGCTCATCCTGGCAATTCAAGGAAGTCAATACTTGGTGCCTGCAATCTGCATAAAATCCATGCATATACAAACATCATATTCTAAACTAAATAGGCAATGGCAAGAAGTGGTGCATCGTGTAGATCCCAACTAGCAGGTGACTACGACTCCCTTCTTTAACCACATCAAAAATGTCAAACATAAAGAAAACATACATGCACACCATACACATGCAAGTATGGAGTAAGTATTCATAGAAACCACATAAAAATCATTTGTCTAACTAACATCATTCAATAGCTAAAATAATTGGCACTAAGTAGCTCAACATATACATAATCTCTGACCTAAAAGAACCCGACACTACAACATAAAAGTTAAGTAGGGGTAGGCATTACATCCACTCCCCCTATACTTAGGCTTAATCTTAGAAGCCTATAAGAAAGATAAAAACTAAAGCACTCACTGTGCAGGTCCCTTTGA
Source organism: Cupressus sempervirens (assembly GCA_028749045.1). NCBI lineage: Eukaryota > Viridiplantae > Streptophyta > Pinopsida > Cupressales > Cupressaceae > Cupressus > Cupressus sempervirens. The sequence continues at coordinate 400,696,097 of CM053786.1, forward strand.
ACCCTTTCCCCCCTATAGGAGGATAAGACTCCACTTAAAACACCCAAGCAAGAATGACAAATAAAATGCTTACAAAGCCAATCAAAGGTGTACCACCTTAAAACACAATCATAAGAATATATGTCTGAAAATAAACTCAAGAGTTATACAAGTTTCTACATTTTTTTCTATGTTTGAAGAAATCAAGTCTAAAGTTTAAAGTGTTCAAGTTGCAAAAGATACATAACAATGTTTATGTTTCATTTCAGTTTGAAGTTCAAGTATGTAAAAGATACATGTAATAGTTCAAGTTTCGATTTCGATCAACTAGTTCAAGTGTTCAATTTTGTAAAAAATACATATCATAGTATATGTTTTGTTTTAGTTCAACTAGTGACATTCTAATATATCCAGAGCTCCCAATGTAGAAACTCGGGCTCTGATACTAGATATAATGCCCCACCATGTGACCCAAAAGAAGTTAACCTAAAGTTTTACTAAGTTTGTCAAACTTTTTTTTTTGAAAGTTAAAGATAATAACTTAACAACAATAGTTATAACATAGTGGAAGAAATTAACATTCACATAAGCACATACCATGAAATAGATTACAATTCTTAAGGGTCCTGTGACATTGAATCACATTTAAGTTTAATTAATAATAAATCTAATATATAATAGATCCACATCAAATAATAATATGCCATTATGAATCCATTTAAATAATATACAATTATGTATGATGCCACTTGGCAATAAACAAAATGCACAATCATCCATTGTACAAATCATAGGGTATGAAAGGCTGAAATAATATACATCATAGAATAGATTAAATCATCTCTTAAGATCTATGGAATCAAATATAATACATAAGAGAATAACCATCCATCATAGAAATACAAGAATGGATAGAAAGGAACATCTGCACAAACACATCCAGTAGCGGCATCTGACACTCAAATCTCAATGGTATAAGAAAAAGCACTACCACCTGACCTTGTGGAACCTAAATGGCCCACTCCCACAGTGCTTAGGAGATAGTCACAAGTCCCAAATAACTCAAAATTCAAAAAACCAACATCTAGGTTAAGGAATCACCTAAAAGAAAACTATCTCAAAGGGTACCAAGACACAAGTATCAACTAATCCCAAAGGCAACACAGACACATAGGAAATCTACTATGCAAGTGGGCAAGTGTCATCACACGAATCAATGCTAGAGTTACCTTGGCAGTCTAACTTGACCCTGGCCACCTAGTGACTTTGTGTGGCACTAGTATCCTTTCGGACTGACAAGGCATACTAATGATGCATGGTTGCAACCAAGCATCCTCTCTACTCCCATCCTAGTCTGCACTAGCACTTGAGGCATGGGCAAGGAAATACAAAGGCTCTTATTAGGGTCATTTTATTCTCATTTAGTGTAATATTTTCACTTATTAAACAACTTACAATGGGTTACCCTGGCAGCCACTTTGGGCCCCGACCTCCATTGCAAGCCACTTCCTGACATGATATATAGATTTTATTATTTCTAATGATCAGAAGCTTAAGGTACCCATTAGGGTAGAGTTCCCTAGGCTTCCCATTCCCTACTAGTCTTTTTAACAACTATTTTACAAATTGTCAACAAGGTTGTGTGCTTAACCCCAACATAGGGTTTGTGTTGAGGTCAACCTTTCTAGGGACCTCAAAGATATAGTGGAAATCTAGATAGATGGTACCACCTTCACTTAGAAGCTGCTTTACCTAAACCTTTTGAATACTTGCTATCGGTGCCAATCCACTGAGCAAAAGATTAGGAATTGTCCCTTGTTGAACTATAACTGCCCACCTATTTTAGAAGCTAATCCTGCTATGGCTGCCAAGAAAGATGAATGGACTATAGTGGTGAAAAAAGGGAAGGGTTTAGTTGCAGCTAAGATGAGCTCTTTTCTTGTGGATAATGGTATACTTAGCTCAAGCTAGATACCAATAGAATCCTCAGTTCCATTGCTCCCTCTACCTCTTGTTTCAAACCCTAAAGGCCATGGGAAAATGGGTGTTCATACCTTAGATCCATGCCCTCTTTGGACTCGAGCACTGCAAGTGGCATCTATGATTTTCCAACAAATGCTATGTCAATCTCACAGCCCATATGGCCATAATGATTTTTCTTGAAAATGGGGAGAAGATTCAGAGGGTCATCTTTCTTGATGAATCCTCATTTGAGGCTCCCACATTTTTGCACAACATATTCTCCTCTCTTGGGGACAAGGAAGACATTCAAGTTGGGTTACCATGAATTGCGTTCATGGAATGTGTGGAGGCTGACTGACCTCCCTAGAAAATATTTTATTTGTGATACCAAGTGTCAACTTGGTAATCTTGATATGCTTTGTCTTTAGGAAGTTAAAGTTGTTGGGTTTATTCTCACCTCAACTTATCATATTATTTGGTTGGACAGTATCATTTTTTCTTCCCAGCATGGGGCTGGTCAAGGTGGTGTTGTTACTCTTCTCTCCCCTCATTTAATTTCTTCTATTATTTCACATGGTTCTGACCCTCTGCATAGGCTGGTTTGGATTTTGTTGTCTTTTCAAAACCATTCTTTTGGTATTGTTAAAATTTATGCCCCAATGATGTTGTTGATCACTCATACCTGTGGCGTTGGTTGGCAAATCATTTTCCACCTATGACTTGGGTTTTTTATGGAGATTCTAACATGGTTGAGCTAGCCTCGGACAAAGAGGGTCTTCTTCCTTTTAGATGGGTAGCTGGTGAATGAGAGGCCTGGTTTTACATGTGGAACAATTTATGCCTTTTTTATCATAGTGCTAGCCACTACCCAAATGGGGTTTGACATAATTGGTCCAATTTTCAAGCTGGGTCTGACAAAGTCTTAAAGAGACTTGATAGGGTTATGATTTTTGTGTAGTCCTTTTTTTCCTTCTCTTAAAAGCATGCCCTACCTATCACTCCCTTGCTAGATGTGATGTTGTTAAATCACTCCCCCATTCTCTTTTTCGTCACCTAGAAAATAGCTCAACCTCGTCCATGTAAAACCCAATTTTACCTCAACACTTCCTTGTTGTCCTATCTGCCAACTATTGCACACATTTTTTGAGTCTGGAATCTTAAGCCTCAACCCCACACCCATTTTGGGTGGATTTATTGATGGAATGATGTTATCCTCCATACTACAAGTCTTAACATTTATGGTAGACAACTAGCTATGTACTACAAAAGATCTTACGAAGCCACAACTCAAGATTTGTGTGTAGCCTCAAAAGCTCTTGCCATGAATCTATTTGATATGGGTCTCTAGGTTTGGGTTGTTAATATTTGGCACCAGAAATAGATTCTAGATAGCTATATTGCTAGAGGAACTCAGATCAAGGTCCACCTCCATTGGTTGAAGGTCAGTGATCAGGCTTCCAAGGAATTTTTTAATTTTGTAAGGTATTGTCACTCTACAATGTGTATCAAACACATCCAAGAAGATCAGCAAGATCTTACTGACGTACCAAACATTCTCCAGGCTTGTGTGCATCACTATGAGCAGGTTTTCATGGCTCATGGGCCTTCTATTGTGCATGATCAAGCTTTACAAGCCTACCTTACTATTAATCCGAATAGGATTTCTCCCAAGAAATATACCTTCTGTGAGAAAAAGCTAATGCTTTTGTACTTCAAGAAACCTATCATTCTCATGGCTGATGACAAAGCCCTTAGATGTGATGGCTTCCCTTATGAATTTTACAAGATTCTATGGGATGACATTGGCCCTGATTTGATTCATGTTTATCATGAAGCATACAAATCTAATTCATTGGGCAACATTATTAATAAGGGTAATATTAAATTCATACCTAAAGGTAGTGATCCTAAAGAAATTTGCAATTGGAAGCCCATCACTTTGTTGAATGTCTCCTACAAGATCATTGCCAAAGCCATCTCTCTTAAAATTTGGCATTTTCTCTCCCAGATTGTTCAGCTTGAATAAAATAGTTTTATCAAGTCTCGCTATATGCTAGACAATATTATTGTTGTCTAGGAGGATATGGAATGGGCCAGGTAGTCCAAATAGTAGGCCTTATTCCTCAAGATTGATTTTTCCAAAGCCTATGACATAACTGAATGGCCTTTCACTTTAGCTATGCTTCAAGTTGTGGGTTTTGGCCCAGTCTTTTGGCAGTCAATGTAGATTCTTTTTGGGGATGCCTCTACTTGCATCACCATCAATGGGCAACAGCCTAAATCTTTTGGGCTCTTCAAGTCTATTCGACAAGGTTTCCCTCTTGCACCTTCTCTTTATGTTTTGGCAGCTGAAGGCTTTTGTTATCTTCTTTCCAATGTCATATCACGGGGTCTGGTGTATGGCATTTCTCTTCTAGATTCCACCACATAGCTGGTTATTGGTCATGTTGCAAATGACTCTTTCCTCACTCTAGTTGAGGATAAGGACAACATTTTTAATGCCTTGTAGTGCTTGGATACTTTTTTCCTTGCTTCACGATCTGTTATTCAATGGCTCAAAACCCTTTTCTATCGACAATCCTTCTTGTTAGGCCCTCAATGTTTGTAGTAGTATGGGTGGAAATGGGTCCACCATGATCAAATTTTCAAGCTATTGGGCATTCGCTTTTCTTTTCAAGCCTCTCCTATGGAGTTGTGGAATGTCATTCTTTCTTAGATTGAGAAGAAGCTAGAATATTGGATCACTAAGCCCCTTTCATTTGCGAGGAAATTCCAAATTTGTTCCAAAGTGCTTGTTGCTATGCATGTGTACTACTCTTCATGTTGGGCTCCCTCCAAAGCTTCGTACCTTAAGCTTGAATGTCTCCTTTGGGACTTTCTCTAGGCCTCTAATGTTGTGCACCATGGCTTTCAAAAAGTTGCTTAGGATTTCTATTATTTGCCAAAAGATTTTAGTGGTCTTGGACTACTTTCCACTCACAAATAGGGGATTTCCCTCTGTGCCAAGTGGATCATATGGGCTCTCATTAGAGATGAGGCTTGGAAAATTTTGTTGCAACACTACATTTCTTCAAGCTTTCTAGTTAACTAGTTGGCCTAGAAGGGGATTAGCTTTCACACCCATCTTGTGACTTCTAAACTAGTTCAGATTTAGGGCACTTTTGTTGCTAAGAGCATTTGGAAATCCTAGGAATCCATTGAGCCATGGCTTTGTTGGACTGGTAATGGGTTCAAAGATGGGCTCTCAATGAACCAAAAAATCCTTTGGTGGTCACCATTGTTTTCCACTCAAGGTGTGCCTTTAGCCAAGATTCAAGGAACCAGCTCTTTGTAGTTATTTTGAAGGGGTATTAAAATTCCCAAAGATTTATTCTCCAAGGTTACTATGAGCCTTTGTTCATGGGAGGATCTGCAGGTGCAATACAAGCTTGTCTACTTAGATTGGCAGATAGTTGATCTTCTAATTTTTGTGACCTCAACCAATTTGTTACACAAGATTGGAATTTTCTCATTCCACCCTTGGTGGAAAGATTGGAAGTTGTATCCTACCACTCCAGTGACCAGCTATAAACCTAGGCTAGGGTATTAGTGGTTGGTACCTCATCTTTCGACGGTCGATACTCTCAATCAGCATTGGCATTTGCATTCTTCTCATAAGACTTGGAGTCTTAGATTTTCCATTGTTTGGCATACCATCATAGAACCAAAGATTTCTCACTTTTCCTAGTGTCTCCTTTTCTAAGGCTTTTCTTTGGGTCCTCAACTCTGACATCTAGGAGTTCTAGATCCTAGATGCCCTTTTTGTGGTAAGCCCAAAAGCTCCCTGCATATATTTTGATTTTGTAGATGAGCCTAGAATTATTGGCTCTAGCTTCATGATTTTTTCAGTCCTTTTCATCTAAAGGCTTTCACTTGGCATATGGTGGTTTTGGCAGATGCCCCCAGGCTCCCTTTTAAATATGACTAGATTTGGCATGCTTTTAGAATGGAGATTTTGTTAACAATTTGGAAAGATTGCAATGTTGTTTTATTCTCTCATAGCTTTCTTGATATTCATGTTGCTATGTACTCTAAAGCACATATATGTAATAATGTCATGTTGTAGATACAAGTACAAACTAACGAAGTTGCACTGGAGGTGACTCTCCTGTAGGAGCTACTTGTTCACTAGGGAAATGCCCCTTATACAGTTACCCGTGTGCCTCCGAATGTTTCATCTAGTGATCACATTCCTCCTTGTGGTCATTGGTAAGCCCAAAGTAACTATGTCTACCACTCACAAACCCCCAGGTTGTAGCCTCATCACCACTCTCTTAGTGGTGGTTTTGGTGGTCATCGTCGCTTTGCCTCACCTCCATAGAGGCTGGGCTTGGGTTGTTCCCCAGTGGCTCCCCTTGTTGTCATTGATGTGGGTTTACCATGACCCCAAATGGGCTTTCTCTCAATTGGACTTAGCCATTTCTCCTCCTAAGACTGAGGGAGATAAAGAAAATGATGTTGATAAAGATGTTGTTGATGTTGACGATTGGGCTCCCACTGAGCCAACCACTAACCCCAAGGATTTCTAGGGTTCTGATGATAAAGACCCTCCTTTGACTAGCATTGCACGTGTAGCCTGAAGGCTTTATGTTTTTTTTTTATATATGTTTTTTTGATGAATAGTTGACAGGGTATACTCTAAGAAACCCCCCTTTAGAAAAGGTGTAAAAGCTTGGTGAAAGGTGTAAAACACCTGAGAAAATAATTTATTTTTTGTGGCAAAAAAATCAGTTTACAAAGAAAAAATAATAATCTCCATTGGCGAATCTTTCATAGTCTCTTGAACAATGTGTAAAATTTGGGCAAATTGTGTTATAAAGCCACAAAAAATATATACATTGACAAACAAAAAATAATTATCATAGTAAAATATTAATTTTTTGGGTGAATCATTTCATTCTATTAGACAGAAAATATATACATTAGTGAATAATAATAATTTCAAAATTAAACATAAATTTTGTGGGCGAATTAATTCATTGTGCTACTACTAGACATAAAATATATAGATTACAATCATATGGTTAAATTTTATAATAATATTACAATAAAATTAATTAAATTAATTTTTTGCAAAATAAGTAAAATAGAAAATGTATATCTATCTCGCATCTCTAAAAGGGCTAGAAACTAACATGGCTAGAAACAAGATTGATGCAATAATTTTTTTATTAAAATATTTAGATGTACGTAATACAAAATGAATACACAAATAAGATAACTTGTGAACTATTGAAAAGAAAGGTGTAATGTTATGATGTGGAATTGACCCCAATATTCCCAAAAGCGACATTTAGTAGCATAGTGTCCTACTATTCCACTATTAAAACATTCAAAGGTTAACTTATTGTTTACTTGCTCAATACATTGTTTAGTTAAGTGACACATTTTACCACTTTATTTTAATGAAATTCATATTTAGTTTTACCTTCATTGTTCTCATATTTTGACATCATTCATTCATTAGAGATTCAAAATTATGCTTCATATTGTGCAACTCATTCTCAAATATTACCAAGATGTTTTAATTAATTAAACATGTATTTTCAACCCATAACTTTTAGATATTATTTATCACCCAAACTATTCGTAATTATATTTCTCATCTTAGCATTGCTCTCATAAAGCATAAGTTAATCTTTAGTAAGAGGATTTGATACTTTAGGAACATAGCATTTATTTTAGCATCTAGATATGAAAAATATTGTCTTTTATTTCATTTAAATTTAAATTATAATCTTGTCTTGACATATATACGATTATTTCTTCATTGTACCATTTTTTAATCTGTTCTCCCACACACGCACATGCATGCACTCACACACACATGCATGCACATGCACAAACGCGCACGCACACACGCGCGCGCGCGCGCACATACACACACACACACACACACACACACACACACACACACACACACACACACACACACAAAGAGAGAGATCATGTTTAACTTGAAGGAAAACAATAAATCCTCATTGCCAATAAAAGTGAGATATTCATTGTTGTAGTTGTAGGTAGTTACGTCCATGTAGCTGCATTTGACGGGAGGCAGTTGTAAAAATTAGTCTAAAAATCTTAGAATTTAAATTTAAATTTTAGAATGGAGGGCATTATATGTGATAAGGTATAAAAAAAATGGGATAAGCTCATGTATTTTTGGATAAGGTTTGGATTTTGGAGAGTATCTTGTTTATAACACTTGTATGTCTCTATAGAAAGTTTTGGTTTAAAATAATTGGTTAATGTTTCCACAAAGAAAATTATCCCTATAATTCAAAAATATTATCTATTTTAGCATATGAGATTAACCAGATTTGGGAAATTTTATGCAAGGACCCAAATGTGTACTCCGAGATTCCTTTATCTTGTTGCTATTAATACTCAAATATTTATCTTCTCCTTTTTTGATTCTATGTTGTAATGTTTAAATAAATTTGCATGATTAAATAATCATTAATCATTGATCACAACATCATGTAATCATTTATTTTATTATATTATAAAGTTTGACTATCTAAATCCAAGTTATTTGATTAAAAAAATTTGTCCCTCTTTTAATTAAATAAATAATGAGAACCCTTTATCCTAATTGCACGCAAATATGACTTTCTAAAACAAACAAAATTGAAATAACTAACATGAATAGCGCTCTTTTTAGAAATTTCCTAAAGTGTACATAAATATGATTTTCTCAAATCAAATAAATAAAATGAAACAACATAAAATGCACTCTTTTTAGAAATTTTCTAAACCTTGAGCAAACAAATCAACAAGAAGAACATCTCCACTGTTGCTCAACTTTTAATCTTAGCCGTGCATTCACTTTTGATTTCTATAAAAGTAGTCTCTCTCCTCATTTTAAAAGATCTTAGATTTTTTCTATTGTTATGTTGTTCTTCTCATTTTTTAATTTCTTAAACATTTTTGTTAGAATTTTTTTATATAATTAGTTTGTTCTTCATTTCTTCAATTCCATATAGCTTAGATAATCTAGTTTAATAAGTATGTATTGTAATATTTCATCTTTGATAGTTTAGGTTTTGTTCTTGGTTAGTTTTAGAGATTTTTCATCATGCATGCATCAACGGAGAGGTTTTTCATCATGAATGCATTAATATTTTTAATATTAAACATTTAAATCTAGTTTCTAGGTTTCCAATGTTAATTAAATCACATATCTTAATTAGGAGGATTTGTAATCTTTCATCTATGCTGATTTGGGTTTTTTTTTTTGCTTAAATTTACTATGTTCTAATTGTGCATGCATCAATGAAGATCTTTAGATGCTTTCAAACTAATTGCATGTTATCTATTTGAATCTTATGCACCTTGTAGAGGTCATGATTATTTATTGGAGAGGTGATTAATTATGTGATTTGGTTTATGCATGCTATAGTTTTGAAGTTGTAGGTTGACATTCATGGATTTAGTTAATAAATCTCTTAGATAGAAGGTTTTATAGAAGTATCCATAATTTTGTAAATATGAATTACATAGATTCATGACCATTTTATTTTGCTTGCTCTTATTCAATCTTAAATTGGTTGCCCATGTAAATCATACTAGTAATATATCTAAAGTAATAATTAGTAATATGCTTCTACATAGAAATCTTTGTAACCATTGATGTCTATTAAACTTATTATATATTTGAATGATCGGGTAAGCTTATTATTTAATGTATAAAGGTTTTAAAGATGATAAACAATTTAGAAAGAATTAAAGGTGTGCATAATAAAGTTGAATTTTTGTCAAATCTCATTTAATTAGCCTTAACTTAATAAGTGAATTTTTATGTTTTAATTATTCAATAGAAACAAATTAGGAAAAATAACATGCTTATGTTAAATGTTTCTTTTGAAACATAATTAAAATCTTATTTAAATTCAAGTTCTCTAATTATTAAAGTAATGAATAAATTTTATTTTTTTATTCTTTTTACCAAATACAAAAGTATTTAAAGAAACAAGAACTTTATAATACAATCAATTATCATGAACTCTCTCTTTAAGAATAAGTCATCTCATTCTCTTAAATCAACTAATCTCATAACTCAAAATGCTTTAATTCCATAAAGAATAGTTGTAAAAGTTGTTCTTCAATAACAAAAGAAGCTTAACATAACTGAAGAAATTTGAAAGAGTGCCAATGGTATTTAATCAATGTTTCATTGCTTGGGCGAATTGTAATTGCCAATTGGAATTTATACGAATCAATTTCGAATGCCATAAGGTGAAATGAGTCGACTTCTCCATGAAAAAATGAACAACTATTGGCAAATTCTCCCATACACATGTAAATGTAACGCATTGAAACTTGGCGAACATGGCATCGGTTACCATTACCTAGTCGACTATGTGAAAGGCAAATACTGCCTGAAAAAAGTCAAATGCAAACTTTTCTTGATGATTAGATGGAGTAACAACCTAGTAAACCCGATAAAGCTAGGCGATTGGGCCACCATGAAATGTCTCACAATTTGCCAAAATGAACACCATGAATCCTTAAATTCACCAAAATACAAAAATTCACCACTAAATTATACCCTGGTAGTTGATCACCAACCTTGTGCCGTTTGAACTAGCAGGGTGATCTTGTATCCCCTAGCCCTTTTTTGTCAATATGTATCTTTAAATTATAAATTAATGGAAAAGGTCTATTCATCAAAACAAGCAAGCAAGCACAAAACAAACACATACTTTTGGTTTTAGACTCAAACATGTCAACAAGCAAGTTGTTTTCATGTGCAAATGTGAAAATGGAATTTGAGGAAATTCCAAACACTTAAAAATGAATGTTTTCATCCTATTTAAAAAGAATTTGCACTTTACATGGCATACATTTGCACAAATGTGCAATAACAAGCCATAATATGCATGGAAATAGCAAGATAAGCATGAATTGATGAGCAAGTTTGAAAATGTCCACTTACTTGGAGATCAAAGAGCCAAAATAGTAAGAATCATAAACTTTGAAGACTGATTCTCCTCCAAATTTGAATTCTCAAAAATGAGCAATGAAGGGTCAAATTTGACATAAGAATGCCAAAAAAATTGTCTCCAAAGGCAATAACATGCATTAAAACTCAAAAACAACCCCTATTGATCCAAATGTATGGGCTGAAAATGTCATTTTAAAAGTTTTTTAATAAAAATGTCCCTTTTCATGCAAAAACCTGGATCATTTTTACAAAAATGTGGCCAAAAAATCCATTTTTTTGAGTCATTTTTATTTGGGAATGAAAAAACGTGACTTTAAAACACATAAAGTGGATTAAAACATCCAATTTTCTGGGCATTTTAAGCAAAAATGTGATTCATAGAAGGCATGAAATGAAGCTTTTTTTACATCTAAAGGAAAAAATAAGTTCTTCAATAGCATATATATGAATCAAAACCTCAAAACAACTTATATTTAAGGCAAAAAGTGATCAAAACTGCCCCAAATCTAGGTGTTGTTCACAAAAATGTCGCTCAAAAATGCCATGAAATGAACCATTTTTTTCATGAGATTCAACACCTAGGGAAATATAATGCCAAAAGATGCAAAAATGACCCTCTTCTTGGGGAATTCAAGTCATATCGTGGGCAGATATGCTCATTTTTAGTGAAAAATGCGTTCTTGGAGAGGAAAAACATTAAGTTTTTTTCCCTTCTTTCTTCAAATTTCGGTTTATCATTTGTAAATGCACGAAACATATGCAAAATGCATTCTCCAAGTCTTATTACATATTTTAAAAACATGTAATTGATCTATTCATGCAAAATGCACTCTAGAAGTGTCATTGCATATTTTTAAATCATATTTGAAGGTAAAAATGCATTCTCCAAGTGTCATTACATATTTCAAAAATATAAAAAACTTGCTCTAGGAGGGTCATTGCACATTATAAAAACTCAAATATGCATTGCTCACTCTAGGAGGGTGATTGCATATTTTAAGTCAAAGGCATTTACATGCTTTTAGTTCAAAAGCCCATTCTTTAGGAGCATTTGCATATTTACATGCAAATGGGTTTCAAGGACATATTTGCACAACTTAAGTAATCAATTAAGCACACGTTTATTTAATTTTTAAAGAAATATCACTTAATTAAGTCTTAAATAATATTTACACTATATAGCTTAATTTATAATGTGAAAATATCATTCAAAAAGTATTATTTACTAAGATATTTTGAATTAAAACTCAAAAGTTAAATCAAACCATATAGTTAACATAGTCACTTAAGTGAAAATTAAAAAGAAACACAACTTAGAAATATAACATAAAGTACAATATAGTTACATTAAGTGAAAATTTAAAATGATGAACTTAAAAACATAACATAAAGTGAATGTCAACTTTAAAATATAACATGATATTTTAATTGATAAGTAGGAGATAATTTCCACAGCAAGTCAAATTGTGATATTGCTATCAAGATTTAACTGTGTGATTTTTGAGTCAAACTCATTGACCCATGTTTCATGAGTAGTGATTCGACATGAATCCATCTCTCATTGGATCTAGGTGATGCTCATAAGGGTGAAGCACTGGGACTTCTTGGGAGGTCACCCATCCCAATACTACTCCACCCTGAGCGTGCTTAAGTACGAAGGTTCCTCCATGGTTAAATCCAAAGCTTGCAACCCCATTTGCAAAACCTTCACCAAGTGTTGTGCCTTATGAACCATTCATTAGAAAGCCCCTTAAGCTCATCAATTGATAAGTAGGAGATAATTTCCACAGCAAGTAAAATTGTGATATTGCTATCAAGATTTAACTGTGTAATTTCTGAGTCAAACTCATTGACCCATGTTTCATGAGTAGTTAAGATTTGGATTTAACCATGGAGGAAACTCCACAGTTAAGTGTGCTCATGCTGGAGTAGTGCTGGGATGGGTGACCTCCCGGGAAGTCCCAGTGCTTCACCCCTATGAGCATTACCTAGATCCAATGAGTGCTAAGTGTTCCATTTATTCTCATGAGAGATGGATTCGTGTTGAATCACTACTCATGAAACATGGATCAATGAGTTTGACTCAAAAATCACAAAGTTAAATCCCGATAGCAATATCATAATTTGACTTGCTGTGGAAATTATCTCCTACTTATCAATTGATGAGCTTAAGGGGCTTTCTAATGAATGGTTCATAAGGCACAACACTTGGTGAAGGTTTTGCAAATGGGGTTGCAAGCTTTGGATTTAACCATGGAGGAAACTTTTTAGTTAAGCGCGCTTAGGCTGGAGTAGTACTGGGATGGGTGACCTCCCGGGAAGTCCCAGTATGAGCATCACCTAGATCCAACGAGTGCTAAGTGTTCCATTTATTCTCATGAGAGATGGATTCATGTTGAATTACTACTCATGAAATATGGATTAATGAGTTTGACTCAAAAATCACATAGGTAAATCCTTATAACAATATCACAATATGATATTTTAATTCGTGCAATTGTACCTGGAGAGTCCACTTTTGGGGCACTAAAATGGTCATATCTTTTGATTTCCAACTTCAATTAAGTCCTAAGATATACCAAATCAAAGGGGAAATTGAAAGCAATGACTTAAGTAAGACCAAAAAACCAAAATCCAACAAGCACATGCTCAAAATAAGAAAAATAATGTTGAAGGCTTCAAAAATAAGCATGGGCTCAACAAACATAAAAACTAAAAAGGCTTGACGAAAACCTTTTGTAAGAGGATTAATTATATCAATTGGAATTGATTAGTTGATCAATACTAACTAATTAAATAGTTAACTAAACTCAAAGAAATGTGAAACTAAGTCAAAAAAAAATTGTATTGTTACCTGCATTTTGTGTTGACAAAATGTAGGATGACAGATTGACCAATCTATTACTTGTATATTAGTTAATGGAGATACATGTTTTTAATTTACTAGTTGGGGATTTTTGTTAGATTGTGGTGACTGATCAGGAAAGTACTATACATACTTCATAAATAGTGGGGTTCAGGTAGTAGCCGACATGGTAGCTGATATATTATGGCTGACATATGGCCGACATGTTATAACCCTAAAGCGGTTTAATACTTGTATAAAAGGGCTTAGCGTTGGGTTTTTTTTATAATGTTGTGATACGAAATTGGTTCTTGCGGTGGTATTGAGCTGTAAGGGATTACGGATTGTAATCAGGTTGTAATCACTGGATTGTAATAAGATCGGACTTGCTGTTTGGTGGACATAGCCCAGGGATTGGGTGAACCACGTTAAATCTTGGTGCCTTGTGTTCATTTCTATGTGTTCTATTATTTTTGTTATTGGTTATATTTGCATGTAGTTTTTATTTCTGTTCGTGGTTTATCCTAACAATTTTCTTATCTACAATTGATCATCAGGTAAAGGTTAACTACATTAAAATATTAGTTGGTTGTAGTAGTATTGGTTCTTTATTACGTTTCCAAAGAAATATATTGTCTTTATTGATATTTTGATAATCATTGCCTCAATTTCCTATCTTAATTCCACTTTAATGTTATCTTTATGTGACTATTTGATAGTAAGATTATTTTATATTGAAGCTTGTTAACATACATAATTGTTAAACCCATTTTTTCATAAATTAGAAAAGCAAAAGAGCAAAATATCATACAAGAATCGAGCCATGTCTTGGTTTAACAAAATACCTTTATATTAATAGTATTGTATTATACAGAGTACCAAATATGAACATAGCTAGATGTGTTTATAGAGGTCATTATATAATGTACATTTATTTGAGATAATATGCAAAAAAAAAAACTAAGGGCTAGTAATTCCCTAATAAAGCACTAAAGCTAAGAGAGGAATTTGCATAACAAATAGAGACCTAAAAGTTGAAAGATGCCTAGAGAAAAGAGCTCATAATATCTAAAGTAGGGACCTATTACAAAATAGATATCTTAAGTGATGGACAAAATTTTCTTAAGAGTTAATCTTGGCAATAAAACTATACAAAGGGATGCAAAATCTGAGACCTAAATCAAAAAGCTCATGGATTTCAGCCTTTCAGAAACCCATAATGTACTCTTTGGCCTCCTCTTTTTCGATATAAGTTTGTCCCATCATATGCACTAGTGGGTTCTTTTTCTTGCTTGGTTTGTTGAATTTAGGTAGTACAAAATCCAAGTCATTGAGGTTATTGAAGTCAATTAAGGTCATTGGTTGTTAGCCAAAGGCACAGAGGTAGTTAACTATCTAGTCATTATTAGCATCTCAAATGATACCTCTCCACCTTAACATGAGTTGAATACTTGCATACATATTAGGCTACACTAAATTGAAATGAGCTTGGTCTGTAATGTGCAGGATAGGCCTCTTATTGATTCTGGCATGCAGCAAACTCCCTAGAGGATGGACTATATAGTCTTCAGGGTAGGTAATTTGTAGGATGATAGTGATGTTAAATACAACATGATCAAGCCCCTCAAGCCAAGTATCTTCAAAGAGATTATTGTAAATGTGAATGATAATCCAAGGAGTGACTTGGAATCTAAAAAAACAAGCTACAAACAATCTAATTACTTCATTTTTGGTCCTTCATGTATAGTAATATTTGAAACACTTCTCACCTATTACCCTAGAGACTGCTAGCCTAAACATATTGTCTACATCTTTGAGCATTCTATTCCACCTTTTAGGTTTAACCAAACTAGTGAAAGACATAGTTTGATATTCATATGCATGAAACAAAATAATAGTGGATTCCATACTATCTTGAGGGATTAAAGGTACTAGCCAACAAGACAAATAAGGGGGATAGGTATAAAGATGATAAGACACATATGGAAGTGTAGGAAGGGATAAATGCCTTTTAAAGGCATGGAAGAATTGAATGTATGGGAAAAACTATTGTAGAGAGTTGAAAGGAAATTTGAAAATCAAGTGTTGGAGAAAGTAGCACTAAAGATTGCTATAGATCAAGTAGAACTATCTAGCATTCTTGCTGCACTAGAAACATCTGTCAGTAATGTTATTTCTTTATTTGTCAAATTAAATGACACATCTATCTTCACAAAGGAGATCAAGGATAAATTTTCCAATATAGATGAGGATATGAAGGCAAGTGCACTTCATGTGTCACTTGATCCAAGTTGTAGTTATGCACATTTCACAAAGATCAGATAGATGACAAATCTTCAAGCAGAATTATTGAGGGAAGAAGCTAGAATTAGGGCCACACTTATAGAAATTTAGGGCATGATTGTTCCAAACATGGATGCACTACAAAAGAACATTGAACATGCAAAGACTCTCATCCATAATAATAACTTCTTCATAGCTGACCACATGATGGAACTATTAACAAAGGTACAGATAGCCTTGCATGCAAGTAAGGTATTGAAAGAGGGGACAAGACTATGGTACTAATTCTAAAGGTACATTTTGATTTCTTGTCACATTTTTCTATTAACTTGTAGATAATATAAACCTTTGACATTTACGTCAAAAAGGGGGAGAAATAACTATAAGGGGAAGAAGATTATCTTTATAGAATATTATTTATAAATGGGGAGAAAAATACTATACTCCAAATGTATGTATATAGGAGATATATATATATATATATATATATATATATATATATATATATATATATATATATATATATATATATATATATATATATATATATATATATATATATATATATATATATATATATATATATATATATATATATATATATATATATATATATGATAGTAGTATAATATTATGCAGACACATGTACAAATAAGTAGAAAATATCTTTACAAAAGCAATTTTGAAAAATTAGAAAAATAGAATATTTTACCAAGCTACAGTAGCAGGAAGTCAAAACTGAATTGAAGACATAGAATGTTGATAAATGAAGTTTTTGACTTATAATTTTGAGTATTCAGCTAATTGGTATGATAAGTGTTTTTGTCACTAATGCCAAATGGGGAGATTATTGACATTAAGATCAATTTGTCTATTAGTGACTTAACACTTGGTTAGTTGGTTACATTGCTACCAAGCCTACAATTTCTATCAAGCCTATCATTCACTCAGTAGTGTTAACCAAGTATTTCAGTTACTCCTAAGCTAAATAGCTAGAATTCAATTCATGTTGAGCTTCATAGTGTCTGTCGAGCACTTGAGATAGTTTACAATGTTTTCCAAGTTGTACAATGTAAACCAAGTGTAGCAGTGGCAACAGAGCTATCTAGCAGAAGTGAAGAAGATCATAGTGTTAACCGAGCCATCCAATAGAAGTGAAGAAGATCATAGTGTTAATTGAGCTCTATAGTGTTAACAAAGTTCTATAGTGTCTATCGATCTCTCAATGTTATTGATGTGAATCTAGTGTTAACCAAGTTATGCAGTGTCAACAGAGTGATTTAGTATCTACCAAGTTTTTCAGTGTTATCGAGTGACACAGTGTTGACCAAGTTCTTGCTACTTGAAGTGATCAATATGGACTAAGCTTCAACTTCAACTGAGTGCTAGAGTTTTTTGAGTGTTGATAGTGCTTGCCAAGTATCAGAACATCACCAATTTTTTCTTCAAAACCTGAGTTACAGCAGTTGGGTTGACTTTGTGAATTATGATTTATTTGGTATTGTAACCCACTCAAGTAAGTAGTTAATTGGATTGATGTATATTTAATATATAGTATCACATACAAAATATATGAATGAGAAGTATTAAGAAGTAGATGAGAGAGAATTGAAGGCTACAAGTAGTATATGGTACAAAAAATATTTGTCTATCACAACAAGGTGATCTTTGCAATTCAAGAGATCTCAACTAGCAAATCAAAGTTGCAGATCAAAGATCAACCACTGATTCATCCTAACAGGTGGATCAATAAAATCCTTTTGTAGGGTAGACTTAACTATCTTTTTCTAAATCTCTTAATCTTGTGCATACTTCATTGTATGTTTGTAAATCCTTTCACAATGTGGACTAATAGTCCTTATTGCTCCTAATAGGGTAGATCATCAGAAGTGATTAATTGTAAGTCTTAATAGGCCAACTTTATACTGTAGCACTAAAGCTTGTGGGTACCATCCACACCCCAATTTTACTTATTTATTGGAAGGTTTCTAGGTCACCATATCTTGTGTCAAAGTGTTATGAATATTTTATTGCTTTTGTTCTTCCATGCATGCAATTAGATCAGAATAACATATGAAGGATTAATTGGTGAAGTGAGTTAAAGTTTTATTGGTTCCTGATTCACACCGCCCCTCTTAGTAACCTAGCCTACCTTATATTTCCAACAATTGGTATTAGAGAATTTGGTTCTCAAATCAGAATTTTGACAGCTTGAGAAAAGATCAAAGGCAATGGAGGAATATAGGCTAGAAAAAACTATTAAGAATGAGAAGTTGGATCTAGAATTGGCCATTGGAAATATTAGAAAAGAAAAAGAGCATCTCTATCAATCCCTACAAAGAAGGAAGGAACTAGCAGCACATTTAAATGACAATCTCTCCATTGAAGAAAGAATTGAAGACTTATGCCATGAAAGATGCTCAGATGAAGCAGATGTAGCAATCAAAGATCTACTTGAGAATAATCTTACTCTTCAAGAAGAAGTCAAAAATTTGAAAAGAGAAAAATCCAATCAGTCAAGATGTGTGAAGTCATGGAAGAAAAAGACAAAGCTAAAGAAGAGATAGAACAAAAAGATAATGAAATCCATCAACTATCCCTTCAGCAAATAGATTTTATTGATCAACTCACTGGTGTAAATGAAGAACTCTTGAATCTAAGATTAGAGAATGAAAGACTATAGCATTATCTTAGCATTGAAAAGAAAACCAATGAAAGGATGATGAAATCTCAAGAAAGTATGAATTAGTTGATTGAGAAAATTAGTATAGACACAAAGGAAAAGCTATATTAGGATATACAGAAGAAGCTAAATCATCTCAGCAAGAAGCACAAAAGAAAAAAAGACCTACTTGTAATCAATTTGGTAAGATAGGTCATACATCAAAAAAAAGTTGGAGCAATGGAAAAGAAAAATTAAATGGAAAGTGTTACAACTGCAATAAGTATGGACATAGAGCAAGTGAATGCAAAGAGAAATCTAGGTTTGAAGGAAAATGCTATAGCTGCAATAAACAAGGACATATATCTTCAGAATGTAAGACCAAGAAGTTGAATTCAACAAAGTAGACTGTGAAAGAAAAATTATGTATGGGATTAGAAAACATGTTGTAGATGTCACATTTGTGGTGAAATGGGAAAATTGGAGCAAATTGTATGAAATGTCATATGAGGAAAAGAGACACTACAAAGAGATGTTTTGTTTGTATAGAACTTGGACATCTTGCCAAGAACTGTATGAATAAAGGAAAAGTTGAAGATGAAAATAAAGACAAAGCTAAAAACATCAAAAAACAAATGAGTTAGCAATGGGTGCAAAAATCTCTAGAGAATGCAAGCCAAAGTCTTGAAATTGTTGACCCAAATCAGTGATTTGGGTGGTCCAACCATTTCAACTTAGTTAACTATGGAGATCACTGGAACTATGATTTAAAAGAAGTCATCTAACATTAGTTCCAACTAGCAAGTAGAAAGATCCATATCAACATTCAAGATGCACAAGGATGACTAAGTGATGATGGAAATTATAGACCTTACCAAGCAAGGTCAGTTCACAAGACCTTACCTAGCAAGGTTGGGTTGCATATTGTTTTAGGATGTAGATGTCTAGTTGTTGGTGACTCTACCAAGTACCAAGACCTTACCCAGCTAAAGGTGTGTCCCAAGCATTGAAGACTAAATCAAGTGGGGAACAATGTATCATCAAGCAATTATATGTACAAAACATTAATGGCGGTTGAAAAGAAGAAACCTGTTAAAAGGAAGAAATTAATTGTCTCTTATTTCACCACAAATTTTATAGAGCAAAGAGTGAATCCAGAGCCCTTGAGTGATTTGAGCATTTTTTGTTGAAGATTTCTTGCATTTTCAGAAACCCTACTGAGAAATGGCATCATCAAGCAGCAAAGTCAAGAAAGGTTTGGATATGCTAGTTTTTGGACTTGACTATAAGGCACCTACATTCAAGTTGAGTCCAAAAATTATAGATGTGCTCGAACCAACTGGTGCTCAATCTCAAATTCCATCTAAGGTACTTCTTGTCCATGATATCCATTCATTCTACCACTATTCTATTTAGGAACTCAAAACTCTAGAGATGAATGAAGTGTTCACTGAATTATGTGTGGATGGTGTATTGAAGCCCAAACACCAACATTTGGAGACAAAGGGTTTGATACATTTCACATATGCCAAGGGATTTTTAATTCAAATGGAAAAGATTTATCCTGATTTGTGTTCATAAAGGAAAATTTTGGCTAGATCACCCCATTCAGATAACAAATAAAATAATTCACAGAATCACTAGATTACTAATGTTGAATAAAGAAAAGATGGCCAAAACCCTAGCTCAATTTGAATTGGTGAAGCAAACTCTTGCCAAGTGGGATAGAAGAGGCATGAAGTTAACTGTTGTGATAGACATGGAGTTAAAGTTTGGGATCCATGCAATTTCTCATAAAATCTACAGCTAAAGCTGGTTGAATAGTGTGTCGTGTGAAGCAATTGACCTGGCTTACAAGGTTGTGAAGAACAACATGACCTTCAACCTTGCAGATTTGTTGTTGAATCAATTCAACAAGAACATGGAGAGCATATGAGTGTCAAAGAACAACTTGTATAATTTTGGTTCTCTCTTGACATGTCTACTTTTCTACATTTAGAAGTTTTTGCCTTCCAAAGGATTTATAGTGTGGAGAAAAGATATTCCAGTACCATATCAAATAAATGAGTTCATAGCAGAAATGAATGAGAATTTTAGCAATATTATAGACAATTATTTTGAAACTTTCAATGAGAAAATGTAGAATAGATTTAGGATACCTAGGAATCTTGTGGAAGATTAGGAACAAGATATATGTTTCATGGTTGATTGTGAAAAAATTTACATTCAGGTAGTCAGACCTAGAGTGGCATGGGTTAAACCTCTGGAATATGAGTTTAACATAGATAACACTAAAGAAATTATTGAAGCTTTGTTGAATGAGCATGTAGATCCTAAAGCCACTTATTTTGGAACTTATGATGAGGTCAAAGCAAGAATTGAACTTGAAATAAAGTTTCCACAAGAAGTAAGCAAAGAAAGGAAAAGAATAGAAAAGATGATGAAAAATACCAAGCAATCAAGTTCTCCTCTCATGCTTACTGAAGGAAAAGGTGAAGATGAAGATAATGAATATAATGCAGAGGAAGCATAATCCAAGGAAGAGGATCCTCCAAAGAAGAAGGGGAAGGTTATTATAACCAAACCTACTAAAGCTTCCACTACTGTATTTATAAGAAGGTCTACCAAGTCCAAAAGGAAACTAAAGTTGGGAGAAGAAGGTCTACCCCCACCCTTCAGGACAAACTAAAAAAATTGGAAGAAGGATCTGATATAACTAGTTTTAAGTCACTCAAATATGAAACCAAGAATTTTCAAGAGAAGAAGAAGATTGAAGACATTCTTCTATCAAAATTGGGTAAGTGGAAGTACTCACCTGATGAGCTTATACAGCAAGTTCCTAATGCTCCTCTAAATGCAGTCAAACCTAGATGGGAAAATGCAATGAAGACTGCTAAGGACATCTATGAATAAACCTTCAAACAGCTTATACCAAGTCTTAGTGATAAAGAGGTGAAAGAAGCACTGAAAAAGAATGAGAAGAAGATTATGCCAAAGTTTAACACATGTCTAATATTGATGAAAGATATTTAATCTCTAGTGAAGTTAGCTACTACCACCTAGAAAAACATCTATTAGTTGCACAAGCCTAGTGATTTTGTTGTGCAAATAGATGACAAAGATGGTAAAGAAGATGATGAAGAAGAAGTAGAAATAAAAGATGATGAGATTAATGATGTCAATCTTGATGATAAGGAAGAAGATCGGGAAGCCATTGGAGGAAGTCTTCTAGAAATCTAGAGCATTGAAGAAATTGATGCAAAAAAGATTGTAGCAAAAGTCATGACTTCCTTTCCTCATTCTCTGAGTAAAGCCTCAATGCAATTAGGCTTAGAGAAGGCTTCTACTAAGTTGGTTGTGGGTACTACTAAAATACCTAGCACCCAACCAATCTCTAGATCCATACTACTGAGTGTTTCAATGACTAAAGTGCCTAACACTTCATTTTTTGAGCAGCAAGTCTTCCCAACATCAAGCTTTATTGAGCAGCAACAAGGTATTCCTATTGTTAGTACTATTTCTACTATTTGTACAATTAGTGCAACTCCTACTTTTTCAACTATTTTTCCACCATGGCAAGTATAATGGCAGTTGAGAATTAGTCTCAACCAAGCACTGAAGTTTTGAATAAAGGATAAGAAATTTTTTTGTCAATAACTTCCATAGAAAAGGGTAAAGAGGAAGAAATTGATCTAGATGAGGATACTATTATTCCAAACTAGGATATCTCTAACCTCCCTCCTAATCAAATGGATACCCTAGGTGAACTTTTGAAGAAAAGAGCTAAGAAACAAAAGCTTTAAAAAGATCAAAAGAAGAAAATTCAAGTCCTTGAGGAAATAAAGAGTGTATTTGTTGATGCTCTAAGTATTGAGGTTGATGAGAAACAACCTATATTGGATCAATTAGCTGAAATTTTCCACAAGTACAATGAAGAATTGAATAGACAGGAAAAACTATTGTAGAGAGCTGAAAGGAAATTTGAAAATCAAGTATTGGAGCAAGTAGCACTGAAGATTACTATAGATCAAGTAGAACTAACATTCTTCCTATATTGGAAACATCTATCAATAATGTGGTTTCTCTATTTGTCAAATTAAGTGACACATCTATCTTCACAAAGGAGATCAAGGATAAATTGTCCAAGATAGATGAGGATATGGAGGTAAGTGCACACCAACTGTCACTTGATTTGAGTTATACTTCTACACATTTCAAAAAGATCAGATATCTGACAAATCTTCAAGTAGAATTATTAAGGGAAGAAGCCAAAATTAGGACCATGCTTGCAAAAATTTAGGGCATGATTCTTCCAAAACATGGATGCACTACAAAAGCACATTGAACATACAAAGACTCTTTTCCATGATAATAACTTTTCCATAGATGACTACATGATGGAACTATCAGCAAAGGTACAAATAGCCTCGCATGCAAGTAAGGTATTGCAAGAGAATTAGGACAAGACTATGGTACTAATTCTAAAGGTACATTCTAATTTCTTGTCACATTTTGGTATTAACTTGTAGATAATATAAACATTTGGCATTTATGTCAAAAAGGGGGAGAAATAAGTGTATCTATAAAGGGAAGAAGATTATCTATATAGAATATTATTGATAAAGGGGGAGAAAAATACTATACTCCAGATGTATGTATATAGGAGAGATATATGTATGGGGGAGTAGTATAATGATATGCAAACACATGTATAGATAAGTAGAAAATATCTTTACAAAAGCAATTTTGAAAAATTAGATAAATAGAGTATTTTACCGAGCTATAGCAGTAAGAAGTCAAAACTGAGTTGAAGACACAGAATGTTGATAAAGGAAGTTTTTGACTTATCATTTTCAATATTCAGATAATTGGTATGATAAGTGTTTTTGCCACTAATGCCAAAGGGGGAGATTTTTCAAAATTAAGGTCAATTTGTCTATTAGTGACTTAACACTTAGTTAGTTGATTACATTGTTACTAAGCTCCACAGTTGCTACCAAGCTTATCATTCACATAGTAGTGTTAACCAACTATTTCAGTTGCTCCCTGGCTAAGTAGCTAGAATGTAGTTCATGTCGAGCTTTAGAGTGTCTACCAAGCAACTGGGGTAGTTTATAGTATTTTCCAAGTTGTATAGTGTAAACTAAGTGTAGTAGTGGCAATTGATCTATCCAGTAGAAGTGAAGAAGATCATAGTGTTAACCGAGCTTTATATTTTTAACCAAGTTCTACAATTTCTATCGAGCTTGCAATGTTAATGATGTGAATCTATTGTTGGCCAAGTTATGCAGTGTCAACTAAGTGATTCAGTATCCATCGAGTTTTTCATTGTTCACCGAGTGACACAATGTTGACTGAGTTCTTGCTACTTGAAGTGATTAGTATGGACCGAGCTTCAACTTCAACCAAGTGCTAGAGTTTTTCAAGCTTTGATAGTGCTTGTCAAGTATTAGAACTTCACCAAGTTTTTCTTTAGAACCCAAGTTATAGAATTTGGGCCGACTTTGTGAATTATGATTTATTTGGTATTGTAGCCGACTCTAGTAAGTAGTTAATTGGATTGATGTATATGTAATATATAGTATCACATCCAAAATATATGAATGAGAAGTATTAAGAAGTAGATGAGAGAGAATTGAAGGCTACAAGTAGTATATCGTACAACAAATATTTATCTATCACAACAAGGTGATCTTTGCAATTCAAGGAATCTAAACCAGCAAATCAAAGTTGTAGATTAGAGATCAGCCACTTATTCATCCTAACAACTGCATCAGTCAAATCCTTTAACAAGGTAGACTTAACTTTCTTTTTCTAAATCTCTTAATCGAGTGCATACTTCATTATATGTTTGTAAATCCTTTCACAAGGTGGACTTATAGTCCTTATTGCCCCTAATAGGGCAGATCATCAGAAGAGATCAATTATAAGTCTTAATAGGCAAACTATAGCACTAAAGCTTATGGGTACCATCCACACCCTAGTTTTACTTTCTTATTCGAAGGTTTCTAGGTCACCATATCTTGTGTCAAAGTGTTATGAATGTTTTATTGCTTTCATTGTTGCATGCATGCAATTAGATCAAAATAATATATGAAGGATTAATTCGTGAAGTGAGTTAATTTTTTATTGGTCCTTGAATCACCCCTCCCCTCTCAATAATCTAGCCTCCCTTATATTTCCAACAATAATATGTCAAAAATCACTCATGCTTATGGTTAATGTCATGGTTAGTGACCTTAAGGGTAGGAATTGATAGGTGGACATAAGTCTTAAGAGGAATATGACCCTGAAAAAGCTAGGATAGGTGACATGGAAAGGATTGTATGTCTCAAAAAAGTAAGATTTAGATTAGTATCTAAAATAGGTCCTTTGAGCTTATATTCTAGTACTTTATGAGTATGAGCCTTCGGGGAGACATCTAGCTATCGATGAGGACAAGTTTTATTTAGAGGAGGAGATTAGGGGAATTAAGTTAGTAATCATTATTTCGAACTAGAATTAGTTATTTATGGAATCAAGTCTTAAGTTGTGGATTATTGATTCTAAGGTGAGAATGAAGTCTACATTATAGCCTAAGATTCTCTCTTAACCCTTATTATTATAGAATTTATGTTTTATGTCATTTGTTGTATCTTTGTTTTCTTTAAAATTTTGAACTGTTGGTTAGAGGTATGCCTTAATGGTTGTATAACTTAACCTCTTCTCCATCTCCTTCTTAATTGGCTAGATTATATGTCTTCTTATTCCCTTCGCGATAAATGTGTTGAGTTCTTATTTCTTCATATTTTTCCAAGCTAGTTAATGTGTATTCAAGCTTAGAGTTAATCCTCCAATATGGGGTGCTTCTATTCCTTATTGCATTTAGTATAATTTGGGAGTCTCCTTTAATTATTACCTTATTCGTGCATAATTCTAAGCCTATATTTAGTCCTTCCATTAGTGCTTCTATATCTATTATGTTATTAGTCATATCTCCTAAAGGTTTATCTCATTTGACCATCCATTTACCTTCATTTGAATGAATAATACACCCAGTTTCTACCTATTGGGGTTGCATGTAGTACTACATTAAAGTTTAACTTTTCCCAACCCATTGGAGGTGGTTACCATTTTCACTCTAGTGTGGAATGTTTATTTGATTTGGCATACATTAGGGGAGGATTTATTAGATGAGTCAAGTTTTTCTTCATCTTTGTGTCCTAGTCTAAGAATTTACCCTCTTCTTTGAAAGAATTTATAAGGTTGTTATTCATTACCTTTGTTATGTTGGCTTCAATTTTGTTGAGTAAGTAGGTTAGTGTCATTTCTTCTTCTTTGAATATTCTCTTATTTCTTTCTTTCCACATTTCTCACATGAGGATTGGAGTGAGAAATTTTCCAAATATTGTTATATATTTGTTGGAAGTCTAATAGGGAAAGTAAGATACTAAGAGGGGGGTAGTCATGAATCAAAATCTATAAAACTTTAAAACTTTAAATATGAACCATATTTGATGTCTCCATCATAAACCCTAGTTAAGTCTTAACCTTGTATCAATGCAATCACCTATGATTCACCTCAGAACTTCACATCCAAACTTATCTCAATCACACATACATGAATTGGGTCTAAAACCCTCCTTAAATAGTTGTTTGGTGAAGATTATAGATCATTATCAACGATTGAGATTCATCCCTTTTTCCACTTGAACCTTCTAATTTTTTAATTGGTGGATTACATTTCATAGGGATTAATGATCTTCATTATCATTCATATCAACTCCTTGATTAGCTTCTCAATCTATAAGACCTACTTCAAGCTTGACAAAAATGATTTACATAAGTTTTTGTGACATTACAAACTCATATACAAATACTATTTTACTTATCACTAGCACTCTTCTGATGCTCGATGCATATTGTTCTTCATGCTTTCCCTCGGCCTTAACTCTGCTCAATTTATACTGTAAAGTTTCTATCTCGCTCAGCATATATTGTATCCTGAATCACTCGACATTCACTAAATTGTTCAACAACTCTTAACTGTACTTGGCACTAATTGGTGCTTAGCATGAATCAAATATATACACTTTATATTATACTTGCTTGACTTGTATAGTGGCTTGGTCTCAGTGTTGACTAACCAACATTGCCCAGAAAATGACTAAGTATCTTGCACTAATAGACAATACCTAGATTGCCTTTAGGGTCAACAATCTCTCCCTTTGGCATTAGTGGGAAAAACACTTATCATGATCAACATGGCATGCTCAGAAAAACTTCAAATTTTGAAAATTCCAAAATCTACAAAAAAAACTCCCCCTAAGGATGTGCTTCATACCTTTTCTCAGCTTTGCATCTATATATACATGCACTGGTTCAATCTTTATTTCCCCTTGAGCTTGATCATGCATTATTTTCCCCTTATTTTTGTCACAATTATTGTGGGGTAGTAGAAGGGGTTAAATCATAATTATCCAAAATGGTTTATGAATATACAAAATTATTGTCAGTGAGCTATCTCATGTAGTCCTCAAAGACTCTATCGCTTGAATCTCATTCTCCAATTTAGTTGTGAGATCTACCAGACTATATTCTATGGAAAAATTGGATCTCTCTTTATTATCTCTTTTGCATTTTGTAAATCCATTTGCATAACCTCCAAATGAGGTGCCAGCATAGCTTTAATTAAAATAAGCTTTGTTCTTATTCTACTATCTTTTTCCTATTAACCATGCACTAAAATTCATAGTTAAGTACGCTCAGGTTAGAGTAGTATTGGGATGGGTGACCTCCTAGGAAGTCTTGGTGCTTCACCCCTGTGAGCATCACCTAGATCCAATGAGTGCTAAGTGTTCCATTTATTCTCATGAGAGATGGATTCATGTTGAATAACTACTCATGAAACATGGGTCAATGAGTTTGACTCAAAATCACAATTAAATCCTAATAGCAATATCACAATTGTGAAAATGTACTAAACAAAAACTTGCATCCATGTTCACTATATTAGCAATATACCTTATATCAGTTTCATTCGTGTCCATTAGAGCTCTTTTTTTTTGTGAAGATAGATACATCACATAATTTCCTAAACAATATATGTACATTCTAAATGACTTTCTCCAAATTATCTACAAGTTTTCAAATCTCTACTTGTCTTATAGAAATCTCTACTACAATCTTTGACATGGCCTTCTTCTCAGATTTCCTCTTAGACCATTGCATAAGTTTTTCATTTGTGTCCATGTCTGGGTCATTCAATCTCTCCACTATTTGAACCAATTGTTCAATTATTGATTCTTGCTCATTCAAATTATCAATAACAATATGTCAAGGACTATGTCCTTGATCTCATAAAGTACCTCTTTCTATTGGTGTTCTCTTCTCATCTCCTCTTGTTTGGTCTTCCTGCCTAGCAACTCTTGAAGTCTCATCATTTGATCATATGTTAGATTATTTGCATTCCAATTTGGAATCATAATCACTTCATCAAATGTAAAAGGTTTTCCTTGTATACCTCTAGGAGACTTCAACTTTCTTTTCTTGGATTTCTTCCCCTTTAAATCTGGGGTGCTAGTGCTTGGCACAGATAGTTGTAGACTTTGAGTGGGAAATTCCACACTTGGCCTTTGAGACTTCTTAGCCCCTTTTGTCCTTATCTCTTCACTAGTTTATGTCTCTCTAGTAATTGGCACCTATTGTTCAAGTGCAGTAACCTTACTTTTCTCATTAGTGGGAATGAGCTCACCTGTTGAACTTGATTGTACAACTCCTTTGTTACCTCAATCTAAGGTCCTGAGGCACTTTTTATCACACTTACAATAGCGTGATCTACTATAGCATGTAAAATATCTTCCTTCACTTTTCCTTATATATTAATACATGCACTAACCTTATTGTCATTATTGATATTTTTAGTCCCTTGTGTACTACCACCTCCAACAGTCGACATAATGTATTGCTTGGAAAAACTCACATTTGCATGTGCTTGACTATCAAGAAGATTTAAAGTACTAACATAAATAGGTGGTTTTTTCAACCAATTGAGAAGTTACCTATCTATCAATTTTAGGATATTATTTCACTTGTACTAGCATAGGATTGGTGTTCATCAACACCTCTTTTGCTAACTTTTGTATAGGAGGTTGCTCCTTCTGCATTAGCTTGGTCAATGTAGTCTTCGCTAACTCTTCTTTTCCATGAGTCCCATATTTCTATTTATCTTCTATGGGTTCATCCTTTATGGTGATTTTTTCTATTTGTATTCACTTTCTTTATCCATTCTCTAAATTGTATCAACTAGTTGTTGAGCATCATATGTATGCCCTCTTTGTTATCTTGCTCCACTTCACTTGCCTCCTTCTCTTCCTCATCCTTGCTCAATTCATTACTAGGCACTAATCCATAGATCGTATTCCATGTCATCTTTCTCTCTTGAACTACTTCTTTAACTATGTTCTTCTGTAATAAGTGTGCTCTTCTTTTAGGAACAAATATGTTTGTATGGTTCCTCATTGCTAAATAGATTTGTCTCTTTGTCAATTCAAAGACATTTTGAGCTAATGAGGCTTCCCTTATTTTCCTTTCAGTCACTAGTTCCCATTTCCATTTACCATCAACTTTATTATATAACTCTTTTGGAATCATCTTACCTAATTCTATAGGTGTATGCCTAAAATTTACATTCATATCTAACATGTCTTCCTTTACTTTACTTTTATCATCATTACTTAAAGTATCATACTTTATATAATGAAATCTAGATATCCTTGCACAACTTCTTATATTTTCACTTATCTCATCTAGGTCTTGTGGCTTCTTATGAGTGGCTATCCTAAGTTGAATCAAGTTGTCTAACTTGGTTCTCTCTACTTCCTCTTCTTCATCATACTTCTTAACCACGAGCCTTCTCCTTGGTTTCTTCATCAGTTTTCTCAACTCTACTTCCTCAAAGGTTGTCTTCCTCTTTGTAGAGCTCTTAATTTGAGCTAGCTTTGTTATCTTGACAAATAATTTCTTCTAAGGTGTGGACACTATAGTGCTAGCTACCCTAGTCCTTTTCCTTGTTACCTTTGGTGGAGTGGGTGTTAGTTTTTTTAATAGTCTTATTTAAACTCTTCTTTACCTTAGGCTTGGGAACAACAATTTGTTTCACTTTAGTAGCTTGTGACTCAAAGAAGCCATAATCTCCTTGCCTTTACCTTCTACTTTTTCTTTCTTCATCATCATCTTATTCATTATCTTCTTCTTCATTATTATCATCTTCTTCATCACTTCTTAAATCTTCACCTTTTCCATGTGTTGTCTGCAATGGTGCTTCACCAAATGTTCTTTCTAGGGTCTTTATCATATTCTTTCTATTTCTTTCAATCTTTGACACTTTGGTTTCTGTCATGATTTTGATCTTAGCTATTTCATATGTGCCAAATGGCTCAACATTTTTGTCAATAGGTTCATCCAATAATGCAGTAATGGTAGCTACAAGCTCATCGATGTTTATTCCATACCCTAATGGCCTCAACCATACATTAAGGATATAACTACCTAAATATAGGACCAATATGTATCAACTAGGAAGAATATGTTGTCATAGTATTTTTCTACCAATGATTTAGGTATCCTTGCCCTATTTTTCATCTTTTGTTTGAATTCTTACAAATACCCATCCATTACTTTCTCAAAATCATTTCCCAAAAGTTTTAATAAACTCATTAATTTTCTTAGTCACTAGCTTCTTCTTACTCCAAGTCACATTACCAATATGAATTTTTCACATAAAACAATATGCAAACCAATAGTGAACCAAACTTACATATAGCATTCTTTTCTTTCCTAAGGCTTTAGGTTCTCCTCTAGTTGTTGAAGTTGCAAGAGAGCAAGATCATATGAATGATCTTTATTCACAATCTTCCATGCCATGTTAACTATAACATAAGGTACATTTCGTCATCTACTAGACTAAGATTATTTGTGATCCATGACCCTCACTATAAATTCTATCTTAGGATTTCTAATTGTAGAGATAGGAATTCCCTCTTGGTCCATTTTTCCAAACTATTTTCTTTAATCACCTCTCCCCTAGCAAAAAATAGATTTGACCCTATCAAGAACAAGATATCCCATCACATGACAAATGATTTATTTTTTGATTTCAATCGGTCCTCCTTCTAGCCATTACTTCATGTCATGCACACAATTTAAGGCAATCTTGATCCATTTTTCCTTGAAAACCTTAGGAAAATTTAGGGAAAGAGTTAATCCTTTCTCGGTGATATGCTTATGTTCCTCCTTCATTTTTTCATCAACACAAAGGTTATCATATGAATTATGCAATTCAAAGTCCTTACACTTTTAGAAACATCTCACATCATGGATTAAGATAACCCTAGGTGGAATGATAGATAGGGCTCTAGATGTGTTTCCTTTAACTACCATTTCATGGTAGCATTTGAACTTAGGAGGATCACAAGATTCCTTACGAATCAACTAATTACCACTAACCTAAGATGATGCCTCTTTCTCCATTGAAGAAAAACTTAATGCCATTCTTTGTGTTTAGGTTTTGATCTAAAAACTCTACTTCACTCAATAATAACACAACCACTTAATCACACTCAATTGCCAAAGGCACACTAAGAAATCTTCATTCAAATCGATGTACAACTTTTGAATCTCTCTTTCTCTTTAATATCTTGAAAACTAGTATACACAGTACATAAAATGACTTGTAAAATTTAATATATACCCCAAAAATTCAATATTAGGGCCTCATTAATGTATCATACATATAGTAGGTGTGTTATAGTTGTCTTGTCCATCTCTGTAAAACTCTCATATTTCCTTAATTTTTTCTTGGTCAATGCCACTTCAATCTTCAACTCAGGCTATGTTCCAACTTGGTTACTATAGCATCTTGGTCTTCACTAGCATTTAAAGACTCCAACACTAGCACTCAGTCATCACATGTTATTCAACTTGGCTTAGAATACTTTACTTGGTTCAAACTTCAAATATGTCCTCATGCATCTATTATTATGTTGATTTTGACTTTTATACAAATAATCTTAGTAACTCATGTATAATATTGTAGTTTGAAACACAGTTCCATACCTACCTCATCATTTATTTTGAGGTGGGGGAATCGTCTAATCCATTGGATTGGGTGATCATAATGTCACCATTTATACTATTGCTTTGATCTGATTTCTTCTTCCAAGTTTGATTCATCTGAGATCTTACTTCTTTTGCATTAACCTTTCTTTTCCATTGTTCTCTTAAACATTAGGTTTTGACTCTTAGTTCATACAATCCTTTCTTAGGTGACCAGCCTTCTAGAAATTGAAACATACTAATCCAAAAAAATTCCTTTTTCTAGATCTTCCTCTAAGATGTATCCTAGAATAGTTTGTTGCAATGTGTCCATATTTTCCAAAATATTGACAATTAACCCAAGTATTATAATCCCAATTTATGGTATTATCTTTCTTAGGTGCTTTGTCTTGATCTTTAGGTGTCCAAATGTTCTTTACTTTAGATTTACAATATTGTGCCTTATTACCATACTTCTAACATGTATAATAATAACCTTCAAATCTTGAAGTAGTTCATGGTGTCGTATTAGCCTTTGATCTACACTCATGTGCTTGATGACCTTGTTTGTTTCAATTGAAACAATAGCCATTGATTTGGGTTTAGGATTTGACTTACTAGTTTTGCTCCAACAAGTATTTCATGTATGGCCTAGTTTTCCACAATGATAGCATCTAGGCTTCTTGTTCTTTGGTTTTGTAGATCCATTCCTTTTTTTATCCTTGCTTTGATGAATCTCGTTGCTCAACACCTAATAGAAACTCAACATAGCCTAGTCTACAAGTGTCATGAGGTCTCCTTGGTTCATTCATATGCTCATTGAGAAATTTCATAACCTCTTTAGGTTTCATCATCCTTTCAATGAATACCTTTTTAGCTTTCAATTCGCTCTTTAGTTGATTGTTTCTAGATCTCAGATTTGCAATTTCTTCCATCTTTCTATAAATCTCATGATTAGCACTTAGTAACTAATTGACCATGTCAAATTGATTATGAGTCAGCCTATGTATCTCATTGATCCTTTCATCAAGACTTATAGTCATTTGCCCCTTGTCTTCATCAGCTTTGTATCTATCCTCTTTAGCCTTTTTCTTTTGTTCAATATTTTCAAATAGTCTTACTACTAGCATCTAATGTTCTCTTTTTAGTGCTCTAACTTATTCATTCATAATGTTGTTCTTTTCCAATAGATCTGATAATGTTGCATCAGATTTACTAGAACTGCATTCATCAAATAATTCTTCAACAATTTCTTCTTTGTGTTGTGTGTTATTTTGTTGAATTTCCATCTCTTTCCTTCTCTTCAAGGAGTGCCTCAATGTTTCCTTTGCAGTCTTAACTTGTTCAAACGCAAGCTAAACATCAAGCTTTTGGTTCTTAATGATCTTTCCTAATTTGTAGGCTTCCATCTTCAAGATATTTAACTCCCAAGTGGTTAGACTTCTACCAAGAATAAAAAGCTCTGATACCAATTGTTGGAAATGTAATAGGGAAAGTAAGATACTGAGAGAGGGGGGGTGAATTAGAATGTATAAAACTTTAACACTTCAAACATGAATGATATTTGATATCTCCATCATTAATCCTCATTAAACCTTAACCTTGTATCAATACAAGCATGTACTTCAACATAACATAATATCTAACATCTAATTGCATGAATAAAACTCATAAACACATAACACACTTGACACAAAGATTTAGTAATATAGAAACCCTTCAAGGTGAAGGTAAAAATATGATGGGGATGACACCCACAAAATCTTCACTATTGTAGTAATAAAGTGTGCCTATTAAGGCTACAATGTTTGATTACTTTTGATGATCTACCCTATTAGGGGTATGCCCTATTAAAGGCTTACAATATTATTATATCTACCTTGATTAAATTATTTTACATCACAACTAAGTAAGTACTTTGTTAGGAGATTTACAAAGGCCTGTTAAAGTCACTATGTTAAGATATTTAACCCTAAAATACTTGTTAGAATGTATCAGTACCTAATTCTTTGGTATGTACTTCAATGCTAATAACAAATATTCTCTATACAATATTATATCACCTCACTATGATTGATCTTAAATGACTCCTCACTACACTACTTGGTCACCTCTATCTTTCACCTTTGATTCACCTCAAAACTTCTTAATCACACGCATGTGAATTGGGTCAAAAAATCTCCTTATATAGTTATTTTTCAAAGCTTCTAGACCATGATGAATGATCTAGATTCATCCCTTTTTCCACTTGAACCTTCTAATTTTCTAATTGGTGGATTGCCTTTCATAGGGATTAATGATCTTCATTATCATGTGTAATCAACTCCTTAATTAGCTCCTTGATCTATAATACATACTTATAGCTTGACAAAATTGGTTTACATAAGTTTTGTGCCATTACAAACTCATATACAAAAACTAATGTACTTGGCACTAACAGTCTTATGATTCTTGATGAATACTATTCTTCATATTTCCCCTTGGCCTTCACTCTGCTCGGCTTATACTATAAAGTTTCTTTGTCTTGCTTAACATATATTGTATCCTGAATCACTCGGCATTCACTGAACTATTCAATGACTCTTAAGCATACTCAGCACTTACTAGCGCTTGGCATGAACTATTTATGTATACTTTACATTATACTTGTTGGGCTTGTATAGTGGATCGATCATAGTGTTGACCAACCAACATTGCCTAGAAAATGACTAAGTGTTTTTCACTAATAGGTGATACCAAGATTTTCTTTAAGGTCAAAAATATTTTGGAGTTTCCAAAAATTAGCTAGCTTTTGAGGTGGTCCCATAGGTTGTTTGGCAATGTCGAAGACCAATTGATTTTTTTACATAGCCATTGCTAGCAAGACTTGGAATAAGAACATTGGAATAATAGATGTTCTACTATCTTGGATTATGTTTTACATAGTGGACACCTCAAGGGACCCTCAAAGCCTAACTTAGTAAACCTATATGTTGTAAGGATTCTTTTTTGGGTTGTTTCCCAAAGAAATATACCTACTTTAAGGAGGCATGCTTTATCCTAGCATAGGTCTAGAGGTATCTCTACACTGTCCCATCTTTGAGAGCTGATCATATGTTCATATCCTGATTTTACTAAGTATTTTCCATTTTTTGAGGTTCCCCAAATTAATTTGTCCTTCCTTTCTGTGTGATTTTATTGTCTTTGGCTATGGAATTATTTAAATAACCTTTTATCTTATTCTGATAAGTGTGTTTCCTCAACATCTTCCCATTTCCACATTTCAATTAGATCCTCATTTGTTTTATTCATATAGTTATCAACATATTTGCCCAAATCATTGATTAGTATATCCTTGATGTTAGTGGGAAAGTTGTATTTATTTGGGGGAGGTAACCCATCCTAAGAGCCTTCCCAAAATAAAGCTTCCTCTTCTTTTCCTATATCCCATGTTAGATTATTACTTATTAGATTCTTGAACTACATCATGAAATTCTAGGTTTTGGAAGCTTTTGGAGGTTTCTTTTTTCAAAACAAAGATAGAGGATCATTGTTATTTAGGTATTTTTAGTGTAAGACTTGTACCCATTTAGTTCCATTCTCTAAATACATTCTCCATACGAGCTTGGCACCTAGAGCTTCATTTTTCCAACTCAAATATTTTATGTTAATCCTCCTACCTCTTTTGGTCTAGATATGTTTTCCCATTTAATCATAGCTAGTTTCTTTTTTCCCTTTATACCATTCCAGAAGAAATTCCTTAATTCACTATCTAGTTGCATTTCTTTGGGCAATGAAAGGCATGACATTTGATAGGTGGGGATACATGAGAGGACACATTTTATTTTGACTGCCCATCCTACTTTTTTCAACCATTTGTCGTTCCATTTTTCTATTTTCTTGTCTATATTTTTGATTAAATGTTTTCAAGATTTGGTTTCTTTCATATTTTTTATCCAATTGTATACCTAAATATTTGCATGGGAACAAGCCTCTTTTGTATCCCATTACATTACATATCCTTCTTTCCATATCTAGTTTAGTGTTTAGTAAATAAATCTCTGACTTTTCTACATTCACCATTTGTCTTGAGTCTTTCATGTAGGAATTGATTATTTATTTGAATTTTTTCCTATCCAAATTTTTGAAAAGACACAAACAATACACACTAACAAAAAAAAGTCTTAAAAGTTTTAACCAGGTCAATTGTAAGAATAACTTGATATGACAATCTCTTCTAAATTTTACAGACTAACAAAGAAACTCATGTAATAATCTATTTAATATTTTAATAATGCAATCAATATTTAAAAATATATGTCAAAACAGTTCAAGCTGCTTCTTATTCTTTCAGCATTAAATGTAAAAACTTGAATAACAATTCATATCATTTCAATTCTAGATTTATTTACAATGAACTCAAATATTTTTTAATCCATTTCAAAGAACCATTTGAATACAAGGAAATCAAAATTTTTAAGCAATATTTATTTTCATAACAATCCAACTTTCACAATGAAATCAATATTCCATTCTCTTTAAAATTGCATCCATGTTCTTGATGCAACAACATTACATATCAAATGAAACTAGACCCCCTTTTTTTAATACAATCTTTGCAACAATGTAATGCAATAAGATTTCACAAGATGTAGAATCCCCCATTACAAAAAACATTACAATACATCATTTTATCTTTTTTCACAAAAACACAGTCATGGTGAACAATTTCCAAGCTTTTCCTTAATCCAATCAAACCTATAAAATAATGAATTGAACCATGGAGAGATCACCTCTCAACCTAGGTCTTTATGAGACCACCCACTAAGATTGGAGATCTAAGTCTAAACGGGTAACATACAAGCACAAACTCACAATAGAATATTAATAGAAGAACAACATTGAACTTCCATTTTGAGCTTAATAGTGGGGTATCAAATGCAACACAAGAAGAAGGGTGAAGGTATGCCTAATCCATGAGGAGGATCCAAATACATAAATCAAAATTCCTTCACAAGTCTCACAATGCATAATCTATTTCTCATATAAATTCTCCCCTTATTAGCCCCAAGTGTAAAATAGTGTATTGGCACATGAAGCTCACACTTCATGCGTGTCTCTCATCTTTCTAGAGAAGAGACTCTACACTAAGAGAAAGACCCAACTAACCCCTTCACCTGAAGGCCACTACTTCTTTCCCAAGGGTGAGTGATGTCCTTTACAACCGTAAATATCATGTTATTGAAAATCAAAATGGAAAAGAAAGCAAAGGAAACTCATCCACACCCAACACCATAAACATGGAAAATTTACAATACACATGTGCATCTACAACAAATTCATACAACATTTACAAAGGAGAAAAATTCTATGTATGATTCTCAACCATGGCAAGAACACCAACTTTCCTCCAAGATATGGCAAATGAACACCTTGAGAAGAGCTCTCTTTCCTTTCTTGCTTCACAAATCTCCAAAATCCAAAAAATCTCTAAAATTAGAGAGTAGGTGAACAACCACTCTATTTTCAAATTCCCCTCTAATAGGCCTCTAAATGCCTACTTCTCCTCTCATCATAAATGAGAGAAGCATCTTCCCTCCACCTATGTCTCCTTTCTTGAGTGAAACTCCAACTCAGTGTAAATAAGATGGGAAGTTGGTTATGACTTCTTGATTTTTTTCACAACACTTCATAAATGAGATTTTAAAAGGGTCATAAAAGTGATTTAAACATAAGTAAAATCAAGATTAAATTCCTAACACAATAACATATAGGCAAGTTAATTTAACTAAAAGAACACTCTGGGACCCTTAATAAGCCCTCTAAAGTCACCCTAAACTTAAAATTTTAATTTCATCAAATTGAAGCCTTCACATGACAACATTATACAACTGGATTAAACTTAGGCATTTCTAATTGATTTTGACTCAATTTAGGAAACTCTTTCCAACACCTTAATTGATTTATTAATTTAACATGCCACTATGCACTTAAACTTTACAAGTGTCAAGTGACACCATAAAACACAATTCACAATACGAGTGACATATCAATTTTTACAAAATGAATCTAATCTAAAATACTCATTCATGTTATGTTCAGAAAGTAAAATACTTAACAACAAGGTTCAAACCTCTTCATTAGATCAAACCTTGGCATTCACAATTTTCACATAGGTTTAGCCTTGGTTCTCCAATTTTACAATGGTTATTTTCATGCACACTCAACCTGCATATAAGTAATCCAAGATAAAAAGTTACATACACACATACATACGTACATACATATATATATAATTATACATTCGTAACTAAATCACAACATTAACCATTTCTAAATCCAATTTTCACATAAGACTACTCATCTAGAAATTGTATAAAACCACGATTCTATATCCATCAATAGAATAAACAACCAAGTGCATGAATATAAATAATCATCAAGTACCATAAATAGGTCCTAATCATTATAGATAATCATTATGAAGAAAATCATGTCATGATATTAAATATTCAGAATCATTGTCCAAATAAGTCTAAAGTACAACAAGGTCTCACAACATCAAGCATCCAAAATGGAAATAAATAGTTATGCTAAGAGGAAAGGTGATATTGGGTCACCCTGTCTCATTCCTCAGGTTATGTTAAAGAGTCCTTCTGGAGAACCCAGTTGAATATTAGGTTAATATATTGTCATGAGAAACCAAATGATTTAAGTGTTTTTCATAAGAATATCCAATTGACTTTGTCATATGATTTCTAGATGTCTAGTTTCATTAACATGCAGGCCTCTTTGTTAACTTTTGTTGGGTAAATTATTTCTTGTATGATTACGATTGGGTCTAGAATGAATCTTCTTAAAAAAATCATGTTTTTTCTTCTGATATTAACTTTGGTAGAACCACTTTAATCTATTAGCTAAAGTTTTAGATAATATTTTATAGATTGTGTTAGAAGAGAGTGATTGGCCTAAAATCTCTAGGGTTTCCATAATTAGATTTTTTAGGGATTAATGTAAGAAAAGTGTTGTTTATTCTTTTCAAAAGGGAAACAGAGTTCCTTGTTGCCTCTATGGCTTTTCATATATTAGTACCTAGGATATCCCAATATTTTTGGAAAAGAAAGCTTGGAAACCATTTGGACCAGGGAATTTGTTTGGGTTCACACTAAAGAGGACAGCTTTTATTTATTCTTGTGAGAAAGGTTTATTTAGTAATTTGTTATCTTCTATAGTGACTAGTTTTAGGATGGTTTCTCTCATAATTTTTTGAGCTATTCAATTAGAGATTTTGTTGTTGTCATATATATCTTTGAATTAATTGACAAAGGTATCAACTATTTGTTTTGGGTTTTTCGTCATATTTCATATGCTATTCTTAATTTTTGATATTTTGTTTATATTTCTATTATTTATGATGTTGTTATGGAAAAATTTAGTATTGAGATCTCCTTTTGTCGGTCATTTTTCTCAACATTTTTGTTTCCAATATATCTCTTATTTTTCTAGTAAGTTTTCTTGTTTTGCCAAAAGATTTTTTTCTTTGTTGTATCTATCATTATCCATTCCATATTTAATTACTTCTTCTTTGATTTTTCTCATGTCTTCCTCATTATTTAGTTAATCTTTGAAACTATTTTTTAAATGATTTTTATTCTATCTCAATATATTCTTCTCTAAATTATTAAGTTTAGATACAAAGCAGAACATCCTAGAGCCCTCATAGCTGCTTTTTGCACACCATTGCTAGAGATTTCACACGCCATATTTTCTTGCATTTAAATGGGTTTCTTAAAGTTTTACATTGCTCTTTTATTTCTAATCTTACTGGGAAACAATCTGATCCAACACTAGGGACAATTGATGACTGAATTGCATAGTTAAAGTTACTTGGATCTCCCTTGAATATAAACTTATCCAATCTTTTTGCTACATGGTTGAATCCTAGTATTTTTTTATTCCATGTGTATGATCCATTAGTCAGAGGTATATCAATTAAATTATCCTTTATGAACCAATCTCTAAAGTATGTCATGGTTTGTGATATTTTTTGTATACCTCCATATTTTTCTTCTAGATGTAGTCTTGCATTGAAGTACCCTCCTATGCATATGTTTGTTGTTCTATTATTTTTCATAAATACATTTATTTCACTCCAAACTAACTTCTCATGTCTTGTACAAATCGACCCATAAACATTTATGATGATAATTTGTGTTAGAATATTTAGAATAACTAAGAAAGGGGGATGAATTAATTATCCAAGGTCTAGATGTACAAATTGAACAAACAAACACTTAATCAACTTCACATCTTATCATTCCATAGCTCAGTCTCTACAGTCAACTTTTAGTAACATCACCTAACTATCCACTATCCTAAAATAACAAACTTGCACAATGTAAACATTAATTAGTAAAACACTATAAATAACATCCACACAAGTTTGACACTAGGATTTAACATGGAAACCAAATTTGGGAAAAACCACCAGCAACATGTCACTAATTTTCACTCTTTTGAAGTGAGATATGTTAGGATCCAACCCTATTAAAGGTTACAAAACATGTTGTTAAATGTGATCTTGTTAAAGGATATAATCACCATGTTAGGAGTGGCCTTTTTAGAGTAC
Source organism: Cupressus sempervirens (assembly GCA_028749045.1). Classification (NCBI taxonomy): domain Eukaryota; kingdom Viridiplantae; phylum Streptophyta; class Pinopsida; order Cupressales; family Cupressaceae; genus Cupressus; species Cupressus sempervirens. The sequence continues at coordinate 400,736,496 of CM053786.1, forward strand.
TTTTGAACATTCCATTAGAATGTCTCCCTGTTAAGGGATTTACATATGACTGTTAGGTCAACCTTGATTAAAGGATTTCAAATACTATTTGCAATGGTTAGAAAGTAACAACAAGTTTTGATATGTTGAGTACAACTCACTTTGCATATACAAATTTGAGTTCGACTCTTACACCTAATTCATTGTTTGGCCTCCATTTTCATTTCAATCTTTGATTTGCTTGGAAACCCTTCAAGAAATCACTCTTCCCCTCTTCTCCACTCTTCTTAGCCTTCTTCTTAGATTCAATAGTCAATAACATCAGCTACTACTCCAACTCTACACACTATATAGGTTAGGCCCTTATACCTCCTTAAATAGGTTCTAATCTTTTGCCACTTAAACATCACCATAGATCTTAGGGTTTATGATTAGATCTACCACATACAATGAATTTGATCACCATTTTATTTATTCTCTTCTTTTCTAGAAACTTCTCTTAGAATCCATTCCTTAGGTCGATTACCTAATCTTATCTTGGCATTAAATGATCCAACTCATCGATCCTTATCTTCAACACACTTTCCATATCCCAAAAAATTAATTTAGTTGGCTAGAAATTATGATTTCTCATAAACTATTAAAAATGTTGTTCCTCAGCCAACACTAAATTCTAGCACTCGATCATCACTAGGTTACTCGGTCATTACTAAATTTCTTGCTTGACACATAAACTATCACTTGATCAATACTAATGCTTAGTTGACACTAATTCTACTTAGCTTATGTTGGCGCTCAATCAACACTAGCATCACTTAGCATATACTTCCAAGTTCCTTAATCTTCTATTTTGTTACTCGATCAAGTCTATACATTTGATTAGTCTTTGATCATATCTTTAGGGCTTTAGTTTTACTGTCTTCTCCACTTGTAACATAATTTAAACAATCAATTTATCTTGTAAAAGTTCAACAAATAAAGTGTCCATTTGTAGTATCCTCTTCATAAGTCAACCTTTCCTCTAGATACTTTTATCATGAACAACTTCTCAAATCCTCTTCATCAATCAAATAGATATGACACTTAGATCATATAGCAAACTATCTCACCAATAGGTTTGACGTCAATGACAACATAACAATTGTTCCAATTACAGTTTACAACAATCTTCATCCTTGGCATTGATGGAAACACCTCTAATTACCATGCAATCAAAAACAAATACCATCTCGAGCAACATCCTCAAGTAAGTCTTATGAGCTCCCTCTAAGTAATCTCTCCCTCTTTCATCATTATCTCCCTATAGATATCTCTCTTTCTTTCTTTCTTTCTTTTTTCTCCCTCTTTGACAACAATGCCAAAGACATTTTCATTCATGCATCTTTTTATGTAGATATCTTTGTGTCAATTCTAAATTCATCTTCCATCATCTTTGAATGACTGATCCATCATTCTATTATTCTTCTTCACTACTGCCTTAGGCAACTCCTAAAGTAGAACTATCTACATCAATTTGTAAGATAGTATGATGAGCACATTTGATGCAAAGCACCATCTTTATTATGTAGCTTTGTCTAGGGGAATCACCCTTAGTTTATCTCTAAGACATTCATGAGAATATTTAGGTAAAGCTTTAATGAATATGTCAACTTTAGTGTTCACATACTCCAATTTAACTTATTTGTCTTGAACTAGTTTTCTCAAGTAATGATACTTGATAGTAGTGTGCTTTGTCTTTGTGTGCATTACATGATTCTTTGTTATGTTAATAGAACTAGTGTTATCACAATAGATAACCAATGAATCTCTAATCTCTTCTTTGATATCTTTCAACACATTGCTTGATCCATATGATATTTGAACAATTTATTGTTGCTGCCACATACTTAGCTTCAATTGTTGATTAAGAAATGTAGTTTTGTTTCTTGCTTGTCCATGAAATTAGTCTTTTTCCCAAAAATAATGCACCACCACTTGTACTCTTTATGTCATCAACATTTCCTACCCAATCAAAATTTGTAGATACCTTCAATTCAAACTTATCATTCTTCTTGTAATACAATCCATAGTTTTTTGTTTCTTTCATATATCTCAGTATCCTTTGTGTTACCATAATGTGATTTTCTTTAGGACTTCCAAAAAATCTTGCAACTATCCCAACTGCTAATGCAATATCAGGTCTACTATGAACAACATATTGCAGTTTTCCAATCATTGATCTATATAATGTCTAGTTCACATCAATAGAGTCATCATTCTTAGATAATGTGTGTCATGTAACCATAGGTGTACTAACTAGTCTTGAATCTTCCATTCCAAAAGTTTTTATTATCACCTTGGTATATTTGGACTGAATAATGAAGATACCTTGCTTCATTTGATATAGTTGTAAGCCAACAAAGAACTTTGATCTTACCAAACATTGACATTTCAATTTCCTTCTTCATTTCATCAACAAATGATTTGTATAATGCTTCCTTGCCTCCAAATATGATATCATCAAAAAAATCAAATAGTAATATCTCATTTTCTTACTACTCTTTAAGTACAAATTATTGTTATCATTTGTTTTTGCAAACCCAATCTTCACCAAATAGTTATGCAGTCTTTCATACCATGCTCTATGGGCTTTTTTCAAACCATATAAAGCCTTGTGTAGCTTAGAAACCTTATTTTTCTTGCTAGTATCCACAAATCCTTCAGGTCACTCTATGTATACTTCCTCTTCAAGTATCCTATTCAAAAATGCATATTTGACATCAATCTAATATACCTTAAATCCTTTATAAGTAGAATATGCAAATAGTGTTCCAACTCCTTCTAGTCTCACTATAGGGGCAAATGTTTCCTCATAATCAACATCTTCTTGTGCATATCCTTTGCATACCAATTTGGCCTTATTCCTTGTGAACTTGCCATTTTCACTCAGCTTGTTCTTGAATACCCACTTTGTTCCAATAATGTTTTTATCTTTTGGTCTAGGTACTAGTGTCCATGTTTTATTCTTTTCAATCTACTCAATTTCTTCATTCATTGCTTGTATCCAATCCTCATTCTCCAAAGCATATTTCATAGATTTGGCCTCAAACTCACAAAGTAAGCATGTATCACTTTTGAGTCTTGTAAGAATTTTCCTAAAGCAATAATTCAACACCAAGATCAAGAAGCTCAGAAGATAGCATAAGAGAGACAAATAGTGATCAAATGAGAATCTAAATAATGATCAAGATGATAATGGATATCAAATGATTGGATAAATACACCATAGAAGTACCTTGTATATAAAGACAACTAGAATGACTAGGAGTCAGCAATGAGATAAGGATTACAACTCAACACATGTCCACAAAAGGTGGATTATCCTCCATTGAGCATAGGAGTTTGTAATATGATAAGAGGATAAGTTTACATAGGTGTATCTCATAAAGAGATGTTGTAGACACCATGTGCTCTAATAAGTTGCTAACTCCTATGTTGTCAACAAGACAACTCATATGACTATGCATATTCCTAAGTGTCTACATGAAAACTAATTTAAAAATGCATTATCCTAAGTAAACTTAAGTAAAGTGTAATAATAATTAATTATTTACACTAACACCCCCCTTAAGTGCAACTTAGGGGAATGCACTTAAGCTCACAAAGCTAAATGCAAGATGTAATGTGGGTCCAACTACTAGGCGATGTTAGGTACCCATGTACAAATGCAATGCTCTACATACAATGTGATGCAATGCAATGCAATCTCTCTAAAAATGAAGAAATAAGGAAAGCCTCATGGGAAAAACCTCTTCCAAAAAGAGAGATAAGTACAATAAAGAAGAGAAGAGTCGTGTGACCCCCCCTAGTGAAATATCTTGCACCCCCAAGAGATCTCACAAATAAAGATACTTGACCTAAATGAAGGGCTTGGTGAAGATATCTCCAATATGTTTTTTTATAGGACAATACTGCAATGCAATGAGCTACTCATGAATTAGCTCTCTGATGTAGTGCATATGAACCTCAATGTGTTTTGTGCATTGATGTTGCACTAGATGTTTTGAGATTTCAATGGCACTTTGATTATCAGAATGTATGATTATGGGTCTAGGTATGTCAAAACCAAACTCCTTCAGAATATGTTGTAACCAAATAGCATTTGCAGCCACAGTGACAACTCCTCAATACTCAGCCTCAATAGATGAAAGAGTAATAGTATTTTGCTTTTTACTCTACCAAAAAATGGGGTCAAAACCAAGATGAAACATGTATCCTAAAGTGCTTTTGTGAGAATCAAGGTCCCCTGCATAGTTTGAGTTTGTATAACCCACTAACTGTAGTCCAATACCAACTACATAGCATATCCCATATGTATGTGTACCCTAGATATAGTGTAAGATGTGTTTGGTTGTCTTCCAATGAAGTTCATGTGGCTCTTGCATGAAGCAAGAAACCATGCCAACTACAAATGATATGTCAAGGCATGTATGTGTCAAGTATATGAGACTTCCAACCAACTTTTTATACAAAGTAGCATCATCAAGTGGAGTGTAACACTTTGCTTCTAACTTAACACCTAAAATAAACGGAGTAGATGCAACCTTGTAGTCACTCATGTGAAATCGAGCAAGTAGATCAAGAGCATACTTGGATTGAGATAATGTGATCCCTGATGAAGATTGTTGTATCTCAATACCAAAGAAATAATGAAGTAGACCCAAGTTTGTCATGGAAAATCTATCCTACAAAGTAGACTTGACACTATCAATGATGGATGTTGTATTCCCTATAATGATTAAGTCATCAACATAAAGCACAAGTAGAAGTGAGAATCATCCTAGTGAAGAATGCAGACATTCAATTCTGAATGACATCTGGTGAACCTTGCTAAGAGAAGAAAAGAATCCATTTTGGCATACCAAGCTCTTGGAGTTTGTTTTAGTCCATAGATAGACTTTTTCAAATTGCAAACCAAAGTAGAATACTAAATGAAACCTTGTGGCTACTCTATTTAAATGTCCTCATAAAGATCACCATTTAAGAATGCACTCTTCACATCCATCTGATGAACAACCCATCTCTGTTTTGTAGTTATAGCTAGTGTCAAATGAATGGAGTTTATTTTTGCAACTGGGGAAAAGGTCTCAATATAGTCAATACCACGCACCTGAGAGAAACATTTTGCAACAAGACTTGCCTTATACTTATCAATACTTCCATCCATTATAAACCTAGTCTGATAGATCCACTTATACTGAGCCAATTTTCTTACCTTAAGAAGAGAGAGTAAGTCCCATGTATTATTTCTCATAAGAGAATTGTGTTCTTCTTCCATTGCTTTATCCCATTCTAGAATTCCTGAAGCTTCTTTTAATGATTGAGGATCGAAAGCAACTACAATATAAGCATGAGGGAGTGAGTTATATTGTGATATTGTCCTCCTAGTATCTGAAGGATTCCCTACCAATGGTCCTACCGCATCCAATGTCTACTAAGCCCATTTTGGTCTAGTGGAAGAAGATGTAGAATCAAAAGGGATTTCCTCAACCTCATCTATTTTTTGCCTCTATTTAGGATATGGATAGACATCTTCCAAGTCATTGTCATCATTGTCACTCTCTTCAATGAAGGAGGAAGAAGGAAGAGTTGAAGACATAAAGCTTGGACAACTTTCTTCAAAGTTTACACTCCTCTCATAGAAAATTTCATGTGTCTCTAGATCCATCAATTTGTAGGATTTATGAGAGTCTGCATAACCAACAAAGATGCAAGGTTTACTTTGAGGTTCCAATGCCTTGCATTTTTGTGGAGGTATTTATGCCCACGTTGGACAACCAAAGACTCTAAAATGCTTTACAGTAGGTTTCCTTCCATTCCAAGCTTCAAAAGGAGTTAAACCATCCAAAGCTTTATGAGGACTCCTTTTCTTGGGTAGTTTTCACAATTCATTGCTTCAACCCAAAAAAAATAATCAAGAGACTTATGTAGTAGCATGCAAGTGGTCACCTCCTTAAGGGTTCTATTCTTCCTTTCTACAACACCATTCTATTGTGGAGTGTATGGTACTGAATGTTGAAGGTCAATTCCCTGTTGAGTACAAACATCTATAAGTCTTGAGTTTACATACTCCCTTCCTTTATCTATTCAAAGAACCTTGATGGCTTTCTCTGACTGCTTTTCTACTTGAGCCTCGAAGGTGATAAATCATTCAAACACTTCACTCTTATGAGCAATGATGAATACCCAAGTATAGTGAGAGTAGTCATCAATGAAGGTGAGTGCATAGGAAGACTTTTTGAATGATGGCATTGGAAATAGGCCTACCACATCACTATGAACTAGTTCAAGAACACTTTGTGATCTCCAAGACTTCCCCTTGTCAGACCTTTTTTCTGAATGGTTCCCAAGTGTGCAACCTAAACAAACACCATCTGAGAATTGGACTTGAGGTAGACCATGAACCATGTTCTTGCTGCTAAGCTATTGAAGATACCTATAGTTGAGATGTGCAAACCTCTCATGCCACAATTTTCTTTATGTATTCAAATAAATTAACAAGGCTTGTGCATTAGATTTAAGCACAAAGGAAGATAAAGTGTAAAGCCTTGAATCATGTTTAGCTTCACCTATTGCAACCATAGAATCATATTTGATGATTTTCACCACCACTAAATTTGAAAGAAATTCAACTTTGTTTGCACCTCCATAGTGAGTGATTTGGTATACTAAAAGTGTAAGAATTTGCCTTAGGGAAAAATCACCCAAGACCAGGAAGCACAATAACTAGCACAAAATAGACCAACTGAGTATGATCAAAATAACAATATGATATTCAATTGATGTATTGATTGATGTTTGATTGATATACACACTAGGAGTGTCTGAATATGAAGGCCTCTAAAATGCTTCTAGAATGTCTAGGAGTTAACAATATGATAAGCCTCACAACTAAGCACATGTCCACTAGGAGTGGGTTACCCTCCATTAAGCACAAGAGTTAGTGTGATGATGAGAGGATAAGCCTAAAAAGGTGTATCACATGAAATTATGTTGTAGACACCATGTGCTTAATTAAGAGTGTGAACAACTATGTTGTCAACATGACAACTTAGTTGATTATGCAAACTCCAGTAATGTAGACACCATGTACAAAATTAAAGTTGCTTACTCCTATGTTTTCAACATGACAACTCATATGAGTATGTAGACTCCTAGGTGTCTAACCTAATATAAAATAAAATAATGCATTTATGCTAAGTAAAGTATAAATAATAATTATTTACACTAACACCCCCCTTAAGTGCAACGTAGGGGAATGCACTTAAGCTCACAAAAGCTATGATGAAATGCATAATGGGTCTCGGCTACTAGGCCATGTTAGGTACCAAAGTACAAATGTAATGCTGAAATGCAATGAAATCTCTCTGAAAAAAAAAAAAAAAAAAGAGGGAAAACCTCATGCGAAAATCCCTCCCCCAAAAAGAGAGATAAGTACAATAAAGAAAGATGCTTGTATGGATGGAGTAATCAAGACCCCTCATTATGACATACATCATGCATATACAATAGAGAATCCCTCCATGAAATCCCCCCCTTAGTGAAGGATCTCGTGATGATGAGTGTTTTAAGACAAAACTAAATCCAATGCTGACAAACAACATTTCTCCCTTTAGGAAGAAGATAGACCGAGTATAGGTGCAAATATGCTTCCCACTATGGATAGGAAAATGGAAGAATGATCCCAATGTAGTATGGTGTGGATGTTGCCTTTGAGATCTACTCATATGTCGACAAGTCCTTGATGAATGTAGATGGCATGAACCAATCTGGTGAATGCCTAAAAGAAGGTGGCAAACAAGGTAACACGTCCATGTATGAAGCTTAATCAACCTCCAAAGACAATGAAGCATCCTAATAGGAAGATATGGGAAGAGAAGCAATTTTGTGTCCTCTCAATAATGAATGCACACCCATGAATGAAGCTCCTTGATGACTGAAGAAGTTGCACCATGAAAGTTGAATGATGTTCCTCCTTGTCGAAAGAAATGGTGCCACAGGTGTAGTAGAGAACGCTCCCCAACTGATAGTAAGAATCCTCAGAAAATATGATGTTTGAGGAAACTAGAAGATAATCTCCAAAGACTGATATGACTCATCATAAGTGAAAGAGTCCTTCTCCATCTTCTATAAAGAAATGCCTACAATCATGTCAGAATGATCAAGTGGTTGAGGGTCAGAGTGTGCCCTCACAATGAGTGAAGAAGTCTCCTCAACAAAGAGAATATTGATGTCGTTAATGATGTCTCACACATCTTCAATGTGAGACTCCACGAACAGCCCTATAATGTCTAGAAGGAAGTCATCCCATGAAGCTGAAGTAGGAAGACATGGTATATCCTATTGCACTAAATTAGGTAGAAGCAATAGGTGTATCAGGATGTGTGATCTCATCTAGAGTTAGAGGTACCATAACTGGAGTGACTAGAGATAGAATGTCCTCTAGAAATGGAAGAACTATAGGATCTCCATATGCTTTCCAAAGGCCTATCCAAATGTCATAAGGATGATTGAACTTGTCAATGACTTCAAAGCAAGAATCAATGACACTGAAATAAATGACATCCATAATTATTTTAACAAGTGGATGAGTAATGGAAGAGTGTAGTTTGTTGGAATATAGATAAGGAAATACTTCCTTATGCTCTCTTCTTAGATGATCAATGATCAAGGCACTCCATTTGTGATAGTTCCTCTTTGTCAACCTAGGTCTTACACCAAATTGACATGTGAGACAAAACTCCATGAGATCAATGAATATATGCACCCCCCAAAATGAAAAAATAATCAATCAACCCCCCCTAATGCATGATTTGGCACTTTATAGGTAGTGCATTTACAATAGGCTAGTTTGTCAAAATGGACTTAGTGGACTTCTGATTTTTTTGTTTACAACCTCCTTTTATAGTTCAAATCTAGAACTTTACAATGTAGCTCATAAATATAATAAAATTGAACCAATACAATGGAAAGAAATGACCTATTTCTGAAAGTGGTATTTTTTTCCACACAAGCCTATCATCTGATTGTAAATCTGGAAAGTAGATGAAAAATGTGCACTTGCAGAACTTGATTATGTGTTCGAATGAGCTCGTACTAAGCATTTGAAGTTGCAAAAATTGAGATTTGTGATTCGCAGAAAAATTCATGAACAAAGATCTCAAACATCCTACACCAATGTGTAGATCATGAAATTCTACACTAAAACAAAAAAAATTGCTCGAAAAAAGGAGTCCGTATGAGGGAGATATCGCTGTCTAGAAATCACCTCTATAATTATTTCTCCTGAATTGCCAATTTCGTACCTCCAAAAATCAAATGACTTTAAATTTCACCTCAGATGTCTGATTTTGATGAAACAAAGTCAATTTGGGGGTTTTCTAACCTTCTAAATATTATGCCAATATTTGATTAGCACCAACAAGCTCCAATCTTTACCTGTGAAAAATCTATCCTACTAACCTGATGGCCAAAAAAAATTTGGAAAATAATATAGATCCAAAAAATAATGCAGATAAATTGTAGAGACTAAAATAATAAAATATGTAGATCTAAAAATTAAATTCAAAGATCTAAAATGATCATACCAAATTCTACAAATTGGGCCTTCGGGTACCAATTTGCAAAAAAAAATTGCCTCAAATTTGACTATGGCCTAGGGTAGGCAAATTTATAGTCAAAATTCACCAAATCGATGCTCCAAATGCAATGGTGAGGTCCGCTTTGGCTCTAGAGACTCCCAATAGCTACAAATACTCTGGTTCTAAATTGAGGTGTCCTCAGAGAGGTGAAGTAAGAATGATCTCCAATGGTTGTGAAATGACGCCTCTATGGCTTTGATACCATGTAAGAATTTTCCTTAGGGAAAAATCACCTAAGACCAAGAAGCACAATAATTAGCACAAAATAGACCAACAGAGTATGATCAGAATAACAATATGATATTCAATTGATCTATAGATTGATGTTTGATTGATATACACACTATGAGTGCCTGAATATAAAGGCCTCTAGAATGCTTCTAGAATGTCTAGGAGTTAGCAATATGAAAAGCCTCACAACTAAGCACATGTCCACCAGGAGTGGATTATCCCCCATTAAGCATAGGAGTTAGTGCAATGATAAGAGGATAAGCCTACAAAGGTGTATCACTTAAATTTATGTTGTAGACACCATGTGCTTAATTAAGATTGCAAACAACTGTGTTGTCAACGTGACAACTCAATTGATTATGTAAACTCAAGTGATGTAGACACCATATGCTAAATTAGAGTTTCTTACTCTGGTGTTGTCAACATAACAACTCATATGAGTACCCAGAGTCCTAGGTCTAACCTAATAAATAATAAAATAATGCATTTATCCTAAGTAAACTTAAGTAAAATGTAAATAATAATTATTTACACTAACAGAAAGAAGGTTGGAGGTTAGATTAGGAACATAGAGAACATTCTTGAATACTCCATTTTCCATCTCAACTTCACCTTTTCCTTCAACTTCTGCATTAGTATCATCTCCTACAAATATGTGAGGTACCTTTGAAGGTGTCATGGAAGAAAAATCTCTCTTTGAAGCACCCATGTGATGTGTGGCACCTGAGTCAATAATCCATTGCTCTTAGAATTTATTTTGCAATAGGCACACTTCTTCTTTTGTGATTATTGTCTCCCTTTTTTTTAGTATTAGGAGAAGACTTACCTTGTTGTTAATTTGAAGTAGGTGTTGACTTTTTTGTGTCCCCTTGTTTTTTTTATCTTTCCACTTCTTCTTTTTGCCCTTGCCTTTGTTTGAACTTTTACTAGTTGAATTTTTAGAGCTCTCATTGTTAGCCACTAATGCCTTAGACTTTGAAAACTTGAGAACCCCATTTATTATCAACTTAGCTTGTTCATCCTCTAACAACTGGGCATAACCATCAAAAGTAATTTTCTTATAAGAGGCCCCTAAGGTAGTCTTTGTGGTGTTGAAAGAAGAGACAAATGCGGAGTATTTAGATGGCATCTTATCTTATTATGAATGAGATAAATCAACCTATCACCCTTAATGGGACTACCAAAATCATTAAGTTTTGTTGTCAACTCATTCACCTTAATGATAAAATCCTGGACAGAATCAAAACTCTTAGGATCTAGGGAGATGAGCTCATCTTCAATCTTGTAGACATCCTCCTCAATCACTTTCCCATATAGGTTTTTAAGGGCATCCCAAGTTTTCTTGGATGTATTATATTTTATGATCTGATAGAAGATCTTGTCATCAACCCCTAACCTAATGAGTCCAAGGGCTTTCCTACATGTTGTTTCCCAATCATGAATTTCACTTTGAGATACTTGATCACTTGTTGGTTTAGGAAAAGATCCATCTGCATATTGAGAAACTTCATCATTCATCAATTCACACCATTTTTTAACTGACCATGTGGCATAGTTATGTGGTGTTAATTTTGGAATTTTAAGGTTTCCCATAATACAAGGAAAGAAAGATAACACCAAGAAAAGAGGAACACAACACCAAGAGACACCCCCCTCCTTTCACTCAATTCAAAAACCCCCAAAAATGAATGATTTTGGCACTTTATACTTAATGTGTTTACAATAGCCACTTGTCAATTTACACCTTAGTAGACTTCTAATTTTGTTGTTTACAACCTCCTTTTGGAGTTCAAATCTGGTACGTAGCACTGTAGCTCAGATATACAACAATTTTGAAGTTTGATCAAAGTAATACAATGCAAAAAAGGACCTATTTTTGAAAGTGGTATTTTTTTCCACACAAGCCTATAATCTAATTGAAGATTTGGAAAGTAGACAAAAAATTATGCACTTTCAAAAATAATGGAACTTGAAATTTGTCCAAATGAGCCTGTACGGAGCATTTGAAGTTGTAAAAGGTAGGATTCGACAGGTATAGTTGCCAAAAATTAAATTTTTTGAAAAATCCATGCACTAAAACCATAAAATAATAGCACCACTAAAAAGTTCAAGAAATTTTAGCCAAAATAAAAAATAATTGCACCTAATTTGGAGCCTGGATGACTGAGATATGGCCTCCCGAAGTTGGACTGTCAAATCAAAATTGCATATGGTGAGGGGTCTGCCCTGATAATGTCAAGAAACAGTGAGGTTAAATTTGATGTCCAAATAGTCATCTCAATAGTGCAATAGGGCCTTCTTCTGACAGTCAAACAACTATCAAATTTAAGATAGTGAAATGGTGACATCAACAAAAAATCAGCCCTTCGACTTACATAGCAATATGGATGATGATGTGGCTATATAGATGACTTTGCAGGGTGTGCTAATTTGTCACTGTGGGTTGAGTTTGCATATGGAGGAGTGGCGTGTCCGACAATGTGTCCAAGTGTTGAATTGGCACTATTGGTGTTGATATAGTGGCGAAGGTGGTCACTGACATAGGCATTAGAGCTTACTATTGCCAGCAGGGAGGATGAACGATGATGACTAAGTGGTTGGCTGACAGTGTTGTGGTTGCCGATAGTGGAGGGGTCGGCGTTGGTCACCGATGGGGGAGTATGTGTGCCAACAGTGATTGTAATCACCGATAGGTGGGGAATTTTAATCCCACATTTGCAATGTTATGCAAACAATAGTGTATAATACCATGGGGCCACAGAGGGTAATTTGAAGTTGAGACCATCGAGAATTATGTGAGATCTATCATGGGTTGTAATTTGTCACCAGTTTGTAGTTTTTGGTTGGCTGTGGTATTTGGAAATGTCACCAATTATGTGGTTTGATTCATCAGTTGTGTGGAATATACCTTGGAATATTCCATGGCCACCGAGATTTGACCACCCAGTTTGCCTAAAAAAAATGCTTCTCTATAGGCCTAATAGGCTAAAAAAATTGAAAAAAATACAACAGATCCGAAAAATAAATTACAGAGATGCGAATATAAAAAATGCAAATCCAAAAATTAAATATATAGATCTGAAAAGATCAGACCAATTTTTCAAATTGGGCCTTCGAGTTCTGGTTTGCAAAAAAAATTGCCTCAAATTTGAATATAGCCTAGGGTAGGCAAATTTATAGTCAAAATTCACTAAATCGACTCTTTGGACACAATGGTGAGGTCCAGTTTAGCTCTAGATGCTCCAAATAGTTGTAAATACTTTGGATCTAAATTGTGACTCTCCGAGAGGTGAAGCAAAAATGGTCTCCAATGGCTATGAAATGAAGCTCCCTCAACTTTGATACCATGTAAGAATTTGCCTAAGGCAATAATTCAACACCAAGATCAAAAAGCATAGAAGATAGCACAAGAGAGACAAATAGTGATCAAATAAGAATCTCAATAATGATCAAGATGATAATGGATATTAGATGATTGGCTAAATACACCATAGAAGTGCCTTATATATAAAGGCAACTAGAATGACTAGGAGTCAACAAAAAGATAAGGATTACAACTCAGCACATGTCTGCCACAAGTGGATTATCCTCCATTAAACATAGAAGTTTTTTCTATGATGAGAGGATAAGTTTACATAGGTGTATCTCATAAAGAGATGTTGTAGACACCATGTGCTCTAATAAGTTGCTAACTCCTATGTTGTCAACAAGACAACTCATATGACTATGCATATTCCTAAGTGTCTACATGAAAACTAATATAAAAATGCATTATCCTAAGTAAACTTAAGTAAAGTGTAATAATAATTAATTATTTACACTAATAAGTCTTTTTCTTGTCATAACATCAGATTCTTTGTCTCCAATGATTTGCTCAGGTGCATGATGTCTTCTTGCATATTTTGCTAGTACAAACTCTTTTATTCTTTGTTCTTCAACAAGTCCATCCTAAAAAATGATTTCAAACTCATTATCTCTCTCTTGTTCATGTTTTGGTTCATGTTTTGCATGCTTGGCATTTTCCTCCTGATATTTGACTTCCTCTTGTTGGGACTCAAAATTCAAGCCCTGATTTTGAGTACATTTCTAAAAATCAAGCCTTATAAGCACTTTTTAATGCATGTGTACTCAACTATCCATTTGAGGCCCAAGAGGTGTTTAATGTTTCTAACACCCTACACTTAGTTTATCCACTCATTCTATGAAGAAAAATTTCCATTCTGAGTTATTATGTGAAGTTCCATTTTGAGCAATGTCCAAATTTGCATTTTTGCCCAAGTGTCAAACAGCGACAGGAGGCCCCGTTTGCAATTCATTATCTCTCACTCAGAAATATTTCATGAATCATCACTTTGGGAGAATTTAGTATCCATATCAGAGAACTTATGTTTCATATTTCAAGTCATTTCAATATGTTTTTAGTAGGTTTTGAATCCCTTGAAGTCGGTCATTTATTGTTGTCAAGTTGATGCAAATTGTTCAAAATTTTGGGAGGCCCTGTTTGACTTGTTATAACTTTGACCCAGTTTTGAAATGAGAAAAATCCTTTTGAATTACATTCTAGAGGTCAAAGACTTGCTACATTTCAAATTTAATCTTATGACAAATCTGTTTGATCAATTTTTGAATGCAATTTGCAAAGTCTTACTGGTGTCATAAAGTGTAGATTGGTCAATACCCCTGTTTGGGATGTTATAACTCAGAATCTAGGATAGGTGAGATCAAATGGATTGTATTGTTGCATTCTACTCTAAAAATTATTTAAGTGTTCCAGTTTGCAACTCTTGGCAAATTCATCTACACACTTTCCCAGGCCTATTCCATTTACAAAAACCACTTTTTTGCTAGTGTTTCCAGTCCTGCAAATCTGAGCAGCCCACTTTGATCGCTCCCCAAATGCGTCCAATTATTCATCATGAGCTTGAATCCTAGATTTATATTCTCCTCATGAAATTGAACTAATTCCCCATTTTTCATGCCCCCAAATGTCAATTTTCCCTTTTTTCAAAGCCAAATCCAAACGCATTTTATGGTTTTTTAACATGTTTTCTTGCAGGCAGTTCTGAGAAGGTGACTTTGACAGTCAATATCTTTTGACCTTGTATTCATCACGGTACAAGATTTGGTAGGGTGTGTATGTGGAATAAAGAATCAATGTGCCTATTTCTAGAGCCCAGTTAGGTGTTTTGTCAATTTTTAAAGCTGATCAAAAGACCTCTTGGCACAAAGTTGGCAGTTGGTAAAAAAGAGTTAAAATGAATTTTAATGGATGGTTTAGTGGTCAAATGGTTTTGATTCAATGTCATATGTTTAGTAGGCCACTATGAGATTTCAGTTGTTTGAAAACAAAAACAAAAATAGTCGGACCCCCTTTGGGGCCCGACTAATTCCATCAAATTGATAGATTGCCAAGGAAATTGAATTGTCTTGTCTTAATTATACCTTGAAGATTTGAAATTAAAAGCAAAGTTTTTGTTTTCTGTAATGGGCACCCTAGAAATTCTCAAAAACTGAACCAACTGTTGATAGTGATTTTAATATCTTTGCATAGATTTGAAACCATATAATATGAACAAGAAAGAATTTATGCAAATTGAAGATTGAACCACCGTTGAAATAATACTAGTTCTCAACTAATAAAATCAAATACATAGAAATGAATTCCAAAGGCCAAACCCCAAGGGAATGACATCTAGAATGTCACAAGAGAGGATAGATGTCCTCTAATGCCAAGATCAAATCTATAACTACAACTCCAAGCTCTTATCAAATACAATTCACAATAATCCAATGCTAAACAATGAAGCTCCCCCCTCTATTTATACTTTTCCTTCACCCTTCTAGAAGGAAATAAAATATTAATTAATTGCATTTACTAGAAGCTTCCCTCTTCCAATAATTATTGCACTCTCTAGAAACTCCTCCCTAGCAATACAATAATTAATTGTGCTTCTAGAAAATTGATTACTAGAGGCTCCCCCCTTCCAATAATTAATGCACTATCTAGAAGCTTTTCCTTGCAATACAATAATTAATTAAATTAATTAAATATAAAGTCACCTTTCAATTTTAATTTATTTAATGAATTTATAAGAGATTAATTTAATTAATTTCTTATTTCTCCACTTAGCCTTTGGAGAATGTAAAGGCTAAGAACTCACTGAGTTGCTAAAAGATGGGGACATTACAGTCCACCCTCCTTGAAATTGCTTGTCCTCAAGCAATCCAACAACATAATGAACTCCAACCTCCACCCAGATCTCAATTGAAGTAGTATGTGACATCCCTGTGGACCTTAAACCAACTGCAAACCAGCATCATCAAGAGCAATCACATGTCCTGCAGCCTAGCACCCAAAACTTGTGCTGATGATGTAGAAGTCAAAATTTCACCAGACGAAAACTCCATAGAAGATCTATGAAACCTCTTCTTTCCTGTATCCACCCACATAATATATATTGGACTAGAATCCTGATCATCACCAACATGCATTGAAAAAGATGTAGCTATAGGTGAACCATATGCACTCATGCCAACCGTATCAACAATAGGTATAGCCACATCAAAATATATGGACATAGGAACAACACTAACTATTGCAACAAAAAACTGAATTAGATCTGTAGTTGATGAAAACTCATAATCATCAACATGTGTATCATCATTAGAACACACATCAACAACTACATGCATACTGCTAAACTCCTTATTGTATGGTTCAACTAACACAAAAGTGGCTACTGATATGATAGTATCCTTGCATTCTCCTAATCCCACTATTGTTGCATCGCCATCCCCTAACAAAGCCATGACTCAATTCTAGATTCTGAATCAATAATACTAGAGCGTAAACTTATATTTATTGATTCTGTTGAAACACCCACATCACCAACATCATAGCTGGGTGGCTCTATACGTGTCTTGATCCCACTTAAGGAAGCAACTACCCCCTACACTGGAGCAACATACAAATCATCAATATTGATACCCATTTGTCTAGCCATAAGCTACAACATCATATCCATTCACCTATTCTACTCCTATTGCAAATGCTACCCTACCTCTAATGTACTTGATAACCATCTGAGCATTTTGTCAAACACTTTTCCCTCTATCTGGTTGTTCCAGATTCCCTATAAGAACTCCACATGATGGCAGGACTTATAGCTCTAATACCACTATAATGGGCACTCTGGAAATGCCCAAAAACTAAACCAATAGCTAATAGTGATTTTAATGTCTTTGCATAGATTTGAAACCATATAACATGAATAAGAAGGAATTTATGCAAACTAAAGATTGAACCACCACTGAAATAATATTAGTTTTCAACCAATAAAATCAAATACATAAATATGACTTCCAAAGGCCAAACCCCAAGGGAATGACATCTAGAATGTCACAAGAGAGGATAGACATCCTCTAATGCCAACAACAAATCTATAACTTGCACCTCCAAGCTCTTATCAAATGCAATTCATAATAATCTGATGCTAAACAATGAAGCTCCCACCTCTATTTATATTTGTCCTTCACCCTTCTAGAAGGAAATAAATATTAATTAATTGCATTTACTAGAAGCTTCCCTCTTCCAATAATTAATGCACTCTCTAGAAAATCCTCCCTAGCAATACAATAATTAATTGTGCTTCTAGAAAAATAAATTAATAGAGGCTCCCCCCCCCCCCTTCCAATAATTAATGCACTATCTAGAAGCTTCTCCTTACAATACAATAATTAATTAAATTAATTAAATATAAAGTCATCTTTTAATTTTAATTTATTTAATGACTTTATAAGAAATTAATTTAATCAATTTCTTATTTCTCCACTTAGCCTTTGGAGAACGTAAAGCCTAAGAACCCACTGAGTTGCTAAAAAATGGGGACATTACAGTCTACCCTCCTTGAAATTGCTTGTCCTCAAGAAATCCATCAATACAATGAACTCCAACATCCACCTAGATCCCAATTGAAGTAGTATGTGACATCCCTATGGACCTTAAACCAACTGCAAACCAACATCACCAGGACCAACCATATGTCCTGGAGCCTAGCACCCAAAACTTGTGCTGATGATGTAGAAGTCAAAATGTCACCAAAAGGAAACTCCATAGAAGATCTATGAAACCTCTTCTTCCCTGTATCCACCCACATAATATATATTGGACTAGAATCTTGGTCGTCACCAACTTGCATTGAAAAAGATGTAGCTATAGGCGAACCATATGCACTCATGCCAACTGTATCAACAATAGGTGTAGCCACATCAAAATATATGGAAATAGGAACAACACTAATCTCTGCAATAGAAAATTGAACCAGATCTGTAGTAGATGAAAACTCATAATCATCAACATGTGCATGATCATTAGAACATACATCAACAACTACATGCATACTACTAAACTCCTTGTTGGATGGTTCAACTAACACAAAAGTGGCTATTGATATGATAGTATCCTCACATTCTCCTAATCCCACTATTATTGCATCATCATCCCTTTGACAAAGCCTCATATGTGGACTCCTCACTCTACACACATGACTCAACACCAAATTGCAAATCAATAATACTAGAGCATAAACCCACATCTACAGACTCCATTGAAACACCCTCATCACCAACATCATAGCTAGGTGGCTCTATACATGTCTTGATCCCACCTGAGGAATCTACTACCTCTGGTACCGGAGCAACATACAAATCTTCAATATTGACGCCCATATGTCTAGCCATGAGTTGCAACATCATATCCATTTTCCTATTCTACTCCTATTCCATATGCTACTCCTCCTCTAATGTACCCAGTAACTGTTTGAATATCACATCCTGATCTAGACTGATATACATTTTGTCAAACACTCTTCCCTCTATCTAGCTATCCCAAATTCCCTATAAGATCTCCACAAGATGGTAGGACTTATAGCTTTGATACCATTGTAATAACCCCAACTGATTATAACTTCTTGTCAAACACTATGCAAACAAGCTCTGATACTACTATAATGGGCACCCTGGAAATGCCCAAGAACTTAACCAACAACTAATAAAGATTATAATATTTTTGCATAGACTTTGAAACCATATAACATGAACAAGATAGAATTTATGCAAACTAAAGATTGTACCACTGCTAAAATAATATTAGTTCTCAAACTAATAAAATCAATTACAAAGCAATGAATTCCAAAGGCCAAACCCCAAGGGAATGACGTCTAGAATGTAACAAAAGAGGATAGACATCCTCTAATGCCAAGAAAAAATCTCTAACTCACACCTCCAAGCTCTTATCAAATGCAATTCACAATAACCCAATGTCAAATAATAAAGCTTCCACCTCTATTTATACTTTTCCTTCACCCTTCTAGAAGGAAATAAACTATTAATTAATTGCATTTACTAGAAGCTTCCCTCTTCCAATAATTAATGCACTTTCTAAAAACTCCTCCGTGGTAATACAATAATTAATTGTGCTTCTAAAAAAATAAATTACTAGAGGCTCCCCCCCTTCCAATAATTAATGTACTATCTAAAAGCTTCTCCTTGCAATACAATAATTAATTAAATTAATTAAATATAAAGTCACCTTTTAATTTTAATTTATTTAATGACTTTATAAGAGATTAATTTAATCAATTTCTTATTTCTCCACTTATCCTTTGGAGAATGTAAAGGCTGAGAACTCCACTAAGTTGCTAAAAAGATGGGGACATTGCATTTTCTCATATCAATACACGTAGATTAGAAGTTGTTCAATCAAATAAAAGAGAGACTCTACATAGGCATATTTTCAAAGAGGCAAAGTGGATTGCCTATGTTTTGAATGCCATGAGGTTATAGGAGGCATATAAATGATGAATATGGATGCTCTTAAAAATTGGCCTGATGCATTTACCGTATGTGGATACCTTTGGATTAAGTTCAATGAAGGCATAGTATGTCTTTTAACAAAAACTTTGATCATAAGGGATATTCAAGGTTATTTTCTCCACCAAAATTTTGCACAAGAACACATTGACACTTTTGAACTTGGAGAGTTAAAGGAAAGCTAGTAAAGTTAGACGTAAGAAGCTTATTCCATATGAATCTATTTCATTGAGTGGTTACACTCACGAGACAATAATATCTAGGACATCTCCATCTATGTAATGTTTGAAGTGGTAACAATTAAAATAAGGCAAATGCTTGAGATGGACTGGGATGTTATTGAATAAAATTTGCAAAGGAATGGAGTGAATCCACTTTTGATAGGCACTCACCTAGAAAAATCCCCCCCAAATCCAATATCCCATTCATTCATAGCATTACCCATGTTGAAGGGACCCATGAGGTTGAAGAGGAGAAGAACAGTGACTATATGGGTAAGAGCTGGAGTACTTGTTCTATAGATGACATGCTTGCATGAAGGAAACAAAGGCATCCTTTTCTAGGGGGAATCCGAGAGGAGGGTGTTTGGGATTGTTTAGTATAAAATGCCATGGCCCATGTACTTCATGCAGGGCAACAGATATGAAAATGTTTTCCATAATTTAAATGATCAAAGGAACCCATAGATATTGCAAAGAAGCTATGAGATTAATTTCCTTGCATAGTGATTTGGATCCCTTGGTCTGATGATGTCTCTCTCGGTTTATGAAAAGACTATTGAGGCTTAGGTGTTTCACAATGCAGTAACTCGGCAGTTTCCTATTCAAACCACATAGCAGTATAGTAGCGCCTTGACTATTGATCATCTATTATAAGCACATCCATTGTGTTTCCTGGCTAAATCAGTAGCACAACTATTAAGTGTGGTTTGATATATACATCGTCCACTACCATTTTGTTCAAGAAGGGGACATGCTTTTGCACATTCTCAAATGGAGTGTTTTGCATGTTGAATACCTTTGTATTCCAAGCCAGAGAGAAGGTGATGAGGTGAGACAAAAGCTAAGCATTTTCTTTTATCCAAGCATCAATCCCATCCATAGAGAAGCTTGATGAAGACCTCAACTGGTGAAATATTTCAAAACACAATATCCCACATTCTTTGTAAGAGGGATTTTTTAAATGTTTAAAAGCATAAGCGCTCTACTATTAAGTGTCTAAAAAGACTCCCACCTTTTGAAGGCAAGGCTCATGCGTAGGGGCCCACCTTGGAAGACAGCCATCTGAGGGCATGAAGACCAAAGTTTTGACCAAAACTACTGAAGAAGAAGACATATGATGATGTCAGGAATGGATAGATGGTGCCATTCTATAGATTCACATCAAAAATTGCCCAATTAATGTAAATGGCCCTGAGGTCGCCAAAATCAATGTTTCACATCATCACCCAAGTTTACCATGGTTAGTCATCAAGGATTTTGAAGCTCTGAAGTGGGGTTAAGCACCAGTTTATCAGGGTTAAGTCAGAGTTGAGGTTAAGTCCGCAAAGCCACCTAAAGATGACATATGTCAGAGCTAGCCTATCAGAGGTCGACACGTGGTGGTCAACCAGGAGGGTTGACCTAGATGGAAAAGGGGCAAATTTTTGAAAATTAATATTCTATCATTTTATTTGCAAAATTTGAATGCTCAAGGTCTCGTTTGAAAGAATTTGAAAGAATTTAAAGTTGTTCTATAATATTGACTATAGAATTTTTTAAATTTTTCATTTAAATGCTTTAAACTTGCAATGGGGGCCTAATTTTCAAATGCATGTCAGAGGCACAATTGTTGTCGAAAATATGTAGTGCAGTATATTGTTGGAACTGGAAGGAGATGAAATTTCCAAATATAGGATCAGAATTTGCATAGGTATTCAGTGGTACAATCTATAACAAGATTTGTATTTTTTGGGGCATTCTCAACAGAATGGGAAAAATTCATTATTGAGCATCAAAATTAGTTGGAAGGAAGATATGAAAGTTTTTTGAGGCAAAAATGTGGAGAAAAATGATTTTGAAAAGTTTATCTTGCCTCTAAAGGTCATTTGACGGATGTTTTGCCTTTGCTTTGATTTCAGAACTGGCATCAAAATCAATTACACTTTTCAATCATTTTGGAGATATTTTCAAGGCATTCTCAAGTGGCAATGAAAATATCTGATGTACAATTACAGAGAGAGAGTAAAGAGATGTTTTGCATCTTTAGATGGAGGGTTTCCAAGTGGATAAATGACAGCATCTGATCTAATCCAAGATTTCTTTATTTCTATTTAGTCTCTTCTTTCTTTCAAAAGGGTTGGTTCCAGTTTTGGAGAAAATTTTCTTACTACTAGGGTACCATGTGTTGGCAGTTTTCACTGTAAGTCCAGGGTTCCAGTTTGATGTGTTTTCATCACTGTGATACCACATTTTTAAGCATATTTTCTCTTGTATGAACAACAGTAGTTAAGATAATATAGCTAGTCCTGATCTATTCAGTAGTTTCATGAGTTGTTTACATGCATCTTAAATGTATAGTTTCAAAGAAATGAATACAAATGAGCAAGAATCTCTTAGTTTCATTCTAATTCTTGTCTCCTATCTCTATAATCTACAATCTTATGTAGTTTAGGGACAAAGAACTAAGACCCATTTGCAACCCCTAACTGTTGTATGTTTGATATGTTTTGTTGTTGGAAGAAAGGGCCAAGTAAATGTTTGTTGTATTTGACAGGGTTGCTAGTTAGTTGAGAAGGATATTTCATGAAAATGAGGTCTTTATGAACACTAATGTCTAATTCAAAAAATGATAAGATAGATCTGATATATTGATATATGGAATATATCACTGGTTTCATAGATGTATGTGTGTGATTTATGGAATTGCCCAGTGGATAAGGCACTGATCAACTACAAGATCAACTTGTTCGTACTGTTACATATTTGGGTTTTGTTGAAATCAACATCATTAATCAAATATCTTTCCCTTTAATGTTGAAGGAACTAAAAAGGATCACCTCACTTAGCTTATCAATTTCTTAGGTCATGTTATTAGCTATTTCATGTCTGGGATCTTTGCATAAGTATTAGAAGATTAAGGATTTTTATCTACTATGTTAGATTTAAGTGTATGTTTTAACACTGGTATCATATAAGTGAATCTGAGGTCTACCTGCTTAGGATTTGTAGGGCCTAATGTAGAATAAGGGTCTAGCCTTATAGTTGGCCCGGTGTCTAAAAAGGTATGTTGAAAATGGGAAGTAGTTGCCCCTAGATGTATCTTGTTCTAATCGAAGTAATTTGAAACCATGATGTTTCAAAATGCCAACACCTCTATCTATGACTCGACATCATTTCCCTATTGCTCAACACCTACAGTCTATTTCTTGACAACTACTTATTGCAACTCAACATTTCTAGACTATTATAGATCTACAATTGTATTCTATTATCCAAATGGGGTGTTTGGAGCACTTTTATTCACATATATGAATGAACTATAATCTTCAAGTTTTGACTTGCATTCAACTTCATTCCTTTCTATATATTCATCAACTTTCACATTTGCACTTTCCACAACTTTGTTAGTGGTAGAGTTCAAACACTTATATACTTTGCTCTTAGTGGAATAACCTAGGAATATGCTTTCATCACTTTTAGCATCAAGTTTTTAATTTATATTATCTTTAAGTATGTAACATTTCCTTCCAAAAACTTTGGAATACTTAACAATAAGTGCATATACATACCATAATTCAAAAGGTGTAACATTTGTACTTTTCTTGACTTGCACTCGGTTCAGGGTATAAACAGTTGTACTTACAACTTCTCTCCAATATTTCTATGACACATTTTTCTCCATCATCAATGTTCTAGCACAGTCCATGATTGATCTATTTCTTCTTCAGCTATTCCATTTTGAGGAGGGTTCCTAGGTTCTAACTTCTATCTTTTGATTCCTCTATTATTGCATAATATGTTAAATTCATTGGAAAAAAATTACCACCTCTGTCAGATCTCAAGCACTTCAGACTCTTTCCTATCTCCTTTTTAACTCTAGCCAAATACCACTTAAATAACTAAAAAGCATCAAATTTTCTTTAAGAAACATCACATTCATCATTCTAGAATAATCATCAACAAATAGAATGCAATATTTGTCTCCACGATAGCTTTAAACACCAATATGTCCACAAGGTCAGTATGAACCAATTCCAAAATATCATTGGATGAATATATCTTGCTCTTGAAACTAGACTTTATCATTTTTCCCAATTAACATTGTTTACACATGGCATTATCAGGTTTCTTTGGTTTTGGAAAACCTCTTACTCTTTTCATTTTTCCAATGCTAACCAAATTGTCAAAATTTACATGACATAACTTCTTGTAACATAACTAGATATATTCATGTTCTGGAAACAAACATGTATCATTAGATAAATCTAGATAGAACAAATTACCTCTTGTTTGATCACCATTTCCAATTAGTTTACCATCAACATCAAATATTTTTGCCTTCCTATGATGAAATTCAACTCTATAACCTAATTTGATTTGTTTAACTATTAAACACTCAACAAATTATAGAGAAGTCCTTCAACCAAATAAACATTGTCACACTTGATCTTATCAGTCAGTTTTATTGATCCTTTACCTTTCACAAGACATTGAACATCTTTGCCAAATTTAACACAGCTACCCTAATTACCCTTGTATGGTCCAATGTTCTCAAATTTACTTCTATCACTAGTCATGTGATTAGAACAATCACTATCAATTATCCATCTATAACTTTTATTCACATAAGAGATTAATGCAGTTTTCTCATCTTCATCAAAATCTTCTTTCATAGCAACATAGACTACTACTTCATCATTACTTTCAAATTTGATATCAATTTCTTCTTCAGTAATATAACAAGATTTCTTTCCTTTTTCTTTGTAGTCCTTATTCTTCTTGTTGTCTCGGTCATCTCTTCTTCCTTTGTACCTACTTTCCTTTCTCTCATCCTTGTGTTCTCTATCTAGACATCTTGTAGTAATATGACCAACTTTGTTGCATGAAAAATAGATTATAGGAAGTTTACCTTTGTATTTTCCTTTGTCTCTTCCAAGTCTCCTAGCCATTAGTGCCTCGAGTTCATCATCAAAAGTATCACTGTTACTTTTCACATGTTTACCTATTCCCTTCTTGCTAAGAACCAATTGTGATATAAAAGCATATCCAACAGTACTAGGAGTGTAATTATCAAAATTAGACATCTCAAAAGCACTAAGCCTACCAATCACACCTTCCAAAGTTAGGGTATTACCTAGTGTACATCTCAGTTCTTGCATTACAAAAACCCTAATAGCATAAATAGGAAGTAGAGTTCTCAATACCTTTCTTATTACTGTTTCATCCTTAATCTTTCCATTTCTCCTCTAATAGCATTGACAGCCTCTTTGATTCTTGCATAGTATTGAACTATGTTCTCACCTTCTAACATTCTCATTTCATCAAATTTTACTCTTAATCTCTCTGATTTGGCTCTCATGACATTATCGTGTCCTCCATATATAATATTCAGTTTATTGTACATATTCTTTATTGTTGCAATCTTTTATGTCATCAAACTCAGCATAACTTAGGGATGAAGAAATCTCCAACATTGTTTGGTTGTGCTCTTCTTTTTCTTTCAGTTGTTGCATTGTTAGAGGGTCTGTTGTTATATTCACATGAACATTGTCCACAAAATCTAGTGTTGAATCACCAATACTAGCTATATGTAGTCTCATCAATCTTCACCATGCATGAAAATTTTCTTTACTCAACTTTGGCACCTCCTTTTGCACATCATGATTAGCATTGAGTATCTTCAAACTTCTATCTACAAGCACCAATGCTCTGATACCAATTGTTAGAATATTTAGAATAACTAAGATGAGGGCATAAATCATTTATCTAAGGTCTAGATGTACCAATTGAATAGACAAACACTTAATCAACTCCAAATCTTACCATTCCATAGCTCGGTCTCTACACTCAACTTTTAGTAACATCAACTCGCTATCCACTGTCTTAAAATAACAAACTTGTAGAATGTAAACATTAATTTAGTGAAATACTATAAATAACATCCACACATTTTTGACACTAGGATTTAACGTGGAAACCCAATTTGGGAAAAACCAACAACAACATGTCACTATTTTCGCTCTTCTAAAGTGAGCTATGTTAGGAACCAACCCTATTGAAGGTTACAAAGCACACTATTATATGTGACCTTGTTAAAGGATTTAATCACCCTATTAGGAGTGGTCTTGTTAGAGGACTTTAGAACATTCCATTAGAATGTCACCCTATTAAAGGATTTATTTATTATTGTTAGGTCAACCTTGATTAAAGGATTTCAAATAATGTTTACGATGGATAGAAAGTAACAACGGGTTTTGACCTGTGGAGTACAACGCACTTTGCATGTACAGATCTCAGTTTAGCTCTTATGCACTAATGCACTATTTGGCTTGCATTGTCATTTCATTCTTTGATTCACTTAGCAACCCTTCAAGAAATCACTCTTCACCTCTTATGAACTCTTCTCAACCTTCTACTTCAACTCTCCTATCAATAACATCAGCAACTACTCCAACTCTACACACTATATAGGTTAAGCCCTTGTACCTCCTTAAATAGGTAATTCTGATATTTTATTGTTTAAACATCACCATAGATCTTAGGGTTTACAATTAGATCTGCCACATACAATGAATTTGATCACCATTTTTTTTATTCTCTTCTTTTCTAGAAACTTTTCTTTGAAGCCATTCCTTAGGTTAGTTACCTAATCCTCTCTTGGCATTAAATGGTCCAACTCATCGATCCTTATCTTGAACAC
This sequence comes from Cupressus sempervirens, assembly GCA_028749045.1. NCBI lineage: Eukaryota > Viridiplantae > Streptophyta > Pinopsida > Cupressales > Cupressaceae > Cupressus > Cupressus sempervirens. Next base: position 400,763,156 of record CM053786.1, read on the forward strand.
ACTTTCTACATCCCAAGAAATTAATTTAGTCGGATGGAAATTGTGATTTCTCATAAACTATTAAAATCGTGTTCCTTGGCCAACACTAAGTTCTGACACTTGGCCATTACTGGGTTACTCAGTCATTACTAAATTTCTTGCTCGACACATAAATTGTCACTTAGTCGACACTAATGCTTGGTCAACACTAATTCTGCTTAGATTTTTGTAGTGCTCGATTGACGCTAGCATCACTTGGCATATACTTCAAGTTCCTTAATCTTCTATTATGTTACTCAGTCAAGCCTATGTATTTGATCAGTCTTTGATCATATCTTCAAGGCTTTAGTTTTACTATCTTCTCCACTTGTATCATAATTTAAATAATCAATTTATCTTATCAACATCCAACTAATCAAGTGTCCATTTATAGTGCCCTCTTCATAACTCAACCTTTCCTCTAGATACATTTGTCATGAACAACTTCTCAAATACTCTTCATCAATCAAATAGATATGAGACTTAGATTAGATAGCAAACTATCTCACTAGTAGGCTTGACATCAATGACAACATAACAATTGTTCTAATTGTAGTTTCCAACAAATTTGGATGTCATTTCTATAATTTTGGCTCTACCATCCAATTGTTCATTATCATCATCCTACTGAAGTTTACCTTCTTGGGGTTCCAAATTATCCCAATACCTCTTAAGGCTCCTATTGTTTCAATCATATATGATTTCCATAAATCGAGTTGTTTGTTGAACCTTTCCTCTTCTTCCTTATTTAGTTTGGTTTCCTATAGTAAAATTATTTTTGAATCAAAAAGCACCAGATTGCACTTGAACAAGTAATTTTTGTTAGCGACATCAAAGCCCCTAACATTCCATGTGGTTATATTCATTGAATCATGGGAAGGAACTTTCCCTTCCCTACATTTAGAATATCATTGATTTTCCTCTTATTCCCTTCTTGTCAATGTGTTGCTCTTAGTTCAGTGAGGGATTTCCTTCCTCATTTTTTAGTTTGTTTGCCACATCTAGGATTCAATATTCCTTCTAAGGTTCCCTTTATTCCTAACTTTTCCATGTGCTCACTTGCATTTTGAATGTTGATTGCAATTGCATCATCTATAATGTCCTCTTTTTCTTCTCTAAGCTCTTTAAATAATTGATCACTTAAACCAGTTTGCTTAGTATATACTCTATTGAGTTGTTATCTTTTTCCCATTTTATTATCTATCATCTTGTTTTCCCTTTGTATTTCTTGGGTCTCTAATACTCCAAATTCTTTCCAATTTTGGGTGGTGTTTTTTTCATCTAATCTTCGTTGCTACCCGATTTAAAATTCAGTGTTACTTCTCGGCATTCCCTATTGAGTTTGTCTAAAAGGTTTCAAATTCAACCGAGATTATATTGTTACTAAAACTTCCTATGATTTTATCCTTCATATAACTCTATGTTAGGTTAGTTGGTTCAAAGGGGTCCTTTCCATTGTCAGGATTTTTCCAAAATTTGTAAGATTTCCTTTTGTATTATTTTGATCTTTTCCTTACAATGACATGCGTCCATTGATCTGATGATGCAAGTAGTATATCACTTTTATCTTCCTTCTTTTCATTGCTCCTTGAGTTTGAGGTGGTTTCCTTGCAGTTCTTTTCCTATTCCCATATCAACTTTCCTTCTTTGATCTTCTCTTTTCCTAATAATGTGGGGTCACACTCTTTATTGCCTATCTTTGTTGGAGTATTACCTTTGACTAGTTCATAGTTTATATGAAATTCTAATGTTTTCTTCCTTTCTAGTTGTTGATTTGAGTATTGATTGTCATTATTTGTTTTACTTTTGTATCACTTTTGTTGGGTCACTATCTAGAATCCTGTTTTGCTCTTTAGTTTTGGTCAATCTGTCCGAATAAATCTTTGTTCCTTCTGGGATTTCTTTGAGTTTCTTTTCCTAGTGAAGTAGTCTCTTGCTTTATCATTATCTTTGTTTCATTAGTCTTTTTTTTAATCTGATCTTCTATGCTTCTTGTCCCTTCAGTGTGAGTAATGAATTGGGGATGTTCCTTATAGGCTTATTCCCATAATATCAACTTATTAGTGATATCATTTTGGATTAATAGGAGGTTATGTACCAATCTATTACAGTGGTTTATGCTAGTTTTGATCTCTTCTATGTATGCCTTTTCTTTGAGGCATTGTTCACATTGAAACAATCTGGACAAATTGTTCTCTATGTTGTTGAAGTTTCTTAATGTTATGGCTTCTTCCTTGAATATATTGTATGTTTCTTGTGTTTTTTTCTTCTGTAGGTTGTTCCACTGGATTGTTGTTGTCTTATTCTTTTCTTCTTCCCCGGTCTCTCCTTCTTCTATTTTTTCTTCTCTTCTTTCCTTTAGAATGTCATTTTTGCTACCACTTTTACTTACTTCGAGGATAGTCTTAGATTTAAACTTTGAGGACCTTGGCTCTTAATTCTGATATAGATAATTTTGAATGTATCATTTAGGTCTAAATTCCTTTAGATATATTATTTAGTGTTGAGGATTTCCTTTATCTTTCCTTCATATTTGATTAATGATAGGTTGTAAATTGATCTATTTGTTCTACGTTTTATTTTCTTAAACTCATTTTGGCCTATTTCAATGTTTAGTAGAAACTTTATATCATTTGATTTATCTAATCCTAAATCTCTTTCCATTAGATTTCTAATACCATTGCATATATGTTCTAATATTTGAAAGTGACTGAGCTCCAATGGAAGGGCTTTTACTAGTAATCCATATGGGCGCTTTATATTTTCTAACCTTAAATTCATTAAAGTTTGGTTCCCATTTAAGAAATTTAAAAGAAAATCCTTTATAAAAAAGTGAGAAATGCAAAGAAAATCATCCCTGATGTATTTTCTCTTGCAATGAAAGCATAATAATCTATTGGTTATGGAGGAGATACTTATTTTCTCCTTACAAAAATCCTCTAACCAGCTAATAAGATTGGTACATTTGGCTTTTGAGCTACACTAGTAGGCATAGATCCCTTGTTCTTGGCACTCCACCCATCTTTTTTCAGTGCAGTTGTTGTTGATTATTAGGATTCTCTCTATGTTGTTGTGAGTATGTTGTTCCATGATGTTCATGTCTAGTTTTCTTTCTAACTTTGTATCAATATGGGTGCTTTGGTTGGTATGATTTTGGGAGATATGTTGATTTGGTTGTTGACATTATGGATCCATTCCAATATCTTTTGGCAATCCATTTGAGGTATTCTAAGCCTATGTGGGGGAATGTGGATGTTCTTCTTTAAAGGTTGTTGATGAGATTTATTGTATCTAGTTTTTGTTCTTTTAGGGTTTATATTTTTCCCTTCTATTGGAATGTTATTAGCTATTGATATATTTTTTGGCTAAATTGTGATGCTACTAGGGTTTTTCGTGACAGGAGGGAAGGGCTTGTATTTGATTCTATTAGCTCAATATGTGTTTTTTGTGAGGGCTCTAGGGTTTAGTTGGGGCAATACATATTGATGGTGGGGATGCTTTTGGAGTTTCTCATCTTTGATCTAAGAATCTTGAGAGGGAGCTTTCTTTCATTTTATATCCCCTCCTATCATATTATATTTCATCTTTGAGAAGAAGGATTCCTTGTGCTTTATTTTCCTTTTGTTTTGGTCTATTTTTTTTCATGCTATGGGTGTCGCTTCTAAGATTTTGATCGAGGCCCTTGGATCTAGGGTTAGAGTTTGTAGCTTGGGGAACTGTAGGATTTTGTGTTGAGATGACAGTAACTATACTACTAGAGGGATTACCTTATTTTTTTTTTTTGTGTTTGCTAAAGATTTTTCTTTTATCCATTCTATCTTGGATTAATTTATTTGGGTCCTTTCCCTATTTTTGATTAGGTTCAGTTGACCTAGTTTTTTCCTCATATGTACCATCTTCCATCCTTCAATATTCACCACTTTGTTTTGTGGGTTGATCAATGTGATTTGTTTGTCTTCTATCTTTCTCAGACCATTGCCTTCTTCCATCTTCTAGGCTTTGGTATAGGATCAAGTAGCTATTTTTTAAATCTTTTTATCCCTTATCGCATGGATTTTTGCCAAGATTTCAAATATGTTGTTGCATCGTAACATCGGCTCTTTGTTTCCCTTCTCCTGGGTTGTTTGAAATGGTCTTTTTCACAGAGTTTCCATATTAGATTTCTTCCAAATTGCATCAAGGATTGCCTTTACCTGTTGGAATTTTGAGTCTGTTAGGATACTAGAGTTGACCTGTGAGGTATTTCACACTTCTTTTTTTTGCAATCACAAAGTTCACCATATTGTTATTGAAGTTTTATTTTAATGATTATGAAAATTATTTATTTCTTCCTATCCCCAATTCCACTACTAAACTCTTTAAGGAAATTCTGAAAGATAGACAAGTCTTCTTCCAAAATCAAGAGGATAATGTATTTTGAGCCCCGGATCATGATGGAAAATATTCAGTCAAGGTAGGGTCAATTGCACTCAGTAGAATGGTGGATATTAAGATGAAAAGGAGAGCTCTTTTGTTTTGTTGGACTGATTACACACTGCCTAAAGGTAGTTATTTCTCATGGCTTTCCCTTAGAAAGAGACTGTTGACTAGTGATAGGTTGGAAAAGTTTAATACTGCCAAAAGATTTAAGTGCTTGCTTTGTCAGAAATTTATTGAGGATGTTGATCATATGTTTCTTCAATGTGATTTTGCACAGTTGTATTAGAAGTTTGTTTTGAAAAAGTTGAACTTTGTTATGTCACTTCCTAAATTATTGTGGGACCTCTTCGAGTCTTGGTCAATGTTGAACTCAAATTCCCTCATGGCCTCTATTTGGAAATGCTCACCATATATTATTGTTTGGGCAATTTGGTGAGAAAGAATAAGTGCATTTTTAGGAAATCCTCCTCTTCGGTGGATGTTGTTGTTGCAAACATTGAAAAGTCAATTTCAGAATTAGTTTCAGTTAATATTAAGAATAACTCTTCCTGTATCTTCTTTTCCAGTTGGGATGAGTCTATGCTTAAGGAGTGGAAATTTATTTCTCTCCCAACCTTCTTGCATCAATGGTAATGTGTGAGGTTCAAACAGGACTAAGATAAAATGACTCCCCCCCCCCCCCAAGCATAGAGTTATCAAAAATAATTTTGATGGAGCTTCAAGAAGAAACCTAAGGAAATCAGTCTAAGAAATCACTTTGGGATTCCAATTGCTTTGAAATCCTCAGCTATTCCACTAGGCACAAATAATATTTTTGAAGCCACAACTTTATTGCATGGGCTAGTTTTGACCAGATCCTTGAAGATCTCCTATGTTCATGTTAAGGGTGACTCATTAGTTATTGTTCAAGTATGTTTTAAGAGGATAGCTTTTAATTGTAAGTTTATATATATATATATATATATATATATATATATATATATATATATATATATATATATATATATATATATATATATATATATATATATATATATATATATATATATATATATATATATATATATATATATATATATATATATATATATATATATATATATATATATATATATATATATATATATATATATATATATATATGTCCAAATATGGAGACTTTTGGATACTTTTGACATCTATATGATATCTCATACATATCAAGAAGGCAACTTACATATTTCCTTTCGAATTTAGGGTGTGATTATACTAATTTGGAAGCCCATTCTTTAACATATTGTTTTAGTTCAAATAAGGTGCTCATTGATCTTCTAAAAAGTGAACAATGTTTAGGTAAGGAAAGGTGATCTAGTTGTTGGATAATGGTGATTATTTGGATTCATCCTTTCTTTTTATAATTGGGCAGCGAAATAGGGTTTTCTTTCTGGTTCTTTCCCTGTGGAGCTCTTGAACTAGGTTTTTATTTTATATATTTATATATGGTAGCCCCAACTACAATTACCAAAAAAAAATGTATATATATTTATTTCTCTTTTTATTGGTTAATACTAAAAATAGCAATGAAAAAATCAAAATTTCCTTCTTAAAACATAAAACATACATCACCACAGTACTACATAGAAATAATTATTATTTATGAAAAAATGTGCCTTAAATTGATGTAAAATAATAAGATATATATTTATTAATTTATTTTATGTTTTTTATTTAAAATATAAAAAACAAAATTTTCAATATAGTTTCTTATAAAATAAAAAGTAAATTTGAGATGCTGATAAAATGTGAAAATTGGAGTTGCATCTCCCACTACCCTCTATATAGTAATTTTTTTTTAATTCATTCCTTTTGTATCTATTGATAAAACTAGAAACTTTAGTGTATCGATATGTTCTTCCACATTTTTTATAAATGTGTATTCAAATATAAAATTGAAAACTTATATGCACTTGAATATATCTATTACCATTTTCCACCATCATTTGTCTTAACTATTCATTCAAAATATAAATTAATTATATCATCTTGGCGTAAGTTCTTTCCGCTATTGCATCATATTTTTTCACAATTTTTGAACAGATATTACTATTTTTTATGACAAGAAAGATGACCTTTGTTATAGTAAAGGATTTATTTTATTTTATTTTATTAAATTACCTTTACTCCCTTCTTAAGATTTTCCTTTATGCACATGCCTTCCCATTTAATAATTAATTATTAATTATTAAATGTCATTTACCTCTTAGGGTTTCCTTTTTAGGTTTTATAGTCTCCTATAAGGATTGATCAATTCTAAATTTTAATTCATTCTTTTAGTCTCATAATATATTCTTCCATATTTATAGAGCCAAATCCTTCCATTTTCTTGTCTTTTTCTTCTTTGTGATAGGTTCTTGCTTGCAGGTGTTCTACTGGATATGTGGATTTGTTCTCATCAAATCCCTCAACCTTTTTATGTGTTCATGACTACTTTCAGCTAAAGTAAAATATAGAATCTGAAAAAATAGAATATTCATAGATATGTTTTTATAAAATCTCATTTATAGATCTACAAAAAGGCATCTTTTATAGTTTTCTTAAACTATCATCAAGCCTAGTAGGATTTTTTGAAGCTTCACTTTTCTAAAATAATTTTATTTATTTGTAATTGGACCAAAATCGATACAAACATGCATTTAGTAGAGATTTCCAATCAGGAAAGTTTGGAATTTTATCTAGCTTATCTAGAATGGGTTTAGCTAAACCATGCATTTGACCAAAATAATATTTTAGTCAGAGATAATCAAATTTAGTTTTCTTGATAAGTTGTCCTAATGTATGACACAACTTTGTTCTTTTACACTTATATTTATCTTATTTATATGCATTTCATTTCAAGGTTAAGTCCTATACAAGAGCTTGACCAAAGAAAGCCACTCCCCACAAATATTTTTCCTTTTGTCTCATGTACAAGAAAAAGTGTCATAGTTTTGGATCTAGATTTTTAGAGTTTCAGAACTGGTGACAAATCTACTACAAATTTCATCGGCTTTTGTCCCTATATGACAAGGTTAACTTTCTTGGGCAATGACAACTTTAGTTGGCTTTGTCCAAAGAATTTGTAATTTTTACAACTAGAATTTATAGGTCATATAGTTATAGATGCAAAATAATTTATATCTCTAATAGTTCTGTGATAGTAAAACACATACCTAAAGTTTATTCCCCATCTTCTAGTTTTAGTGTGTGTTCATTATTTCTATCTTCTTTTAGCACTTACTTCTATGCATCATACTTGATATCCCATCTTGTTAGTAATTACTTACTTTATCATAGCAGAATTATTTTTCATACATTTACATTACATTCTATTCATGTAGGGAATATTCAAATCCCCATTTTGTTAGATCCTTCATTAGCACATCTTCACCATTTTTAGGTTGAGTTAATCATTTTTATTCTAAAGGAAGGTTTATATTCTAACATGTATAATAAGAAAACAAGTGCTCCTGAATTTGTGATTAATCTATTCCCTTTAGAATTGCTCAATAGTACTAATTATACATGTTAGTGAACCTCTCACTTTCATGCATTATAATTTCTGAGTTATTAGTTAAATATTCTTTGTGTGGTCTCTTTGATATGTATTGTAGTTCCATATTTATACACCATACCTTACATTTCATACATGGGCTCGCCTATTATACATTTTGGTAAACTCACCTCTTTCAGCTATGTCATGTGCATTTTAATTGGTAGTTAGATCAACTTTGCATATATAGATGTTATTTTTGTGTCTTACATTGTCAAATCTTATTTGGAGTCTAGATCTCATTGTGTGCATTACACTAAATCTTATCTATTTAGTTTCATATCTTCATACTTACATGCTTAAATTTTATAATTAAATTTTCTTGGATTGTATATTTCTATCATATTGCATTGCATCTTTCATTCCCTTTTGTATGAGTGTTATCATTTTCAGACCAACTTAGAGAATTCTAGTTAGAAGAAGTCATAGATTCATGGGTTCCTTTGATCTCAAACTCCCCTTATTTTCTAGGAATCTCAATGAGACCAACATGCACCTTAGTGATCCTAATCCAATTATGGAGAACAACTTTTCTCATTCTCCACATGATGAAGATAAAGCATTAGGAGTTCCTCCTATCCAAGTCCAAAAATTTAAACATGATTTTGGAAAGTTTGAAGAATGGCTAGATCAAGAAAGCCATAAACTCGAGGCCCTTTCCAATGCAAAAGGATTAAGGAAACTTATTCATCATGATTAACATCATCCTAATATTTTACATAACATTTCTCATCTCATTCAAACCAGTATCAAACCCAATATAGATTGTGCTCAAGATTCAAGCTTTGTTCCACCTACTACACATATTGAAAATTATTTTCCTATCTATACTCCCATTCCTAGTGTATCCACTTACGCCCCACCTATCATCACAAATTCTATCCAAAATTCCAATCATTTACATGTGAGTCTTCCTAATCCTATTGCTCTTTCTATTCCTTCAGCTATGTCATGTGCTTCATTTCCTTCGTTTAGGCTCACTTATCATAGTGTTCCTTTTTTATACTCAACCATTCCTTCCATTTCCAACAATGCTCCTAACATATATCATATATTATCCTCCTATTATTCTTTCTACTAATTCTACTATTAATAGTTCAGCTCAAGCTACATATTCTTTGTAGCAATAAATTGTTTCTATGACTCAATATAAGTTCAACATTCCCACTTGCAACATTTATATTTCTTTTTTATATGGATATTAGTTGTTTTTTTTATCCGACAGAGTATTTAGATTCCTCATCTCGAGACTTATATTGGTAAGGGTGATCCACACACTCATGTCAAAACTTTCTAAAACCTATGTAGTAATTTATCTTGTAAACATAGGTCATGGAAAAAGAAATATTATGACCTTTTGAGACAAAGTGTTGAGATGGTATTGTTATTTGCCTCATTATTTTGTTGATTCTTTTCAAAATATTGCTAATGCTTTTATTCAACAATTTCAAAATAAAAATAAAAATAAAATTTCTTTAATTAATTAACCCATTGTAGACAATGTGTTAAAGAAAAAGTTAGTAATTTCATTGGTGGATTCAAGCATTTTCATGCTAAGATTTATTATCACATGCTTGACGTTGATCCACAATGTATTTTTATTTCCAATTTACAAAAAGATATTAGAGATAAGATACATATTTTGAATTCCCTTCATTTACTCAATTGTGTACAATGCTTCACCATTATCAACTTCAAGTGAATCAATTTGAGAGCACTACTCCAATGGCTTTTGTTTTCGTTGATACCAGATATATTACATCCAATTTTGACAATTTTCTAAAATCAAACAACTACAACAAAATCAACCAATATTATTGATGAAAAGGTGGAAAAAGCATCCAAAGGTGTGGCTCCTTTGTCATATTTTTTTAATGTGCATGTAATTATACTCAAATTTCAAAATCTTTGCATAATGTGATGTTGAAGTTTATTGATGATAATGTGTTAACACTTCCTTCTCTAAAACCCATTCACTCATCCAAATATAAATCCAAATACTTTAATCCCAAAGCTTTTTGTCAATACCATTGTCAACTTGGTCATGATACTGAAAAAATATTTCCAATTAAAAATATTATTCATGACATTATTGTTTTTAATGCTATAAATATAGATGCCAACATTAATTTTTTTTAAAAATTAGTTGCACCTCCTAATTAAAATTTGTAAATCTACACTCATCCTTTTCCATCTCATTCCAACAATGTTATTGATCAACCTTCTTCTTCCCATTACATTGACTACGATGACAAAGTCAATGAAGCTAATAATGTAGTTAACTAAGTTTAGCATGTCAAATATCAACCTCCACCTTAGCCTTGCATTAACTTTTGTCCTACTTAGACAATTAAAGTATTTGATTGTCCTTCCTGGTTGTGATACTCTTATTGATCCCACTTGCATGGTAAATGTGATAACTAAAGAACATCCTTTTCTAGTAAAAAGTTGTAGAAAGATTATTATGATTAAACCAATGTCCTAATTTAGCCTTATAATATTTTCCTTTATCATTCTCATGGTTCCATTTAATTTCATATTAAAGTCAGTGGTAAAACTTTAAATGCTACCTTTATTGTCATTCTGACTTCTAATCACTTTTGAGTAAAACTTCCTTATCTTATGTCCATGAAAGTGGTAGCTTATCACACTCATAAATGCATCAAATATTCTAATAAGGTAGAAATCACAAATTTTAACCATAGTCTTTATTAGCCTTCTATTCCACAAGACTTATTTGACCTTGACTACTTTTGTTTTTCTATGCTCCAACCTACTCAAACTTGTCCTGACTATCTTTTTCGATCATATCAAGCCTACAAAAGTTCAAAATATTTGTGAACTTAGAAAACCTAATAATGACTCTATATTTGAACCTCTTCCTACACCACCTATACATCCTATGTATACTTCTATTCCACCTCCTATTTCTTATATACATCCTCTTTTAATCATCTCTTAATGCAATGTACTTCCTTTTGTTCTTCCTCCTAAAGAAGGAAAATATGTGGTGTTCATTGGTCCTATCCCAAACCAAATTTCTAGAAAAACTAAATATAACTATCATGCTTGTGATTTTCATCACAAGCATTGTGCTAGATTTTACCAATCTTCTACTCAAAATATTGGTTCACCTCATATACCTCATCGTGCTTTGCTTATGTTTGCTCAGACTATGCTTGAGATGTTATATGAAGTGAATTTAAACAAAAATAAAGATGAACAAACATGATAATGTTATTCATATATTAGTTTCTATTATAATTAATTTAGACGCAGGAGATACTCTTGTTGGCAATATTATTAATGTTAATAGTGATATTCATGCTAGTAGTTTTGATGACATGTATGAGACTATTAATATTCATTATGACTTACCAACTATTCTTTCATAAAATTTATATATCTCTTTTAGTGACAAAAAAATGTGACCTATCTTCACAACAAATTCCTTGGTTAGAAATTACTATTATTCCATCTGTTGTTTGGAAAGGGTCCCTAAATACTATGAATTGGGGATGAGGGTAATGCAATACACTTGACTAGATCCTCTTGTATGATGGGTTTTATATGTTTTCATGTTGTAATATTTTTTCCAATGATTTGTTTCATGTTTTATGTTTTGTCCATATTTCTTTAAATGACCCTTGTTGCTCCATTGGTGCAAGGTGATAAAGGAAACACAAATGTCACAAAAATTCTTCTATTTGTATTACTCTTCTTTCATATGCTATTCCATGTTATGTTGTGCATGTGATACTATTTGTAAGTTTTCCTTTGTTTGTTTACTTAAGATGATTAAAAATGGTAGCTACCTATTCTTTTTTGCCTCCAGTGTCAACTCAAAAAGGCTCTTCTTTGTAACTCTTACATTTTTTCTTTCACTATACTTGTTGTTCTACTCCCATTGGGGGATAATGATATTCAATTTGGACATAATATTTTTATATTATTGTAAGATCGCACTGACCCCAATGTTGGTATATCCGTTCTGTGCTCTTTTTTTTTCATGTTCTCATTTCCTTTAATTTATCCTTTCTTGGAGGCATTTCATAGTGGAAACATTTCTTGTGGATGCATATATGCTCTATTAAAGAAATAACCCCTATTAAGTAATTTGAAACAACTTTAACATGGGGGAAATTACATTTTATTTGGTCCTTTAACTAATCATCAATCATATCCTTTAATGGATTCAATTTCCTTAATGATAGATCCTTCTTATCTTTTCAATCCCTAAGGAATCTCTCTCTCTCTCTCTCTCTCTCTCTCTCTCTCTCTCTCTCTCTCTCTCTCTCTCTCTCTCTCTCTCTCTCTCTCTCTCTCTCTCTCTCTCTCTCTCTCTCTCTGTGATTAGGTTTGGATGTGATGAGGACTTAAGTCACTTGGGGGAATGATGTTAACTTGTCTCATTGACCTTAGTGATACCATCTTATGCATTTGATCTACTCTACCATGAGCATGACCTTGTACTATACTCCCACTAAAGTGGGGGCTAAATGTACCATCCTATAAAGTTAGCACCTATTTAATTGGAGGCTTTAGAACCTATTCCACCTTATTATATTGATTTCAAGATCTAGGTCTATTTATGCTCGATTTTCTACATTTTTTTAATTTTGTCTCCCTAAAAAAATTCAAACTTCCCAAGGCCTAAATCTTTTTTGGAATTAACCATACTAGAACTACAATGACCTAGGTTGACCTTGTCCTTTGTGATTGATTTTGAGTGGCTCTAGGCCCAATGCGAGGGTATTTTATTTTTTGATCTTACTTATGGTTGACCATACAACATTGAATTCCAAAATAAGTATAAAAGAAGATAAAATCCTCTCATTTGGACACCCCACAATCATATTCAATTGATTCATCTATTGTGAAAGCTACCATTATTATTAAACAATTATTAGTGACTTCAAGAGTAAGTGAAATCAAGGTAATTGAGGATTTGGATTCAATGTTTGGAAGCAAGAATCCATTTCAAGATATTCAAGTCTTCCATTCTTCAAGATCCATTCAAGAAAGAAAATCTTCTCCCATTGATGCAAGTTTCTTCCTCCTACAATGGCCAAGTCAGAGAATTCATGAGAAAGCAAGAATAACCACATCCTTTCTTCTCCTCCTTTGTTGAAGTGATTAAGCACACATTCATTCAAAATCTAGATTTCAAATAGTGTAGATTTGCACATTTATGAAGAAATCCTTGATTTCACAACATATTTCAAGCAAACATACAAAGAATCTTTATGGGTTTATCTGATCCTAACATCCATTCATGAGAGTTTATCTTGTAAGACGAGTACTTATATTTATCTTTTTTCATGCAATCTTAATGTTTCAAAGTTAATTCCTATATAAGGGTTTTACAAAGGCAAGCCCTTCCCTACCAAAAATTTCCCCTTTATCTTTATTTAGGAACATGTGTTTTAGTTTCCAATCTAGAAATTTAGAGTTTTAAAACCAGTGATTGATCTACTACAAATTTCATCTATTTTTGTGCCTCCAAGACAAGGTTGATTTTCTTGTACAAGGATAACTTTGATTAGAATTGTCTTGGGAATTTACAATTTTCATAGTTAGAGTTATAAGTCTTAGTTCTAGGTCCAAAATTGTTTCTATTTCTGATAATTCAATCGTCGCAAAACCTAGATCTAAAATTTACTCTTCTAGTTTCAAAGCTAGTTCTTCATTTCTATCTTCTTTAGAACTTACTTTAATGCATCAAGTCCAATATCATATATTTTTATTAATTAATTCCTTTATTATTGTAAGAACACAAAAATGGTCACCTTGACTATGTGCCCCGGTTTCATAATTTATATCAAGTTTGAACCAATATTTGCATTATCATTTTCTTTGATCAAATTAAATTATTTATATTATTTAATTTTTTGAATTATTTAATTAATCATTATTATTTTACGTCAATTTCCTTGATTAAATTGGAATTAATTAATTTAATTATTTTAAATAAATGGTTTGATCATCTTGATTTTTGTATTATTTAATTAAAGGAATTTGCTCCCTTTTAATAAAAACCTTCCTCACTTAATTTTATATGCAACAATTATTATTTTAAAAGAAATAATTAAATAAATATCACACACTTTATTTTATAAGAAGGGATTATTTTACATTTAAATTAAATAAAAACAACCCTCATCTTATGATTTTTATGAGTGTTACACTCCACATCTCTTGATTGAATGCTAATTGCACATTCTCTTATGTGGGTCATAACCTTTTATTTAATTTTCATTTTCCCTCCAATTTGGGAATGCCTCTTTGGATTGATATATAAAGGAGACCTCCTCCTTCATTTTGACATCATGTTTTCTTATGCTACAATTATTATAGACATTTTTGAAGCTTTCTTGGAGACTTGGAGATATCTTGCATGTTCATAATCATTTGAATCTTTCATTCATTGGATGTCCTTGTGAAGACCAAGGTTGATATTCATATGAGAGCCACCACTTCAAACCTTCGAAGGTATTTGCACATTGATGATAGGAAGCTATGAGTTGATTCATGAGATTTTGCATTTTCATGGTGTTATTTTGAAGGATTTCAAGTGTAAGGATTCATAGAAGTGTGTTTGCTATTCGTCCACATTCTTCACACACATTTTTGGTGTCCACAATGGGGAAACCCACCTTTACATGCTAGTTTTGGATATTTTTGGAGCTAACCCCTTGTGTAGAGTTGCTTGGAGAAGAAAACCCTAGACTTTCAAAGATTTGATCATATCTATCGAACAACATAGATTTTTGGTCTGAATTATTTTTTCCAAGCTGGTGACATATCAGAGAAATTTTAGTTAAAAAATTAGAATTTTCATATGTATTTTGAATTTTTTATAATTTTTTCTTTAGTTTTCATAAATAAACCAGCGTATATTTTGGAAATTTTTACATTTTTGAAAAGGTCTTGAAATTACATAGGGGTCCATTCTTCATGTTTTAAATTTGGATGCAATATCATACTCATTTGGTTGATTTATGAAAACTAGTCTATTTTGGGAAAATGGATCCCTAGGGCACAAATTAAAAGATATTTTTTTAAAATTCTGACATTTTTGGAAAGCTCTCTATTTTTTTAATAGGGGTTTCTTTTATGCATTTAGGGTTTTGGATCTAAATTCATGTTATATAGGTCCAATCTTGTTGACTAGGTAAAAAACAAAAATTTTAAAAAATGGGCATTTAATGATTAGCTTGCACTTATTTTTCACATGGTTCAATGCATGATATGAGTTATTCATTTGAATTATTTTTGGGTTATTATTGCTCCTAACAATTTTTTTCCAGATCTAACCCTAGGGTTTGCATAAGTTGAATATACATTGCATATCTTGTTTGCTTGTCTTGCTTGTTAGAGAGTTCGTGGCTTGCTTGTGTCAAAAGCTCAATAAAAATAAAAATAAAAATAAGGTAAAATCTACTAAGTGTGTTGTGTGCATTACTAGGTATTTTGTTAAAATCTCTATAACATTTGGTTTCCTTTCATTAAAACAAACCTCTAGCGCATCTTACTTGAGTGATTTCTTGCTTCATAGATCAAATTTCCATTTCAGCTCTAAAAGAAAGAAAGAACATAGATTTATTTTCTCACATATTTGTTACACATAGTAATTAGGCCCTATGAACACTATTTGTGGATCTTGAGAGAGTGGGCTTCAGGCTCTTCTTGACGATAGATTCCCTTGTAGGTAGGGAAGGATTTGATATCATCTCATTGTCACATTTGGTTTAGTGAGGTGATTTCAAATTAGTGTGTTAATTAATCTGCTTGTTATGTTTGGGTGAGGTGAAGAGGCTAGAGGAGTATGCTTTATTCCCTTTTGGGTGCATTAGAGACTTGGAACCCTTGAATCTAAGCCAAGTCCCCATGTGGTTCATATTGTGAGTCTTCCTTGTTAGAGAGGGTTAACTGTAGTGGACACTCCCTTTATTGGGTAAACCACATGGTCAGAATATCAAGTGATATTAGCCACTTCTATCATGGAGCAACCTCTATATAAATTTCCTTGTGAAAAAAACCTCCACAGGTGTGATCTCTTGTTGGGATGTCAAATTTACTTAGCATTTCTGATTGATTAAATTCTTAGAATGTATCAACATCTTGTGCATCGAGATTGGATTTCTCCAACTTTAGATTATAAGAGTTGCAGAGTTCACCATCACTAAGAACCATAGTGCTGCCAAATTTAATTTTCTAGTAATATGCGTGTGAGCAGAAAACATTTTGAAAACATACATAGTAGTGATTCTAGGGATTAGATTCATACAAAGATATTATTCTTATTCATGTGCAAGGTTTCTTTGTCCCTTGCCCATTGCTTGTAGACATTTCCTTGAAATCCCTAATTGTTGTTCTATGTGCCTAATTATTATTTATAAATCTGAAATTGATCTTAGTTGGTTAAAAAGAACAATCAAAACTGAGTTCCCCAAATCCAACTTTCAAGTTTACTATCCTACTGCCACCTTGCTTATTGTGAACCTATTTCCTAGTTAGCATTCATCATTTAGAGAGTTCAATTCATTAATATGACTCAAGGATAACCTTTTTTTTGTCATTCTTGAGTTCATTTAACCATTGTGGACCTAATCTTGAGCATCTAAACTTGTTGTCACTTTGGATCTTTGCATCATAGCTATCTTTTAGTTAGTAAATCTTGTCTTATCTTGTTGCCAACATCAAAACTTGCAAAGTTAGTGATTTCCCTAGTGGAGAAAGTTTTTTTTGGGATCCTTGGATTGTGGGTATTCACTTGTCTAAACATATTTATAGAAGATTACTAGTCTTGGATAATTCCACATTTGTAAGATAACTAGTGGCATATTGTGTTAACCAATCATGAGACCTTTATTGGTTGATTGAGTTAACAAGAGTGACATATAGTTACATTATTACACCTTAGTAATTGGACAAGTGATTACTTTACTACTCGAGAGTGATACTGACGCTTCTTGGAGTTTGCCTATTTACTAGTGTTTTCCCTCTCATGCCAATTATGACAAGGTTTCAAGTGAGTCACGATAAACATCCTCAAGTTAACTTTGATCAATTACCCTTAGTTCCAAATCACAAAAAATGTTAAGGAAAATAACCTATTTTTGATCTATCACCTAAGGGAGAATAGAAATTGAGTTTACTCCTCCTAGTCATCTTAGTGAATTGAACTTCCCTAGGGCCTCTTCACTTTTTGAGCAAGACGTATTATTAACTGGAAACCAAGATAAAAGCATGGATGACATGATGAATGATAGATTATTGAGGCAACATGGAGTTGAACCTTTGGGACCTTGTAGAACTCATGAAGATATCTATGGAACTACTTCAGCAAATGATTTTGATAGATATTTGCATGGAGTAAATCAACAATACTCTCCATTTCTTACTCCTCCTAGATTGTCACCTAAATCTTTTCACCCAATGGATGATAAAATCAAAAAAGATGAATTGGAAAATATAGCATACTTGGAGAAACAAGAGAAACAAGTAGCAGAACAAATTAATGAAAGTTTGGTTAAATCTCAAAAATTTCTCAAAAAAACTCCAAGAACCCCTATGGTCAGTTCAGTAAAGTGAATAAGATGTATATGGAAGTACAAGCTAGAGAAATGGCTAAAGACATGGCTCAAAAAATGGTTAATGATAACCTTTCTCAGAGGGGTAATGTTTCTCTACCTCCCATATCTCCTAGAATTAATGAAGAGAGATTTCTTCTGCAAGAAAAATAATCTTACATGGATGCATTCATACAATCTGAGGCATAAAAGCAAGCTCATGAAATAGCCCATTAGAAACTTAATGATATACTTTTGCTTGTTGGTGGTAGTGGTTCTCCACCTCCTTCTCCTCCTCCAAGAGTTACTAGACATATGTCACCTTCACAATCTCCTAACGGAAATAGGAGACAACCATCTCCTCCTCCTAGATATTAGCAAAGGAAAATGTCTCCTCCAAGGAATTCACAAGAACATCCTCAATTTACTACACATGGTTTTGGTGTGGATTATGATTTATTAGAGAAAGACCCAAAATTTCACAAGTGCGTGGATCAATATATTCATATTAATAAGGATAAATACTTCATGGATTTAATCAACAAAGGTGTTCAAGTACCACACAATTTTGATGTGGATAAAAATAAAAAGAGACAAGATCCTTCTTTTCAAGAGCAAATAGAACAAAATGTCAAGATGTTGATGGATAAACTTACACCTAAGAATCCATTTTCTCTATAAAGTGTGTATCCTCTACCTTTTGAGAGGAGTATTCTAGAGGTTGAATTTCCTAAGAAAACAAAATTTCCACATTATGATAAGTGTAAGAAAACTTGGCACAAAGAATATAATAGTTTCCACATAACCCATAATAGATTTGAAATAAATATGCAATTAAAATCCACATGCAAGAGAATAGACAAAATACCTACAAAAATGTGACATAAGATATACCTTGGGAAACCCTCATTGAGGGAAAAACCTAGCCTCCAAAAGCATCCATCACCATGTATTATTTAGCAAAAATACCATTGCAATACAACCATGGAAGCCTTCAAAGCCATAGCCACCATCGAGCAATCCATGTGAACAAGCATGAATCCACACATCCCATGCCATGCTTCCAACCTTCACAAATGCTCCCTTGGCTAACCTGTCAAGCCTTGTCCCACTCAACTCTTTCCCTTTCTCACACACAACAAATACCCTTGTGGCTGCTTATATAGTAGCAAGTCCCACAAAACCACCAAGTGGTATTACATAAACCATGTGCTAAAACCACATTCTACCTAACCCACTGACCCCACATTTAATATTGGGCACTTAATTATTTTCCCCAATATTAAATAATTACATGAAATATTATCACAATGTTACAATACAACTCATCAAGTATATCCCATGGGAATCTTTACATGTTGCACGTCCATCTAGGTGCTCCTAGATATAACATTACATAATAAAATAAAATAATACAATATAACAATAATATGCAATGTGTGCAACACACATTATTTCAACAATCTCCCACTTATTGTATACATTGCATAGGGTCAATCCGTAGCCACATAAATGAGCAAGGGAACAATCCCTCCCAACACATCCACCAACATTGATCAAATTACACCAAGTGCTCCATCCTGGTACCCACAACAAAATCAAAGTATCTAGCATCTCAAACATGAATGATCTCACCTCCTATTATGCCACTGCCACTATACATACATAGAAGCCATCCAAAGAGAAAGCCACCCAACCTATTGCATTAGAAGATCATAAAATCCTATACTAACTAAAATGCCAAGCACAAAAAACCTAATCCAAATATAATCACATGTATCCATAGTTGTCAAAATATCCATAGCTGAAATAGCACCTACAACAAGTGCCAAATCCATCCAACTATCCATACATCCAAAGGTATAACAAGTGAATCCCACATCATCAACATATCCAATGTATAAATTGCAATCACAAGCCTCAAGAGCAATACCTGCCACATATATACCAAGAAGCTCCCACTACAAAAGATAGTGTCAAATCTATGACCAATTCACTCACAACATCTCAAAGAAGTGAATCCATGTAGTATCAAGGATATCCACAATACATAAACTGATAACCTGCAAGAACAACTCTCATAACCAATCTCCAAAACTCTCCTAAGATCTCCACAACCAATAGAGGAAAGAGATAAAGGAATAACCATGTCATCTCTCACATGACATACATGAACACAAACCAGTGATCACAATCTCTAAACAATCTCAAATCCAATGTAAGTGAAACCGAACATCCAGGAAGATAACCAAGACCAGAGAAACCATGCAAATCATAACCTGTATCATGTCCTTCTACACACACTTCTAGATGTAAACTATGCAAGTATAATCTCCTCCATAAAACCCTAACAAGAAGCCTCAACAACACCCAAACCACACCATATAACTGATCATGGATGTAAGCCTCTCACAAGAAGATCAAACTCATAAACCATTCCTAATCCAAGGAATATGCCCAATATAAAACCATTTCCCAAACTCAACTAGCATAACAATATATGCAAATGGAGATAACCAATGCTAAACCATCTCTCAAATGGAACCTCTAGAACTAACTCATGTACCATAGCTCAAGATCTATATCAATGAAAGACAAGCATAAATATAATGCACTTGCGAAAAATAATGGGCTATACCTCTCAAGTAGACCACCGAGTAGACCAAGAGTGGGGAATGAGAATTCTTATCAAGATATCCAAGTCTCCAACCAAGACTCATCTAAGAACAATCTCCTCTCAAGTCCATATCAGGTGATTGCCCCTCGAACTTCTTGCTGAAACCATCAACTGTCCCAACAAATACTTCTCTAATCCAAGAGAAATCAACATCATCACCGTCTCTAAGTATCCATGAGCACCTGTAACCAATCAATCCATGCCAGCTACAAATGCAACATAGCAATATCATGAAGTATCCAACTTATGATCAGTGTACTCAATACCAAGAAACTAAACCAATATTAATATCAAAGTTCCAATCATGGCCTCAAGAACATAAACATGACAACATGATCTAACTATCTCAAAAGAGATAACATGCTCCATATGAACATAATATAACATGTCACAACTCTAAATACGTATCAAGAGTATACCTTGACATAAAAATGAAACCATCCTCATACCAAGGATAACATGCCAAATGAAAGTATAAACCACACCTTTACCAAGAACCTTGTGAGTCCTCAAGATGCAACCATCTTTGCACACCACGAAGAAAACCAAGAACCCCAATGAGTCCTTAAGATCTAACCATCTTCACACACCATGAAGATAACCAAGTGCACCATGCAAATGTCAAAGACGCTTCTGCAACAATAGGATCTAAAAAAAACCTCCAACATCTGCAAACACTCAATAAAGATATCATTGCCAACAACTCCCATTCAACTGTGGTACCAAGTAACCAATGGCATCATAAAATCCATCTCCTACATGAAGATCCAAACCAAGAAGATACAAACCAAACCAAGAACTAATCCTACACTGTCACTCCATCACTATCATAAGCTCCCACTAAACTGTGTATCCAAGCTATCCATGACATCATGATGAGAACACCATCCTCTGTATATCCAATCATGTCATGCCAAAATCCATGGCATCATGAACTGAGCATCTGACTCTCAATATGTCCATCTTATCAACATAAAATAGTCAACCACAATCCTCCACCATGACTATACCTGGTAACAACATCTCATCCCTTCCACATGAAGAAAAAATCAACAAATCATGTGACTTAGGGCATAGACAATCCAAATCCAAGCCACCAATCTAAATATACATCAATAATAAAAGATCAATGGGCAAAGACAACCCATAACCAAGCCATAAATGCAACCTGTAAGTATAGACCACTTACAACACTACACAAATTATAGACCCAACAAGTCATCATACATATCCAAACCAAACACTAATAACCATATCATTATGAGACCAATCTGAATAATAAACTCAGTAAACAATGACATCAAATCTTAAATCTCCAAACATATAATGTCATAAAATCATAATGTTACCATAGTCAAAATATATCTATAAACTATTTAGATCAATATATCACCAAATAAACCATGCCAAACCTACACCAAATCTGAACCAATGTGTAGAGCTCTCCGAGAGCTTTTTGTTGACTACTCGAAGTCTAAAATCTGACTCTGTATGCCCAAGTTATGTCCTAATCTATGCTCAAAATAAAAAAATCTAACTTTAGGGCTCTTAAAACCTAACAAAATCTCAAAATCACATAACCAAACCTACACCAAGTTGTAGTGCTCTGAATTATCTTTCCAATGCCCGTAAGAACTCTGAAATTTGATATCTTGAGAGAAAGTTATGATCGTTTTACTAAGATGATCTTTTTACCATTTTCATTGCGATTTTTCATTTTATTTTTTGTGACAAAAATTTCGACAGGATTAAATTTGACAGACATCACGAGCTGAAACCAAAACACTCTTTCATTTCCTCTAAACATGGCCAAACTAAAGTATATTATATATCAAAATTTATGAAAACGTTGACCCAGATCCAATGGTGAGGTCTATTTCTACCCAGGAGATCATTTCTGCAAGCTCCTCCTAAAAACCTCATTTAAATGAAACATCCAAACAATCCTTTTGTCCAACAATTTCACATGCCCAAAATCTACCAACATCCCATCATAATAGCAAACCTAAAACCATCAGATCTGCAGTAAAAACTCATATATCTTGCCCTTTCTTTTATCCTCTCATGCATTCCCATGGATTCAATCTAGGGTTACAACAATACAACATGGCTCTGATACCACTTGTAAGGAAACTTGGCACAAAGAATATAACCATTTCCACATAACCCATAATAGATTTGAAATAAATATGCAATTAAAATCCACATGCAAGAGAATAGACAACATACCCACAAAAATGTGACACAAGATATACCCTGGGAAACCCTCATTGAGGGAAAAACCCAACTTCCAAAAGCATCCATCACCATGTATTATTTAGCAAAAATACCATTGCAATACAACCATGGAAGCCTTCAAAGCCATAGCCACCATTGAGCAATCCATGTGAACAAGCATGAATCCACACATCCCATGCCATGCTTCCAACCTTCACAAATGCTCCCTTGGCTAACCTATCAAGCCTTGTCCTGCTCGACTCTTTCCCTTTCTCACACACAACAACCACCCTTGTGGTTGCTTATATAGTAGCAAGTCCCACAAAGCCACCAAGTGTTATTACATAAACCATGTGCTACATAACCCACTGACCCCACATTTAATATTGGACATTTAATTATTTTCTCCAATATTAAATAATTACATGAAATATTATCACAATGTTACAATACAACTCATCAAGTATATCCCATGGGAATTTTTACATGTTGCACGTCCATCTAGGTGTTCCTAGATACAACATTACATAATAAAATAAAATAATACAATACAACAATAATATGCAACGTGTGCAACACCCATTATCCCAACAATAAGTATGATGGGAATGGAGACCCTAGTGATCATGTGAGACAATTTAATGTTTTAAGCTTGGAATTTGCACATAAAGATGCTTATCGTATGAGATTGTTTCCTAGGAGTTCAAAGGGCCAAACTATGGAATGGTTTACTAAAATTACTCCCCCACTTAAGAATTTTGAGGAACTTGTTGAAAATTTTATCCAACACTTCTCTTACAATGTTCAAAAACTAGTTTCTATGTTGGATTTATGCAACCTCAAACAAGATCAAGAAGAACCTTTTGTTGCCTTTTTACAAAGATGGAGAAAGTTGTGTTCTCATTACTCTAGAGAAATTCCATAAAAAGAGAAAATTGATATACTTGTGAGTAATTTGGTTCTTGAATTGAGAAATGAAATTGGCAAATAAGTGTTTGAGACTTTTCATAATATGGTAGAAATAACTTTTTGTATAGAAGATGTTTTGAAGAATCAAGGAATTATCAAGCATAATAGCAACAAGAGTAACCACAACAATGGAAATAAGAATAGGAGTACTTCTTATAAAGGGAATCAACATGTAGTTTATGATAGTGTAGTTGATGCACCTAAGTCTAATGATTAAGCAATTTAAAAGTTATTAGATAGTGTTCATGCTATGAAACTTCAAGCACCTTCTTAGCAAAATAATAGAGAAAAATCCACAGATAATTCTAGATACAATTATAGAAATCCTCAAGAGAGAAGAAATTTTACAAAGATTAGTAGACCTTATGAGGATGTTTTGAAAGAGTTAGTTGATAGAAAGATATTAACTTTGATTGAGAATTGGAAACCACCTCCTGTAAAGGGTCCATGTTGGGATGATAATGTTTATTATAAATATCATCAGAGCAAAATTGGTTGTACTATGGAAAATTGTCAAAGGTTAAAACATGATATTCAGAATTTGATTGATAATGGAAAGTTAACAATTGATGGTGTTAGTCATGCTACTAATAATGATCATCAATCTTATAAGGTTCCATTGCCTAAGTATGAAAAGGGTGAATCATCTAAGAATGGGAAAGCTCAAGTGAAAAAAACTTATTCCAATCAAAATTATAGATATTCTAATGTAGACAATGTTGTCAACATGGTTGCAATTAAGGAAAATGATAAGTATTTGAATTATCCACATAATCTTGCCTTGCATATTGAAGTCATGATTCATAGAACTCTTATTAGATGTATGTTGATTGATGGGGGTGTTGGGTTGACTATTTGTCCTTTCAGCATACTTGAAAAGTTGAGATATTCAGAACAAGATATTGATACTATACAGAAGGTTATGATCAAAGCTTATGATGGTAGTGAAAGATAGTCTAAAGGATTGGTTGTTTTACTTATTCAAATTGAGTCAGTTGAGAGAGATATTATATTGTATGTGGTTAATATTAACACCCTTGCTTATAACATTTTATTGGGTAGACCTTGGATACATGAAATGAAAGTCGTTCCTTCTACATATTGTCAATGTGTTACATTTCCATATAATGGGATTGAGATGTGTATTTTGGGAGTTAATACGTTGGCTATCAATAATATTTCAACATAATCACACATACCTTTGGACAGAGTTTCTGATGAGACAATTGAAGAATCTGTAGAATGTGTGATAGAATCCAAGACACTTAATAGTGAAACGAAGGGATGTGAAGTTATTTCTTTAAAAATTTCAGTTGAAATAAATACGAATTTCAAATTTTGTGAAGATGAAATTAAATATCTTGACATGAGAAAGGGAGAATATAGGATGGATTCTATCTGTACTCTTCCAGTTTCACCTCATTCCTATGAGTTACCTTCGCATGAGATGAAACATTCTTCTTCTACTAAGATTGAGTGTGATACTTTGGTTGAACCTTTACTTCCTATGGAAGAAAAGGAAGACGAAATTGGATTTACAAAGAAGAAAATAATGATGGACCCATCTTTGGTGTTTGTGATGATGACGAGGAAGTGTATATACTTGATCAATATGACATATGTGATGATTTGATCCCTTTTACTAATCTTCTTTGGGGAGATATAAATGGTTCGGTTAATGAAGCTTCTACTTAAAAAATTCAAAATGATTCAGATATAGAAAACAATGATGAAAGAACATATTCAAATAAGTATGAATTGGATTTATTTTTAGAGCCTTCTATAGTTGATTTGGGTATTGATGTGATTCATTCTTATGATGCTCAACCCAGTACAATTAATGAGATTTCAAACTTGCATATTCCTCATGAGCTAGATTCTCTAGTTATTGGACAACTTTATGATTCAAGAGAAATTGAAAGGAACTTGATAGACTCTAATTCTTTAGTTGCTAGCGAGGATGTTATTCATATTTACAATCTTGAGAATTTAGAGGTTGAGATTCCATCATTGAGGGTTACTCTTAATGGATTAGTGACAAATGAAGACTACAAAGTTATGAGATTACAAGAACTTGAGTTACTTGATGAGAAGAGAAAAGCTACTTTTGGTCACATGAGAGTTTATCAGAAAAGATTGTCTAAGACTTATAACAAGAAAGTTTGGCCTAGAGAGTTTTCAATGGGAGATCTTGTTTTGCGTGAGAATCTTAAGAATCAGCAAAATAAAGCTCAAAAAGGAAAATTTGAGCCTAATTGATTGGGCCCTTTTATTATTACAACTACTTTTGGATCGGTAGCTACTTTTGGATCTGGTGCCTATTTGTTGTCTGCACTTGAGGGAGATCAGCTCCCTGATCCTATCAATGTACTTCATTTGAAAAAGTTTTATCCCTAATGTCTGTTCTTGTTGGGGGCATCTGTACATATTTATGGGTCTTGATTTTTTTTTTGAAAAAGTGATATATTCCAAAAATACAAAAAAATAGTAAAAGAGAAAAGAAAAGAAAATGATATTTTTCAATATCAACAATGGTGTTCCTTAAATATCTTAAATACCAAAACAATGTTTCTCAACACTACCCTGGGAGTCTTGTCTTGTGATCCTTGCCTTCATGTGAGATCTTGGCCTTTTCCTCGGAACTCAGTGTTGATTATCACACTTTAGTTTATAATTAATGTTGAGCTATGCTTTGATCTCTCTTTCTATTTTGTCTGTTCATTTTTGTGTCTGTGTGTGTGTGTTAACAACACCATATCTGTATTTTTTCCCCCTCCCTAGTCATTTTTGCACTAGGGGCATGTGGTTTGTTTTTTTATAAGTGATTTGATTAGTATTGATTTTTTATGTGTCTTTGTGGTTCTCTCTTGATGCATATCGAGAGAACTATGGACCATGAGACATGTTTTTGGTTGATTTCTTCCTTGTGTGGTTTTGATCTCAAGACTCGCAGTGTTTTTCAATACTATTGGATCCCATTCATATCATCATAGTTGCCTTGGTGACTAGTGATGATTATGGGAGGCTTCCAATCATATTCATATCTTTAGATTACTTTGGTGATTAGTGATGATTAAGTGATCTTTCTGATAGAGTTACACTCATATCTTCATGGTTCTAGCCAGTGAAGGTTGTGTAGCTCAGCTTGATGATTAAAACTAGGATATTAATCTTGGCCAAAATGAGTAAGAACATAGAATGGATAGAAGTGTCATATGGACATGAACATGCATCTTATCCCCTTGTCTTTTTGTAGGTTTTGATTTGTTTGTTTACCTTTTGGCGGTCTCCTTCATCTTTTCTTTAGTATGAGTTGTAATCACGATTGTGCTTTTTAGTACATGTCACTTGTTCATGATCTCAATCAAAATTTCATATCTTGCATAGTTAATGGTTTTTGAGACATTTTCCCCTCTTCTTCTTTCCATATTCTTTTCTTTCATTCACCCTCCTTTCTTCTGATTTGGGGCATGCTTTTCATGCTTGGTGATTTAACCTTGGTTTCTTGATCTATATCTTGCTTATCTTTCATCATGAACCTTTTTATGATTCGATCATATCGATCTTGTTCTTTCTTAGCCTATCTGTCATTTTGATTTTGATCCTAAGGGGGCAGGAACACTCTATTGAGCTTCATTGTTTGCAAACCTGATTCAAAATCTACCCATCTTTTTCTGCCTTGCTTGGAGTAGATGATTATTGTATCTAGGGCAAGTCAATGTGTGATTTGTCATTTTCTAGGTATTGATATTTGTCTTTTTCCTTTATATATATTTCATGAATTTTATATTTGTTGAAAATTCTTTGGGCAGACCTACAATTATAAGACCCATAGCGACATATTGTGTTCTAGGCATTGCAAGACCCCTAATGGCATGTTGAGGGAACAAGAGTTGGATGCTTAATCTTTATATATTTTTACATAAATTAGCCTTTATACACACTTTATCTTATGGTTCTTTGACTTAATGTGCTTGTCATGTATGTGGACATGCATTAGTCAAAGAGGGGAAATTGTAAGCACACAAAAATGGTCACCTTGACTACGTGCCCTAGTTTCATAATTAATGTCAAGCTTGAATCAATATTTGTAGATATCATTTCCTTTAATCAAATTAAATTATTTAGATTATTCAATTTATTTGAATTATTTGAATTAATCATTATTAGTTTACATTAATTCCCTTGATTAAATTGGAATTAATTATTTTAATTATTTTAAATAAATAATTTGATCATCTTGGTTTTTGTATTATTTAATTAAAGGAATTGGCTCCCTTTTAATAAAACCCCTCCTCACTTAATTTTATGTGCAATTTTTTTTTTGATTGGTAAATGGTTGAAGCCTTGTATTATATTAGATGAATAAATAAGAAATTACAAAATTCTCCCTTCAAACGGGCACTGGTAGGAAAGAACAGAGAAAGAAAACCTCTAGTCTTGCCTGGGACCCAAGTCCTATATTATACAGATTTAAAACGGGCATTACCCCAATATATATGAAGCTTTTTCATTCAAGTTTAAATGTAATTTGATGAAGCAATTAATTACAAAGAGACTGGCAAAGCGGAAGGGAACTGAGTGCTAGAGATAGGCAAGGTTTCAAACTTTATGCATCAAGAATCCTGCCAAGAGGTAGTGATCTACCAAACATCTACATGATAAAATACATCTATCTTCCAATTGGGGATTAGTAACCATAAACAATGTGATAAGAAAAATAAAAGATGGAGTAAAAAGACCAATTGACACATTGAGAGGCTCTTCATAATAGAGTTCTTAAGAAATGATTCTTTTACAATCCTAGTCCAAGTTTACCACACCTCAAAACTTCATATTCAAAGTTTAAGCAAATTATAATTGAATAGATTACATAAATTCAACTTATCTAATGTTAGGCATTTAGCATAAGTATACTAAACATTGATAAACGATAAGTATCCTAAAATGTATTGTTGTAATTTATCAAAAGAGTTTTATATTATGCTTTAAATGTATCCTTATCTTGAATCTCACCCCACAAATTTTTTAGTTTACAGTTTATACTTAAAGTGGATTAGATATTTAGAGTTCCTACCTAGCTTGACTGTAGAGAACAATAATGATATAATAGAGTTTTTAAGAAATGATTCCATTACAATCCTAGTCTGAGTTTAGCACACCTCAAAACTTCATATTCAAAGTTTAAGCAAATTATAATTGAATAGATTACATAAATTCAACCTGTCTAATGTTAGGCATTTATCAGAAGTATATTAAACATTGATAAACAATAAGTATCGTAAAATGTATTGTTGTAATTTATCAAAAGAGCTTTATATTATGCTTTAAATGTATCCTTATCTTGAATCTCACCCCACAACTTTTTTAGTTTATAGTTTATACTTAAAGTGGATTAGATATTCGGAGTCCCTACCTAGCTTGACTGTAGAGAACAATAATGATTATATTAACTAAATTCAATAATTTAAGATACTTATTGATCCATCTGATTATTATTATATGTTTATGAATTTGAGAGGAGAAGTCCTAAACTACTAAAAGAACCAATTGCCAACTTGAAGTCATTCATATTGCCTATCTAAGGTTATAAAATTATCTATAACAGGGGGATTAATTGACAACTTGCTTTGCTTAATGCATACTAAAGTGTAAACTAAAACCATTAAGTTGAAGGGAAAGGAGTAGAACACTAATCATCAGCTACATTCAAAACTAAGTATATAGACCTAGAGGTTTCTTTAAATTTCTCACAAATACAGAGTGGCTTGATACTTTAACTAAGCCTCCTTCATTAATTATTGCTAGGAAAATAAAACAAAATATAATAACAGGTCATTGATCATCAATAGTAGCTAAAACCAACAACATTTTTTCATTAATAAGTGTTATCTACAACAACGAAGATCTAGCTTAGTCCCAAAAGGCTAGAGAGAAGAAACCAAAAAGGAACATTAGAGGCTTCCATCCAAGCCAAAGTAATGCAACAGATAAACTAAACATATAATCCATATAAGATTTTAGCTTTACAGTTAAGGAACCTAGCTACACCAAAAGCTACATCTAGGTAAGGAATCAAAAGGAAATACCAAAAAGGGCCAATCCTAGGGCCAGAGCTAATACCATGTAGCAATGCTAATAAAATTAAACCTGAGCCTAGAAAAGACTGACATATATAAAGCAAGCCAAAAAACCTAAACCACCAAAAAGATTTTTAACGTCGAGCCTCCTCCTCTTTCTTCCAACAGACTATTACAATGGCTTTAGCTTTGTCCACATCATCTGCTTTTGAACTTGGTGGGAACACATACACCATGAGCTCTCTGCTACACTTAATGAAATTGGGCAATGAGAATTCCAACCTACCCAGATCCTTAAAGTTGATGTCTGGCTTAATGTAGGCTTCAAATGCTTGTGGAAAGTTAATCAACCAATCCTTGTTAGGGTCTTCACGGATTCCTCTCCATCTTAGCAAGAAATTGATATTGGCCTCCATTTTTTGCCATGCATTAAAGAATTGTATACGATCCCTTATAAACATTGATGGAATCTTGGCAACATTGATAAGCTGAAGCTCCTCTAGTTCGTATGCCATATAGACCTCAAGGAGCGGGATGTGTAGCTTCTCATCCATGCTCAAAACTACATTTTCCAGACCCACTAACCAGGTGAGATAAAAGATGTTATAACATAACCTAACCATTTCCCCTTTCTCAACATTAGCCCTAACCAAGCACCCTATAAATGAGCCTATGACTAAGTTGTTAGTTTGCCAGGTATAATTGTAATTAAACACTTTCTCCCCAATAGCCCAGGTGATAGAAAACCTAGTAATATCATCTGCCAGATTTTGAATCCTATTCCACCTCTCCTATTTTATAGACCCCTCAAATGCCATTGTCCTCACTTCTAGAGCATGAAAGAGGGAAATTGAAGACTCCATACTAACACAGTACCTATAGGGATTCCAAAGGAAGAAGATTCGTAAAAAAGTTTTAGGAAGTTGTGCCTTAAATAATAGATGGCAGTGCTCGGGGTGCTAGCATTGATTAATGCCAGGCTCACATGCTTGAAGAAATTGATTAAAAGACACTATATGGTTAGACCTAATATTTAATGATTATTTTCCTTGATACCTCATGAATACTAAAAGAGCTTCTTGTTATAGAAGTAATTCTAATAATTGCTTCTTTTAATGATGTGAGAGTGATTCTCTAATCTGCCTAAAGTCTAAGCCTAACTTTTCTAAAATCGCTAAGAGTATTTAGTTTTTTGATTCTAAGTTGCTATGTATATAAAATCTTCTCCCTCCACACCTTAATTAGCTAACTTATCAGTTTATATATTACCTTCATGATAAATATGTTGAATTCTAATATCCTCAAATTGATCTATTAGACTAAGGACACTTTCAAGTTTCACATCTAACATCCAGTTTGGTGTTTGTCGCTTTCCAACTACATTCAAAATAATATGTGAGTCTCCTTTAATGATTAATTTTCTAATCTTCATTTTTATACTTAGTCTTAAACCTTCTTTTAATGCTTCTAGTTCAACTATCTTATTAGTTAGAGTGCCCAATGGGTTAGCTCTTTTTAATAGCCATTCTTCGTTATCTAATTTCACTATGCATCCTAATCCTGCTTTCCTTGGATTCCCTCTAGATGCTCCATCAAATTTTAATTTCTTCCACCCTATTGGGGTGCTACCTATTTGTACTCTTTTCTGGCTATTATATCCTTTTTCGAATAAACTAAGGGGGGGTTTATTAGATGATGCCAATTTTTCCTCATAATCCCATCCCATTATGAAAATGTCCCTTTGACTTTAAATGTATTCCTGAGATAACTATTCATAACTTCCGTGATGGATGCCTCAACTTTATTGAGAAACGATGTTGTGCTAAATTCTACATTTTGAAATATTTGTTTGTTTCTCTCCTTCCATATTTCTCACATAATTATTACCAGTGTGATATTTCAGAATTTATCATAAATGCTAGCCTTATTCTTAATATGACCCCTGAGAAGGCCCTAAAGATCCTGGGGGAGGGGAGATGTCCAATTCAACCTATTCTTAATCCAATACTAGAAATCTTGTACAAAAGGTCACTTAAATAAAATATGCTCCATAGTTTTTGAATTATTCATGCATAGGTTGCATCTAGAGGGACCTTCAAATCCCATTTTAGTAAATATGTGGGTTGTTAGGATCCTATTTTGGATTGCTTCCAAGAGGAAGATACCTACCTTAGGCAAACAAGCCATATTCCAACATAAATCTAGGGGGATATCAATATTTCCCCACCTTTGTCAATTAATGATAAGGTTGTATCCTAGCTTAACTTTGTATATTCCATCTTTAGATGCTTCCCATATGAGTTTATCTTCTCGATTATTATGGTACACCGATCTTTCCTTAAGAATGTTTTCAACGTTAGTTTTATAAATTATTAGTATGTTTATGTTATCCAATGATTTCCATGCCCATGTGTTTGTCCCATCAATCCTTACCAAGTTTTTGGTGTCTGGAACCTTGGGACCCCATAAATTGATTAAATCGTTAATGTTGTTTCTAGATATTCTTGAATTAATGATTGGAGGCTGACCATCCCATGAATCTTCCCAAAAAAGTGCCTCATCTCCTCTACCTAAATCCCAAGTAAGATATTTACTAACCAAAGGCCTGCATTTCATCATAAAATTCCAGTTTTCTGAACCTTCTGGTGGATGTATAATTCTTCAAAGAGAGGAAGGGTCTAGTAGGTTGAAATATTTGTTATATAGATTTTTTTCCCATTTCTTGTCTTTTTCCTTGTACATACGCCATACTAGTATTGCTCCTAATGCCTCATTTTGTCAATCAAGATTTTTTATGCCCAAAACACCTTGATTCTTTGGTTCAAACATCTTATCCCATTTTATTCACGCGTGTTTCTTCTTTTCTTCTATTCCACTCTAGAAAAAATTCTTAAGTTTCCCTTTCATCTTTTTATTAACTAAAGTAGGTAATGGAAGGCAAGAAAGAGGATAGGTGGGGATACGGTAAGAATGGATTTAATTTTAGTTGCTCTCCTTTCTTTAGTTAACCATTTTCCTTTCCAAGTATTTGTTTGTTTCTCAATTCCTTCTAGGATGTTGTCCCATCCTTTTTTGTTCCTAACTCCTTTTTCTAGGTATATCCCTAGATACTTACATGGAAAGTTACTTTTTTAATATCCCATTTGATTGGAAATATATTCTTCCATATCACTTGAGGTATTTAAAAAGAAAATTTCT
The DNA here is from genome assembly GCA_028749045.1 of Cupressus sempervirens. Taxonomy (NCBI): domain Eukaryota; kingdom Viridiplantae; phylum Streptophyta; class Pinopsida; order Cupressales; family Cupressaceae; genus Cupressus; species Cupressus sempervirens. The sequence goes on from CM053786.1 coordinate 400,795,877, forward strand.
AATTTTTCTGTATTCACCTTCTGTCCTAATGCCATTGTATAATCCAATATAATTTGTTTAAAGGCTTTGGTTTCTTCCTTAGTACTAATTCCTAGAAGAATGGTATCATCAACAAACTATTGGTGGGTAGTATTAGGTACATTTTAGTATGCCTTTAACTAAGTCTTCTCCTTGTGCTTTTTGGATTGCTCTACCAAATGCTTCTTCCATTATTATGAATAGAAAAGGTGATAAGGGGTCTCCTTGTCGGATATCCCTTGAAATCTTGAAGAATCCTTTAGGGGTACCATTTATTAACAAATAAATTTTCGAAGTAGATATGCAATTAAAGATTATTTTTATCCATTGTTTGGAAAATCCAAACATTTTTGGGCATTTGCATAGAAACCTCCAGTCTACTACATTGTGAACTTTTTGCATATCTAACTTCATAAACATACAAGCTTCTTTATTTTTAATTGTTGAATGTATAGTTTCCTGTATGATGGATATTCCATCTAGGATTGATTTACCTAGTACAAACCTAGTTTGTTCTTCTAAGATAATCCTCCAAAGCAAGGTTTTTATCCTGTTTTCTATTGCTTTTGAATAAATTTTATATATTGTATTAGATAATGCTATGGGACGAAAGTCTAAAGGTAATACAACCGCAATTTTTTTGGGTATTAAGGCAAGGAAAGTATGGTTAATTTCTGTCAAAATTGATCCCCCATTCCTAGCTGCCTCAATTGCCTTCCATAATTCTTCTCCTAATATTTTCCAACATTTTTGAAAGAAAAAGGCTTGGAAACCATTAGGCCCTAGAGATTTATCTGGACTAAGAATGAAGAGGGTTGTTTTGATTTCTTCTTTAGTGAAAGGTTTGTTGAGATTCATATTATCGTTACCAGTAATTACTTTTGGTATGTTTTTTAACTTTTTTTCTTACTTAGTTAAGTTGGATGAATCATAGTTATTTAATAGATTCTCATAATATGTGACAAAGGTTTGAGCTATATCTGTTGGGTTATCAATAATACTACCATTATTATCTTTGATTTAAGTAATGGTTTTGAGAGCTCTGTTATGTATGTCACTATTATGATAGAATTTTGTGTTTCTATCTCCTTCTGCAAGTCATTTTTCCCTAGATTTTTGTCTCTAGAAGACCTCTTCTTTTGCTAAAATATCATCTTGTTTGGCTAGTAGTTCTTTTTCTTTATTGAATTTCTCATTATCCATACCACTTTTAATAATTTCATTATTAAGTTTTTTGAGTTATGCTTCGTTATTCAGTTATCCTTTGAATATATTATTGAAATGTGTTTTGTTCTATTTTAGTAATTTTTCTTTAAGCATTTTAAGTTTTGATACAAAACAATACATCTTTGATCCTATAAAATTGCCTTCGTCCCACCATCGTTTAATGTTTTTCATGAATGTTTTATCTAAGAAACACATTTTTTCACATTTAAAGGGATTTCTATTGGGTTTTTTTTTGTTTGGTTAATTCAATTTTAACCAGGTATTGATATGATCCTACTACTAGCTATATGGAAGCTGTGATTGATAAATCCAATCCTGCTAATTCTCCTTTGAAAAAGAATCTGTCCAGTTGTTCTGGAATATAATTGAAGTTTTTTCTTCTATTATTCAATGTGAACATTCCATTGCTGGTAGGTATTTCTAACAACTTATTAACTCTAACCCATTCTCTGAATTCTAATGTAGCTCTTGAAATAGTTTGGGATCCTCCATATTTCTCTTTGAGGTCCAAAATGGCATTGAAGTCACCTCCTATGACCATGTTTGTCTTAGGATTTAACTTCATTAATATTGTTATTTCATCCCAAACTTTCTACTTTTCTATTATTTGTATCAGTCCATAAACATTAATAAGAATAAGTTGGAGATTATGCTTATTACTAGATACCTCACTCCCCATCCAATTATTATTTGATGCTATAATTTTAATATATATTGCTCTTGTATTCCAAATGATTCCTATACCTCCTAATGCTCCATCTAATTCCTTCATTTCTACTTTCCATCTGCCTAGTTTTCTCCCTAATTTCTCCTCTTCTTCTTTATCTAGCTTTCTTTCTTCTATCAATATTATGTCTGACTCAAATAAGGTTAGATTATGTTTTTACATTCTTTGTTTGCTAGGGGCATTTAGGCCCCTAGCATTCCATGTAGTGATCCTCATTGTGCTTCTGGAAGGCTCTTCTCCTTCCTTGATTTAAGACCTCAAATATCTTTTTTTGCTCCTTAGCTTGACCATCTACTTCTCTTATCTCCTTTAATGATTTCCTTCCTCTTTTTGTTATAGATTTGCCACATTTTGGAGTTCCGAATCCTTCCTGATTGATTAAGATACCAAGATTATCCATATTTATTTGATCATTGTTTTCTTTTGTGGTTTCTTCGTTTTCTACTTCTTCACCTACTAAATCTTTTATAATGTGCTCTATTACTTCATTTTCTTCTTCATTTCTGGCTAGATCATTTTCTATGCTTTCCTTTTTCTTGTGCCTTTGGATTTTCTTTTAATATACCAAATTCTTCCCAATTCTGTAACTCACCAATTTGCTTCGTCTTTATGTTGTCATCTACCTTTATGCTCTCTTCTTGGTCCTCTAGGAAAGCTTCTACTTCTAGATGTACCAAATATTTCTTTGTCTTATCTGCATCCTCTAGATTTTGTATACCAAAGACATCCTTAACATCTATTGATGTCTGCCAAAATTTGTAGCTTTTCTTCTTTGCTTTCTTCCTAATTTTTATGTTACTCCATTGTTCTAAATCTACTACTAGAATTGTATTTTCTCGTTCCTGGTCTTGTGCATTTTCTATTGGTTTTGTAATTTCCTCTTCTATGTTTTCCATTGCCAAGTTTACTTGTTAATTTATCTCTTCATTATTTGCCATACTCTTTCCATCCCATAATTTTTTATTGTTTTTTTCTTCTTATCTATCTACATCTAATTTGTTTGCTAGGTTGTTGTCCATATTGATTCCAATCTCTAGTTTTGTATTGTTACTCTCCTCTTTTTCTTGTTCTGTTTGTTGTTCTCTTAATTCATGTTCCTGATGATATTGTTCCCCTAACATAGTCTAATCTTTGATATTCGTCTGTAGGAGAATGATCTCATGAGTCATTTTATACCCCTCTTGAATGCTCCTTTTTGTTTCTTTCAAAATGTCATTATCCTTTTGACATATTTTGCATTCTTTTAGAGCTGCTACTATTGTCATCTCCTTATACATCTCTTCATTTCTCTTTTCTGATACTTCTAAGCATCCCTAGTGCCTTTGATCTATACTCTTTCTTTTTTGTGATAATCTTAATTTTTGTGTACTTTTCCCTATGATGTTTCTTTCTACTAATTGTTCTACCTTCTTGTTTTTACCCTTATTGAATTCCTTTATGTTTTTTGTTCCTTCTTCTCCTTTATGTTGATGCTACTAAAGGATTCCTCTATGTTTGAGATTTTATGATCTATCTTCAAATTTGGTCTAATAATTCCTTTAATTTCCCCTTCATATTTAGTAAATTCAAGCTCATAAATGGATCTATTTGTTATAATCTTTTTTTCCTCAATATCTTTTGATTTGATTCTACATCTATTAAGAATTTAACATTATTGGTTTTGTCATAATTTGAGTCTATTCCTATAAGTTTACCAAGTGATTTTCCTATTCTGAAATTAAAGTGTATAAACGTTTACTTTCTATTGTTGGATTTCTACATTCAAACCAAGTAGGTATTAAATGTTCTTTTTCCTCATTCCAGTTAGACACCCAAGCATGAAATTTGATTGCATGTCCTTTATAATAGAAATTTGATATTGAAACTATTTTATTCCTAATTTCTCTATTTTTGCAATGTAGATAAATTGATGACTTTGAGGAAGTGCTAATACTTACCTGTTGTTTGCAAATCTTCTCTAATTTCTTTGTCAAATTTGGTAGGTGCTTGCTTGGTCCACTCCAACAAACATATACTTTGAGCTCTAAGCATTCCTTCTACTTTTCTTCCATGTACCTATAACTGATGATTAATATATTAGAGAAATCATACCAATTGAATTTCCTTACCTTGGTTGATGATGAAATTGTATTGATGCCCTCCATTTCAGAAGTTTCTTTATGTTTAGGAAATTTTGCATATACCTTATTTTCTGGATTGTTTGAATTTTCTTTCTCTCTTTTATGTGGTGGTATGTATACTTTCTGATTTTGATCGAAAACCCTAACTTCTTTTCCTAAAGCTGCTTGTTGTTGTTTCTGCCCTAACGAAATACAGTTAATTACATATATTTTAGTAGGTTTAGAGATTGCATGATACATTCTTTGTTAGTTTTTGTTGTGATTGGTAGTGACTTTTCCTACCACACCTCTTCCTTAGCAAATTTGGTGCTTTCAAAGAGTTGTTTCTAATTATTTTTGTCATCATTCTTCTCTTCTTTTGGATTTTCTGTGATGAATTTATCCTCTGGTTTCTGTTTGACATGACCATTTGCCAACCATTGTCATCTTTGCATTTTGTTTTTATTCAATGTTGTGAGCTTCCTATCTTTGGCTTCATGTTGTTTAACCAAGGTATTGAAGGTGTCTGCCTTTGGAATTTCTTTTGTTAATGCTTTGAATTTGTTGTTGATGGAATACAAGGGATCACCTGTCTTCCTTTCAACCTATCTTCTGGACGATTCAATGGGAGTTGGGTGGAAAATTAATCCCACTAGGGTAGAGCTTATTCACTGAGGGTTTCTAATTGAAGGTTTGTTTAGAATTCACAAGGTTTTCAAGTCTGTGGAGTATTGCTTTATTCACAATTTTTGCTACTTCTATATTTTTTGCCATTTTTTATGGTATGTGGTATTTATGTGCAACAATTACTATTTTAAAAGAAATAATTAATTAAATTTCACAAACTTTATTTTATAAGTAAAGTGATTATTTTACATTTAAATTAAATAAAAACACCGTTCACCTTATAATTTTTATGGAGTGTTACACTACACATCTCTTAGTTAAATGCTAATTGCAGATTCTCTTATGTGGGTCATACCCTTTCATTTAATTTTCATTTTCCCTCCAATTTGGGAATGCCTCTTTGGATTGATATATAAAGGAGATCTCCTCCTTCATTTTGAAATCATGATTTCTTATGCTAGAGTTATTATAGACATATTTGAAGCTTTCTTGGAGACTTGGAGATATCTTGCATGTTCATGATCATTTGATTTTGTTCATTGGATGTACTTGCAAAGACCAAGACTGATTTTCATATGAGAGCCACCACTACAAACCTTTGAAGGTCTTTGCACATTGATGATAGGAAGCGATGAGTCAATTCTTGAGATCTTGTGTTTTTGTGGTATTATTTTGAAGGATTTCGAGTGTAAAGATTCCTAGAAGTGTGTTTGCTATTTGTCAACATTTTTCACACACAATTATAACATAAGTATTTTCACACACTTATATTACATTCTATTTGTATTTAGAATATACAAATCTCCCTTTTCATATATCTTGCATTAGCACCTCTTCATCTTGTTTGGGCCATGCAAATAAGATTTTTGTCTAAGGAAGATTTGTATTTTGATGCAAAATAAGAAAACAACCCCTCCCCTCCCCCCATCCACTCAAAACTAAGTAAAATTGGTGAGTGATCACCTTTTTCAATGGTCACTATTTCTTATTATACAATAATGACAATGCAAAGGTACGAATTTATAAAGAATAAATAATGATGTTTGTTTCAAATATTTAGAACAATAATCAACATTCGAGAGGATGTACTTTCCTTAAATTAAAAATCATAATACTTGTAATCAAAGATATTGCATATTACCTTGAAGAAGTGATATTATGTGTCTACAAGTCCATTGTATATTGTATTAAGGATTTCAAGGAGGATGTTAACTCATGGTTGATGACACAGTGCCAAGGTGTGATTATTTACCTTCAAAATTATACAAAGTTCTTTGGTCTTGCATAGTTGACCTTGATAAGGTTCATATCAAATTATTTCATAATAAATAGTTAACAAAATTAACCAACATACATAACATCAAATTTATACCTAGATTAGAAGACTATGAGGAAATTTGCAATTAGCAGTCAATCACTTTGGTAAGTATTTAATGCAATATTATAGTTAAGGATTTGGATTTATGGATCCTCCACGTGCCTCCCAAAATTATTCACACTAACATAACTTGTTTCATCAAATATAGATTCATTCTAAATGACATTGTTGTCATTTGGGCAGTTAAGAAATGGGTTCAACACTCTAAGAAATAACACCTCTATCAAAAAATTGTTTTTCTCTAAAGCTTATAGTATCAAATGACCCTATATTTTTCCTATACTTGGTGCTTTGGGATTCGGTCTTGATTTCATTCAAATTTTTATTGTTCTTGTTAGCAATTCCTTGGCTTGCATTACTATTGATGGTCTCAAGTATTATCCTTTTGGGATTCATCATTCCATTAAATATGGACATGAACTTGCTTTATCTTTATTTATTCTTAGTACTAAAGGGTTTAGTTATTTTTCTATAAAACTCTCTCTCTTATGGGAGAGTTAGAGGAATTTCCCAACTTTTATCACCTAATCAATTGGTTAATGGTCAATTTGTGGAGGACTTGTCTCTCATGCTTATTGAAGAGGATCAAATATCAAAGAGGCTCTTCAATGCCTCAACACCTATTTTTTAGAACCCACGTCATCAATTTAGTGTTATATAACTTTGTGTTATCACTAATCCATTATTCCTATGCCTCCTTGGATTCTCAACTATGGCTAGAAATAGATTGGTCATAGAGAAATATTTTGATTTCTAGGCATTTCCTATACCTTTAAAGCTTCATTGGTTGAACTTTGGAATGCGGTTCTCACCAAAAGTGAGATGAAGCTCTTTTATTAGATGACTATGTCACTCTTGTTGGCTAGTAAAATTCAATTGTCTTCAAATTGGCTAGTAAATTCTAATTGTGTTAAAAATTGACTTGTAAAGTTCTTTTATCTACTTACTATTGATATATTTGGATATCCAAAGAGCCCTTCACTTTAAATTTTGTAAAGTTCCAAAATGGGTATAAGTGGTTACTTAGAGCCACCAATACCACATAATTGTATTATGTAAACTTTTAAAGGCTAAATGCCTTTTGCTAAAATAATTTTTTTAATTGTGTTTAGTTTTTCTTCTTCTCACTCATGTGTATTATTCCTCTTGTTGGGTCCCTTCCAAAGCTTATCACTTGAATCCAATGAAATTTCTTAACAATTTTTTATGATTCCCTTTGGAAAAGCATAAGCATTTTGACCATATTAATTAAGACTTTTGTAATCTCTAGTGAAACTCAAATGGCTTTGGGCTTCTATTCAGTGGAAAGGCTTGGATATTTGTTTTAAGTGGATTATTTGTAGGAACATGGCCTACAAAATCTTCCTCAAGCATTACATTCCTTTGGATTTCTAGCTAATTAATCTAGTTGGAAGGGGACTAATATTCAAATCCCTTTGGTCATAAAAGATGAGGTTAACAATAAGGGAAATTCTATTGTTAAACGTATATGACATACCTAGCCAATCATCAGTACTTGGTCATGAACTTTTAATCAACATAACATTTGGTGGTCTTCACTTATCCAAGTTTAAGGGCTCCCTTTGACTTGTTTCTCTTGGGATCGAGCCTTAAGGTTTCAAATATAGGGTACTTGTACTCCCTGAAATGTTTTCTCTAGAGCTACCATGAATATTTTTTGTTAAGAAGATTTCAAAATTGAGTATTGACTCCTTCAACTATATTGAGAAACAATTGACATTGTCATGTCACCTCTTCCTTCAAAAATGGTTCACAAGATTGATATTCGCACTATTAAATTTACCCTAGTTGGAGTACTTGCATTGGTCTCCCAACAATTTTTTCTATAATTATGATTCATGTTTGGTTTATTAATGGCTCTCTTTGCACTTTCTATGATGCTTGATTTGAACCTTAGTGGTATTTGTAGTCATCTTTAAAAGTACAATAATATCAATTTCATAATTTATAGGCAACCATTATTGAGCTTAAGCTCATCTATTTTTCTTAGTGTATTATTTTTCAAGGCTTTCCTATGGGTTCCCACTTCTAGCATATGAATTCTTTAGACCCTCATAACCATTTTTTTGACAACTTGAGTCTTGAAAACATCTTTTCTAGCTTTGTTGCCACACTCAATATCATTAGAGATGAATTAATGACTTCTTTTGCCCTTTTTTATCAAAAGATTTTTTCTTAGCATATGATTCTTTTAAGGCTTGTCCTAACACTCCCTTCAAGTCCAAATTTAATAGGATTTTAGGGTAGGAATTATATTTTCCTTTTGGAAAGATTGGAATAATATAACTTTTTTCTCACAACTTTATAGATATTGTTGTTTTTCCTTACCCATAGCCTCTATTTGTAATAATGTTATGCTTTAAATTTAACTACAAGTAAACAAAGTGACATTAGAGGTAGTCCATATTCAAGAGTTACAAGATTATTGAGGTGGTGTCCTGTATACTATGGCCCATGCACTCTTGGATATTTGTGCTTCTCGTGATCAGTCTCTACCTTATGACCATTGAAGCTTTTTGGTTTGGCATTAGATCTTAGACTCTTTGCTACCACTTTGGTAGAAATAGTGACTTGGCTTGGCATCACTTTACCTTGCCTTTGCTTGGAAGTTATACATCTAAGTTTCCCTCAAGTGGGGTAGGTGGGGTGGGGTTGGCTACTAGTGGTGGCAACAATTAGAGACTAGGTGTATGTGGTGGTGGTTAGCCAGATTCATCAAAATGAATCCCCTGAGTGGCTTTGACAACTAATGAAAAATAGAGATAGATACAAATAAGAGGGAGAAATTAAGACAAATAAGTGTTGGCACATGTTTGACGTCGCATAGACCCTATTGATTAATGAGGTAGACCAAATGATTGTGATACTATGATGCTTCCCTTTGGTGTCACTCTCACCACTTAATGACTTTATTTTTGTTTCAATTATTTGACTTTTAAAGCATTACCTATGTAACCATAAAAAAATGACCTTACATCCTTCCAACTTTTTTCAATATATATAACTTGTTAAAAATTAACTATAAAAAGTTTATATAATAAAAAATAAATATAATATTTTTAATATTAATGAAATAATAAAAAACAAGAGCTTTGCAGAGCCGGAGTCCTTGCCTTGTGGAAAATATTATTATTGTGAATTATCAATTGCAGTGAAAAAAATAAAATTAACATGAACTTTTAAAATGAGTGAAAATAAATTCTTTATCATATTTCCTTCTTGTTTGTGAATGCTTATGCATTGCTCTACAATTACAATGGAGAAGGAAAGAAAATGAGTGACATGAATGTTTGAAAAGAAAGAAGAGAGAAGTGATTCACATTAAGTTTGTACTTAAATGTGATGTAGTTCACAATCTAGGTCTATTTTTGTGCTTAGGTTATATGTACTCAGATTGGATTTATATGGAATACTTACCTATAAAGGAAAATAGTAAGAGATAAGTCTCAAAAATGAAAAGAATGTTTGATTTCCACACTAAGTGGACTAACAATTTGAGATCTCTACCATTGCATTGCCTTTCCTTACTCCATAGATTTTATAGAGTTGATCCAAAACTTTGATTAAAAAAAGAGAGGTTGCTTTAAACAACTCTACAATCAATCAATGCCAACAAAGAAACACCATGTTTCCCTAATTTCAATTCTCACACTTGATTGAACCCAAAATTAAGTACACGCAAAGCTCACATGTTGATTCAGTGGATTGAATTTACATACCATTAAACTTTACATTAAAGATCATTTAAATTTCAAATTATAAAATTTTGATCTGATTCTACTATCACTAACTAAAAAGTGTTTCCAAACTGCCCTCATTTGACTATATATATAATTATATTATTCAAATAATAACAGAAGACACTATCGAATCAAAATTTTACCATGGTTGAACCCTGAGTGATATGCCTTAGGATAAGCCATAACAATCTCTCTTGCATTCTACACTACCATAATGATAAGATTGAGAATTACATTAAGATTAAATAGTTAACAAAAAAAAGTCGTTGAATAGATTTTTGAAACACTTAACTTTAACTTTCATACATAAAAAGCTAAATCATAGTATTATCACTCTAGAAAAATTAGATCTTAATCTAAGTGAGATTTAATCTAGAAAGCAAAATCATTATATATTTCTTAATAAGTCAAATCATTGATATTATTATGACTATTATGATATGTTATTGAAATAGTTAGGAGCGAGTGCAACTGTTCCACACAACATGCAAGCCCATATAAACATAAACACACGTTTGATTTCATAAGCACAGAGCACCCATACATCATTGAAGCCACCTTGGAATTTATTGAAACTGGAAAAACCTAATGAATGGAGCACTCATCATACAAACTGATCAACAATGAGAACGAGAAGCCCAAATCGAAAACAATAGTCTGAGATAGACATCCAGAGACTCCTACATCTCAAACAAAGATAACTATGTAGAAATTATTAAATAATCCTTCATTCATCATCAATTTATCTAAATTTTAATTGATCAAATAATTCTTACAATCTCTAGAATTAATAGGATTCTAAGTTGAAATAGTGTAATATATCAAGTATACAAAATAATTTATCTATATTATTATTTATATTATTTTAAGTTGATTGTCATAATTTGGAGTGTGAGTTTGTATGCAATGTGAATTGCTTGCAATATCACTAGGATTATTGTTTTGGAGTTGATGAACACTATGGTGAAGCGAAGCAAGGAATTTATGAAGCACGAGCTTTGCTCAGCTTGTGTCGAAGGAGAGCTTGGGACAATCTTTTAATGGCTGAACTCGAGCAAAACTATGAAATTATTCTCTATACTTTGAGGAAAGACCTTGAGAAATACTTTGATTTGGTTTCAAATTGCTCCAATGTGTAGGTTTGCCCACTCTGCCACACCAATTTCTATTCAACAATCTTAACGCTTTATTGAATCTAATGGGGTTTTTTAAAATTACATGCAAGGAAAGAAAACATACTTGTATGTACAAACATCAATGGAGGTAGGGGGTAGAGGGTATATACAAACTCAGATGTAAGTTAAGCATAGTGATTTTTTTAAAAAAATATCAATAGAAGCAATTTTCATGCCAACTGTTACTTTTGTAAACTATGTGGTTGCATGCGAAAGGCACATTGACAACTGCATGCAAAAGACACATTGACAATTGAAAGACACATGTTAGCAATTATAATGTCAAAAGTTATATGTATTTTTTCTTCAAAAAATAGAAAATACTACTAGAGTAACTTGAAATAGCCAATCAAAAAATAAGAATTAATTGTACAAAATTAATTTTAATACAAATATTGTTTACTATTATATGTGTAGAATGATTTTGCACGAATTTTGAGAAGAACTAATATTAGAATGACAACCGAAAACTTTAGTCTCCTGCTTTAACGATAGAGACTAATAACATATAAGACAACATATCCTTTTGATATATTTTGATTCCTAACTCAAACACCTATACAAAAGACACAAATTCTTTTCTCCCTATGCCTCTCTCTCCCTCTCCCATCATTCCCAAACTTTTAAAAAACAAAAGCCTTGCTATATAAAAATGTAAAGAAGGGAAAACAACTTATGAGGTTGTCGGTAGGTCGTAGTCGTTCCTTTCCCATGTGGCTTCCCTGGCTTCATGTGCTCGTAAATATAAAATTGTAACCTAAAATTCAGACGATTTTGTTTTTGATAAAAGTTTGTTGTGGCGACTTTTTGTCAAATTCGGCCAGTTTGACTTGATGATGAGTGTAAAGGGTCTTGGGACATTTGTTGAATGAAAAATTTGTTAAATGACTACCACTAGAACCCTTCCTTAACAGTACCAGAATTATCATTTCATAGAAAAATTATGCAGCTTATCTGGTCTTTCCAAAGATGCTGACGGATTTTTTTGGGGCACGAAATCTCAGGTTTACAGACTTGTTACTTGCAACTATCTCTTTTTCAGCGTAGGCAAAATCTGACATGTTTCGATGTGAATGGCGATCTCAAGATCTGGAAGAATATGTTTACACCAGGATTGCATTTTTTACCAAGGGGGGTAATTTTCCTAATCCAGATTAGATAGTACACATCAGGTGTGCCGTTTCATTCCCTGTATCCTCACAATTTGTTTCAAATGTTTGGCTAGGAAAATAAGTAAACTGATATATCTTCTCCTCAGAGCAGATTAACCTAGGTTTTTTTTTCCAGTTGCCCGCATACCCACAAATTGTTTAGAATATAGAATTGGCTACCAAGTGGTTTGAGCTCAGTTAAATTTAATTTATTGGTAAGGGCAGATAAATTTCAGTACCGCTGCGCAATTAGTTTTAGACGCCACATGTCGTTTGAGGTAACAGTAGGTCAATTAAAATTCTCCGCCTCGTCTAAAAGCTAAGTTAAAACAATATTAGGTAGAAGTTTTCAATTCTGTTTCAGATGCCAGATGCCAGGTTTCATAAATTGTTTCGGAGAGTATAATAACTTAGTGACTAGAATAACTCTGTGATAGTCCTCCTCACACCAATAAGTAGAACCTGTGTTGATTCGGAACAATTTTTAGGTTGAGTGTTCGTTTCTGCTACACCCATAAACAAAATCTGTGCTCAAATGGAAGGGTTAGGAGGTGGATACGAGGCATTTGTGGAGCGTTTGCAAATGGATATAGCTACCACCAATGGACCCAAAAAATCAACAGTTAATTCACCCACCAACCCAGCTCAGCCACAGCAAATTCAACAATCCAGGTATGTAGGGTACCCATCCCCCAACAATGCATTCACTATAAAAAGAGAAGCAACCCCAGCTCTGTCGGACTCCTCTGGCAATTCAACGTCCATGGATGTGTGTATGCAAGAGGCAGCGAGCTCATCAGCAACAGTGTCCACCAGGACTTTAGGTTCAATGCAACAATTCAGCACGGATATCAGTCAGATGCCTGAGGTTCCACCTCGGAGAGGAGGGCATCGGAGGGCTCAATCTGATATCGGCTTTCGATTGCCAGACGATATTATGTTTGACGCTGATCTTGGTTTCGCTGGTTTTGATGCACCCAATCTCTCTGATGATGGTGCAGAGGATTTAATTTCCATGTACATGGATTTGGAGAAACTCAACTCTTTGGGAGAACCAACCAATTCTGCAGCAGGACCACCGACATCAACAGAAGAATTTAAGCCCTCCTCTAGCACTTATAATAATCCTGTTCCACATCATTCAAGAAGCCTTTCCGTTGATGCTGCTTTTTCGGGATTTGAAGGCAATATGGGAGGAACACAAGGGAATCCTGGCTCTTCAGGGCCCAGTCGCCCTCGCCATCGTCATAGCAATTCCATGGACGGTTCAACTTCCCTGCAAACTGATCGTCTGTCCTCAGAGTCATTTGAGACAAAGAAAGCAATGGCAGCAAATAAACTTGCGGAACTTGCATTAATTGATCCTAAACGTGCTAAAAGGTATGCGTCACTGTTAACTCTCCACTTTGTATTTGGAATCTAATTGGAAAGAAACTCTGAAGGCTCAATGTTGACCAATCCACCTTGAAACCTTCAGTGATATGTTTATATTTTGCATACAAAGTGAGCATGTCTACCCTCATGTATGGGATTTCGGAAAGATAGTGAATAGAAGAGTTATTTTCCTTCCATACTTGCGTTCCTGTAATGCATACAACTTTGTTGCAAAACTTTGACAGCCTTTGTTATTGCTCCACTGCATCATTGGTCTAACTCCTATGCAAGTTTTACTTGTTGTAAGCATTTTTTTCAGGTATGAATTATCCTTTTTTCACAAATTTTGAATTGAATTTGTGCTCAGGATATTGGCAAATCGACAATCAGCTGTTCGGTCAAAAGAAAGGAAAATGCGCTATATATCAGAGCTAGAAAGAAAAGTTCAAACACTTCAGACAGAAGCAACTACTCTTTCGGCACAGCTCACAATGTTACAGGTGTGGATGCCACTTAAACTTCTAATGATCATATGGTTCTCGTGGTCCCTGGTATAGGCTTAGCAAGATTTATGCATAGCAAATGACCTATGCATTAAACCATGACATTTCTGCATTAAAATATGGCTTTCCTGTTTAAGGTTGCAAACTCATCTTAATTTCTTTGTTGTTTTTAAGAGTCTTGAGTTTCTTCTATATGATGAACTTTTGTAGCTTTATTTATTTTTTTGTCTAATTGTTACTGCCATTTTATTATTCTTGCAAGGCACTCTGTTTTTGAACTTTGAGGTTGCATACTTTTTTGAAGAGAGGATATTCTGCCTATATTTATGATCATTGCATGCTTTCGCAAATCTATTATCTTGGACCATTACCAATTTTTTAATAACCAATAGAGAATAAGGTAATTGTCTTTCCAAGTTGAACATAGTCAGAATGTTGCTGGTTCCTTGAACTGTTTGAATATATAGATTTGTTACTTGTTGTCTACTTGACATATAATTTGAGTTTCACATATTATTTGAAAAGACATGCGATACTCGTGCTTCATGTCCAAACCATTTCTGGTCAATACTCTAGCTTATACTCTTGTTTTGTGTCTAAACCATTTCTGGCACAGATTTTCAAAAATGAAATTTGAAACTATCTTCTTTAGTGAACTTCCTCAAGTTATTTGATGGTAGTTTTTGAATCTATGTTGTTGCTTCTTTTAGCGCTAAATCAAATTAATAGCTTTCTGTAGAAGGGGCTATGAGGTGACATCCACACCATAAAAGATGCTGTTAACTTGAAGATTGAAATATCCCTAGCGGACTGATTCACTGATCTGCTGTAATTTTATTTAAATAAATAGAATTCTCCTGCAATTTTTAAGTGTTCTTACAGAGTAGACAGAAGTGCAGAAGTTTGGTGTTTGATTTTTGATATTTTCTCTTCAAAATAGATGTGTTACAATATCTACTAGTAACAGCAATATTTAAACAGCATAGTAATAATCCAAAACCACAGGACTTGAAAGCTGGGAATACCCAAACGAACCCAATAATGATTGTTACAAAAATAAAAGCAACCCAGTACGTTAGCTACAGTCAACGCCAGATATGGATAGGCGGCCAGCTACAGGTCTGCAGCAGATCTGTTCTTATTCCAACGCCCAGGTGTGCAGAAAAGGTGGCCCAATGCTGAAGATCAGATCTGAGATGGCGGCTGCTGCTGAAGATCAGATAAGAAGGGTTGCCATTGCTGAAACTGCTTGCTTTCTGCCTGAAAATAGTGCTGAAGACCTGCTGAATCACAGTTGCTTGAGGGTTACGTCCCAAACAGTTTACTCTCTCAACCTAGGGTTGGCGTCCTAGTTGGAGGAATGCTCTACCAAAGCCAAGCGCCCAAAATGATGGATGAATAATGTAAAAGATAATCTTTCCTTCCTTTGCTTCTCCTTATAACTCTCTACTAAGCATTCAAACCCTAAAAATAACCTAATATGACTTAAGTGGAAACTTTGGGTTATAATGTTTATTTCCATTATTGGCGTCCAACATAGAGGAAAAAACATTATTTCAATCATAGTAAAAGTATCAAGCGTCACCGAGGCTCCTGTAGCTGAAAATCAAATAGTCGAGGTCTGGCACTTTCCACGGACTATCACACCCCAACACAACTGACCGATTGGAGCCAAAAATCTCCTTATTTCAACCTAGTGGCTAATAAATTAGCCTTATTTAAATATTTCCCCACGAGCCAACTAATAGCTAGATCACCATCAGAAGGTGAAACTGAACTTGCCACCACCTGTGATTGATGCCGGATATCATGAAATAATCGATAGTCTCATCCCTCAAATCTAGGGATAACCCTAAAAAGTAGGAAGACCTCCGAATCTCCCGAAATTGAAACCAGGGGACGGTCTCCTATAACCTCAATGCTGGATGATACCTCCACCTCCTAGAAAGTAGGTGTCTCCTATAATTAAGGAAATCCTTTGAATTGTGCGCTCACTGTTAGAAACTTCAGATCCGAACACTGTAACCCTGATTGAGCCTCTAAACACTCTTGCCTGCCTACGAGACTCCCTGATAGGCTAACTCACATATCACTGCCAAAAGGAGCTAAAGAGGGGACATGATAGTCCTCCCCTCTCGGAGATGCTTGCCCACAAGCAACTGCAAACCTGGATGCTGTAAAATGGACCCACTTTCCCATGTGGCATCCTTAATAGGGAGGCCTTTCCAACGGATCAAGTACTCTTGGATCACCCTTCTCTTCAACCGGCGTTCCCTTTCCTGCAAGATTTGCTTAGGAATCAAAATCAGTTTTTCTTCCTCATCCAATGGGGGTAGATCAAGGGATGCTACAACTTGCTGCCCTAGTGCCTTTTTCAGGCGAGATACATGGAATACATTATGAACTCTGCTATCTAAAGGTAATTCACGCTCATATGCAACCTCCCCAACACGCTTGAGGATCCTGTAGAGTCCATAGAAATGTGGCTTGAGCTTTTCAGCTCCACCCCTTTTAAGGGTGCTTTGTCGGTAGGGTTGCAGTCATAGAAAGACCAAATCATCCACCTCGAACACCCTCTCCACTCGATGCCGATCAGCGTAGATCTTTTGCTGATTTTGTGACTGTTGCAAGTTCTCCCTGAGGGATTCCATAATGTTTTGGTTCTCTTGAACCCAGTCCTGTGCTAGAGGAACTCTGCTGTCCTCAATGGCCAAGTCTACGAATGATAAGGCATCGTAACCATAGAGGGCTCTGAATGGTGTCATAGAAATAGACATATGATGGGTAGTATTGTAACAATACTTGCCCAGGTGTAACCAACGCAACCATGTTCTCTGCTGTCTTGAGACATAGTTGCGTAAATATCCCTCCACCCATTTGTTTACAATCTCAATCTGTTTGTTTGTTTGTGGATGGTAGCTGGTACTAGGTGTCAACTTTGTACCAGTGAGCCTAAAAATTTCCTGCCAGAATGAACTCATGAACCAGTTATCTCTAACGCTCACTATGGTCTTGGGAAGGCCATGGAGTCTAAACACCTCTCTGAAGAACAACTCTACTATTTGAGATGCGGTGAAGTCAATTGTGATAGGAAAGAAATGGGCGTATTTGGTCAATTTGTCAACTACCACATATATACAATCTTTTCCTTGTACTTGAGGAAGACATGTAATGAAGTTGACGGAGATCCCTGTCCACTTCTGTTCCGGTATGGGTAATGGCTGCAATAATCCAGTAGGGAAGGTATGTTTGGACTTATTTTGCTGACATGTCAAACATTCTCGAACATGACGTAAAACGTCATCCTTGAGTCCCTTCCAAGAGAATCTCTCTTGTAATGCCCTGTAAGTCTTACTGTACCTTGGGTGCCCTGCTATAGGGGTGTCGTGGTAAGCTTGCAGAATTCGCTCCTTCAATTAAGAACCTAGAATAAGGAACACTCTGCCCTTGTAATAGATGATCTTATCTACTACACTATACCTATCATCTGAAATCAGCCCATCCATGATTTCACACGCTTGCTGATCTTTGGAGTACTCAACTAATAGTTGAGTCTTCCAATCTGCTGAAATCTCGCTCAATGAACATATGGCAGCGATAGATGGTTTTCTGGAAAGTGCATCAGCAATCGCATTATTCTTCCCCTTAATGAACTCTATGTCAAAGTCATAGGCTTCGACTTTGCTTACCCATTTCTATTGTCTATCAGTGAGTTCTGTCTGATCAAGGAAGTATTTCAGATTGTTGTGGTCCGTCCTCACCACAAATTTGGTGCCAACAATGTATTGTCTGAACTTGGCTAATGTATGCATGATAGCCAACATTTTCTTGTCATATGTAGAGTATAGTCTCTCATTATCCCTCAGTTTCCTACTCTCATAGGCAATGGGATGTTTATTCTGCGTCAATACTGCTCTTATGCTCACACCTGAGGCATCACATTCCAGCACAAAAGGCTGTGAGAAATCGGGAAGTGCTAGTACTGGATAGGTACTCATAACCTCCTTGAGTCTATCAAAGACTCCCTATGCTTGCTCTGTCCATCTGAAAGCTCCTTTCTTTGTGAGATCAGTCAATGGTGTTGCTAACTGAGAAAAACCCCTCACAAACTGCTTGTAATAAGCACACAGACCAAGAAACCCATGTAACTCAGTAATGCTTTGGGGGTAGGGCCAATCATGAATAGCTTGAATCTTTTCCTCATGTACTTTAACTCTGTCAACACTAATCACATGGCCCAATTACAAAACCTCTCTAAGTCCAAATTCACATTTGGACAACTTAAGCAAATAGAGATTGGTTCTCCATGATGCTAAGTACCTCCTCAACATGCCTGATGTGGTTATCCCAAGTCTTGCTGTAAATCAAGATATCATCAAAGAACACTAGAACTGATTTCCTCAACTGCTTGTTGAGGATGTGGTTCATGCATGACTGGAAAGTAGCCGGTGCATTGGTAAGGCCAAAAGGCATCACCAAGAACTCATAATGTCTATAATGGTAGCGAAAAGCCGTCTAGTGTATATCCTCTGATCGTACACGGATCTGATGATAACCTGAATGAAGATCAATCTTAGAGAAGTAGATAGCGCCATGAAGCTCATCTAGCAACTCATCAATGCGTGGAATAGGGTATCTGTTTTTGATTGTCTTTTTGTTCAGTGCCCTGCAATCTATACACATCCTCAAGGTCCCATCCTTCTTCTTGACAAGTACTACAGAAGAAGCAAAGGGGCTAGCGCTAGGGCGTATGAAGCCCATGTCCAACAACTCATGAATGGTCTTCTCAATCTCATCCTTGTATGCCTTAGGGTGACAATATGGAGTGGTGATCATTGGTTTAGCTCCATCCTCCATTTCTATCCTTTGCTCAAACCCTCTATCTGGAGGTACACCAGGAGGTATGTCACCAAAAACTCTCCCATGTTGGTCCATTACTGACTGAATATCAACATGAAATGTTCTGCCATCCTGAGGAGTAGGTGTTTTGGACTTCACAAAACAACGTGCAGCCCAAATCATATCATCATGTCTAATAATAGATTCCATCCTGCGAGAAGTCACCTCCTTAGGTCCACCATTTGAAGTTGCTCTCAGGATCTCACCTTCTTCCCCCTAGACAGAAAGTCTAACTGCATGCGGTGGTGAGCAATAATATACCTTCCGATTCCCTGTGGCCACTGCATACCCAAAATAACATCATAATCCTCCAAGGGTAGAATATAGAAGTCATCTGTCAAAGTGAAATCCCCCATCTGAATACTAAGTTGTGAGATCCTCCTAGTGCAGCCCAAAATTGCACCATTTGCAATCTTTACTCCAAAACCCTCAAATATCTCATATTGTAACCCATGTTTCTAATCAATAAAGTTATGTGTAGCTCCTGTATCGACCAAGCTCATGATTCGCTAGCCCTGTAATGTGCCTTTCAGTCGAAAGGCGTGGAATCTGGGAGAACTAGATAAGGTAGCCATAGTCACTTTGGCTGACGCCAATGACTCTAGCATATCCAATTCCAACTGAGATTGCTCCTGATGAGTCTCCTCGGGACTGTCCTCAATGTTAGTGTCAGGTATCTCCTCATCACCAAACTTAGATGTCACCTCAATTAAATGAACCTTGCCCTTACCCATACAATAGTGCTCAGGCTCCCAAAATTCTTTGCATGAAAAGCAAAGCTTTTTCCTCCTCAAATCATTCCGTGTCGTTGGGTCCATCCTAGGGGGTCTAGCTGACTGTCCATCCCTATTCTGTGAGGTGTTGGCCTTTTGTGGAGGTCTTGCATGCCTGAATGGTCTTTTATCAGACTGATAAGTAGGAATAACATTCAGTCTTAGTGTTACATCAATTGCGTCCTTAAGGATGGCTGGTTGGAATGCTCAGACCAATCCCTTAAGTCTGTCCTGCAACCCCTCAATGAATAACATCACACTCCGCTTCTGGGGCATATCAGGTACCATCATAGCAATGCGCTGGAGTTCATTAATGTAAGTTTCAGCTTGTCCTGTCTGTCTAAGATGAGCCAATTCTTTGTAGTAGAGCTCTGTGTCTTTCCGGTCAAACCGGGTAATAAGCCGCTTAGTAAAATCTGTATAAGAGTGAATCAATCCATGATCCTGGGTGATCAACCCATGATGCCACCAGTCATATGCAATCCCATTCAAGTGTAATACAACAAAATGTATAGCCTCCCCCTTTGGCATCGGACGTAAAGATAAGTAAATATCCAATTTGTGCACCTAAGCTCGTGCACTAGTACTACCCGTACCATCATAAGTAACCAGTGAGACTTTCCTAATAGCTCTGTTGAGATCATTATTTTGCTGTGGTCTCAAACCCCTGTCACCTCTAAACCTAGTAATATCCCTACGCTGAGAATAGTATTGGGGAAGAGGAAAAAATCACGGAACTCAGGAGGTAAGGCCCTCCATTCAGCTGCAGCTTCCATAACAAATTCTTGAAATTCCACCTCTGGTGGATCTGCTTGTGCTCTATGCTCTCCTGGTAAGAATTGTGGAAGCTAGGGTCTGTCTCCAGTAGGTGTATGGGGGCGTTCACGCCTATGGGAATGAAGGGAGCTCTTTACAGAAGCATGAGATCTGTGGCTCTGCTGACTCCCTGCTACTGACATAGATCTACCGCGTCCCTGTTTACCCCTGTGCCTATCCAACTCCATTCTTTCCAAGTTATCCTATAATCTCTCGAGGGATTGGACTATCAAGGGCTATGTTGTGATGAGTGTTTGCATCATTGCTCTTTACTGTTATTCTACTTGGTTTTACTTGGCATTTCTCTATTCATCGGCCATAGTGTTTCAATCCTAGATTGCAATCAACTCACAGGCTGGCAAGATCAGGTTTTGATACCATTGAAATATCCCTAGCAGACCGATTCACTAATCTGCTGTAATTTTATTTAAATAAATGGAATTCTCCTACAATTTTTAAGTGTTCTTACAGAGTAGACATAAGTGCAGAAGTTTGGTGTTTGATTTTTGATATTTTCTCTTCAAAATAGATGTGTTACAATATCTACTAGTAACAACAATATTTAAACAGCATAGTAATAATCCAAAACCACAGCACTTGAAATCTAGGAATACCCAAACAAACCCAATAATGATTGTTACAAAAATAAAAGAAACCCAATACCTTAGCTATAGTCAATGCCAGATATGGATAGGCCGCGAGCTACAGGTCTGCAGCAAATCTGTTCTTATTCCAACGCCCAAGTGTGTAGAAAAGGTGGCCCAATGCTGAAGATCAGATCTGAGATGGCGGCTGCTACTGAAGATCAGATAAGAAGGGTTGCCATTGCTAAAACTGCTTGCTTTCTGCTTGAAAATAGGGCTGAAGACCTGCTGAATCATAGTTGCTTGAGGGTTACGTCCCAAACGGTTTATTCTTTCAACCTAGGGTTGGCGTCCTAGTTGGAGGAATGCTCTACCAGAGCCAAGTGCCCAAAATGATGGATGACTAATGTAAAAGATAATCTTTCCTTCCTTTGCTTCTCTTTATAACTCTCTACTAGGCATTCAAACCCTAAAAATGACCTAATATGACTTAAGTGGAAACTCTGGGTTATAATGTTTATTTCCATTATTGGCGTCCAACATAGAGGAAAAAACATTATTTCAATCATGGTAAAAGTATCAAGCGTCACCGAGGCTCCTGTAGCTGAAAATCAAATAGTAAAGGTCTGGCACTTTCCAACGGACTATCACACCCTAACGCAACTGACCA
Organism: Cupressus sempervirens; assembly: GCA_028749045.1. Classification (NCBI taxonomy): domain Eukaryota; kingdom Viridiplantae; phylum Streptophyta; class Pinopsida; order Cupressales; family Cupressaceae; genus Cupressus; species Cupressus sempervirens. The sequence continues at coordinate 400,817,659 of CM053786.1, forward strand.
ACTGGAGCCAAAAATCTCCTTATTTCAACCTAGTGGCTAATAAATTAGCCTTATTTAAGTATTTAATTACTAACTTAGGGAAATATTTAAATATATTTAAATATTTCCCCAAGAGCCAACTAATAGCTAGATCACCATCAGAAGTTGAAACTGAACTTGCCACCACCTGTGAGTGATGCTGGATATCATGAAATAATCGACAGTCTCATCCCTCAAATCTAGGGATAACCCTAAAAAGTAGGAAGACCTCCGAATCTCCCAAGATTGAAAGCAAGGGACGGTCTCCTATAACCTCGATGCTGGATGATACCTCCACCTCCTAGAAAGTAGGGGTCTCCTCCTATAATTAAGGAACTCCTGTGAATCGTGCCCTCACTGTCAGAAACTTCAAATCCAAACATTGTAACCCTGATTGAGCCTCTAAACACTCTTGACAGCCTACGAGACTCCTTGATAGGCTAACTCACATATACTGCCAGAAGGAGCTAAAGAGGGGACATGACAAAGATCATTTTCATAACTACCACTAATTTGAAACAATGAGTAGTAAGCAGCAGCCAATAGACTCTTCAAAGCTTTTGTATACATATTCACAATGAAACTGTATTCTTTTGTGAACTTCCTCCAACAATTATTTTATGGTAGTTTTTGACTCTATGAAGTAGCTTCATTTACGAACTAAGCAATGACTTAGCGCTGAATCAAAATTAAAGCTTTCTGTGAAAGAGGTTATGAGGTGACATCCACACTATTAAAGATGCTGTGAACTTGAAGATCATTTTATAAGTACCACCCATATGTGAAACAATAAGTAGTAAGTGGCAGGCAATAGGCTCTTCTGGCCTTTATTTTTGAAGCTTATTTATGCATCCATAATTTTGAGTCCTCAAATCAATGCATATTTAGCTGCATCTCCGTTTATTTAAGTTGTTTGTGACCTTAACTGGTTTAAACACCTTTCTACTTAAAAGTGGCTAGGCTGAAGTTTCTTAGCCCCAAGCTCCCATAAACATTGAAGATCTTTTCAAGATATTCTAATATAATTCTGTCAAATTTGGGAGATTCTCAAGTCATTTTCTCATAGGGTTTATCACCTTATCCTATATGAATCATTCCTCTCAATCAGTTTGATCAATTTGGGGGGAGAATACATTTCTACATTGCACAACAAAATGGACTCCAAATATGTAGGACGACCAAATGAACTCTAGATCTGCAGGACATCCATGAGTTAATGAACACTACATCTGCAGTAGTGGTATAAACCCCTCAAGCACGACTGGCTTTTTCTAGAAAGCTGCAATTGCTGGTTGAACTGTTTATGGTCACTATAATGTTGCATAGATTTTCTTTTATTTAGAGTCTAGACAAAAAATAATTTGGTAGTTGCCTTGGAGCTATGTTGTAGTTGCAGTATTGAGTGAACTATATTATGCTGCTTTATATTTTGTAGTTGAAATGTTCTATAGCTTTCCTTTGTTTTTGACTACATGGCTTCATATTTTGTTGATTATAAATGATGCCCCACAGTGACATATAAGCCCCAGCGCTGATGGTTTATGCTGGAATTCAGCTGCTGCTATGCCACACTTGAGAGGCATTTATGGGCACAGCGCAGAGAAGATAGTAAAATGTGATGAAAAAGTAGGACATTAGTACATTTGGTTGAACCGTGTTGAATTAGAGGAAATAAAGAATGCTCTAGAAGAGTATGGTATTGTCTACTGGAGTAACGGATGCTCTAGCAGAGGATAATATTATCTTCAAGGGTCAAAGTTGGTCTGGCAGGCGGTGATCTCTAAAGGCTTACATGAGAAGGGCCTTCTGTTTAGTGAAGCTCTTTAATACATGGATTAATGGCATACCTTCAAAAATCTATATGTAGCCATAAGTGACAAATTAGGGGTTTCCTTTGGCAAGTTGAGGAAGTGGACTCCTGAACTTGATTCAAAGTGCTCTTAGAAAATATATTGTTACAGCTGTCATCCATTTTTGTTGCTCAGCAGAGGACTCTTGAACTAGATTTCTTTAGATGTTACTTGAATGCACCCGATGGTCAGCACTTCACTTGACAAGCAGATGCAAAACATTCCAATGATAATAAGTTAGAATACTGCCAACTAAGCCTTTGGAGAAGCCATAGTGCATGCTCTTGATCTGGAATCTAACCATTATGATATACCAATCTTACCTGGACATGAAGTGACTTGGATGTCTTTGGTATTGATATGACTATTTTTCAGAAATAGGAGACGGGGCTTGGAGATGCCAATTTCTTTTTAAAAATAAATATAATTGAATAATTTCTAAGAACTATCATAGATTCATAACATAGTGCTTTGAAAAGAAGAATAATTAAAGTTTTAAATATGAACATTGAACATTAAAATTTAAAACCAAAGGAAATACAAAAGAGTTGAAGACTAATAGTAATTTCATTTACTCATTTAATATTGTGTCGTAAAGAGTCAAATAGTTCAAAACTCACATTGAATATCTGACTTATGAGTATCGCATATGATCATATCGGATTAATATTATCATTACATATTGAAATTTGAAATTATGAAATGGGGAGTTGTTGGGCTTCCAAATGCCTAAAATGACGGTCAAAATAAAATATTTTGTTTTTAATTTACCTTTTTTCCTTAGAGATGCGCAAGAGACTCCTGATTTTGTGGCCGAAGGCATAGAGACTTCGGCATGATTTCTCTAGGCATTTTTGAAGACTCTAGAGCCTCAAAAAGTCCTACAAAGACGTGTCTCTCAGTAACACTGTTATACTTTGAAAGAGTTGAACTAATGGAGAGAATAGTTGGTCATTGTAAGTGGAAGAAGAGGTAGACAAAGAGTGTAATGTCCCCATTTTGGGTCCTTTTGCATTGCAGTTGACACTAACCTTTTGGAGATGTGTCAACATTATGGGAACTTTTGTTTGATGATAGCAATGAGCTCAGAGGGTTTAGAAGAGTTAATTACACTGTTAGATATTATTTTTGACTTTTGGTTTAGGCTCCGAGATCCTTGGAGGGAGCTTCTATCTTTAGTAAGTCATCCAGTCAAAGATCATTCATCTTTTTATCATTGGGATCACTTCCATGCTGTTAGATTTCGATTTCGGTAGTGTTTGGCCATTTCTGCAAGTCGGGTGTTCTATTGGTTATTATTCAATCATATTTTCTAAGGTTGCTATTTTTATTGAAATTGTTTTAATTGGGCATCTTAGTGTTTATAGCTTGTTGGAACCAGGTTGAGAAGTTTTAAATCATGGACACATGAAACAAGGACCTTATGTGTTGAAATATTATTATATTAACGAAAAGATCTTTTCCTGTGCAACAGGGAAGTTTAAATTAATAAAATAGCATAAAGTTGCGTTTGGAGGCGAAATGAAATAGAAGAAATAAAGTTTCTCTCAACGTTGGAAAAGAAGGGTAAAGTAGGGAAAGGGAAAAATAATTCATTCTTGGCATTTGATATTTATACAATTTCTCATGGAGAGCTTTGGCTTCTTGATTGACCCACCCTAGGATGGAAACCCTAGTGGTTCTAATTTTCAGATTTCTGGATGAAAACCCAGATTGATCTTAAGATTCTAAACTATTTGGATGGAAATCTCTGATAGTTTCTTGCCGAATTCTTCCAAAATTCATAGTTGCACAGATCATATTAGTTTGTGTGTTTGATAATTCCATTGGTGGCATTTTTATTGCTAGGAATTGAAGATATTTTATCACTTCAGCTGCATACTCTTCCCTGAATGGTATGACTGGGTATTAAGAAGATGGTGTTGGGTTTTGAAGGTGGTGATATCATGGTTTTTTGATCATGTTTTTTACCCACATTTTATTACGAGGTAATTGGTAAATACTTGCTTGTTAATAACAGAGATCGAAAGGTCAATTTATACAAAAGGAAGAGACGATTTTTCCTTAGGAAACGATCGTAAAGAATAGAAGCATTCTATTCCAGAGAAAGCAAAAAACGAAAGCAAACTAAAGCTAAAGATATTTACAAGATAACCATTAACTAATAATAGACGTCTTATCTATTATTGTAATACCCTCCCTTAATGGTTAATCTATCTAACACACCAAGCTGTCCTCTGAATTTGACAAACTTATCAGGACCAAGAGGCTTGGTGAGAATGTCTGTAGTCTGATCTGTGGTAGGAACATATTGCAGATCTATAGTCCTGTCTTCAACCAGCTGTCGTATGTAATGACAATGAACATCCACATGCTTGGTTTGTTCATGGAAGACTGGATTCCGTGCTAACTTGATAATGCCTTCGTTATCAACAAACAGAGTAGTCAGTCCTGCTGGTGACATCTGCATATCCCCAAGCATCTGACGAAGCCAAACAGCTTCACATCCTGCCTTAACAGTCCCTCTGTATTTAGCCTCTGTAGAAGAGAGAGAAACTGCCTGCTGCTTCTTGCTGGTCCATGTGACTGCACCGGATCCCAAACTGAACACATATCCAGAGGTTGACTTTTTATCATCAACAGAGCCTGCCCAATCTGAATCTGTGAACCCACTGAGTTTAGGATTAGAACTCCAAAAATATAGAAGTCCATAATCAGAAGTGCCCTTCACATAACGAAGCACACGCTTTGTTGCCATCCAATGATCAGCCTTAGGAGCTGTCATAAAGCGTGAAATATAGCTGACTGCGAAGCTGATATCAGGCCTAGTAGCAGATAGGTAGATGAGGCTGCCTACTAGTTGCCTATACATAGTATCATCAACGGAAGGAGAATCAGACTTGGCTGATAACTTGAGACCTTTCTCCATAGGTGTAGGTGTAGGTTTGCAATCTTGCATTCGGAATTTGTCTAACAAGGCCCTGGCATATTTGGACCGAGAGATGAATATACCAGAAGACTGTTGCCAAACTTCAACACCTAAGTAATAATGCATGAGCCCAAGGTCAGTCATATCAAAAGATTGGCATAAGTGTTGTTTGATTCCTTGAATCAAAGATGCCGAACTGCCAGTGATGATCAGATCATCCACATAGATAACCAGAAGGATGATGTCACTGTCAGTAGTCTTGATGTACAAATTTGAGTCTGAAGAACTCCTCTTGAAGCCTTGATCATTGAGGTACGTATCAATCTTGATGTACCATGCCCGAGGGGCCTGCTTCAAACCATAGAGAGCTTTTACCAATCTGAGAACCTGATGCTCTTTACCAACAACCTTGAAACCAGGAGGCTGCGTCATGTAGACCTCTTCATGGAGATCACCATTCAGGAAAGCACTCTTTACGTCCATCTGATGGACCTTCCAGCCAAACTGTGCTGCCATGGCTAGGACTAATTTGATGGTGCTCATCTTTGCAGTAGGAGCAAAGGTCTCCTCATAATCAATGCCCTGACGCTGAGAAAAGCCCTTTGCCACTAAACGAGCTTTGTACTTATCCAAAGTACCATCTGATTTGTATTTGATTTTGTAGACCCATTTGCAGCTAATGGGTTTCTTCCCTGGGGGAAGATCAGAAAGGACCCAAGTGTTGTTCTTCAGCAGGCTCTGGTGTTCAGATTGCATGGCCTGTTCCCACTCTGGAATTCCTTTAGCCTCGGAATATGTTTGAGGTTCAAACACACTGTGAATGTTGGCCATAAGAGCAAAGTTAACAAAATCTGTAGTTTTGCTCTTTTTCCGAGCAGTTCTCCCATCAATGAGCTCATCATCATGAAGATCAGCAAGTGTCTTAGCCCACCACTTAGGCCGGAGAGGAGAATGACCAACAGTAGTACTAGGAGATGCTTGATCAGTAGGATCCTGATCAGAAGAATCTGGATCAAACTCAGGTGAAGCATCTTCAAAATGCGGTGATCCTGCAGGAGAAGCCGGAGGTGTCTGTACAGGTATCACTGGCAGGACTGGAGCTGTAGGAGCTACTGGAGCCCTCCCATCAGGGGGACCTAATGGAAGCCGAACTCCCAAATCATAAACCTGCATAGGCTGGTTTGCTGGATCAGTAACAGAAGAAACAGGCATGAATGGTCCTCGCTGCTCATCAAAGACTACATCGCGGCTGTATATGAGACGAGATGTCTCAACATCAATAAGGCGGTAGGCTTTGTGAAGACTGCTATATCCAGCAAGCATCAGTTTGTGACTCTTGGCATCCAACTTGGTGCGTGAAGCATCAGGGATCCAAACAAAAGCAAGAGAACCAAAAACCTTCAGGTGACTGATTCTGGGCTTGCGACCTGACCAGGCCTCTTCCGGAGTTTTACTTTTGACCGCCACTGTGGGTGACCGGTTCAACAGATAAACTGCAGTGTTAACTGCTTCTGCCCAAAAACGCTTTGGAACATGTCTGTGTTCGAGCATGGAACGAGCCATCTCGGTGATTGTCCTGTTCCGACGTTCAACTACACTGTTCTGTTGTGGCGTGTGGGGTGTGGTGAACTGGCGTTGGATGCCATGTGTATCCAAGAAGCTGGAGAAAACATTAGAACAAAATTCCCCCCCATTGTCTGATCTAAGAGTAATAATAGATTTCCCAGACTCTTTTTCAACTAAGGGTTTAAACTTCTGAAATACAATAAATGCATCGGATTTCTTTTTAAGGAAATACACCCACATTTTTCTACTAAAATCATCTACAAACAACAGAAAATACCTGTACCCAAGAACAGAAGGAGTGGCCATAGGGCCGCAGATATCAGCATGAACAAGTTGAAGTACTTGAGAAGCTCGCCAAGAATCGCCATTGGGGAAAGGTGTGCGATGTTGCTTCCTAGCCTGACATGCGTCACAAACTCCAAGGTGTTGGGTTTGAATCTCTGGCAAACCAAGAACAAACTCATCCCGAGCAAGTTGTGAGAGATAATGCACATTTAAGTGCCTATATTGCTGATGCCAAAGTGTGCTGATGGAAGATCGCCGAGCAGCCATAGCTAAGTCCTGAGAATCACCAGAATCAGTAAGTCTGAAAAGACCATGATCCTCAAGACCAACTGCAACAGTAGACTTAGTCGCCCGATCAGTGATGGTGCACTGATGTGAACTGAAGGTGACTGCCAAGTGTGGAGAATGTCGCAGCAATTGACTGACCGAGAGTAGATTTAGTTCCATCCCTGGAACGTAGTACACATCAAGGAATATGAGCTTCCTCCCAACAGACTGAATTTGAATGTTGCCTTTACCAACAACCGTGTACTCTTCTCCACCACCAAAGATAACAGAATCTGAATAAGGCTGGTAGTCAGTAAACCAGTCTCTGCGGTGAGTGAAATGTCGAGAGGCACCTGAATCAATGTACCAGGCAGATGACTGTACATGATCTGCGGGTCTTTTAGCCATGAAGGCGTAAAAGGCAGATTCCGCCTGCTCAGTGTGCTCTGCATTGTTCGCTTTGGGTTGCGAATCTGATTGCTTAGACTGGGCAGCTAAGCGTTTCCGACATGCAACCTTCATGTGACCATACTTGTGGCAATAGTTGCATTGAATGTTCTTCTTTTTGGTACCATCGGATGCTGGAGCAGAAGACTTCTGCTAAGATGGTTGCTGAAACTAGCCCTTATCCTTTTGAAAGGATTTCGCAGCAAAGGCTTGCTTAGTGGAGGTGGAATTGGAGCTGCTACCGAACTGTTGTTTCCACCGATCTTGCTGAAGTAGCAGGGTGCAGAGATCAGTGAACTTTAGATCAACACCAGTAGATGTGATGTTGAGAGTCTCGATAAAATGCTCATAGGAATTTGGTAAACTCCGAAGAGTGATTACCACAATATCCTCTTCCTCCATCTTGCGACCGATGGCAAGTAACTGATCACGGATTTCCTGAATCCGATTCAGGTGTGCCTGGAGCGAGGTGCGCTCATCCATGACAATAGAAAACAAAGTGTTTTTCAGAAAGAAGGCTCTGCTCTTGTCGGAAGTCTCATGAAGACCTTTTAGATGTGTCCAGATTTCGGCCGCTGTCTTGCCGGATGGAATCTGAGAAAGCTGGTCATCAGCTACGGATAGTTTGAGAAGCATTACTGCCTCTTTATTATTCAGATCCCATGTATCTTGATCAGGCCCAGAGAAGTCGGACGCTGCGTAACACACAGAACAAGTTGATCAGTGTTTCGATATTCGAAGATTGCAATGATGCGTTGCTTCCAGGTTCCATAATTGCGACCATTGAATTTGGAATTATGCTCGAGCATAATATTTGTCAGAGATGCCATGGCACGTTTTTTAATGAAAAATTGTGAAGGCACGTTCTTTGAGGCAAAAATACGGAAGACCCAGAAGAATTAGAGAATGACCCAGAAGAGAGCTCGGAAAACCCAGAAGGAATCTGCTGTCATTTTTTGAATCCGCTGGCTCAAAAATCGAGGCACAAAAATCGAGGCACCCAGAAAAATGGACAACAACCCAGTTGAGCTCTCGAAAAACCCACCAAGAATTTGCAAACAAAATTTTTTTTCGACCCCAAAAATTAGGGTTTTGAAAAAAACGGCCCTAGCTGAAAAAACTTGAAAAAACTTCAGATTTCTTGATGAAAAATGGTCGAATCTGCTTCCCAGAGCACGATGACAGACTGAGACGGCTAAGAGCATGAAGATTTGATACAGAAACATGCAGATTTTCACCCCAAAAACGCAAGTCTCCAAAAAATGGTCACGATTTCCACGCGATTTGCAGACCCGTAATTCGGGAATTTCTCCAAGTAGAAAAACCCTAGGTGGGTTTTGGAGAAATTAGCTGAAATAATTTTGGAAAAATTTAAACAAATAATTTCAAGAAGAAATTATAAATTTTTCCGAAAAAATTTAAGTATTTAGCTCTGATACCATATTACGAGGTAATTGGTAAATACTTGCTTGTTAATAACAGAGACCGAAAGGTCAATTTATACAAAAGGAAGAGACGATGTTTCCTTAGGAAACGATCGTAAAGAATAGAAACATTCTATTCCAGAGAAAGCAAAAAACGAAAGCAAACTAAAGCTAAAGATATTTACAAGATAACCATTAACTAATAATAGACGTCTTATCTATTATTGTAATACATTTGACATTCAGATTTATAGCAGGGTATGAAAGTCAAATACACATGATTTGGAGGGTGATATTATGGCTGTTATATCATATTTCCACCTCATACTGGAATCGACCCATTACAGGAAAATGGTGCTTGAATGAAGTATATTATGAAAAGTTTATGCATTCTACAAGCTCAATTTTTGGTACAGGTTTCTTTTATAAGAATTGTAAGGCAATAATAAGGTTTAACTGTTGATATATCATTGATATAACTCAGAGTCATTCCTTGGATGAAATCGGCCATTACTGGGAAGTAGTGCTAGCATGGAGGAATAATTTGTGTGCTGATCTATTGTTTTGTTATTGTATCTCAAAAATGCATATACAATAATTTTTTTTTCCCTCTATAATCTTATTGATAGTTGGAGCACTCAATTCCGGATATGAGGAACATGTTTTGATAATTAAATATTTAATTTAGATAGGGTTTGTAATTGCTGTCACACTCATTTCAGACCTGATAGACATTGTCAACAGACTTGTTATGATGATAATAAAGACATAGTTGGTGTTTGCATTTGATGTCTTTGAAAGCAAAGTTATTGGTTATGTTTCTTTAGATTGGCATTTTTGAAAACCATCTTAAACAAGTATCAAAACCAAACATTAAGCTCAGAAATCAGTATATAGTGACCTTGCATAACTAGTGTTCGACAAAATGTCAATATACAAAAACTGAAGAAGCAGGACAAAGTTTATTTGGGATCCTACATAGAGGAGGAATATTGATCATTCAATGCTCATTTATTGGACAACTTCTTTTCGTAGCATGTGGAACTTCTTATTAAACTTATGGTTATTTTTTCACATTTTTCAATTCATGTAATTAATAAGCGAGCTTGATAGGTCTTTTGGTTTTGTCTAGGATTCACATTGGTCAAATCCCTTTTGGATTGGTTTTTTGAAGGTTTTACTTGCATTGTTATAATCTTGGTTATTGGGAAAGGTGTAGCAGACTCTTGTATGATACGGAGTAGTGATGAAATAATTTTGGCATGAAAGTTAACATAATTATGTTCGTGTGTACATTCAATATTGATATTTGAACAATTGTGAATGTTACTTTTAGTGATATTTAGCTTATAAAGTACTAGATACTAGATTGAATGTTATTTGTGATTAGAAACTCCTCAGCAATCTTAGTATTTTAGTAGGATATGTGTATATCGAGTCTCAATTGTGCAATAAAAATATATTGACTTGTACCTGAACTTTGGATTTTCTTTTTTATGGGTATCTGCACAAAGAAGAAATGCGTATTTGCAGTGGTCCTATATGAGAAGTCTCTCTAAGATTCTTACTTGCATTAGTACATATAGATTCTTACTCTCTCCACAAGAAAGGGATTGATCCTATTTGAAGTAACTCATGTTGCCTAAGAACACAACTAAGACTGTGTATCTAAGTATAGTGTTGTAAAATTGCACCTTGTACAAATTACCATTATGTGAAGCTCCTACCAGCCAACAGACAAATTTCCATACAAGCCTACATGTCTCTTCATCTTTCTTGTCTTTTTTTGCCAAGATTCTTGATCACACTGTTGGCTAATTGGGTAATGTCAATGGATATATGTTGTCATTTATGGCAACACTATTATCAGATAAGGTTGCTTATTATAAGGATAAAGTTCTGGTAAAATATGATGGAGAAATTGTGTTTTGGTAAAATATGACGGAGAAATAGTGTTTTGGTAAAATATGACGGAGAAATTGTGTTTTGGTAAAATATGACAAGGAAATTGTCTAACAGGAAAAACTGTCAGCAGTCATACAGTTTTCGATACGAGCTTAACTTGAAGCAGATATATGGCCACAATTTTGGTATATGGTAGAACATTGAGTCTGTAGGATACATCTATGTTTGCTAATGTTACTATGTCGTCTGGAATGAGTTTTTGGAAGTCAGTCTGTTATTGCAGATCTAGAAAGAACAGATAATTGGGCTAAGGAATGGAATTGTTTTGACAAATCAAGAACTTAATATCATAGGGTCAACATCCTAGATGTTTATCCTCATTTAGTAGATTACTAGATTGTGATAACAAATTTTGGGTGTTACATGTTTTGTTATTTAGACTGATTGGACAGAGTAAAGAATAAAGGTATATAAGAAGATCTTTTTTCTATGTGAAGACACATGATTATGCTATGGTATGATTATGCTACGTGACCTTTGTTTATGTTGGTATGCATATGATTTGATAGTTAGAGCAAATCAGAGGCTTTATGGGCATTGATCAGATGCGAGAAACGCATATGGTTTTATGACTTTCATTGTGCTATGCTCTATATTTTTCAGTTTGTTTATTATTGGATGTATATGGTTAGTTGTTGATATCCTTGCTTGGGCATAGAGTGTTGGAATATTGATTCACCTCCCCTCTCAGTATTCCCTATTTCTAACTATTGGTATCAGAGCAAAGTTACTTAGAAGAAGTTTAACAACTTGAGGGATATCAAAATGGATTCAATAGATTTACAAAGAAACTATGATGTTGCACTTGAGGAATTAGATCAGGGAAATGATAAGAAGGAAACATTGAAATGGAGGCTCAAGGATGCACAAGATTATATCAAGAAGCTAAAACATCAGATTGATACTTCAACAGCTAAGAGGAAAGAGCTAGTTGAACAGATCAAGGATTCAGATTTGGTTACAAAATTGAAAAAGGAAAATGAAGCACTTAAGCAGGAACTTGAAGTCATATCACTAAAAGGTAAGATTATTGAATGCAATAACTTTAATTTACTCAACTTACCTAGGTAAAATCAGAACTTGATGATTCAAAGCTTAAGGAACTTGAGAAATATAACAACATTGTGAAAGGTGAACTTATTCAAACCAAGCTACATCTTCATAAGTTTATTCAAGTGCTGATGAACTTGATGAGAAACTAATGTTATGGAAGCCAAAAGGAGACTTGATAGGTATTGGATATGTTGAAGGTGAATGTTCTAAAAATTCCGAGACATTGATTAAGCAAGAAGTTGAACAAGAACCTAATCAGAAAACAAATCAGATTGAGCAACCTAGAGGATAGAGAAAATCTTTTAAAGGTAGATGCTATGCATGCAACAAATATGGACACATGAAGAAAGATTGCAAGGGTAACATGGATACAAAACCCTTTACTGGATATTGTTTCAATTGCTTTCTTTATCGACATAAGTCACATGAATGCAAGAAGCCTAATCAAAGATCTAGTATGAGATCAAATGAAAGACCTAACGCGACTGCAAAAAGACCTTTGGGAATGAACAAAGTTATGAGCAATGGTTTCACATGCTACAAATGTAATAACTTTGGACACATAGCCTGAGATTGTAGACTAGAAGCTCATCAGTTTGGACCAAGGTATGAAAACTCAGTTATTGCATGTCATATTTGCAACAATCTGGGGCATACAAATAGAATATGTAGATTCAATGGATTTGTGAACATGATGAGAACACCTAATGTTGGAAAAAAAAATTATGGAAGAAGAGATACAAATGTTAACATGACAAAATATGAAAGCATTGATAAGACATTTGTGAGAGAAGGAAGTGTTGCAAACACAAAGGTATAGAAGGAAAAGGAACAGGTAAGCACAAAGAACAAGTTGGATGCAGTGCCTAGCACTGAACCTTCAACCTTAATAGCTATAATAGCTATAGGGGGAGCACTTCACCAGAAAACTATTAGATCCCTCATTTGCTACGTTAAGGTCTGCAAAGTTAACTAAGGATATGTAAGGCATCAATGATCCTTTATCTCAGTTCACAAATGTTTACTCCATGATTTGGAAGGTCGCTGCAAGTTTTAGCATGTTTATTGATTGTATCAACTTTATGTACTTTTACTAAATGCATTTATGACTAAAGTGTTTTGCAAAAGAGTTAAAGGGAAAAATTGAGATAAATGTCACCATTCAAGCTGCTTGAGAGTATAAAGACCTTAGAGTGAAGGGGCTATGTGATTTGAGAGCAATTGTGAAGAATTTGGTGGATGCCCTAGCAGAATTCATACAAGTTATTTACATAAAAACAAAAAAGTTTTAGGTTATTAATTGTAGTTGTTTTTGAAGACAGTTAATCATGGATAAACCACAATTATATAATGTTAAGGAAAGAGCACAATATCAGTTCAAAAAGCACCCTTTTATTTCCATGGATGACGACCGTATTGGTGTGTTTTCACAAACCCTAGCAGGTGTTTTACATGTTGAGGATATTAGAGCTTACATACATTTTAAACCAGAGACAATAGGTAATGAGGATATTAGGGCAGACCTTGAAAAGATTTACAAACCAGACGAGACCTTAAAACTAGAGTTTGTACACTAGGGGAACTTGAACATTTTGCAATTTATGGATTATGAGGTGTTTGAAGAGCGAAAATGTATTAGAATTGTACTTAGTAGGATCCATGACCAGATGCTTTGGTTGGGAGACACCAACAATGATAACTGAAGAATTCATGCACTTAGTAATTGGTTTGGATAATGCTGGAATAGTACCTGTTGCTACGAAAATGGTAAAAAAGAAGCTAGAAGGTAACATTGGAACAAAATGGGACAGGAGAGCCATGATTCTACCTGACATAGGACGACTTGATGTTAGGATCATAACCAAGATCCTAGGTTACAAAATGCACAATAGCACAAGGCATAGATCTGTTATAGCAGGTGTAATTAAGACAACTTATAAGATGGTGGTAGAAAAGAGCACTTTGATGTATGTGAGATCTTGAGGTAATAGTTATACGAGAACTTAAGGATAATAAAACATGATAAGCACAACCTTTTAGGTTTGGATCTCTTATTCTGTACATCTTCTTTCACATTATGCAACAGTTCCCACATGCACCCATATGCTCGGACAAGTGACAAATGCACAATGAATCTAATTACTAGGTATTACAACATGAAATATAGAGGAGACATTATTGCAGACTGTTTGGAATGTTTAAGGGATTCCAAAAGGAGATGAAGCAAAGGTTTAGAATACTTAAATCTGTTGTTGAGAACTATGCATATGCAATATGTTTCATGGTAGAAATTGATGTAATATGCATGGAAGCAGTGCAACCTAGAGAGATATTGGTGCAGGAGCACCCTGACCATCTCCTTCGAATTTTGAGGCATAATTAGTATGCTGTTGAGTCATGATAGGTTAGGAACTTAGGGTATTAGTTATTTCAATTCTTGTATTAGGTGTTCAATTAAGGTCATGTTGACCAAGGTTATGTTTTAAATTAGTGTGGGACAAAGTGAGTCAAAGTCCATAAATGTGGAAAATGCCATGTAAGGCCATTGATGGAGTGTTAAAAGGTTATAATAAGCTTTTAGACCTATTTAGGGTACCAAGAAAACATGTAAGAGCATGAAATTCAAAAATGTAGAAAAAAGTGTAAAAGTTGCTATGTTGTCAAAAATGTTGCTGACAACATTTTGCAACACGAAAAATTGTGGAAGATGGAAGGTCATCCATCTTGGACGAGCTCTTAGAGGAGGTGAAAGGTCATGTTACGGTATAAACATTGCAATCTTGTGTAGAAGATATAGGGGAAGAGATGTGAAGAAGAAAAGTGCAGAGTATGGTGTGAATTTGCATAATAATTCATTCATTTTTTTGTGAAATTCTGCTGATATACTGGTGTTTGAATGACAGTCCTTTTATCTTCTCTCATATCTCATGGTTATGGCAACTCTTGAGCTCCATGTAAATGGTAATGAAGTTTACTGTTACTACTGATGTTATAGGTGTGCATAATATCATTGGGTTATTGCTAAAGGTCTCACTGCTTACTGTTAGACAGTCAATATTGTGCAAATTCAGAGTGAAGAATACATTGGTTGCATGATTCTCACTGTATGGGGATTAGGGAAGATGTTAAGTGTTTTCTTGGTTGTCTAGATAGCTATATTATAGGTTTGAATCATAACCATTGATCCTTGTGAAGAGTTGGCCGAGAATCAGCAAGTTACATGCTGTTGCGAGGAAAATGCAGAGAATCAGCAATTAGGAACATGGCAGAAGTTTGTGTATGGTCTGCACGAATGTTAGGAAGGTTGCCTACATTTATAAGATGTTGAAGAACCTTTTTGAAGAGTGGAGTAGGCGAGTTACTGGAGTTTGTAAGCCAGTCTCCATATTCAACAATGAAACCCTCGTTGTGGCAAGGGTTTGAAGGTTTGGGTATCTCCTCAACAGCTAGGAGTTCTAAACTCAGAAGTTTGTTAGTGCTTGATAAGGTAAGCTGTAAGCAAGTTCATTTGTTATTGTTCTTTAAGAGTTTAGTGAGTTTGGAGTTGGAAGGTGTGTTTTAGGCCTATTTATCTAGACTCGGGCCTGCAAGTTATATGTTTTATTGAACAGTTGAGAATCTATGTTTTTTGGAGTTTAGTCAGGCTTAGTATTGGGTATCTAAATCCCTCGTTAGTTTTGGTAATTGTTTGGAGAGATCGTGATTTCCTACCTTAAAACCCCAAAGGTAGGGCTACAAGGAGCCCTCATTAGGTCTGTTTGTGAGAATTGGTGTTTTGAAGCCCACCAACAAGGTGTCTAGAACCTTGTGAATGTTTGAAATCACTTTATTGGTAATGATTTAAGCCTTTGGAAGCAATTTGGGGTATGTTGTTGTGAAAGATCCTTGAGGGTGTAAGGGAGTGGAGGTGTCGTGTGTTGTGAGAGGTGGTTGAGTTTGTGAAGGTATAGGTAGAGATACTTTGTAGAGGTGAGTGTGGCATGAGGAAAAGACCAACCACTTGGTCTCTGGCCTTAGAAGAGTCCTGAGGTACTGAGGGTAATATGTTTGGAAGGCTTGGAAGAAGCCTTAGTGATAGAGTTTGGTTATAAGAACAAGATTAACACCTCCTTAGATCGGATATTCATTTACCCTATGGGTTATGAAGTTGACAAAGAGGTACTTGAGCAATATGCTGGTGTGATGCTTGCATCATCTACAGGCAAAGAATGTGAAAGATTGGGTACCTACAAAGAGAAGTCTAGCCAAGTAAGACAACAATTGTATAAGGGTACAAGGAAGAGGAAAGTAGAGAAATTCGTTGAGAACATTGCCATAAAGGAAGGAATTACCAAAGAAGAATGGGCTGAGTCTAAAAGATCTAGCGAAGTCCTGTTAGAGGCTAAGATAAAAGGGACAAGTCGTGAGCCTAAAAAAGAGACAGTTACAAAGGCAGTAGATGCACAAGATGTTCCTGATATTGAGATCATAGTAGTTGAGGTTACATTGACACTTTGTATTGCACCTAGGAGATCTACAAGGACTCTATCAACGAAGTCAAAACAACCAACGATGAGCTAGCCTAAGAGGACTACAAGGCAGAAGGCAAAGGCCCAAGGCTCTAGTCCTAAGAAACCTAAGGTTGTAGGTAGGAAAAAGCTAGAGAGAGAGCCAAGAAAGCCACAAAGTTGAAGAAAAACAAGAAGAGCCTATTGCTACTATCACACGTGGAACCACAGACAGATATTGAGGCAGAGAAAAAGAAATGGAAACTTGATTTGAAATTTATCACAACTAGAATAGAGTATGATGACAAGTTAGATCAAATTTAGAAATACTATTAAAGGTATGATGAAGATGCTCAAGGTATGATAACTTTGTTTTTAAACAATTGTTGAATTTCAAGAGAAACTTAGTAGAGATCAAGGGTAGTATCTTGTTGATGCGTGTTTTATGACACACCAAACAATAGAACAAAATACTGAGGTATCTTATTCTCTCTTGAACAAAGTCTCATGTATGCTAAGCTTGTGAGAAGATCATAAGATGACTCCAAGGTTCCTTCAATGTCAAGTCTTGACTGTGGATAAGCTTGGTAGTTGATGTGATTTGCTAAAGATCACAAGGGGGCCTTATGTATATTTCTTCTAATTCAAATCGAGTCATATTGGATGTGGGAGCTTTCGAAAGGTTTTGCAATGAGGTACTTTTTGGGATTTTCAGAAAATATGCGAAAATGAAAGGGACAGGGTTTAGGAATTCTATTCTAATCCTAAGGGCAATGAGAAGAACAAATGGTACTCTAGTGGACAAGTTCTTTAACAGCCAAGCTCTGCTTTTCCAAGTTATACTACATCTCCACGTGAACTGGTGCATCTTCAAGGGTTTTGCAAAAGATTTTCATACCACCACATACACCATCATAATTAACAATGTATATGAATGGAAAAAGTTGAACATATGCAAGGAATGGTGTAACAAATGAATTTTCTTAACTAAAAAGAATAGAACTAATATCTGATTTCGAGTAGATATGAAAGTAATACTTCAACTAAACTACCAAAACATAACATCTTAAAATACATTTCGTGAGATATTAATTGAAATAACATTCAACTGAAATAACTATCAATTGGAATAACTGTTTTATCTCATCTTTATACAAAAGTAAATTAAATTATTACCATTCAAACTAAGATACAAGAGGAACTAAATGCATAGCAAGGATAGAGAAAAAACATACAAAAGTAACTGGAGAGTCTTGAATTGGTTGTGCAAGCCTCAGCTTTCAGGTAAGAGGAGAAGCATTAGCTTAGGCTTAACCTCCCAACTGCGGACCATATCAATCCCCACACAATCTTTTGAAAAGAAATGCCCTCCCTACCTCAGGGCTAGGCTTGGGCCACTACTAGTCCAGCCATCTGAGCAATATTGGTGTTTAGAATGTTCGCTCAGTTATAGACATAAATGTTTGAATAACTGGTGCTACCGACATCATGTGATCTTTAAAAGGCAAGCAGGCTTATAACGACCTTGGCCAAGGTTTTTGGATGGGTTTCTAATACCCGATCACCATCGCTTGACTTGACAACATGATAAATTAAGTGGACATGCATGAGCTATTTAATGATTCTTTAAAAGTAATAAATTTATTGAATTGCATCTGATTCTGTTTTCTTGTTCTTGCAAATCTTTCTCTCACCTCTTCACCCTTTGTCTTGGCCATTCAGTCGAGTGAGTCCTAGGTGTCAAATCTTAGAGTAATTCAACTCTTTTGCTAAAACTCCGCTAGTGGAAACAATAATATAAATTTAGTAGTGTCATAATACAGTTCTTTAGACCCGAGAACTTCTGTTAGGAGCTACAGAGAAATAACTTGAATTTGGAATCAGATTGAAATAAAGAGGTGTCGTAGCATAACATATATAATTGGTTCCGACTTAACACAGTGAGATGGACTCATCGAATGTACTATTTGATGTTACAGTCAAACATTGATACATAGAAACCATTGACACAATCCTTGCATTTGTACTATCGAATGCATAACATATATCAAATATGATTTGGGAAAGCTGCTCACATACCTTGATCAAGAAAGATATGGATCTTTGGGCTTGACTCCGTGCAATCGGCTCTTGAAGTGCATGTTCTAAAATGCAGAGCTCAAATTGGAGATCTTTCAATGAAAACAATGACTTAGATTTTAATTCAATCCAATCACAGAAATAAGGAAGAGAAGAAAATGAGGGAGCAGCGGTAAAGTGCTGAACTTGGGGTTGATTCTCTGACTTGTATCCCGCAAGAAGACATACGAAAAAATATAAAGGCTTGGAAGAAGTCATGGCTCTTGTAGCAGTTATAAGAAAGAAAACTGGGTTCGTGATTCACTGATAAAAAGAGATGCCGAGTGTACATTCTTGTCTCTTATAGAGACTAATAAATATGAGGAAGAATTCGAAGGTTACCTAATCAAAAGGATAATTTATATAATTATACATGTATATACACACACACACACACACACACACACACACATATATATATATATATTTGCACAAATATATATTATTTCGAATGGTGACATCATATTATTATTATTTTGTCCAAGGTTATATTTATTTGGATACACATATTTAAATACGTGTATACTTGGAAGATTATTTTTTCTTCATATCTTCTCAGGGTATACACATATTTATGTATATGTATATTAATAGATATGAGCTTGTATAATTTAATATTATGGTGGCACCATACTTTTATACCTATGTGCACATACATATATGTATTATTCAAAATGATGATAATGTTAACATAAACCAATAAAGGTATGTACTTTGATTATGTTAAAATGTTTAATGTTTTAATGATTGTCCAATAGCTCATGCGTGTCCAATGAATGTACCTTGTTATGTAGTGGCTAGGTTCTTACCAAAATAATTAGAGGTCATTCCTGTTGATTGGAGAAATGGACTAAGGTAGTGACCCATTCCGTAGTTCCCAGTAAGCAATGCTTCACCTCTTTGTTTGCTCCTGCAACCACCCGTGCAACATTTTCTACAATAATAACAAGTTCCCATGATAAATCCATATCAACATATAACATAGATGGTAGTAAAGAAATTAGTTAATTACCATCATTCAGAAAACAAGCAACTACTAACTACCATCATCAACATATGACAAGTAATGGTTAATTACCATCATCAATAAACGGTTATACATAATAATTAATATCAACCAATTTCATATGAAACAACGGTTACATTTAACTACCCTTTTCACATGAACAAGAAAAACAATAGTTTTTAACTAATCATCCCAACGGCTATAATAATTTTAAATAGTTCAAAATTTTGGGATGTAACAAATGGGTTTAGGCTAACTTTGCACAACAATTTAGAACCACTAAAATGTCAAAAGTGTGAACCAAACACGTTATGTAAACCAAACTTAATATAAATGAGGGAATTTAGGAGAACAAGCAAGCACCAAGGCACATCAAGTATTTACCAAGCTTCAATGAAAACTCTACTATTTCAGTAGCTCATTGTAATGGCCCTTGCCAATAGGCCACTAATAACCACTAATACTGAACTCTGAAATTTCGTCAAACACTTGACATGCAAACTAAATACACTGCTAAAAGTAAAATGCTGAATAAAAGAAATTGTTGTGCAACAAATCTACTCAAATGGCTGATGTAAAATAGTGCCAATATATTTATTCAATGATAACCAGATGCTTTTACATATGATATGCGATTTTCAACTCAAAGCATTACAACATGGCACATTACAAACAAACCCTCATTGGCTGAATGCAACTGAGAATTTCTTGCAACTACAAACTGAAATGAAAGAACCTGGATTGAGCAAATGTTGGAGATTGAATGCTGAAGACGAAATGATGAAAATGCAACTCCAACCTGCCCTCAAACTTGCTGACCATACAGCCTGCAGGTACAACCGTACATGTACGGACTGGTACAACACCTGGCAAAAATAAATGCTGGGCCGAAAGGTGCCGAAAATGCTATGGAAATAATCGCCAAGCTCCAAGGAAAATTCTCCTAGAAAATAAAAATCAAACTCCCAGCCAACTGTGAGATATGAGCAAAAATGTATGCCCAGGCTGAAAATTGAACCCTGCTAGAAATGTGCAAATAAGCCGAACTTGAAGTAGCTAAATACTACTTCCAAAGTGCAACCCTTCAAAGGATATTTCACCTCCTTAGTTATGCAAATTCTTGGAAGACTCCGTTCCTAATGATCAAATGACAATCTGCAGACCAAGATGGCGCCACAAATGCTCAAAGAGAAAAGTAGTGTAAACTCAAGTCATGGGATGTCCAAATGAGAGGCCAAGCACTCTATTTAAGCACTTTTCTAAGAAGCCACTAAGAACTTCTAGAAGTATCCATAGAATATTGTTATGAAATTCCTTTATAATGCACTTTTATATAAAAAGTAACTTTATAGAATAGAAAGTGCAACTCAACTCAAAATTATAATATTTTGGCCCCGCATAACACATAAAATAAAAATATGATAAACCCCATCTCTCCAAGAGCAAAATAGACCATCCAATCCCCAAATAATCATCAGAATGACTCTTTCACCAAAATCATCTGCCTACGAGAGTCCATGATAGGCAAATTCACTGAAAAATAACATGCCATTAAAAAGGGGACATGATAATCCGCCCCTCCTGAAATTGCGTGCCCTCAAGCAATCTCAAAGCTGGATGCTGCAAAATATTTTATCCCTCCCATGTGGCATCCTCCTCAGGTAAATCTCTCCACTTCACCAAGTGATAGTCCTCCTATGGAGCTATCTCTTTCTGCTGTCAATGATGCACTCGGGAACAAGAACTAGTTTCCCTTCATCATCCAATGGAGGAGGAACTGCTGAAGGCACAACATGTTGACCCAACGCTTTCTTGAGTCGTGACACATGGAAAACATTGTGCACCCTGCTATCTATTGGAAGCTCAAGCTCATAAGCCATCTCACCTATCTGCTTGATAATCCTGAAAGGGCCATAGTATCTAGGCTTAAGCTTCTCTGACCCCCTCTTCCTGAGAGTAGATTGTCGGTAAGGCTGCAGCATGAGGTAAACCATGTCACCAACTTCAAAACTCCTCTCTGTCCTCTTCTGGTAAGCATATTGCTTATGCTGATTCTGTGCTCTGGCAATATTATCTCTGAGAGCATCAACAATGTCCTTGCTCTCCTGAAGCAAATCCCCAGCACGAGGAACTCTAACATCAATCATTAGCAAATCAACAAAGCTCGGTGCATTATAGCCATATAGTGCTCTGAAAGGAGTCATCTGAATAGACATGTGATAGGTAGTATTATAGGAATACTCACATAAATAAATCCATCTAACCCATGCTTTTTGCTGATTAGCCACGTAGTTCCTCAAATATCCCTCCACCCACTTATTTACTATCTCTGTTTGCACATCAGTCTACGGGTGGTAATTGGTGCTAGGTTTGAGCTCAATGCCACATAAACGGAAGACCTCCTGCCAAAAATGACTCAAGAACCTGCTGTCCCTGACACTCACTATGCTCCGAGGTATCCCATGTCTGAAAATCTCCTTGAAAAAGACTTCAGCCACCTGCATTGCCATGTAAGTAGTAGTGATGGGTAAGAAGTGTGCATACTTCGTCAACCTATCTACCACCACATAGATGCAATCTCGCCCTTGGGCCTTAGGCAAGCCCATAATGAAATCCATAGATATACACTCCCACTTCCTGTTAGGAATGGGAAGTGGCTGTAGGAGCCTTGCTGGAAAGGTGTGCTCTTGTTTATTCAGCTGACAAACAGGGCACTCTCTAACATACTACAACACATCTGCTTTGAGCCCCTTCCATGTGAACCGCTCCCGTACTTGCCTGTACATTTTGAAGTATCCAGGATGTCCAGCTATAGGTGAATCATGAAGTGCTCTCATAACAATACACTTCACCTTTGATCCTGGGACTAAGAATATCCTGTTCTTGTAGATAATCAGACCATCCACAAGTGTATACCTGGTATCGACAACTGTCCCATCAACAATCCCGGATGCCCATGAATCTCTAGCATACTCAACAATGATCAAGTGCCTCCAATCCTCTAATATCTGAATCATAGCACTGAGATGTGGTCTTCGTGACAATGCATCTGTTACCACATTCTGAGTCTGTTTTACGTAGGAGATGTCAAAATCATAAGCCTGCAGTTTACTAACCCACTTTTGCTGCCTGTCATTGAGATCTCTCTGTCCAAGGAAATGTCTCAAACTATTGTGGTCAGTTTTAATGCAAAACATACCACCCACCAGATATTGCCCGAATTTAGCCAATGCATGCATAATAGCCAACATCTCCTTGTCATATATACTAAATGATCTTTTTGGCCCACGAAGCTTCCTGCTCTCAAATGCAATGGGGTGCTTGTCTTGCATCAGAACACCACCAATACCCTCTCCAAATGCATCAAACAGAAGCTTGAATGGCTTCAAGAAGTCGGGCAATGCTAACACAGGGTATGTAGTCATGACCTTCTTGAATCTCTCAAAGCAAACCTATGCCTCTGGTGTCCAAACAAAGGCTTCCTTCTTCAACAAATTTGTCATAAGAGTTGCATGGCGTGAATACCCACTGACAAATCTACGGTAGAAACCACACAACCCAAGAAACCCTCTCAACTGTGTTAGGTTCTCTGGAGTAGGCCAATCCACAATAGCATGGATCTTATCAGGATCCATCCTTACTCCCTCTGCGCTAATGATGTGACCCAAATACAATAGCTCTGTCATGCCCAAATCACATTTGGACTCCTTGGCGTACAAGTACTCCGACTGCAAGATCCCCAAAACTATCTCCAAGTGCTCCATGTGCTCCCGTCAAGTCCGACTATAAATTAGTATATCATCAAAGAAGTCTAACACATACTTCCTCAATTGGTGATGGAAGACCCTGTTCATGGTGGACTGAAAAGTAGTTGGCGCATTGGTCAGCCCAAATGGCATGACCACAAACTCAAAGTGCCCACAATGACATCTGAAGGTAGTCTTCTCAATATCTTGCTCTCTAACTCTGATCTGATGGTAGCCGGATCTCAAATCAATCCTCATGAAGTAACATGCACTGTAAAGTTCATCAATCAACTCATCAATCCGTGGAATGGGGTACTTGTTCTTGATTGTCCTTTTGTTCAGCACCCTGTAATCAATGCACATCCTCAATGTACCATCCTTTTTCTTCACCAACACAACTGAAGAAGCAAAAGGAGACTTGCTAGGCCTGATGTGTCCCATCACAAGAAACTTCTTGATGGTTTTCTCGATCTTATCCTTGAACCTCTTAGGATGCTTGTATGGTGTAATCATCACGGGTTTAGCACCCTTCTCCAACTCAGTGATGTGCTAAATTCCTCTGTGTGGTGGTCTGCCAGGTGGAATGTCACTGAAGACTCTATCATACTTCACTCTTAACCTTTGTATGTCTGGGTGATACTTTGTCTTATGCTGTCCCTCCTGTGTAGGCATGAGAGTACATACGGCTGCCCAGTCAATGTCATCATGTCTGGTTAACCTCTTCAACCGTCTGAAGGATATAGTCCTGATGTCTCCATTCCTAATGGCTCTCAAAATGTGTTGCTTCCCATCCACTTCAAACTTAATCTCCATGTCCTTCAATCTGAAGGTGACCTCTCCCAATGAATGCAACCACTCCATCCCAAGAACAATATCTAGAGCACCCATGTTGACAACATGGTAGTCTGCCTTGAATTCATAGTTGTTCAAGCGTAAGGGCAAATTTCTAACCATCTTGTTACACTTAAGAGTGTAACCATCAGCAACTTGTACTCATAGTCCCTCAGACTCCTCAGTCATAATTCCACGACGTTCAACAAAACGTGCATCAATGAAATTGTGCGTAGCACCTGTATCAACCAAAGTAATAACTCTCTGCCCTGCTAGAACACCATGCAGTCTAAAAGATCCTTACTGCTGAATGCTAGACAAGCGTGCCTCATGTAAGCGCAACTCGGGATCCTCTTTAGTCTTTGGAGCTTCTACTTCTGCCTCGGGCTCTGCATCACTATGATCAACCTCATATTCAGAATTATCAGAATTTGAACCCTCGTAGTAAGCCCACATAACCCTGTTGGCCTTCCCCTTAGGCCCCATAGGACAATCATGATCTTTTTCGTAGGGACCCTGTAAAAACATAGCTTCTTCTTGCGCAAGTCATTCAGTGTCTCCATATCCAAAGGTGCAGTAGACTTACCCTTGGTGTCATCATTTTTGCCCTTGTTTTTATCAAACTTCTTATTGTCCTTGAATGAAGAAGTGCTCCTGGAGGTGAACCTGCTAGAGGGTGCTGTGAGCTCCATGCTTCGTGCCTTCCTCATAGCCTTCTGCAATGAAAGGGGATCGAATGCCTTGATCCACCCCTTTAGAGGTTCCGACAACCCCTCTGTGAATAGTATAACCAACCTCCTCTCGAACACATCCTGCACCATCACTGATAATCTCTGAAACTCACTGATGTAAACCTCCAAACTGTCTGTCTGTCTCAGCTGTGCAAGATCACGGAAGATCTTCGGGTCTTTCTTATCAAAGCGCTCTACCAATCTATCCACAAAATCCTGATAGGATGTCACTTGATTATGCTGCAATGTAAACATACCATGTGACCACCAATCATGTGCTGTACCCTCTAAATGCAAAGTGGCATACTTGATAGCA
Source organism: Cupressus sempervirens (assembly GCA_028749045.1). Taxonomy (NCBI): domain Eukaryota; kingdom Viridiplantae; phylum Streptophyta; class Pinopsida; order Cupressales; family Cupressaceae; genus Cupressus; species Cupressus sempervirens. The sequence goes on from CM053786.1 coordinate 400,842,698, forward strand.
TCCGTCTCTGACATAGGCCTCAATGCTAAGAATGTATCGAACTTATGGATCTAGGCTTGTGCTGTCATCTGTCCATTGCCATCAAAAGATGGTAAGGTGAGCTTGCTAGCAGCTCGCTGCAACTCACTGTCTTGACCTCCTCTAGGCCTCCAATTCTGCTTGCTACTCCTCATGTGCTCTCATATCTGACTCAAGTAGTGATCAAAATTCAGCGACTCACGAACATGTGGAGGTAATGCCTGCCATTCTGCATCTGCAGGTTGAAGATCATCCTGGAAATCTTCTGGCATATCATCCTCTACTGTCTCTTGGGTCGCTTCTCTAAGGAATGTAGGACGTGTAGGTCTGTTTGCAGTCCATAACTTGTGCCTAGGAGCACCCTGTGAACCTACTACACTCTTGTTATCCTGCTCTAGTGTCCCCCTACCCTGTTCCTGATTCCTCGGCTAAGCAACTCTTTCCATCATAGTAGTCAATGCACGTATAGACTGAACTATCTCCTGCTGTCCAGTAGCCATAGCCTGGAAGAAGTTTCTAGCCTCATCCTCATCAGTCCTGGGGACTCTAGGTGGACTTTGTGATTGTCTTTCACTCATAGCAAGTATATCTCTGAATTCTTGCTCACCTTTAGGTGCTGCTCTCCTGCGTGTATAATACTTGTGATACCCAAAAGCTGAAGAATGCATAAAGATTCTTTACCCAACAGGATGGCAAGAACACCACTCTGATACCACTGTAATGGCCCTTGTCAATAAGCCATTAATAACCACTAATACTGAACTGTGAAATTTTGTCAAACACTTGACATGCAAACTAAATACACTGCTGAAAGTAAAATGCTGAATAAAAGAAATTGTTGTGTGACAAATCTACTTAAATACCTGATGTAAAATAGTGCCAATATATTTGTTCAATGATAACCAAATGCTTTTCCATATGATATGCGATTTTCAACTCAAAGCATTACAACATGGCACATTACAAACAAACCCTCACTGGCTGAATGCAACTGAGAATTTCTTGCAACTACAAACTGAAATGAAAGAACCTGGATTGAGCAAATGCTGGAGACTGAATGCTGAAGATGAAATGATGAAAATGCATTTCCAACCTGCCCTCAAACTTGCTGACTGTACGACCTGCAGGTACATCTGTACATGTACAGACTGGTATGATACCTAGGAAAAATAAGTGCTGGGCTGAAAGGTGCCGAAAATTCTATGGAAATAATTGCCAGGCTCTAAAGAAAATTCTCCCAAAAACTAAAAATCAAACTCCTAGCCAACTGTGAGATATGAGCAAAAATGTATGTCCAGGCTGAAAATCGAACCCTGCTGAAAATGTCCAAATAAGCCCAATTTGCAGTAGTTGAATACCGCTTCCAAAGTGCAACCCTTCAAAGGATATTTCACCTCCTTAGTTATGCAAATCCTTAGGAAACTCCGTTCTAATGATCAAATGACAATTTGCAGACCAAGATGGTGCCACAAATGCTCAAAGAGAAAAGTAGTGTAAAATCAAGTCATAGGATGTCCAAATGAGAGGTCAAGCACTCTATTTAAGTACTTTTCTAAGAAGCCACTAAGAACTTCTAGAAGTATCCATAGAATATTTTTATGAAATTCCTTTGTAATGCACTTTTATATAAAAAGTAACTTTATAGAATAAAAAGTGCAACTCAACTCAAAATTATAATATTTTGGCCCTGCATAACACATAAAATAAAAATATGATAAACCCCATCTCTCCAAGAGCAAAATAGACCATCTAATCCCCAAATAATCATCAGAATGACTCTCTCACCAAAAACATCTGCCTATGAGAGTCCATGATAGACAAATTCACTAAAGAATAACATGTCATTAAAAAGGGGACATGACACTCATAACAACAATATCAGAAAATCCTCCTTTTACAAATTAAGTTGGCGGTTCGGATTCGGGTATTAATTCGAGTTCAATATTCGTTCAATTTTTTTTTGGGTTGGGTTTGGATTCGTTTTGGGTTCATCTATACAAGAATATATGTTTTTAAATATATGTATATATATGTACGTAGATGCAACAACAAATAAGCTCATGCACCACTATGCTAATATTAAAGCAGCATAGAAAAATACACCACTACATCAATGTTATAGTTCAAAAACAATAATGTCAACATTAATAATCAACAATTATTGATCAAATATCATCCATGAAACAAATCATCATCATTTTGCTATTGCAAAGTAGAAGCACAAAAAGTAACACTATAGGCATATTTAAGGCCAAGGTTGTGATTGTTGCCGAGTTGTAAGCTTCACACATTAATTATTATATTGGATGATTCAAAGAAATCAGCTTTGGATCAGACTAGGTGAAGCCAAGAAAGCAAGCTTTCAATCCAAAATTATTTGCAATAAAGATCTCTTTAGATTTTTTTCAATCCATAGTTTTCTGTACATGTTGCGCTATATGAATGATATATGGTGTATTTCATACATTCCATAATAGATGCATGTCACATTTATACATCCTGATTCCTCTTCTCAAGTAGCATTTAATTCGAATAAAATATGATGAGTAATTTGAGTCTAATGATGTACTTGAGTCTAATTTGGCAAAAAGGACCTTTTGGAAAAGTTAACAAAAGGGTGTTTTTCGACCAAATTCTCTCAAAATTCTTCGAAATTCAGTTTGGATTCCTCTGCTAGAAACTGAAGTCACCCAAAAGTCATTTGAATTCTGCCATGGTTCTTCTTAGAGAATTCCTAGCAAAATTCTGTCTTTGTAGCAAACTTTTTTACAGAATTTGACAAGGATCAATCTTTTGAGAGATTTGAACCGTGAATTGCCAAGTATAGGAGAGAATTTGGTAACTTAGTTTACAAATGAGAAGTGAGGCCTTTATATAGGCCATTGTTTGCAATAGGTGGCCTAGATGAAAATAATAATAGATGACCCAGATTGTGCCACATCAACCCTAATTAGGGTTAGGGAAAAGAAAAGGGATATACATTAATGCAGTCAATAATCCAATAGTATAGTGGGTAATAAATTCCTATTATGTGTGCTTGGTCAAGAACAGAGTGGGTGCGATAAATGACCACCCAACATACATCCACCATGCATTAAATGCATCTGTCCTTGATTTTGGCTCTTGAAGGCATGAAATTGATCCAACATCGTCTCCAAATCTTCTATGTTGATGCTTGGTGCCATTTCTTGCATGAACTTCATAACTGCAACTGCTCTTTCCGCCTTTTCCAAATTTGCATCCCAATCTCATAATAAGTCCTGAGTGGTGTGCTTGATATTTGAGAAGATGGAGAAGTTCTCAAAATCATTTTTCTCGAAAACATTCACTTGAAAGAAATTCTTTAACTTGCCTTTCAAGTTGTCCATTGTTATTTCATTCTCTACCAATCTCTGCGATAACAAGGATGCAATAGTATTGAACATCCCTTGCTTGATGTTGTCAGTTGTCGTTTTCCATTGAGCGTATTCCTTGGCGAAGCTCTCAAATGTTTCCTTAGTTGTGATTATTGCATTGTACCATCAAAGGAAGTCATACACATCCTTCTTGTTGATAACTCCATCATTGATCAATGCCTGCTTTGGTGGGGTCTCCCTTAGATTTTGAATGTCGGAGATCACTTCATCTTGGTAAATATGCTCATCTTTCCATGATTCCTACATGTACCAGATTCTGGAGACCACAAGTAACGCCCTACTATGCACTTGCACCAATTCTTTTGCATGCTTGAAGGCTTTTTCCTGAATTCTTTCAACCCAAACCTTTGCACCTTGAGCAGTTTGCTTGATCCTATCAATATCATCTACTACTTTAGTTGAAACGTCCATGGGAGGGACAAAGGATGGACTTTACTCTCTCACTAGGCGAGGCAAGTTGTTTATGAACTGATACAAGGCAATGATTTCTTTTTCTGTTGTTGGTATCCTTCCAACCTCTTCATCCTTTCTTTCAAAGCTTGAGTGAAATCATCAAATTCCTCTATGATTTGCTCACGAGGAGCATGACTAAGATTCATTTCTGTGGCATGGTACTCATATAGAGTGATCTGATCCTTAGTCTTATTGGCTATAGGAGTTGCAGTTTGCAAAATCCTAGATCTTGGTTCTCCCTTGACTACCTTATTGAACCTTTTTCGCTTTTCCCTTTTCCTTGGATTGGTTGGTTCGGTCCAAAATATTTTGTAATTCAACTATTGGGTCAACCTTCTCTTCTTGACTCTTGAATCTGTCGCTTCAGCCATTTGGGAATAGGGGTACTTTGATCTCCTTGGATTACCAATTGTCGCTTCAGCCATTCCGGAATTGGGGTACTTTGATCTCCTTGGATTTTCAATTGTTCTTTCCCATGGACTACTCAAATATTGATCCCCTCTTCACCTCCTGGACTATATATTGTCACTTCAAGAGCTATAACTTCTATGGTTGGAATTGCTACCGCTATTGTAGGAGTTTCTTCCTCCTTTGGATCATCCTCAACTTCAATCATTTCTCGCTCCAAGATCACAAGAAGACTTTTCTTCAGTAGCCATATCTTGATCTTTTTGTTTTCCTTGTGCAAATTTTTCATAGGCATTTATGCTCAATCTGTCCTGTTTTAGCCTTGCCAAGTTTTCTTCTTGCTCAAATCTCCTTATGCTTATCACAAATTCCTGTCCCTCAAAAGTTTCTATCTCTTGTACACTAGGAGTGCAACTTGGTGAAGAGGGGACATTTTGAGATTTCAGTTTCTTTTGTTGAGGCTCTTGGATGTTTGGCCTACTCCTTGACTACCTTTCTTTAACTACCTCTTTCCCTTTCTAGTTTTCTACACCTTTTGATGGAGTCTCCCTTTCTTCAATGCTCCCTTCAGATGGTCTTTCATCCCTAAGTGGTCGATGAGCAATCAATCGATATGTTAATCCATTTTTTGGCACAACTAGTTTGCTGAGTTTATGGTCAATCCACCACTTTGTACAATCCAAGATTGGCTTTGACAGTATGTTAAGATCGGTGACCTCATTTCTTTGCCATTTTTATGGATGAATTGCACACTCCGGATGGAATCCCTTTTGTACTATGTTTGAGTCCTCCATTCGATCAAGAGCTTGGAATATGTTGCATGCCCTAACCATTTTTAACGGAAGTCTTGAATGCACCCTCTTTCTATTTTTATGCTCATCTGCAATATTTGCTAGAGAATCCTCGAGGTCAACGTTATGTTGGTACTTTGATCTCACTACTGATTTGATTTTGAGACCTCTTTGGATAAAGGGAAGATGGAAGAAGTAATGAAAATCCCTGAACTCAGATGTATGAAAAAGTGGGAAATTGAACGAACCAAACTCCATAATTGTCCACCAACTTCATTGCCCCAATTGACAATCTCATATGCAACCTCTTTTGTAGGGCTCTGTCAATTCACATGGCAAAGGCATCGTTAACTTTGACATAGTCATCCCTAGAATGCAGATGCAACTGTGGGTAGCAGTCATGATCTTTAAGGTGTTGGGTTCTGCTCCTAATCAGTCCTTTGCATTTTTAATCCTTCGTGCTAGAATATATGACGTAGGAGCTCATATCAAATTTTCTTGTGTGTTCCAAATTTATTATTTATTTATTTAGGTTATCACTTAGGAGTCCAACCCATCTATCTTGCCCCCTTTTGTTTCTTACTCAATGAAGTACCACATTTAAGATTCAAATTTATAGGAATATGACACCCTAAAATGCGACTAAGCATCATGACCTTGTCACTATACTACTACTGCAAGGCAAGCCATACGAGCTCCTTGGGAATCTTGGAATGATTGGACCTATTCTTTTTTAACCATTTCTTATTAATGGTTTCCTCACAAAATTGAATTTCAACTATGTAGTCTTGAGTGCTTGCTCCTGTTTTTTTGTCACCATCCTCGGGGATGAAGGAATTCGTAATGCTTCAGATATGGATGCCAGGGAAAAATCTGCAAGAATATTTCCATTTGAATCCTTGATGTCTTTGGGGCTATAATGTTTGGCACATTTTATGGTCTGTTATGGATGTTCAAAGGCGGTAGGGAAACTGATTACAGCAATAATTTTGCTGTTCATGATCCTGTTGGCCAAATGTGTAGGATGAAAGTCCTTGTATCCAAACATCCTTTGGTTGAACTTGTTCAGAACAAGGCAGTCAAGGCTTTTATCTCCAATTTCTACCCATTTCGACGTGATTTTTGATTCGACGTAATCTCCAATTAGATATCATTTTGTGAAATCTAGAGTAATGGCCTCTTGAAATTTGACATTTACCAAATACTCTTTGAGTAATGGCTTCTTGAATGTCAAGTAGCAAGATATTCACTACATACTTTGAGTAATGACCTCCTAAACATCAAGTTACATGATATTTACCGAGTATTCGGAGTAATGGCCTCCTAAACATTAGGTTGCATAACATTCACCAATTACTCAAAATGTTCATATAATGTTCTTAATAGTACTTACCATATGAACATTCATGGTCTGTTAAAGGAACATAATTCACCATGCAAGTTATCATCTATCACGATCTGCTTAGGCATTATAAAATGTCCATCACAATATAAGGTTATTGAAAGATCATCACCTTCCAATAACATTTACAAATATAAGTGATAGTCATTTGGAAATCGTCACTTCCTCATGATGTGCACAAGGCCCAAATAGTCATGAAATAACATTAATAATTTTATTGGTAGAATAAACAATTTAGTTGAGACTCTTTTCTCAATAATTACAATTATATCAATTTTACCTCGGAAGTGTTTCAATCTTTTTTTTGCAAGAGGTTTGGTGAGGATGGTAAAGAATAGTGAACTCCCTCTCAATCCAATACTCAACAAATTTTATGGATATTTTGAAGTTCTTTAGAGTGCAAATTTCTTTGCATCCAAGTTTGGATTATTGACATCAGCAAAGGAAGCTTGATGTTTGAGTCTGTCAGGACATCTTGTTGTAGTATGACCATAATTATCTCCTCTATAACATTGTATTTTAGAATTATCTTTACGTTTTTTGAACTATTGTTTACCATTTCTGCCCTTTTTCTTTTTCAAATTAGTGGCGAGAATTTGAATGTTTCCATTTGTGGATTACATGCTAATTCCTCCAGATATTAGATTACAATGCAGTCAGCTTTTAGTGAATCGAATTTGGGGTGCTTGGAACGAGCATATATTCCTTGTCTAAAGTTTTCTCATGAAATAGGGAGAGTCCATTTAATGTTACCATAGTTAGCTCTTTACTATCATAGATGTAACCAATTGCTAAGAGTCAGTTTCTTAATTCTGTTATCCTCATAAAGAATGAGGTGACAGTCTCTCCTTTATTCATCGTTATATTAGCGAGTTGAGTCTTTAGAGTAAGAAGCCTGCTAGTGTTGTTAATTTCAACAATGTCTTCTACGGCTTTTAACATATCATACGCAAAGTCTAACTTTGTGATGGTAGGTAGTAAATGATTTTTCACTCCATCCACCAATAACTCCATTGCTTTGGTGTTGTCCTTTTCCGACTGACTCTTTTCGTTATCTTCCTTAGGTTTAAGGGAATTCTCTATAGTTATTTGGTCATGCTTTTTCAGAATTTGCATCATTCGTAATTCACAAGCTTCAAAATCTGAAACGCCTTCAAGTCTATCATCGAGTCTCATGCCATTTACCATTTTGAAGTAGTGTGGTGATTTTCTAATAATAATTATGATAATTTTCAATAATCTGATCTGATCTTTTGTTCAGACTTGCTCTGATATCATGTTAAATTATGTGATCGGATTCTTTATTTATACTTAATCTAATTCACTGAATTATGTGATTAAGTTATGCAATGATTATATATATTTATATTATTTGTAGAATAACTTGTATTAATATATATATAAGAATGTCTCATCTAATTATGCTGTGACTGTTTGCTTTATATCACCGATCAACAGAGAAAACTCTCATAGAAGAGTTTTGAAAAATAATGTGTTCATTGTTGTTTAAATCTGCCCATGCCATTACATAAAAGTAGGGAATGAAGAAGTGATTTTGGGAGAGCTCAGACATGTTCATTTGTTGACGTGTCTCTCCCCTTCAAAGTGTGTGACTGAATGGTTTTTCATATGCGACCAAGTCGCTTCAACACTTCGACCAAGCCTATGACACTGATTGGTAGGTAATAATGTTGGTCAACGCATGATGGTTGTAGACTCCAATTCGTGGAATCACTTGTACACTGTATAACACAAGACCAATCGTGTATCGCGGGTGGTATAGAGTTGGATAACATATTTGTTATTTAACATATCAACTTCTTAAACAACATATAAATATACATAACAAAGAGTTCAATCCTTATTATATCTCACTTGTATTTACACTTAATGCTTATTTGACTAAAGCTATAAACCACTACGAGATATAAATATCTAAATCAAATAACTGAACTTTTATAAACCCAAGCAGGATGACTAAGAAGATCTACCACTTTATAAGTGACATCCAATGCATATTTTATTATCAAATGAACTTTTTGAATATGATGCACACTTTAAATGCTGATGTTCTTGAATCTTACCCTGAGTTCAGAATTGATTGCTTGGTGACCAATATGCATAATTATTATATGTTTTACATTGTTTTTAGAATGTGCACAATAGGATACATTTTAGTGACAATAGTTGAAGAGACCATTCTTTTGGTATGGTGGGGGACAATATAAAATCACACACACAATACACACGCACACATGGAATGTTACACAAGTCTAATTTGTAAAGATAGAAATTTAAATATAGTCATCGACTCAATGCATCGAATTTCAGATTTAATCGTTATTATTTACTTAAAGAATTGTATAATAGTAGCAATTGAAAATATAAACTACATTTTTTTATTTTAACAAAATTAACCAAAGCTACAAAGTTACAAAGCCCATCAATGAGCATGGTAGTAATTATGACGATAAAAATATACAATTGTTTGAAACTAGACCTCCTACCCTAGTGCATCGACCTCTAATTTTGAATCAATGACCATATCAAATTGCAACTCAACTCACGGGACCCCAAAAAAGCTTGTTGTATCATCTCCTCGCTAATTTGTCTTTCATCATTAGGATCAACATTCTCGTGTGTGGCTTGAGTTTGTTTTGTTGATAGGGGCTTGCAAATCTTGAATTTGCATGGCATTACTTATTGTAACTATCTTCTTGACTTGTCTAGAGGTAAGCGTATTTCTCTTAAGTAAGCGGATGGGGGTGAAGGTGAACGATTCCTCTCTATAGAAAAGGGACAAGTTACTGCACGGTAATAGAACACATGAAAAACAAGTTAGTGCTTGCTTTTTTAATATATTCAAAATCAATGATTTGTCATTCTAACTTGTCTGCTTAGGGTTTTCATCGAACTTGTCAAATTTGGTTAGACTAGGGAGAAAACCTGTGTAGAATACATGTAAGTAAAAACCATGCAGTACACCATGTGTTTTTTCTATAAGACCCTCAAAATTGATTTTACCCCCAATGCTTTTTTCCTTTTGGGAAACAAATATCTTCAAGATTTTATCTTGCCAAGAAATAAAATAGTGGGTCAAGAAGACAAGTCTGTAGTGGTCTTCACTATTAGATAAACTAACCCTTTTTTCAATGATTGCAAGAATTGAATAGCCCCCAATAAATTGCAGTGCACCTAGGTAAATTGTTAATGTGACCGATGACGCACATGGTTTGGGGGAGATTGGACCTTGTGAGCCCATGCCTACCTGTAGGAACCCAGCTCGTTAAATCAATCAACTTATATATTTTAGATGAATCAATTTAAATTCTCTCTATAGTTATGCTCCAATCTCCTCAAGGATCTTTGACAAAAGATAAAATTGGGATTTTGCATCCTTGCACTTGTTAAAACAATCAACAACCTTAATGAAGTATGAGCTAGCTGTGAGTGTTCAAATTCTAATCTAATTCCATCTTTCCATGATAACGGATATAATGTCCCTTTGTGATGTCCACTTTTGGGATAGAATTGAATTTGTCCAAAAATAACAATCTCATCAAATTCAATTCACCTACAAATGGAATTCTATAATACAATTACATAATTTCAAGGTGTGTATGCCTTAGCATGGGTTTATTTTATTAATTGTGCACTGCGGAAGTCCTAACAGGCCTACCTAATTGCTTGGTTGTAACTAGTATAAAGGAAAGTAATTTCCTTGGTTGTAAAGTATGGAATGATTGTATGTGTGCGAGCCTTGATGCTGGATATCAGAACAGAGCTGGAGGTTTGTCAGATGCTTTGGTAGAGGTATGAGTGGAATCTGATATCGTTCCCAGTGTACTTTATTGGAACTGTGAAGGCAATTGAATTGTCATTCAGTCAGTTCAACAAAGGTGGCTTTAACCTTTACTCTTTTAGACAGTGATTCTTTTTGAAGGTGGCTTTAATCTTCACTCTTTGGGCAGTGTGCTCTGGCAGTGAGCCTTTTGTTCTCATCAATTCCTAACAAAGTTTGGAACGTTTTAACATCAGTTCAGGTCCTCTAACAAGGACAAGGTTTTTTTTCCCTTAAACAGGGTTTTCCTTGAGAACAAAAATCCTTGTCTTGTGGTGTTGCCTTTAAATTGTTATGCACTGTTATATTCTTGGTTGGTGATTTGTTCAAGAAGTTTGAAGTTTATAATTGTTACGCACAACTGATTTTTCCCTTCTTTCTGCCTGTAAAACTATCTGTTTCCTCCTCTTCAATCGATCCACACTTCTTTTGGTTAAAATTGAAAATATTTCTCCTGGCTCTTCAACTGAAAATGATCATACTTTATCTTTCATTTTCTCCCTATGCCTCTAAAATCTTCCCCACAAGTCAAAAACGGCATATGGTAACTTCATTCATATTTGCTTTCTTGTTTAAAATATCATTATGATGACGAAATAAGTATGTACATAATATTTCATCAGTAATTCCTCCCCATCACACATGAATTCATTTTTCTTGGCACAAATATTACTACAATTATTTCTTCGCTTTCTGGTTCAATCTGTATTTTCACTTTTACCCACCTGTAAATGGAAATTATCTTTTTGTTGCTTGACTTGGCCTTTCCAGTGAAATAATGTTTTCATAATGAAATACTGCCAACAATCTGAAATACCAAACCATATCCTCAAAACACAAATATTATTTCCATGTGTGAGAAAAACCTTGTTATTACAATTTTACCTCTCCAGGGAAATGTTTGTCACTCAGTGACTAACTATTTTATTGTTGCATTTTACACTTTATAAAGAACATTTCCCCCTAGTGTAAAAATACTTTTCACTCAGTGAATAACATAATGGTACCATTTCTTTATGGACTTCACAATTAGTGAAATATTTTACCTGATTGAAAATAATGTTTCCACTGCTGTAGCTTTGCTCCTTTATGTCAAACTTTCATCTCCACTGACTCTTCGCTGAGATTTCAATCTGCTTTTTCATGCTTCATTTAAAATGCATGGTTCATCTGAATCAGTTTGCAGATTGAAGTGTTTGTTTTTAATTTTGTCAACTGAACATATGCAGAGGCATTCTCAATGTCATCTTTCCTGATATTTGTTGTGGCCATGAAAACCTGGGCTGCTCCCTTCAATATCCTATATATACTATGTTCAATGATCCACAGGCACCAAGAAAACACATCCACTCTACTGGAGCCAATAAAACTGGCATTCTAATATTGAAATTTATGGCATCTACAGAACAGCCTGCATGGGCTTGATAGACGATAATGCAATTACAGCGTGCTAAATAGCATATGGAAGCATTCCAGAATGTTTCATTAGTTCAGGGACTTTGAGAGATTATCTGCAAAAATCATTTTGTGCATATTATGCAATCTTTTCACTTCATTCGTTGGGATGACATTTTATCAATGCATTCTGGCAAAATAATTCTGGTGCATGTTGATGTGCTAAATTACGTAGCACACGAGTTTATATTATGTACCAGAGTTAACCATTTTAGAGGGACATTAATGGCAATACGACATTTCACTGAGGAGAAGAGGGTGTCCCTGCAAATTGAACTATCACTGCATTACTACCTCTAGAAACAATGGGATCAAATTGAATGATTTGGCCCTAGTAATATATCTAAGCTCTTGCCACTACTTGCATTATGAAAAGAAATTTTATATGCTTGTGTTGCAATAACTTTATTCTTGGATAACCTGCAGAGACTCTTCAAAAAGGAGGCAAAAATCTGCCCTTCGATAGCAACTATTGAGAAGATTACAATGCTCTGAGAAATTTGAAGCACAGAACTTCGCTTCATCGACAGGAAAAGGATACCCGCTCCAAAATTTTGGATACCATTTTCTGTTGGTGTGCATCCACATCTCGCCCTGCAAGCCCACACTTGTTTTTGCAAGGATACCCTAATTTCCTCATGAGAATGTGGGGTATAAAGGCAACCCCTGCATCCACTCAGTCAACACTATGTTGACAACCTTCTCACAGGATACCAGGGTAGCTTTAGACTTTACAAAAAAGTCATGTTTGTCTTTTAACCCTGTGCACCATGTGGTTGATTTAGAGTTTTCCATTCTTAGTGAGAGTGTGGGGCATACTTATTGCCTTAGCAAATCTGTAGCAGGACCCACCATATCAGATGGAACATTTCAAAATGTTTTCAAATATGATTTTAAACAAAATTTTAACATTTATGCCCACTTTGGCATATTTTTATCTGAAAAATTATATATTTGAAATGATTAAAATCTTGGCACTTTTCATACTCACCGGATGAAGCTTCAGTAATACCTTTATTAATAAGTTTATTATTAGTTAAATAAAAAATGATTTGAGTAATAATCACATTTTAAGATCAAAATTAAAATGCCTGACCATGCTGGGTCCCCTTGTTGGCCTGGCCTAAAACATTGTCGGTGCATAATATCCCAGTCGGATATTATGCAGATTTTTTCCTCAAACAATTTTCAGAATATTAACATATATTTTATACAAAATAAACTAGCACATAAAACAGCAGTGAACCAGTAATAACCAGAAAATGCTCATTAAATTCTAGAACTCGTTATTTCATTATACATCAGCAATACAATAACAATCAAGTCCAATCTTAAATACAGAAAATGCAGTCGGATTGGATGTAAACACTAAATGCACCTGTCCCAGTGTGAATTCTAATGTGAATCCACCGTAAAGATGAATGGGGGCTACGCCCAATCCATCTAAGAAGAGCCTGAAGGTTTCCATTCTCAAGATCCTCAACAAGAGAAAGCTAGCAGCTTCCGAAAGTTCTCCAAAGAGAAACCAGAAAATAAATCTCAAATCCAAGCATGCCCAAAATGAATTAGGCTTTCTCCTATTAATCCTCAAAGCTGCGACTCTTCGACTATCTTCCTCTCTTTTCATCTTATCCCTCCTTGTCACTCTTAGCCCACTTTATAATATTAAATTGACCTTTTATAAATTCAAGTAATGCTTCCATAGTCAATTTAAATATTATACGAATGTCTTTAAATTTGCTACTGTCGGAAAAAGGGGACATTACAGTCCTCCCTCGAGATTGCTTGCCCTCAAGCAATTATGAGTCCATAATCCAATACCAAGGTCCCATGTCCATCTGCAAGCTGCTCCATAGCTCATACTAGTAATTATGTAATTAGGATGTACCAAACTATGGAACCAAAAATAAGGATGCAACTTATCTATCATTATGATCCTTGGATGGATGGATCCCATGTCATCCTGAGAGATATTGCGGCTTCTGCCTGTTGCGCTACTTTAAACACATCTGTGTTAAGTCTTAGATAGTGAAGCAATTCAACATAGTCCACATAATGCAAAACATACACCCTGTCAACTCCTGGATCCCAAAGCAACCTGTTAGCACGATCCTGGGTGTAGAAATAGATAACCAATGAATCACCAATCTTCTGGATCAGCAGTTAAACATGTAGGAGCCAAACGCGGTGCCCAAATGGAAGGAAGTCAACTCATCATGTCTCAAGATACGCTGCGCATCAAGAATTCCAACACTATCATCAAAATGCTGCTGAACTAGAAAGGTAAACTTCTCACAGGGAAAACTTACTAATCTGCATGCAACTCACTAACCCCTGTAGGCCAAGTCAAATCTGAAAGTGCACTAATATTCCAAGTAGGGTAGCCACTGTTAGCTGAAGCATGGATGAAGAAAAATCAACAACCAATAAGTGAAGTGTTGCCATCTCATGAAGACTTAGTGATATGTCTGTAGTTAATTGGTAAAAATTATCCATATACATTAAGGACAATTCTGTATTTTCAGCATCACCATGAGTGTCATCACTCAAATTAATGTCTCCATCAATGAAATGATCACCTCACTTCTTGCTGGTCCTTATGGTCTTCATCAGCAAAAAGTGCCTCATCATGATGGAGAATGATGGAAACATTGTTCCTGTTTTCATGCCCACAAATGTTAGCGATTCCTTCAACAATTTGTGCCATCTCTATAGTTCTATCTTTAAGTTCATCTTCCTTGTGATTGGCTACAATAAAAGCCTGGTTTTCAGCCTGGTATAAGGAGTAATATGTCATACTTGGCTGAAGACAAAGTTTGTCTACCTCCTTTTCCTTATCTTCTGCATGCTTGATGGCTATATCTTTGTCTTTTAGTAGTCCCAAGCAGTGTGATTTCATTCTTTCTAGTGCCTTATTAAGAGTGTGAAGCCTTGCACTATTGTCTTCTTCTTATCAATACTTTAAACTTCCCACACGATTTCCTCAATGTTTTTATGGGTGTTATCAAAATGCACTAAGCTTGCAATTACCATATCATCTGATACTTTCAGCTTAACAATTTGTGCCATCTCTATAGTTCTATCTTTAAGTTCATCTTCCTTGTGAATGGCTACAATAAAAGCCTGGTTTTCAGCCTGGTATAAGGAGTAATATGTCATACTTGGCTGAAGACAAAGTTTGTCTACCTCCTTTTCCTTATCTTCCGCATGCTTGATGGCTATATCTTTGTCTTTTAGTAGTCCCAAGCAGTGTGATTTCATTCTTTCTAGTGCCTTATTAAGAGTATGAAGCCTTGCACTATTGTCTTCTTCTTATATATACTTTTAACTTCCCACACGATTTCCTCAATGTTTTTATGGGTGTTATCAAAATGCACTAAGCTTGCAATTACCATATCATTTGATACTTTCAGCTTATCCTCCAAAATATATGTTCCAAAATCGTCAACCTGAAATGGAATTTCTGAATTGTCAATCAAATCAATTCCTATAGTAACACCATTTGGTTCTAGTTCTTGAATACTAGATTCATTCTCATTTTCAGAGTTTTCCTCCCTCTCAAAATGTATTGTAACATCAACTATCACATCACTGTCTTCACATAGTTCAGCCTCATGGAGAGATTCCCTTTCAGCCTTGGGATGACCATAATTTTTGTCAATAACAACTTCCAACTCATCAAATAAGATGCTAGAACAATCCTTAACACTAGCTGATTCCCTCGCATGGTCTTCATTATGTTTGCGCTGCACTAACGAATCTTCAACTCTCTAAATACTAATTTGCACTTCTTGAGTTGACTCTTCTTCCTTGTTACCCTTAGAAGTGTGATCAAGTGACTAGTTAGGCTTGCAAGTAAAACAAATGTGCTCTTTCCTTATTTGGTTCTTGCTCATTTTCTGAGATTCTACAACCTGTAATTCCCTTGCCTTTGGTTCTTGTTTAGACCGCTATTGTTTGTACTTCTCAATTTTTGGCTCACATTGTTTGAGCACCCTGTTGACCAGCTTATAAGCACTTTGTGAAGTCCTTTGCTTTCTATTTGAAATTGCCAACAACATTTGAAGTAATGGCTGGAAATGAGAGTCACTCTCAATAATTATCATAACCATAATGTTTTCCATCGCTGCAATAACATCTGCATTGTGTCCTTCTCTGGTTGTGCTTATTAGATTCTGAAACATGGTATGAATTAATCATACAATCCGATGTCAGGCATAAGATTGTATAATCTGATTTCTACAAATGACTTGAGTGTAGGAGCCCTTCTAGGGAAATGATGATTACTGCAGTCCTCAAGATTTTGAAAACTATCAACCATGAACTTAATTACCTCCTTCATTTCATCTTCTTCATAAGGTTTTTGTGGTTCAAAATCCTTGTAACCTCCATCAAACAAGAAGTAACCAACAACCTTACTGTGCTATTTGAGAGTTTTAGCCACTTGTAGGGATTCAAAGCAGTCACTATAGGAACAAGAGCAATCTGCAATAATTCGGAAGGTGATTGCTCAACCATGCTTAAGCATCCTTCCAGTTTGATCAAAGTGATGAATTTATTTTCTCTTGTCTGTGATTCCAAATCCAACTTAATACCTGTTTCATAGAGTACTTTGGCCAAGCTGACGGTTGATGCCATTTAGAAATTTGCTACTCTGATGTCACTAAGGTTTCTAGCTTTCCACCTGCTGAACTGTTTGCTGAGTTACAGACGGAAGTAGTGCCGAAATTGATTCAGCCTATAGAATTCTGACAAACAACTGTTATATAGCCGGATTTCCTGAGTTCTGTTTTGAACTTGCGCAGATGTTGGTTGCCCTGAAAGACTGTTTCCACAATGAAGGTGGAAATACTAGCATAGATGTCCTTCACATTCCCGAACTTGCAGCTTAACCTGTATGCTTTTGGTGGTGCATCACACACTAATGCAACTCTGAAGTCAACCGCATCTCTAATGGTTGTTTTTGGGACACATGTGACTGGCATAGAAGGTGAACGGCATATTTTAGCCACAACAATTTGTATGCTTTCTTTTGTTTACAAGTAAATCCCTGTACTATTGTTGAATTCTTCTATTTGTTTGGCACTACGAAAAATGCAGCAATAGTCTGCACTAATAATTTTGACATGCAACAATGGTCACCACAGATAAGCTCTGCAGGATATAACCCCGTTTGTTCAACAAATAGAGTTGTTCCAGGCTATGAGAAAGTCTTCAACATATATAAACTCCAAGGATTGGTCGTTCGAAGTAATTATAGTTACTTTTGTGTGCCGACGAACATCCACCCAACATTTATATCCATTGTCAATCTGGCTATTCTGATGTTGTGGTTAAGCCAAGGACCCCTCCAGAATGTACCAAAGACTGTTTATTTCCTTTTCTCTGCTGCTGTATGAGTCTTATTGCCTAATCTTTGGTTGTCTCTGAATCTTCCACTACCTTGAACAGGTTTCAACATGCAACTGTAGTTAGCCACAGTCCCTTCAAAGGAGTCTACGATGATATCTGAATATTGTTGATAACTTTGTGTCACCAATGCCGGCACCTAATATTTCACTTGGAAGCTATACATCCCAATCATGAATCGAAAAGTGAATGACAACAGTATATCATCTGATATTGAAAGGAGCCTCAATATTTCTTAAAACTTCTGGCAGTGGTTACAACTGCAGATTTCTGCTAACTTGTGGCTTCCGAGAGGTGTGGAAATGTAGCACACTGCTTTCATGCCTAGAATCTGCTGAGTCATACTTGCTCCTCAAAGCAACGTCTGCTGCAATGCGTTGCAAGTTGTCCAAAAGGTGAAGACTGTGTGGGTGAGAGGATGAACCGGCTCCTCAGAATATAATCAAACTATTTGAAGGATGGATAAATGTGATTCCAGCTTAATAGGATTTTTTTTAATCTTTTACAATTTCCATATTAATGCTACTATGACCCAAATTCATCACTCTTGCTTTGAAAACTGTCGCAATCTTAGTGTGTCGCCCAGTCAAATATTTTGGCTCCCTGGTGAATAAATTACTCAAAGGACATAGTCGCCAAATGTTAATTGGAAGAAATTCCAGTATCAATCAGTAAATATTCACCAATATCAATATCTTCTCCAAGAATATTTGTCGGAACTACAGACGTAGCCAGCGATTGAGTGTTAATTTTTTGCCAAAGTTGCAAGTCTATTTCTGCACATGAATTGGCTCTGTATTTGTATTTTGAATTGAAATTGATATCCCCAGTCCAAATTGACATTTCTGACTCCAACTTTCGAAAAGAAAAATCTAATCTTGGCTCTATCTATGATTTTTTCCTGTCACGTACCCCTGTATAGGTTTTGACATCAATAATCTGCCTAGTTTCTATTAACTAGGATGGTAGATAAGTTAGAATGTTTATAATGCCGAAATCAGAGTGTGTTTTGCATTTAGCAAGATTACCTAAATTCAACTTGGTGTGCATGTCAGTCTGCCGAAGGATGGGCACAAGAATGTCCTTGAATGATGGTCTCTATCGCAAGAGAGGCTCAACCGACTCTAATCGGTTTTTGCAAATTTCAAATGGTTATGACAGAATCTTCATAATTTGTAACGAAAAACTATGTTTTCTTTTATGAACTTTGGCTCGTTCCTGAACCTGCTCAAATACCTTCACAACAAACTTTGATATAACTTCAAAACCTTCAGACAACAGGCAATAATCTGCTATTAGCTCCCCAACATCACAACAATACTAGAAAATATTTTTGTGATGCCTTGTTTTTCCATATCGTATCTTAAAAACTCACCCAACGCGACTATTTTTGGCCTTTCAAGAACTATTCTCAACATGAAGCAAGGCCAATAACAATCACGACACCGTGAATTTTCCTTCTCACAGCAAAGGAATGTCGTTCATGGCAATTAATGAATTCTCAGAACAGAATCCACAATGGAAGTTAAACTCCCAACTTGATATAATTTCGTTCCGCAATGTATTTCACTTAGTGTCGATGATAGCAATTTAGTTCTCAAACAGAGAAGCCTTAAAAAATAGTGGCAACTGAAATATGAATATTATGTTAATGTCCTGATGTAAACCGAACATAATGCACTCTTCATATAAAGTGTCAAAAACCGGCCAGAAAAATTTTCGACCGTTCTTCAAATGCTAATGCTGACATTAATAAATTGTGCTCCACATTTGACAAACCACTTCAAATGATAGAATCATCCCCCACTTCAACTTTCTCAGGTTAAATATTCCTTTATCACTTTTGACACTAATAGTTCTTCAAATGCTATTTGTTAAAACCAGGGAAATCGTTTCCTTGTAGGAGTCATTTCCCATCACCAACATTTATGGATTTCCTTCAAAAATTTCTCAAAATTAATCGCAATAGATTTTATCCTTCTTCGGCAAATAGAAATGTCTGTAGAAATTTTATTTATCCAAGTTCTGTGAATAATGTATTCAATATCCAAATATGGTTTTCTCTTCGGCCTCTAGTTCTCACGCCAAGACTCCACAGCAATAAAACACATTGAGACTAAGATAATTTATTTTCAGAATTTGAGAACCCTTATTTTCTGCAATTTAACCTCTGATTAGACCCAATATGATGACAGGGTTGAAGCTCTGATACCACTGTAATATCCCAGTTGGATATTATCCAGATTTTTTCCCCAAACAATTTTCAGAATGTAAACATATATTTTATACAATATTAAACCAGCACAATAAACCAGCAATGAACCAGTAAATAGCCAATAAATGCTTATTAAACTCTAGAACTTGTTATTTCATTATCCATCAGCAATACAGTAACAATCAAGTGCAATCTTAAATACATAAAATACAGTCCAATTGGAGATGAACACTAAATGCACCTGTAATCCCAATGTGAATTCTGATGTGAATCCACCACAAAGATGAATCGGTGCTACATTTAATGCACCTAAGAAGAGCTCAAAGGTTTCTGTCCTTAGGATCCTCAACAAGAGAAAGCTAACAGCTTTTCAAAGTTCTCCAAAGAGAAACCTGTAAATAAATCTCAAATCCAAGCATGCCCAAAATGAATGAGGCTTTCTCCTTTTAATCCTCAAAGCTGTGACTCTTCGACTTCCCTCCTGTTTTTTCGTCCTATCCCTCCTTGTCACTCTTAGCCCACTTTATAATGTTAAATTAACTTTTTGTAAATTCAAATTATGCTCCCATAGTCAATTTTAATTTTACATGAATATGTTTTTAAATTTCCTACTGTCACAAAAAGGGGAGATCACATGATATGAAACAAGTTTTATCTCAAATTGGCTTGGAAGAGACTTCGAATACATCTGGAATAAAAATGATAAAGTGGGTCATCATCAAACTTGATTATTGAAACCTTTGAACTATGACCCAAACAGGCAGTGTGGTCTTTGGAAATGGCCTAGAAAATTGACCTAACTTGACCATGAGACTTCAAGAGCGGAGAGGCATGCTGACACTTGGCATGTAAATTAGATTACCAAACTGTATATCACGACTTCATCATAATTGCAAAATATTAACCATCAAAGTTGCTCGCTCAGTTGTTTTTGTAACTTGACATGTTTGAACCTTTCTAAAAGTTGCAAACTTCACATCTTGAAAAAATACCAATTACTGCTCTGGGAAACTGCTACTAGGGGGACTATTTCACTTAGGTACAATAATCATGTGTGCAGAAAGGCTTATCCTATCTCCACTTCCTGTATATGATATTGACAGTCAATTCTGACCTTTCTGAAACTTTTTGGAAATACAAAATACAAACCTTTATAAACCCCAAATGGATTTGGCCTTGACAAATTAGAAAACTGAAACTTGGAGCTCTACAATTGAACAACAGAGTGTATGGACATGGGGACAATCAGAAGGACCAATCCTTTTCACTTGATAATCAACCAGATTCCACAAACGGATTTTCAAAAGTAGGCTTTTGGACAACTTAAACACTGTTCAGTCAGTAAAACACTGTAAACTGCATTTGCATTAGGCTTGGTAAACATATCAAACGAAAAGATAAGGCTCTAAGATTTGGTGCATGAGCTCATTGATATGTGGACAGTTGCAGGTATGAATTCACATGACAATCCTGTAGATTTTAAATATTAATCTCTGAAGTAGGCCATTCTGGTAGATCTGAAAATATGCAAACAATCAAATTTGATTATGGGGAGCTGAAAACGGCTAAGTTACTGGTTCGGGTTCATAGACGGGTTTGGGTAGGAGAACCTGGTATATGGGTAAGTGAGTGTTTTTTTGGAAGTTTGGGTATGTATGGGTACGGGTGTGTGTATACATATACATATATGTGCATTATATATACCAAAAAATAAGAGATATACAGAATCAAAAAATAAATCATTTCATAGTATGATGCTTGATCGTTGATTGATGTCAAATGTCAAAGATATACATTAAGAATTCTATGCTCCATGAAGTTTCTGGGATGGGAATGGTTTAGGGGATGTGGACATGTTTCCGGTATGGGTATGGGTCGAAGCCAAAATTCAGGGGACGTGAACATGTTTCCAGTATGGTATGGGTCAAAGCCAAAATTCAGGGGACGAGAATTTAAATACATAGGGGATTTTTTGGTATGTAGAGATAAAACTCAAATATGCATAACGTAACATTGATAAACCATTTGTCATAGACATTTAAAAAGTAAGAAGCTCAATAAATTGATACAATCACGATTTACATGTAATATAAGTCATCACAAATTGAAATCAACAAAATTAAAATATGAAGCATTTTCATAATCCATTGCAATATATATGGTGTACATGTAGCAAAAATGCCCAAAGGCTTCAAGTATCATGCATAAAATCCAATGACTTGAATGATAAATAGTAGTTATAAGATGTCTAATGTCCAAAAAAATAATGATTCCAGAATCAAGATTGAAAATCCATAATGTATCTGCAAATGTCAAATAATAAATGCCATTGCCAAATACATGGCAGACTATCCTCTACGAATCTAAATCTAAATCTAAATCTAAATCTAAATTAGCATCATCATCCTCTGAGACAATGGTAGCTATAGGTAGAGGGCCATCATCCAATGGAACCCTAACCAATCCCGGAGGTGTGTCATTTTCCTTAATTTGCATAGCTCCCGAAGAATACTAGCATCTCTATTATTATACATTTTTGTGAGGGCCTTGAAGAAGCTTTCCTTCACCTATGTTGAACAAATAAAAAAGAAAAAAAAATATTAAATTAGTAAAATTAAAATGTCAACTAAATCAATAATGAATTATGATTAATGACAACAATAGTATTTAAAATTAGAATTAATATTTAAAATTAGAATTAAAGCTTGCTGCCATATAACAGCAATAACATCTAGAAAAAAATTAAATTGAAAACTAAAATGAAATACTTGAGATTTTAGAATTGAGACTCACCTCATCATCCCTAGATGGAGGCACTCTCCCAGGCTTCGGTGCATACCATTTAGGATTGACAGCAAAGGCTGCCATATGAAGTGGAGTGTTTATTATGTTCCACCTCCTCATCACAATGGGCTTAAGATGCTCCTCGTAAAATGCAAAATTGGGGTCCTTGGCATGAATAACATGCTTGATCTCTCTAATGACCACCACAATAGGCTGAATGAAGGAGAAAATGTATCTAAAATTGCAAGCAATTAGTGATTAGTAAATTAGTAAATTACATGTGAGAAACATCATAAATAATAATAAAATCAACAATTGCTAAAATAAAAAATAATTTTATCAAATCATCAATAACGATTATTAATTTATAAATTATTTAAGCTTCTTATCTCATTGTGGTCCACCAATTATCATCCAAGTTTTTTTGTTTCACACTTCTTCTATCCGGAGTACTTGCTTCATGCCACCTATTGCACTCCACATTGACCACTATGGATTGTAAGGCCTCTTGGACTTCAAGCATCCTCTCCAACAAAATGACGTAGCTAGAATATCTAGTCTCCATGGGCTTGAGGAATTCTTCTTTTGAAAATGTCATAAATAATGCAAGTGATGTGTGATGATTGCAATTAAATAGTTGCACATTTCTAGCCTTATTTACCAATGCCTTGATCCAATGTATTTTACCAATCTACTTCAAGGTGTCATTCCATACATGTTCACAACATGGGCTCCAAAAAATGTCTCTATAAGTACTCTCCACCATCATTCTGAAATTGGAAGGATGCATCCTTTTTTTTTCCTCTGTACAATCAATAGCTCTAAAAAAATAAGAGCCTGCAGTGCTAGTGGCAATTAAATTGATGTGTGGCTGATGTTCGATATTGGTCCACCCATCCATGATGATAGAGGATCCATCAGTGATCCATGCTTGTTTCATATCCTTAATTAAAATACTTACTTTTGAATATTCTTTATCAAGGACAATGTTGCGTAGTTTTGTCTCTCTAGGTGGTACAAATGATGGACTGGCAGCATATACATCTTTGTACATTTGCCTATAATGAGGAACATGACACATGGAATGATATACAATGAGCAATAAAGAATTTTTTATAGATTCTTTAACCTTCATTTTTGGAGCCACATTAAACAAATCAGCAACATTAGTCTCTCTTTTGGTCTTCTTTCCCTTTCCTCTACTAGTAGTGGTGGTGTTTGTAGGGGTTGTGCTACTCATAGGCATGGTGGCTTGCACATTCTCTCTTGGAATGAAGTAGATATGAATGCAAAGCCTCCCTTTGCAACTCCAAAATGCAATCTTATGTAATGCCCCACTAGGTAATCTAATTGGACTTTATCTAAGTTAAGTTTTGGTGTGAACTTTTTATTTTATTTTATTTTATGCGAAGTACATCTATCCTAATAGGCTCCCTAACATTAAGAGTCTCAAATGATTTTTCCTCAAATTGTTTTCAATTAGTTTATCAAACTAAGATTTTGCTCATCTCTTAAGTTATATTTACTTCACAATAATCCACACCATATTTAAATACATAAGATAAAGGGAGTTTACTGAACAATACATTTTCCAAATCATTACTTTATATAATTTATATTAAAATCCAGAAGTGTAACAATAACATTTTATAACATAAATCTTTCAAAAGGGACATAAGATAAACATCTTTAGCTTTTACATTACCATTATCCCTTTTCCCCTTTTTCCTAACTACCCTTCCTCTTACATTGCTTTCTTTTGAATACAATAATAAATTTTCCCTTTTAGGGTACATAATTTTACCTCAAATAAGTATCAATTTGAATCATCTTCAAATTATCTTTAGAATATCTTCAAGGCACCAAGAAATCTTTAACTCCCTTTTTCATCTGAACCATGTACAAGCCTCAAAGTTTTGCCACCCAACCACGTGGGACAATAAAAGAACCACTCCCCCGAGCTGTTAAGTTTGTAGTTGCAGTCAGATTGATTCGATCATGAGATATATTATTTATGGTAAATCATCATTAGATAAATATTCTTATATATATATACACACACACACACACGATATATAATAATATATATTATACATATGGTTATTTATATAATTCATATGTTAACTAATGATGATTAACTATAGAGACATGTCTCTTCACCTCCTCTCATATTTATGAGTCTTTAAATCTGCATTTGGAAGACATCAATTACAATGGTCATGTTATTACATTTGCAGAAAATGATCTATGTTACTTCAACATGGTATTAGAGCAAGCTACAAGTGTTTGGCGGAACTAGTGTTGGATGACTTGAATAAGTATTAATTTTGAGTACAATATTGAAGGCATATATAATTCTAGAGACCCAGTCAAATTCTTAATCATTTTCAAAGTATGTTAGAATATTTGTGTATACAGAACGTTCTTATAATGATGGTCTTGCATGTAAGTGGTCTATAGTTATAGTTATGTCAAAATCTGCGAACCCCAAAAGACAGACAAACCCAATCTCTGTGTGGCATGCATATCAATTTAACCATCCAAGATGTAAGATGTTTAGGCAAAACAAGGTGTCTGCAGTCAAGTTATGGTGGGTGGGGCCAGACTCTGCAGTGGAACACATTAAAGACAAGATCACCAAAGTGTTCGACAAACTTAGAATAAGTTGGTGTTTGATCCTTGTGAATATGTTAAGTTCTAAGTTTTCCATATAGCCAGTTGCGGCCTCCCTACCAAAATATATCATTATTGTGAAAAGAATTAAAAAGGAACATTTCTCACAGTATATTCATAGTAGACGAAAATAAAATTGATGTTTACATACAGCAAAGTGACTCATATCCATTATGATCTTAGCAATCATATCTATATACTTGGATTGAATTCAAAGAGATTTTTGCTTTGGGTATATACTCTACAGATTGAAGGACATTCAATACTTATATTTAGTGACATATATATTCTCGTCAATCTTCATTCAGCGATATATTTGTCTGAGTTCAATATTCACAAATATAGACTTCTGGGCAGATCGATATTACAATCAAGGACAATAATATGGAACAGAGTGACAGATACATAAAAGTTGATATTCATTGTGCAAACGGAAAGAGCAGAGCATATAATAGATAAGGATATTGTAAGGAGTTTGAACTAGCAGTGATTATGTGGCATCCATGTAATAGAATAGAGATTATCAATAAGACATGACAAGTCTGAGAAGGCTACTTGAATATACTTGAATATCTAAACTTATGGGTTTATGGGTTGCCCATTCTTGTTCGTCACAAAGATCATACGATGGACTGCAGAAGAATGTCACACAACGGGATGGATATACATTGTTTATGCTCAGATTAAGACTATATGTCTCGTTGGATGCAGGCTGAGTGAGTTCCAATGACAAAATACTTGAGATTTGAGGTTTCAATGCCTTCGTTCTGACCCAAATGCATGTAGACTCAATGTAATGTAGGAGTAGTGTTTAAATGTGTACTCGATGTTAATGAGAAAATCAGTCCCAATGCCACTGCATGCTAGATAGAAAATTGTTGGATTCATCGATAAAGTGTGAATGCCATTAAAATAACGATCCACCGAGCCACATAGAAACTCAGAAAAATTCAGACCTCTCATGTTTCATTATAATGACATTGGAATAAATATGCGAGTTGGATTCCTATCTGTGTGGAACATCTTGTCTCGGTATCTAGCTTGGTAATATCAAAATCCTCAACCTACAAAATAAAAATTCTGATGAAAACCATAATCAACATCCTACTCATCGAATGGATTGGAATAGGACAAAGAAGCAATTTATCTCATTTAGATGGATTACAGAATATAATGGGCACATATGACTTACTCAAGAATCTATCAATGCCTCAGTAACAATGTACCATGACATGGCGAAGAAATGGTGATTGTAGAATGGAAGGCTATTGCATATTCTTTTAGCCATGGATAGAATGTTATTATTATTATGAGTGTGGACTGGGTAAAAATTAACAAAGCAAGACTAAGACAAAAATGTGCGAAGGAATATAGGGAATAATATGTATATATATATATATATATATATATATATATATATATATATATATATATTATACAAGAAAACATATATAAGGAAATAAGACTCTAGACAGTACCCCAAAATTATATTGGAAACTGCAAAGGGTTGGAAGAAAGTGATAAGAACATCATCATATTAAATGGGCAATAACCCTCGTTTGACCTGACTACTATAGCCATAAATAATGCCACCTGGCAAGAAAGTGTCCATGTAAGAAACTGTTGACACGGAAGTTTGCACCCTTGCCTGAGGTGTTACTTCTCAGGCGACCTCGTGTAACATTGAAACGACCTCCGAGTGTGGGACTTGCGCTCTGAGGTTGAATCTCTGAAGAAGGGCCGACTTCCTTACAATCAGGATGCACCTAACTACTTCTTGAGAAGAAAAGGTAGAAGGAGTTGCATGAAATCAAACTACCTAATCTAATCTAAAGGGGGTGATGCACGTAATTGAAATGGTTACAACTCTGCCCATGTATGCACAACACATCAATGAAGAGTCCAAATACACAGATCTTAACTCTATTCTGCTTCCAAGGAAATCATATGCAGGTTTAGAACTGATTACGTGCTGAAAGGAAAGACATCTTCACAAATACAACAATCACTAGCAGACTTGGCACAACATATGAATCAAGAAAACAGAGAAGAAAACATTCACCATAAGGCAAGATACGTGCACAATTAATGAATGGCAAGAAGAGGTAAAGAGATGAACTGTTTCATTGATGGAAAGCAAAGAATACAATTGCAGACCCTGATAGAACAAAGGAGAACCCTCAAGACGTATTTACAATTGACTTTTATAGAGTTCAGGCATAAGTCTGACATTACATTGAGTTCAAACTCCAACTAAGTGGAGTTGAGATCGCAGAAGAGAGCAATAATTGCTGATTAAATGCACCTTTTCATACAAAAGATCTAATCCTTTACGTGCAATTCTGGTTTACAATAGACAGAAGTGGCGGCCATTACTACATTGGCTGGTAAATGGATCGAAATGGCAGCAGGAGAATGAAATCTACATTTAAATAGGTAGGGAGAACACTAGAAGGTAGTTGCAGACAATCAAAAGATTGATTTTCTTTTAATGAGTTGCTGGTACCGTGTTCTCGACCATGCCAGATTAGCTAAATTGTCACATGGCCCAATGCCCTTGAAGTATTCTGCCACCTTGCCAACCCTCATTTGTTCATGTTGAGCCCTGACTGCCTCTGTTCGCGGCTTCACAACTTGTTTTCTTTGTTAACTGCTTGAACCTGTAAAACCGCGACTGCCTTCATTTCATGTTTATCATTGCTTTGCAACACACTATCATTTTGGCCCTTTGACCATTGCGACCCTGGGACCAATGTGAAATTAGCTCTTCTCACCATCGTCGTGGTTTAGATTTAACCGTCCTCTAACCTCACAATGATGCAAAGACTGTTGCTTTTCATTTGTCGCCCCTTCACAGCCATATCTCTTGGCTGGCATGAAATGTGTGCGATCTTGCGACCGCTATGCACTTAACTGTTTGCGTTGCCTTCCGCATGGTCGTGACTCAAAACTTGACTGCAACTTATACCCTTGCGACCTTGCGAATTCTTCCTCCTTAATTGTTCGATGCTCCATCGCAACACCGCAACTGCCAACTTGGCTATTCCACTAATCGTGGTGAACGGGTGAAATTGTCTAATTGTCTAACATTGCACTATCCTAACTTGAATCATTAAGCTCGATGCTAACCTTGCGATGACATGCTCCAAGTATATCGCTGTTTTGCGGCCCAAAGCATGATTAGCCCTCTACTCCATGTGACAGTGCGAACAAAAAGAATTGCCACTTTGCGGTTGAAGCTCTGGTTAGTTCTTAACTGTGTGCGACCATGCAAAGGCATTTGGATTTGACTGGGTGATTTGACTTTCAAATGGTCGCAACTTAAAACTTTTGAAACTCATCGATAGAGTTAAATCGATTCAACTGATTTGCTTTTATTCAATTAACAACTCCATCAATATTGGCCCTTCTAACAATGCGATGAACAAAACATGAAATTAACCTGGCCCGTCATGACATTCCACCTGTTGCCAACTCGCAACCTGCAACCCTGATTCCAACTTAACTCTGCGAACATGCGCACAACAGGGAAACACCATGTCACAACTCTAACCATGATTATCTCTTAACCTCTTGCGACTATGTGACCACCCTGCCTTTCGCAACCTCGCAACTTGCATCTGACTGTTAATCTTTTATCTTGCAAAGTTGCGCTGACTGCTGGTATAACCATGTCACACATTCACAACTTCCTTGTTTTGTAAGTGCTAACTGCTTGTGACCAAGTGATGAAAGGCAGTCGCATGGTCACAACTTGAATCTTCTAAGGATGTAACTTGAAAATATAAAGGTTGAAGACTTAGGGATTAAAAACAAAAGACTAAGGTTTTTTACATATCCCTATATGCTTGCATATCAAAATAAATTTGAATAGTCAAATTTGTCCGTTGGTCATAGCTTCCACCCTGGTTTTCATGAGATTGGCAATATTTAGAAAACAAGGTGGGGGGGTGGGGGGTGGGGGCAAAAATTGTTAACAGAAACATCTAAGCGTACACAAGGGAAAGCGATTCATTATTGCCATAACCCTTTGAAGCACATAACTTAATTTATATCACTAAAAGTTAAAGGGATGAAAGGAGCATGAAAAACAAGAGGATGATGTGGAAACACCTCTGATACCTTAGGCATAGTAAATAAGCGATTGCCCCGCCTATCATGTATGACTAACTCATAGCGGGCTCGATTGCTGACTTAGAAGTGGGTCATCATGCCATCAAGACTTACAACACAAGATTACTTATGAAAACAAGGTTTTCGTCCTCAACAAATATGGAAATCAAGTCATTGGTAGGACTAAAGAAGAGGCTCACACTTAACAAAGTTAAAATATCTACCTCTTGGCTGTTGTGAAACCCAAGGCAGTCTTAAGGTGATAAATGCATCAATTCCATTGATCTCATTATAAGGTAAGTAGTGAGGTAAGTCAATTGTGTTAATTAATTTGTTTGCAAAATGGTAATGATTTATTAACATATAAATATTATTGAAAGTTTGAATATATATCATGTATTTATATATGTGTTATTACATTTAATAAGTTGTTATAATGATTATGAGATCTAATATGGGAGTATGAAAGATTAAGTTCTTACTTCTGTTATTGAAAATATAATATAAATACTACAATCATTTACGTTTTTCTTTTGGTGAAACTTTATATTTATATTGATAATAATTGGTTCAAATCACTGCCATAAATTTCTAATAGCTAAATTAACATTCTTATTTGTACTTTTATACATCCTACCAAGAGCTATATACCTTGATCTTTTCCTCCGAGAATGTTCTTGCAGGAAAGAGAGAAAGATTGAAATTCAGAGGGAGGCTGACATTTGAGGCAACTGTACAAGAGAGGGAGCATATAGAGGATATGATTTAGTCAACCTTTGGTGCTCTTGGTCATTTTAATTTAGGAGTAAACCACGTTGTGCTGGATTCACCAATGATATAAATTTAGAATACACAGATTACAAGATGTGCGTAATATAGGTCAAACAAATACCTTTGCATGAACAAAGGGAATTTGAGTTGTTGTGAGACGTTAATGAAGCTTTTAAGAATTCATTTGAACCATCTACAAGTTTCTCTTTGATGAGTGCAACTCGACGTATGAGTTGTGGATTCATTCATGTGGCACAATCATACTCATTCAAGATATTGGCGTATTGTGGACGAGTTTGAGAAAATGGAGGGACATGTTTGCTTCTATTGTATGGACTTTAAATTGATGAAAAGAGCAAGTTGGAACTTAGAAAGAAGTTGTCATATTTGATGTGATACAAAAGTGTTCAAAGATGTAAGAGTGAGAATTTTACTTTGTGGGGGGAATAAAAACCATTTTTTCATTATAATAACCAATGTTTCATTCCCCCTTGAATCATCTTTAGAAAGGATATGTTCTATGACCCTCATGGGCAAATAGGTACTCATATTTTTTACATTTCTCTATTCATTTATTTATAATCCTATACATACTATAAGAGTTATTTACCTATTATAGAATGTTCTTGTAGGGAAAGAAAGTTGGTACTTTACACATGCTACCAAATATTGTGCATACTTAGTCTTATGATATTAGCTCCCAAGACATTGATAATCAAGATGGATAAAGTGAGGCTCTTGAATTTGATGATTGAGATTATGAGATCCTTCTACATTAAGAGGGAGTATGCCACTTATTCTAAGACAATGCGGGAGCTTAGAAGATTGATACTCAAAGGGAGTCTAGAAATACATGTGTGTGGCTGCATGATTTTGATGGGCCGAGTCCTATGTATATCATGAGGAAGTAATGACTTATCGCTAGAAAATCAGAAAATTAATATGAGATTCAGAGGGAGTCTGATAGGCATCCTTGGGTGAAGAGAGCTTTTCAGGAAGTAACTACAAGACTTGAATTCCCAGGATCATTGTTCAGAGGGAAAATTTTGAGGTGCAATCCTTTGTGAATGATATCTTCTCTATCAAGAGAAGTTCTAAGTGAAATTTCTTGTAATGAATTCTTTTCTCTGAGAGAGAGTTGAGGTGAAAGCCTTTGTACCATCCTTTGCTGTGGTTCATGGTGGTTACTATTTCACATATGATATGTAATGGAAGGTGATGATGTTTCTTTGACATATATAAACAGAAGGTAACCATTGTAAGGTGACGATCTTATAAATGGTAGATCTTTTATCATGATCAGACATAAGGTAACCATTGTAAGGTGACGATCTTATAAATGGTAGATCTGTTATCATGATCAGACATAAGGTAACCATTGTAAGGTGACGATTATAAATGGTAGACCTGTTATCATGACAAACTTCATTAAGTTTTTGTCCCAGAGTGTTGGAAGTCATGATAACGAACGTATCAAGATCAAACTTCATTAAGTTGTTGTCCCAGAGTGCTGAAGATCGTGATACTCGTAATGATAGAGACCATGACATTGCAATTTCTTGTTATTTGATAGACTATATTAAATTGTTGTCCCGAAGTACTAGAAATTAGATAACTCATATCCTTCTAGGATATAACATATTCTTTTGATAGGCATCAAGGATTTGATGCACGTGCATATATCAAAAGAATAAATGTATCATGAATATCATATGATTGATATTTCTTGTTGATTCATACTTCGGATTATATTGAAATATATTATCAAAGTTTATGGATTTATGTTGATAACCTTAAATATGCCACTCCAAGAATATCATACTGAGATTATATCGCTTCATATACTCAAGAGCATAATGTGTTCTATATCAATCCTCCCTAACTAAGAGGGAGTGTTAAGTTTGTAGTTGTAATTAGATTCGATCATGAGATACATTGTTGATGGTGAATCGTCATAAGATAAATATTCTTATATATATATATATATATATATATATATATATATATATATATATATATAAATATATATAATAGCATATATATTATACATACGGTTATTTATATAATTAATATATTAACTAATGATAATAAACTATAGAGACATGTCTCTTCATGAGACATGCCTCCTCTCATATTTATGAGTCTTCAAATTTGCATTTGGAAGACATTAATTACAATGGTCATGTTATTACATTTGCAAAAAATGATCCATGTTACCTTAACATGAGCTAGGAGACAAAACCATGATCTAGACAGGTCTAGGACACAATCTAAGGCTTAATCCAAAATCACAATTATAAATGTAAAAACATAAAGTCAAATGGACCACCAAGGGCAAAGGCAAGAGTGAGTGGTTCAACCATGTCTAGGTGAGTGTCATCGTACATTCCCATATTGTTGGGATCATTTACATGAGCCAAAGATTATTCTATTGCACAAAATGTCTTCTCCCTGAGTACTCCAATAGGATATGCACGGATTAGTAGTGTCGAGATCATTCACTTGAGTTAGTGACTAGTAAGCTACACAAGATGTCCCCTCTGAGTACTCCAACACTAATCCTTAGTGTTGTTTAGTGAGAAATCCAAAACCCTGCCCATATGTTTTAAAATTATGTTTTCTCTTATTAACCAACTCACTTGTAGAGCCAGATTGTACAGGGCACTAGTCTCTAAGCATAGGATCCCTTGGTAGCCACTTTTGGGCCCCAACACCTACGGTGAGCTATTCACCTAGGGTTTGTACCATACTCAAAAACCAAAACACAACATATCTCAAATGTAGAAAGTAACACATCTAATGAAACAACATGCCCTTGGGCAAAATGCAAGGTAACAACAAGGTTATATTGAAACTAAACTCGAGTGATTGACCAAAACATAAATACAGTGAGCAAAACTGACAAACACCCCTAAAACTACACATCTACTCTTTATTCCTATGCATACATTCTTTTTTGTTGTGCTTTTGCTAAATTCTTTAAGCAGTGAGGCGCATATATCAACTAAGGTTACACATTTGTTATTCCGATGCATATGTCAAGCAATCCTGTGCATACGTACAATAGGGCTGTGCTTTTGTGTGGTTTTCACTAGCTCCGTGCTTTTATCAAGCAGATTGACACATTTGTTTATTACAACTGCATAGTTATATAGGGAGGCTAACAACAAAACGACAATTGGGTAGGCATAGGGCTGCGCATATGGGCAATATACTAGTGCATCTATTTCGGAAGACTCAAAAAAAAAAAGGAATGTTATGAATTGAAATTCTAGATTCGATTTGGACAGAGGAGAGTTTCCATACATACTTTTGGACTGAACTCTAGGATGGAATCAATACCAATACCCATTCTCAAAGAAGTTCAACTCATAGCAAGCCATCCCAAAACCAAAATGCAAACTTAAATATACCTTGAGACCTCAAGGGATACATCACAACTTGTAGAGAAGTAAAACACTTATATCCATACAGCCAATAAAATAGTAAATGCATCTCATTTGTTGCTCATTAACCTTCCACTAAAGTTCTTATGTTATTAGCCAAGATAAACAGAGAACCAGAGACAAGAAATACAATTTCAGGCTTACTTTTTTTCCTAGAGAAGGTTGCAAGTGATGCCCTTTGGAAGTGAAACGTGGTTTTCTCCTTCCTTTTGGTTTCCTTGCTATCTCCTTTGTGCAAGTTTTCTTTTGAATAATAATTTTTGACTATAGTTTTGCCTTAAAATTTTCCTATCTTTTCATTCCTTAGAAGGCTCCTATTTTATAGGAAGCAAGATGTTGTTGTACATAATTGCAACCGACATCCTAACAAGGTTTGATTATTTAAATCGACCTATTTAATTATTGTTTATAATTTGTTGTCTAAGTTTCCAACTAGTTGCTACTTATCTATGTGATCTTGGCGTTCGAGCTTAAGGATGTCTTATGGTATAATGCCTAAGAGTCCCTTGTCACACCCAAGAGGTCAAGGGGTCAACTCCTTGGCATTTTACCAAACCTAGCTATAGCTTAATCATAGATTTGAATCCTTATCCTTCCTTATGGTTCATGAAGAGTTTGGTGGGTGAGTTGGATGCGGGTGTAATCAAAAGGTGGTAGGTTCAATGCTCAAACCTCATAAATACTTTTAGAGCTTTTTTTAATTTCCTTTTTAAAAAATTTGTTTCTTCTTTTATATATTGATTTATATGACTTTTATAGACTAAATGCACAAAAGCTTAAAACCACATGCATACAAGAGTCATATACCTATTTGGGTATATATGTGTGTCACCCATACATACTCAGATAAGTATATTTAATAAACCATCATCATGAAATTGAAAATCACTACTAAATCAAAACAAATCACAAATGAAGAATATCATTAAGTCAATTAGAGATAAAATCTGAAATCCCCTTCTACGTGTAGGTGACCCCCTAATAAATCTTCTAAGCTCAAGGCGCCTACACCGACCATAGTTTCATCTCCGAATCAATAGATAATATAGAGGCCCCGAATCAATAGATAATATAGAGACTTTTACTTTTAGTAAATGTTCCTGCACACACTTGCATCACTGAGCAAACCAACATGCATACATACGAATATAATTGTGATCATATAAAGCCATGATGCAGGTACTAGATGAGTTAGTAGGGTTAGTTTTAGAAATCCATAGAAATCCATAATCCATAGATGTAAGCATATATAATGTATGATATAAAATATAGCTCAGTAATTCATATGAAATATTATCAAGCCTCCTACCACAATCATAAAACATATGATGCAAATCTAGTGTCTCAAAATAAATCTCAAATCACGTTGCTAGGGCGGTATTACATCTTTGCTCGCTGTTATTGCTGCTCTATGCTTTCCTCTTCCCCTTAGCAAGTTTGCCAAAATTACAAATGGGAAGAAAAACTTGTAATTTTAGCATTTTGATGTTCAAAATAGAGTTTCACATATTTAAGAAACCACTAGAAGCCAAATGGAGCCCATTGTCAAAGTAAAAAATTAAAGAAAAAAATGTTTTTTGGTATTTTGACATTGTCCCAACCCCCCTAGGAAATAGGGGATGACACGTTGCCTTAGGTATGAGCGAGGGATGACAATGTCATTGTGGGTGTTATTTCCCGTTTCCACTTTTCTGCCTAGTCTAAGATCGCTGTTTCGGGTACCGTTTCTAAGCAAGGCAAATTGGGGACAGCATGGTGGGTGGAAAAATTTGGCCCCGCATCCCCGAGACGAGAACGAGGCAAAAAATGTCGAGGTTGCTTCCCCGTGGAGCACTGCAAAAATCTAAATACTTGATCATTATTCCATGGTCACAGTTCTAATGAAAATCATTACATTGAATTAATTACAAAATGAAAAATGTAGTTCATGAAACATGACTCAATGTTCGATGTTCATCAATCATCATAGGGATTATCAAAAATAGCAATGGGATTTTCAGCGTCTGCAAATAGATCTTCATCAGGAGAGAGCAAAATGATGTAAAGGCTTCATATTAGGGTGTCTTACAATTAGGAAAAAGATTTTTGTTCGAGTTTGGGCCCACTTTTTTAACTCTGGGCGGTGGGTACTCAGTGAGTTCACCCAAATTCATGTTGGGTGCGTGCTTGACACTATTGATGCGCACCGGTTTGTGGGTGTGTGAACTCGTGTCCACCCACTGTGGTGGGCATGCACCCATAATGGTGGGTGTGCACCCTGTGCATACCCAACAAGAGCCCACAAACAAAGCTTTACTTGGTTTACACCTAAAACTAGTTCGAGGGCTCATGGTGCGAAACCGGTAACTGAGGAAAGTTGATTGGAGACTTACATATGTCACACGAGTATGCCAACCAAGTGGCTTTTCATGACAATCACCCCTTATCAAGTTATTAGCTTTCAAAGTAGGTGACCTAGAAAAGTTTTTGTGGGGATGTCTCAAGTGTCACATACAAAATGCTGATCAAAGGTAGGGAACACACCACACAATTAAATGTCCACAATATTACTAAGTTGCCGGTTCGGATTCTGGTATGGATGCAGGTTCGAGATTTAGGAACAAAACTCATGTAAAATTATTTTGAGTTGAGTTCGGGTTCACTAATAGAAGTCTTATTTATATATATATACACACATGTAAAAAACAACTTTAAAAAATGAACAAATATTAAATAACCTTGTATATCATTATTACAATGAAAACAAATATTACTTAGAGAAATAAGGACTTAAATACAATAAGGACAACTAAGGAATTTGTTTTCACAGACGACTTTCTGCCCTGTTATGAAACTTATTGAAGTCATGTTTACTACCATGAAACTAATAGGAATTTCCGACCTGGCAGCAATCCAAGGAGTCCAATAGATCGTCTTATCATGTATGACAAAATCTGGGGAAAGCAGTTTCGGCAGAGCTCTGAAAGGCTGTTCTCAAAGATCCAAGGCTTGGAAGAGCAGTGGTATTATGTCTGTTCTTCTTATCTCCGATAAACCTGTCGTGGATTCAATTTCTACAGGCAAACCATCCAAGGATGGCAATGGAATCTCCACCAGCTCAATTCCAGGCATTGGCAATATCTGGTTTTTAATTCGTGTAATGTTAAGCAGAGTGGAGACAAAAAAACTAATGTGTTCATTACTTAGAGAAATAAGGAGAATGGCCTTCCATGTTTAATTCCCTTTTGTATTTAATGACAGGTCTGTCGAAGAAGAATGTCCTGCTGTGTTTGGATGATAAAAAATTGTCTCATCGTTCAGTGCATTACTAATGTTGTCACATGTTTGGATTTTGCAAAAAATAAACTTATCAAACTCACCAAAAGTCGTTGCAAACTCTTCCAAGCTTGCGCAGGTGTTAGGAAAGTAGGCCAAATTTGCCAGAAATTCATACAGGGTTTCGTTTGATGGATTTAATGCAAACATTTCAGTCGAACAGAATATTTAGAACAAATCCTAACTGTTTTCAAATTTGCAGCGAATCGTATCTCAACTTTAGGGTTCAAGAGGCGAATGTGGTAATTAGCAATATTATTGTTTCAGAAACTGTGAACCTTAAATACAAGACTTCTATCTGCAGATGCTTGAATACCTTGCATGGTGGCAACTTCTTAGATTTGATGCATATAATGATTTGTTCATTGTACGATAACAGCATTACACATCCCCTGCAATTTCTTATTCAAATTGAAAATGTAGAATGCTTGACATGACTGCAGCACAATGGAAATAGTATTTTTATTCGCTGTATAAATTTCATATATGGTGCAGCACAGATTCTATATAACTTTTTAACTTTGCCATATTCAAACCATCAAAACACCTGCCTCTAAGTAATCAGCCCAACAATATGACCACAGTAATATTTATTACTAATAACCTAGTAAAGAAATATATTGGAGGTGACCCAAAATATATTTAGATGGCATGTTCCATATTATCACCCATTAACTGAGATATCCAAAATTTAAAAATAAATATTTACAACACGACATCTCTCTTGCCTTTTGGCCTTTCTTGTCTGATCTTGTGGACTTATATACCTGTCTTTTTGTATGCTATTCTCATTTCCTTCCCTCTTTTCCATGTAAACTAATGATGAATGAGCAGTTTGGCTTATCATGTGGGCAGTTTGTTCCTTTATTTCAATGTATTGTTAATGGCTTCTTCTCCTGATATTGCATTTTGAGACTCAAATTATCATCCATGTGATGGCCAAAGGAGTCAATTGTTGGTGCTTTGGCCAAAGTCAAGAAAGTAGTTCTGATAGCATTTGATGTATTCTGAAATTTGAATTAAATAAATTGAGATCTTAAAAGCTGAAATGACTACTATAGCCACAGACCTTGAACTTAAACTAAAACTAAAAATGGAATGAGATGTCCTTCGATTTACTGTAGAGTCTTAAATTTGCAGTAATGCTAGAAAACCTGCAAAAATTGAAATTTGAATTTCTGAAAATGTAATATGCTCTATAGGAAAGTGGGGCTATCATGCAACTGTGATATATCTAACCATAACGTCAGATTATTGGATCAAAAAAAGATTTTTGTGAGATGCTTTTGTTGCCAACTCAAAGTGAGTTGAGGACAGTATTGATACTATATCAGGCCTAACAGTCTTCAGACTTGTGATCACTATCACAAAACATAGCATTCTGACAGTTCATATAATGAATTCCCCTTGTGGGATTGTTGCTTTGTGATTGTGTGATAACTTGTGGATCATTTTTTAGCACTGTCATGAAATGTTTTAGAAATGAGCTGAGAGTTGATTGACCAAATCATTGTTTCTAGTAAATTCTCCCCTTTGTTATCTCCTCAATGACCTGTTGAACAAATGATCACACAACTTGTAACTATCCTTCATTCAGTTTCTATAAGCCATATTTTACTATTGTTTTAAAAAATTTCTAGAGCCTAGACATTTACCCACTTAAACTTCTTCCACACAGCATATGGTCAACTGCATCTCATGCCTGCTGTGCAATTCTCAGCTCTGCTGTTTCTTCATTTAGCAAGCTTTTGTTTCATTTTTGCATCATATCAACATTTAACTTTACCCAAATGTACGTGAAGTGGTGTTGATTATGATTAAGTGGAAAAAAGGGGATAAATATAGGATCTAGGTTATATGATAACTTGTGCATATTGTGCCAGTAAGAGGGTAAATATGCATGTATTTTGGGCTTACGATATCAGCACGAGTTTATGCATTCTTGAGTTTCATCAATCTAGTTGGCCCAGATGATAATTAATTTAATCTTGTGGTTTTTTTATGCACATACAAACTTGAAATAAATGTGTGACTGTGGAACGTAGTCCAATACTAGGGAGTGTACAGATATTTTCCACCTTGTACTGTATTCCTACCGTATTTGTGATATTCTTTCTGTTAGCATAGTGTGGCGCTTACCATAGTATGTATACATTTATTGTTCTAGTAAGATTAACCTACATTTAAAACTTCACACAAATCTTTATTGTGGTATGCTTGTGTCGATATCACAGAACAGAATGTATATCTTATTTTGCTGCACTCTTTTGTACAGAGAGATACAACTGGATTAACTACTGAGAACAGTGAGCTTAAGCTGAGACTTCAGGCTATGGAGCAGCAAGCACAACTTCGTGATGGTAAATTTGGAGAGTGCATTAGCTTTTTTATTACTAAGATGTAATATTGCTACAAGGAACTTGCATGCTATATTTGTTTTTCATATTAACTTTCTAAGGTGCCTTATAACAGTAAATTGGGGAAATTAAAGTCACATGCACTTCATGATTGAGAATAATATTGGCAAGTTGAAGAAAAAGTAGTTATCAAGTGTATCTCAGGTCTGATTGTCCAGCGGTTTGATAACGATGATTAGGATGTACAAGAAATCACTCAATTGATTTTATCTCACACATGTTAGCTATTCAAAGCTGAATATATATTCAAACACATCAATAATGTTAGCTGAATTGCACTTTAGGCATTCTAAGCTAAGATGTTTCCACCCAAGGCATGTCTTCCAAGTGGGTTATCTACAGTGATGTTTCCCTCTGTAGCTTACAACACTGAAAAAGATGTTGGGGTTCTGAGATAGACATCAACACCCATCAGAGGCATGCAACAGTTGCTGGACATCGATGTTTGCATCTGTAGCTTACAACATTGAAAAAGATGTTGGGGTTCTGTGATAGACATCAATACCCATCATAAGCATGCAACAGTTGGTGGACATCTACCTTTTACCTCTTTATGCTATTTACTATTGACTACTCCATTTTACATATTTAAAGACTATGAGTTGTGATTATTTCTGTCCATTGCTGCATGTGTTTGGGAGATGCACATTGGGTAATGCCTAGAGAATAAGTCAGAGGGATGTCGACATGGCCTCGATCTAACCACTTATCATAATTAGCACAATTACAACATTCTCCATGATAAAATTTTATTTCTTCCAAAGAATGTTGGCTATGTGGAATGTTTATGATTGGACCCATCTAGGGGGCCAACCTTAGGCCTGCCAACTAGCTTTAATTTTGTGTTAATATGACAATTTCCTTATGGAGGGTTGGTATCATGACCACACATCCTTTAATTTGTGGGTATGGTTTATAATTGGCTATTTTATGTAGATCTCACCAAATAGTTGCTTTGCTAGAAGAAATGAGTATTTTCAGGACTCCAAAATTCTGAAGTGTATTATGAGTACTTTTCTGTGTAATGAAAACAACTACAAATTATATTGACTGAAGTGCAGAATTCTTTGCAGTTGCTTTTCAGAAAGCAACTGCATACTACATCAAAATGAAAGTCAGCAACAAATACAAGTAAACATACACATTCACATGAAAGAGAGACTTCTTATTGGGAAAAAGTTCCTTTCAGCAGAAAAGTCTATGGACAAAATTATATAATACACTTCTTGCATTTGGAAGATTTTATGAGAAAGTTCACCTCAAACCTCAAGTCAAAAAAATTCTTTGGTGGCATCCATATTACCATACACACTAATTTTTGGTTGTGTTTTGTAAATGGCTACTCTGTGAAGATGCAGAATTCATCAAGTAATTTCTTTCCAAGAAGAAAATCATGCATTTTCAGGACTCCGAAATTCTTACTTGTGTGTGTTATGTAAAACAACTATAAATTATATTTGACAGATTTCCAGAGTTCTTTTGACTTACTTGCAGGAAAACAACTGCAGACAACATCAAACAGAAAGACAATAACAGATGCAATAAAACATACATCCACATGAAGTAGAAACTTCTTAATGGAAAATCGCTTTTCCGGAGAAAAAATCTATGCACAAAGTGATATAAGATCTTCCTAACTTTTGGAATGCCTCGTGAGAAAGTTCATTACAAATCGTATTTTTAAAGAAATGCTTTAGTGACATCTATGTTTTTGATTACTCTCCACCCTGCTGGGAAAATCACAGTCCATTGATAAAAGAGGTTAAAGAATGATTGATGAAAATCTGTTAAGGAATTTATCACTTTATTCCAAGAGATTAGAGATCTAACTGAAAACATTGTGAAAAGGGCAAGCATGGGTTGTGGAAGGGTGTAGGTCCAACCAGAGATCAAAAGCTTGCAGAGTACCCACCTAACCTCTTTGTATTTGCATGTTGTATGTGTAGAGATAATATTACCTGTGGACTGATGAATCAGGGCGAATTGTAGGCCTGAACTCTCTTCGAGTATTCACGACTTATGGGTACTTGACATCCTATGTTGCTGCATTTGCAATACCATCTGTAGCTAAAAATGTGCAAAAAATGGATTGCAAACAACACTAGTTTTCCTTTTAAGGCTTCATTGGCCTCGCCTCTCACTCAAACTACAACAAATCTCCTTTCAGCTCCTCTTGTTACATTTTGAGGTAATTGTGGAAGCAATATTTCAGCAAATTTTGAAATTCTTTCATTCAATATTAGCCTGTCTATCTGGTCTGGGTGCCTACATAATCTTTGTATTTGAAATTATTGTTCTATAATTCGTTTCGATTTAAGGGTTTGCAACAATTAATTTTGTTTTTAAGGATTTTAAAGTTCTAAAGTTTGCATTAGGTATCTAATAACACTTGTAAATGAAAGTGAAAGCCCAAGTGTTGGCAAGAGGGATGCCCTTGGGAAGGATGGTGTACTAGCATTTACCTTGGGAATGGTCATTTGTTACTATTGTGGTTTGGTGGTTAATGGAGATAACAATTGCCTCAAATACTGCCTCGTACATGTTGCTTGCTAAAATGTCAACTTGTGTCCATATTAGGTTGTGTGGGAGATGAATGTGGCTTTGATAGATTAAATTATTCATAGAGATGCATTAGTTGTAAATCCCATCATGTTGTGAGAATCAAAGGGAAATATAGTGATATGTTTGCTCTAATTTTAGGTCCTGAATTCATGGCACATCCCCTCAATCAATCTTCTAATATGTTCCAAACAAATGTATTCACATAGACTTCTCTCCACCAAATACACTAAGCTTGCAATATTGCTTGAAGGTACGAGTTGGAATAATGAGCATCACAATGAAGCAAGCATTGCACATTAATTTTTGATAGAATAATTTTCTATTCAAAGTGGTAAGAAACTCATCTTTGGACAATTTAGTGAAAAACTTGATTATTGTGAAACTATTTTTCTCCAAAAAGCAATGATAAGTGCAAAGACAATTGTGGTAGAGCAAAAGAATATTGAGGCACCATTATATTAGATGGGGGGATAGATGGAAGAAATCACACACTCATCAACTTTCTGATGGCTTCAAATTGTTAAATGGTGTTGTTGATGTCCATTTATTCCTTGAAAAAGTCAAGAATGCTAAGCATCTAATTCTAGTGTTGGAAGAAGTTTTAGTAGAATTTGGTATAGGAGATGTGGGTCAACTTGCTATAAGTATAGATAATGCAACAATGTATGTGGCAGCAAGGAAACTGCTTGAGGAGAGACAATCAACATTTATTTAGATCCCTTGTGTTGCCATTCTTGTGATCTTTGGATGAAAGATGCAGGAAAACTTGATTGGGTGAAATTTGTGAGGTGGGAGTTGCCAAGAGAATCACCAAATACATCTATAGCCACCCTTGAAATCTTGGGTTGATGAGATAGCACACCAAAGGGAGGGAGCTTGTGGTAGGGGTGCCATAGTTTGTAATAAAAATCATCACCTTGCAAAGCATTTATTATTTGCTAATATCCTTGAAGCAAATTTTTGTGCACCAAAATGGGTTATTAATTTTCATAAAGGAAGAGATGGAAAGAGGGTTGTAAAGAAAACATAGGTGATATCTTTGCAAAGAGCACTAATGAGATCATGAAAAAAACTTCACACTTATGGTGGATTGAAATTTCCTTGCTAAGAACTTGTTTTCATTCCTAAAGACCTCTTGGATATTGATTTCTTTATTTGTATTGCCCGTGGCTTTTTAAAATTTTTCCTCCCTTGGTGTCTGTTGGTAAAGAGATTTGAAATTGTTAATATTTCTCCAAAACTGACATTGTTTGTGGAAAGAGAAGGGACATCTGATTCCACCTTGTATGGATGATAACTTACCTACTCTTATCAGAGTTTCTTATAGCCTGGCCTACGTAAGCAAGGTTATTATGTACATTTTAATTATGTCCATTATCAATAATATCATTCTTGCATCTT
Source organism: Cupressus sempervirens (assembly GCA_028749045.1). Taxonomy (NCBI): domain Eukaryota; kingdom Viridiplantae; phylum Streptophyta; class Pinopsida; order Cupressales; family Cupressaceae; genus Cupressus; species Cupressus sempervirens. The sequence continues at coordinate 400,885,588 of CM053786.1, forward strand.
AATGCAATTATCTTGCTATTCCCTTGTGGAAGTTATCTTATTCTTTCATTTGATCGTAGGATCACCTAAAACTGCAACATGGTATTAGAGCTCTCAAGGTGTGAAAGCCGCTTTTCAAGAATAGCAATAAATGCTTGGTTCAATTTTGGGTGCATAATTTGGCTATTTGGGCATCCCCATTGCACTATGCCTATTTGGAGAAAATTTGGGGTTTTGTATTTTGTGGCTTTCTATTGCAAGTCAATATTAGAGCTTGATGGTGCAAATTAGAGGTTGACATCATATTAAGGAGGTCCAAAAGCCCCCAACTCTTTGGTGGACACGTGATTCCACCATGTGCAATTGATAAATTATCTACTTCTTATCATAGTCTCTTATAACCTTACCTATATAAGCGAACCTATTATGTACATTTCAATTATGTGCATTATTGGTTATATCATTCTTGCATCTTAATGCAGTTATCTTCCCATTCTCTTGTGGAAGTTATCTTGGTCTTTCATTTGATCCTGGGGGTGTTAGAGTAGAGTCACCTAAAACTCTAACATACATAACCCCTATTTGAAAACCTATAAATACCAAATAGGATTTCACAACTAATGATAATTACAAAGGGGTTTATCACCAAATAAGTTTAGACGTGCAATGCCAGTGAATAAAGCACGACAAATCTCAACAATAAAGAGAGGGACTATTTGAACACATTCAAACTGAGATCATTATATTAATTGTACAAACTACAAATGTTTTATTGGATAAATTATGATTTGCATAATGAGACAAAATAATTACTAATATCTTGTATGTTTCAATTGACGTAATAAGAACATATGAGAGACTAGTAATGATAACAATGGACATCCAAAACATACACTTAAAATGCCTCTTTATTATCTTAAATGAAAATTTACAACTTCATAAACCATTATGTAGAAAGTGTGAACATGGATGTTCTCCAGATATCTCTCTAGAAAATTCCTTTATATTAAGATTTCAAATGGCTTTTTATTTATAAGACTTTGTGAATAACTATCATGAAACTACTTAGGATAATAACTATCATGAAACTACTTAGGATAACCACTTAGGATAGCTACTTAGGTAACCGGTGAAGATATGAACATAGCAGTAATAGCTACATGATCACTTGAAACTACTTTTTGAAGCACAAATCTCAACTAGTTAGGATTTATATCACTTTAATGGAAATAAATCCCAGCTTGTAACTTTTAGTTACAAACGATATGAATCACTTTTATAAAAAGGTAGCTTGAAGCTTGTAACATTCAATTTTTGGGTTTTGCTAAGGTGCTTATCTATCTTTATTTGCTTCTTTTGTACTTGTAATCATTTCACCATTTGGCTCGTTGATAACATATCTTATTGTTGGATTAGTTTCCATCCCCCTGATAACTCAATGTTCCTCTACCCAAACAAGTGACAAGTTGTTCCAACAATTGAAACAAGTGTGATGTACTTTTGCACTCACTCTCTGCTTCTTTTATAGGGTGTACCTACCTTCTAATTAATTGCAACACAAATCTAAACTGGGTATGCTTTTGACGAGAAAGCAGAAAAGGTAGAGTTTTTGACAAGAAAACATTAAAAGGCATGCAAACTAACTGAAATTAAAGGAAAAACTGAAAATAACTGTTGATCGATTCTCACTCTCATAACATTATATGATGGGGATTAGAAGAACAAACTTTAAGGACTTAGCTTCATTATTGGCCATCAAACATTTATACACAAATAAAGATTTCTTGACAATAATTGATTTGAATTGCACCAATTAATTCAGCTTTCTTCATCGAAAAATACTTAAATTACCAGATTCTCTCCAGCAACCTTCAAAGTCCGGTCCTTGTCAAATTCTCCCTAAATTCTCTTGCAGAACCACGAATTTGCTGCATATCCTGTCCTAGGAACCCAGGCAAATTTTGCAGAAAATTTTGAAGAGTTTGCTACCTTGACGCTGAACCTAGGCTGAATTTGGTCTCAAACATTATTTTAGTGTTTTTTGCCTAATTTTCTCTCTTTGATCCTCCCCACCCTAAAATGACCACTAAAAAGACTAGAAAGGATGGTCTATGTGTCATCTATGCATTTTTGAATGAAAATGAACACTTGCTTATGGAGGAAATCCAAATTGACAATTATAGAAGAATTTCTTTAAAAAGATATGATATCCTTGTATCCAGGGCATAAAATTTGAATCTTAACGTTTGATTTATCAGCTCGCCAATACAAAATAAAAATTCAGATAACTACGCTGATCTTCTGACAATTTCTTTCATTCTCAAACTATCCCCTTGATATGGAAATATGTTCCATGCATGTGACCAAGCAAGCTAAATGATGCAATTAATATCCTATTGAAGTGAAACATAGATATGGTGGTGTATTTTGTTATGTCGCTTTACTATTAGCATAGTGATGCATGGACTTAATTGTTGGTGCATATATATACACACACATACTGTTGACATTACAGTCATGTTTGTTATTAGTGATGTTGATGATGAAATCTCAAGCATACATGAATCAATTGAATGATCAAAGTCATTACAGACGAAAAGGAAAAGCAGAAATTGGATATATAGAAGAAGGTGAATCATCCAAGCAAGGAGCTCAAAAGAATCAAAGGCCTACTTGCAGTCACTGTGGTAAGATAGGTCATACATCAAACAAATGTTGGAGCAATGGGAAAGCTAAATTCAATAGAAAATGCTACAATTGCAATCAACATGGACATAGAGCTAATGAATGCAAAGACAAACCTAAATTTGAAGGCAAACGTCACAAATGTAAGAAGCATGGGCGCAAATCTTCTGAATGCAAAACTAAGATATTGAACCCAGTAGAACAAATTGTAAAAACTATATTTGGTTGGGACTATAACACTTGGTGCAGATGTCATTACTGTGGAGAATTTGGACACATTGGAATGAATTGTGTAAAACATCACATGAGAACAAGAGACACTACTAGAAGATGTTTAATTTGTACAGAACTTGGTCATCTTGCCAAGAACTGTATGAATACTGGAAGAGTAGAAGAAGAAAAGAAGGCAAAAGCTGATAACATGAGAAAGCAGACGAGACAACAATGGATTCCAAAATCTACTGAGAATGCAAGTCCGAGCAATAATGAAAATGTCACTCAAGATTTGGGTGACTCCAACATTTCCACTTGATCTCTCAAAGGAGAATTGGAACTAGGATTCTGAAGAAGATATCTCACATCAGTTCCAGTCAGTAGAACGAAGGATCCATATCAGCATACAAGATGCAAAGGGATCACGGAGTATTCAAATGATGCCAGTCATTACCGAGTAAAGTCAGGTTACAGACCTTACTGAGTGATGTCAAGTTGTAAGACCCTGCCGAGCAAGGTCGGAAGTAACTAAGCTTTGTGTGGTTACTGAGTCGTGGATGACTTTGTTAAGTATTCGATGCAAGTGAAGTGGATGACAGTCTATTGCTTGAGCGAACAATCTTACTAGGCATTTATGGCAATTGAAAGGTGAAAAATGATAAAAGGATAAAATCAAATTCATTTTTCACCATGATTCTTCGAGAGATATCTATGCAGAGCAAAAATTAGAGCGTTCAAGCAGTTCGAGCAAATTATTGAAGATTTTCGCAAACCCTACCGAACAAAGATGGCATACACTAGCAACAAATCCAAGAAAGGTTCAGACATGTTAGTTTGAGGCATGGAATGGAAGGCGCTAGATTTTAAGCTGAGTCCTGCTGTCGCTGAAACCCTAGATCCAAGCGGAGCTCAATTGCAAATTCCACCAAAGATACTAAAGAAAAACTTTCTAAGATTGATGAAGATCTGAAGGCAAGTGTGCAACAGTTACAACTTGACCTGAGTTATAGCTCTGTCCACTACACAAAGATCAGATTCTTAACTGATATGTAGGCAGAATTGTTGAGAGAAGAAGCCGAAATAAGAGCTACATTGATAGACATTCAGAGCATGATTCTCCCACACATGGATGCATTGCAGAAACATATTGCACATGCCAAATGGTCATCCATGACAACAATTTCTCAATTGCAGACCACATGATAGAACTATCAACAAAAGTGCAGATTGCATTGCACATATGCAAGGTGTTGCAAGAGAATTGGAACAAGACAATGACACTAATCCTAAAGGTACATGTAGATTTCTTGTCACATTTTGGCATTACTATATAGTATAGATAGATACATTTTTGGCATTAATGTCAAAAAGGGGGAGAAGATGTATATTGTAGAGATGATGTATACTATAAGAGGAAGTATATATAAAGGGGGAGAAAATGTATATATTAGATATGAAAAGATGTAAAATATACTGTATATTATGTATGGGGGAGCATTATAATATTATACATGTACAGATACTTAGAGATACATCTCTTACAAAACAAATTTTGAAAAATCTCAAAAATAGAATACTCTACCGAGTTGGAGACACAAGGTGATGAACAAAAGGTATTCTTGGACATTTATTTTTGAATTTAGTTTTGATTGATAAGTGTTTTTGTCACTAATTCCAATGGGGGAGATTGTTGACATTATAGTCATGTTTTTTTTTATTAGTGACACACACTTATTTTGATTGTAAGTATCTACCGAGCAAATTGTATAGTCAATAGTGTTAACCAAGCATTTCAGACTCTACCGAGTTCTATAGTTGCTACCGAGTCCAAGGGACAGTGTTCAGTTTGCGCTGAGTAGTTTCTACTATAATGGTGATTAATAGTGTAAATCGAGCTTCATAAGGTTTATGGAGTTCCTCAATGCAAACCAAGTTGTGCAGTGCTTATTGAGCTCGCAATTATAGCAATGTGAATATAGTGTTAACTGAGCCACTCAATATTAACCAAGTGACTCAGTTTATATTGAGCTCGTACTGATAGCATTGACCGAGCTATGTAGTATGAATCGAATGATTCAATTTTTATGCTGAGTTTCGCGGTATCCACCGAGTCACCAATGTAGACTGATTTCAAGACTACTTGGAAGTGATCAGTATGGACCAAGCTTCTACGTCTACCGAGTGCATGACGATGCCGAGCATTGATAGTGGATGCCGAGTATCAGAACCTCACCGAGCTAGTCTTCAAAACCCGAGTTTCTGCAGTTGGGCAGACTTTGTGTATTTTGTGTAAACTTTTATTGTAGCCAACTTTGTTGATTTGTAAATTGGATTGATATATATGTAATGTATTGTATCACATCCAATATATCATATGGAAGAAAGATAACAAGTAGACAAGAGCAGTAGTGCAAATTAAAAGGGCTACACAAGTATAAGGAGGAACAAAGATTTATCTATCATAGCAAGGTGATTATTACACTCAAAGGAATCTCATTTAGCAAACCAAGTTGCAGATTAGAGATCAACTACTATTTCATCCTAACAGGTGGATCGGTTAAATCCTTTCATAAGGTAGACCTAACTGTCTTTTGTAAATCTCTTTACCGAGTGCATACTTCATTGTATGTTTGTAAATCCTTTTGTAAGGCAGACCTAGCAGTCCTTATTGCTCTTAACAAGGTAGATCATCAGAAGTGATCATTGTAAGCCTTAACATGCCAACTTTATATTGCAGTACTAAAGCTTGTGGGCATCATCCCCACTCCAATTTTACTTTCTATTTGGAAGGTTTCTGGGTCACCAAATTGTGTGTCAAAGTGTTATAAATGTTTTATTGCTTTTAGTTATTTCTCATTGCAATTAGATCAAAATACACATGAAGGATTAATTGCTAATAAAGGATTGAAGTTTTATTGGTTACTGATTCACCCCGCCCCTCTCAGTAACTTAACCTATCACATATATTTCCAACACACATATTTAAAAAAAAAATCATCCATATTGAAATCCAAACTAGCAACTTAGAAAAATATGAAACAAAGGCCATTCAATAACCTAGAGAGAATGAACTTACATCCATCATAATTTTCATTTCTAAAATATTGAAGTAATTGATCTAAACACCAAAACATGGATGTCTTTCCTAATCTTCACAAACCACAGTTTGCATCAATGCCAAAAAAAGAGATCTTCTATCTATATTTTATTAATTACATATTTAAAGACTCCTCAATGAGCCTTTTCACTTTTTCTAACCACTTTTCAAAGAAAAGTCTCTCCACTTTCATGTGAAATTGGTTTTCTAAAACAAGTTTAAAGCATTTTGAAATGTTTTAAATTGTTGCACATGAACTCTAGGGAAAATTGAGAAAATCTAATTTCTTTAGTGACCATTTTAGAGTAGTCTCACTGTGGGCTAACTGGATGTTGGGGGATCATGAAAATTTATGAATGGAAATGATAATGAAAATAAAATGTGGGTTTGTTATCCATGTTTGAAAAATGTGCACAATTGAAGTACTTCCTTTGTAAATTGGCTTGTAAAAGCACTTTGAAGTCAGCAAATTGGGGAACTTTTGAACCTTGGAACCCTGTGAAGTTCCTTCGAAGATGGCAAATTGGTGAACTCTACAACTTTGGAATCCATCAACTGGACATAGGCCAACTTTGATTGTAAGACATGGGAAAAAAAACATTGGAAGGAGTTTGCAAAAGAGAGATTTTAATTCAAATTTTGGCTTAACAATAAGGATGAAAAACCCAGTTTGTGCAAAAAGCCCATACATTAGTACATCGATCTTGGGCATAAGTAATATCCATTCACCCACATCTTTTTCTTCGAAGACATGGAATCAATTAGAGTTTCTAAGCACATTTCCCTCCCTTGAACGAGTACTCTTATTTTATAATTGCAACACTGACGTAAAACTTTGGACATTTGTGAGGCTATGTTTGTCATATGTTGAGATATAAATGAAGATCCCAAGATTTTAATCCTTTGTGACTTCCATTATTGTTGTATTATATTCCCCAACACCTTATTTCAAGAATAATTCAAGCTGATTTCCTTCAACTTAGGCACAGTGTTTTCTTGAGTATGAATTTATATTTCCTCCCTTGTTTCCATATCCAAAGGCTTGATGTTTCTGTCATTCTTTGTACTCATAAACATGGAACCACTTATTAATGAATGGTATATTTCTTTACTTCCTTGAAGAAATGACCTATGTATTTATTCATGTATTTGCCATTGTTAAGAATCTCTAATGTCATATTCTTGCTGTACATACTTGCAGCATTCTTTTTTGATTGGTAATTGTTTATATAATTTTATTAATACTAATAAAGGAAGTACATTTTGAAAAAGCTTTTTGGAGGCCACAGTATATCAGAAACCCTAACCTGCCTACCCCCAGAACACTATTGCAACAATCCATCAACCTCCTACCAGCCTTACAGTCATATGTTATTTGGCTTTACACTCCAAAAAATTCTTTACATCATCAACAAACCTCCTCCTACCCAGACCAATATAACATATACCACCAAAGACCAACTTTACAGAGTTTAACATCTGTACAGACTAAACCTGCTTATACAGACATCTTTTAAATAAAAAACCGCTTTACATTTATGTACTCCTTGAATAGGGGCATTCAATGCATTCAACATAAAACATAAAACCACTAGATATGAAAAACAAACCCGAGCAAGAACAACTAATTCCATCCCAGAGCACCCTTGTCCCTCCTTCCACGTCCACGACTTGCCCTATAATCATGACCCCTCCTCAGCTCCTGCATCTGTGCTTCCACATTAAAGGCCTGAAGAATTTTCTCTTCCTTGGCCCATAACACACGCTTCAATTCTGCCCACCTCTCTTATTTTGTTTTGTATGCATCTCTGTTCCCATGGCTCGGCCAACTAACAAACAACACAATACCATGCCTTTGTGCCTCCCCTTGGTCCTAAATGGTCTCTGAAATGTCAAACCCTACACTTAAAATTGCCCATGTGAAAATAGACTCTAGCCCCAGCAGCATGTTCTCATCCACTTTCTCATCACCCCTTTGATTTTCACATCTGCCAATTCCATTCCCCAAGCAAGAATCATACTAATGATATCCACATTGATGCGATATCAATGTTTCCTTGTGATAAAATCCACCCAAAAAAACCTCCAGGACTGCCTTCAGTGACGTCTTGTGTTTGTACTTTAGAAAATGCTTGATCAGATAACGCTTGAGGCGTCTATCCTTCACCAAAAAAGGCCTGTTACTGGCGTGTCGTGAGCAGAGTGAAATTTGCCTCCCTGTGTTTACCTCTGCTCTTCTCAAGACACAGAAAACATCTACACTAAGCCATCAATGCAAACATTCCTTATTAAAGACTCAGTCCTCACACATCTGCCATCCCATCACCAATTTTCCCAACTGAGCATTTATCGAAAGATTGTCTGCTTCATTACACCTCATCACTTGCTTACCTAAGCACAACTATCATCGCTCAGAATAAGATTACTGAAATCTTCCCCTCGCACTTCATTTATTACCAACCTTAATGATATTCTCGACAATGTGTCTGCCACATAATTGCCTTCTCATTTGTTATGTGTAATTTTAAACTCTTTAAAAAATTTCAATTTTTCCTGAATAATATTAATGTATATCTGCAAATACTGTGCTGGCATTGCACCCACCGTTACTGCACCAACTATTATTAGCAAATTACTTTCAAGATATAGCTTTGGAGTCCTCTGTTTTCCTACCAAGCCTTATAGCTCGCAGAGCTGCTAATGCTTCCACGACATTGTTTGTTCCATCCTTTATTCTTTTTGCTTATATTTTCAGGATGTTTCTTCCCTCATCCCTGGCAACACAACTTATACCACTCAGCCCAGGGTTCCCCTTCAAAGCACCATCGAAGTTTAATTTGGTCCCTCCTGTATCAAGACATAGCCACCTAATCTTTTCATACTTCTTAAACACTGGATCAATCCAATTCTGTCCCTTAATGGGCATACTTGCAGCATTGTGACACTATGGTTCACATCCCTTTCCCCTTTATCAGCACTTCTACATCTTTAAAATATTGATGATGTCATTAACATTCATATCCATGACATATTGCCTCGAAATTTCTATCAAGCACACTTATTTGAAGATTCTTAAAGAATTCTCAACAAATCTTTTCTTGTAGTGACCTGCAATGTATCTCTATGAGGCATTAGTAATGATTATGCACTGGGTTTTGGAAACTTCCAACACCTTTTTATTGGTTTTCTATTTCATATCCATGGTATTGACTCATTTGAACTATGTTGTATGTCATAATCCTGCTCCCACATTTTGTGCGCATCTACTTTTTGTGCAGTTGTCGGTGAAATATTGCATTTTTGAAACCTCTAAAATCCCTGATGAAGACTATTTCGGTCTCTCAAACATGTTTTGAAAGTAGGAAACCTCAACACACATTGTTAGGCCGGCTCTCAAAGTCCGCGCCAATCTCCATACAGTATCTGATTAAGTTTCCATGGTAATAAGACAACAGAAATTTGAGAAACTACAAGTACTATTTGCAATCACACCATTAACTATATTTTCTGCAACTTTATTAATTTTGGGAATATCCTATAGTGACATGCTTCTGGCTAGAATCAACTTCTGTAGCTTGAAGATTTGTTTGAGACTCAGAGGATGTGGGCTCTTTCCCTTCTGACATTAAGGCTATTTGTGGAGCAGTTAATGACTGATTTTTGTCCATATAACTTAAATTCTTGTTCTTTATGAAGTTCTGGCTAGGCATGGGAATCCCTGAGTTGCCTCCCCGAAATTTGTCAGAAGGGTTAGAAGATCTATAACACATTGAGAGCCTTGGTTCAGCTCAAATGATGACTGTTCTTTAGAAGCAAGAGCTAGTTACCTTGGGCATGAAGGTCAACCACAGACACCAATATTTGAATGAATATGTACAACCTCATCCGATAACTTAAACAAAAGCTTATGATCATGGTTATCTGGAGACCCATCTTCCAGCCCCCCTGAGACGCATCTTGAAGATGGAGACATATCTCCAGTACCAGAGGCGTATCCAGAACTGCCATCTGTGAAGTTTTATGACTAGAAATTGATCTCTCTCTCACTATAAAACTTGGGGCAAAACACCTTAAAAGTTGAAAAAGGAAAACAAATAAATAAAATAAGCTTGCATAATGTTTTATGCTAATTTTTTGGATAATACAATTATCTATGCAAAGTTATAGTGATTGGATCGACTGACATGTAGACTTTTTGAGAGGGGAATAAACAGTTGCAGGACTGATTTTTTGTCATTATAATGATTTAAAGAGAATTTGCTATTCTTGTTGTCAAAGTTCTATGTGCTGATAGCTTTTTGAATTTATTAAATTATATTTGAAAAAATTGTGTCCCCAAGTCTCCCTTGCTCCTAATTTTTGAAAATTAGCCTTACCAGTGTCTGGCATCTCCAAGTACCCTTGTCTCCTGGTTAATATGCTTATGATAGTAGGATGCATTTGGGAGTGCTCCATCACTCAGATTTAAAGAGAATTTGCTATTCTCGTGTGACTGATTTACTATTCTTGTTGTCAAAGTTCTATATGCTGATAGCTTTTGGAATTTATTAAATTATATTTAAAAAAATTATGTCCCCACGTATCCCTTGCTCCTATTTTTTGAAAATTAGCCTTACCAGTGTCTGGCATCTCCAAGTACCCTTGTCTCCTGGTTAATATGCTTATGATAATAGGATGCATTTGGGAGTGCTCCATAACTCAGATTTTGACAGCTCTGTTGTGAAATACATTCTGTGCACATTATGTAATCTTTCATTTGATTTCTTGCTGACATCTTTTGAGGCATTCTAACAAACAGTTCACCTGCTTGGTAATATTGTATAAACTCTCACATTTCACATAAATGTCTTGTTGTAGACATGCCAACACATGCTTGAAGAACATTGCTAAAGATTTTTAACGTTTGGTTTTGCATCTGCTAACTGCATTTGTTTGGAAGCTTCTATCTGCATATCATAATGCTTCGACGGATGCCCATATGTGAGGAAGTGTGAGAGATTGTAAAATTTGGTGCTGCAAATTGTGTTCTCCTGAGTGCTATCAAATTTGTTTCAGCAAGTGTGTTTGGTGCATATCTTGCAATCACTGCAATCCATGGGATGACATCTCTTCGATGCATCCTGTCAAATGTTCAGATATTTTGTCTATGATTCAACATTTTGCATGTGTGTCAAGGAACTAAAGTATCTGACAAAACTTTGAATCCTCTATACATTGATGGTTGTCCCAAACACTGTTCCATACCTCCCATTTTAGCTTGCAGAGGAAGGAGCTGGAAAAGGTTGCAACATTTGGCTTTGCATCTGTGAATTGAATCATTTTCTCAAAACAATTCATGTGCCTTATCTGGGATTTCATATATCATGAGTGTCATCAAGAGTGGTCTATAAATAGTTTGATAAACTGAGTCATAGTTTTCAAGACATAGTCTGTTTTGTACTTTTTGCCAATATTGTACTGGCTCTTTGATCAAGCTATTATGCTGAAGAATGGATTTTTTTGTACTTTTGAAATATATACTTTTTTGCTTTTTGAGATTTTGAAAGGAAATGAATACAATGCACAGGGAAAAGATTTGCTAAATTCAACTTATTTCATTATATGCAAATATGAAGTTATTCACGATGCCAAATTGCAACACATAATTTGAATTTCTAAAATATGATTGAACCTGCTAATGCTGAAGGTTGCTAAAAGAAGTCTCAGAAATGATAAAATAAACATTCTCCAATTCAAACGCCAGCTGGAGAAATGTTATTGCAGCCTTCAGAACCTTCACGGGGCCCTTCTAGAAATAATCACAGGTCTGCTGTGAACCAACATTGCCTAGGAACGATGAAATGCAGACCTAAACTCCCAAACATGAATCACAGCCAATTACCAGTCATTGTGGCAGAAATAGAAACATCCAATGTGGCTCTCAATGACAGAGTTAACCCCAGGGCTGATAGCCATCCAAAACCAGTAATGTAGCAGCAATATGAAGAATATTCCTTGCACAAAATTCCTCTTACAAATGCAAGATTGATTCAGCACATAGTCATCAGATTTTGCACAATTCATTGGCACAAGATCACCAATTCAACGTGCAATTTCACCAAGAGAAAACTTCTCTCCTAGCAAGCTCAAACCCTTGAAACTACTCAACACCAAATGGTAAAATGCTCAAGAATGAATATCCATCTCCAAGAGCTTGCTTTTATAATATTTCAATCTAAATGGCTTCTCCTTCACACCAAACGGCTAGTGGCTTCATGTTTACACTTTTCACTTGAAAGTCTTCATTTCTCGTAAAGCAACTTTATGTTATAATTTAAATTTGACAAATAATAAAGTCACTTCATTAATTTAAACTCTCCCATTGCTCAAAAAATAACTTTTTCATTAATATAATGGGATCTGACACACAAGGTCCTTGTTTTATGTGCCCATGATTTAAACCTTCTCATCTTGATTCCAACAAGCTAATACTAAGGTGCCCATTTAATTTTTTCAACTAAAATAGCAATCTTAGTAAATATAATTAAATTATAACCAATAGTGCACCCAACTTGCAAAAATGGCTTAGCAACACTGGAATGAAATTTTGATAGCACAAGAGTGATCCCGACGATAGAAGATGATGAATGGCCTTGACTGTGTAACTTACTAAAAATAGACCCTCCCTCATAGAGGAAATTGCAAATAAACCACACCATGTACATACTGCAAAGTCCCTAGCAATTCCAATCTGGAATCCCTAGGCACGTAAAGGATCCCTCAACACCTTGAAGAGTGTCCAATTAAGTATGTCGGGGTCCCAAATCCTGACTGCATGTTAACCAAGGAAAATAATCCAAGGCGTTAACTGTACTAAGAAGATCCCAACATCGTCATGCTGCAGAAGGTGAATCAATCCGATGGGACCCATCCAACTTGCACTGCTAAAACTGCCTCCACCTACATCCCAGTATAAACGACACTCACATCCATCCATCACAACGAAGAAAGGATATCTAACAACATCTAATAGACCAATTCTCCCTTTATACCCTACCAATCCCTTGTGAGTGTGAAGTCCAATAGTACATTTGGGACAAGAACTCCCATGAGTGTTTGTACTATACCCAAGATATTTATTCTGTGCTAAATCATTGTGGATGTATTGACTTTGCAAGCCATCTTCTGCCAACTTGCAACAATTAACTCCATCCACTAAAGATGACATTTACCCATCCCATAAAGGATGGTATGATCTTGGAGCCCATCTAAATTGACACATAACCGAGTCCTCTACATGTAGATCAAACGAGTAATGATGAGCACTCCTCACTATGTAGTTATGACAAAAGGCTCTAATCTCTATCATTGGCTCATGGCCAACAATTAGGGAATCAAAAGATGACTTCAATCGCTGACCTTGAACAACTGATTGGGTAGAAGCCCTACCAAGCCTCTCTACATACCCAGTAGCATACTCTCTATCTTGAAACAAGTGGAGGTGTAAGTTACTTCAAAGCCGTTTGGATGAACCTTAAGTCATGAATATGAGTACCAACCTCAATTCCATATCGTCTCTCCTCAAACTCAGCTCTCCAAATTAGGCAGTCAACAAATTTATGTGTGCAGGCAAAATGAGACAAGGTTGAATCAACCTTTTCTCCCAAAACATTCAATTGGTCCCTCAATGTTTGAGGCCCAACAAACTGTCATACATAATCTTCTGCATGGGCTGAAATAACAGGGTTGTTGCCAGAGGGAAACAGCCCAAAACGAGAATCAACCTCCAACCAGATGATCCTTTGCATATATTCCGTGAAGAAGAGGGAATGTTGTCATGAACATTCACACAACTCACTGACAAATCGAGTTCTACCTCACAAGGGCCCTCAATAACATGTTCCGCATCATTTGTCAATGTCCCGACTACTAGAGAACCTGATGCAAGAGGCTCTCTGCAGCTCTCAATCACCATACTCATCCTAGCTGAATCCAATGCACCTAAATTAGTGACAGATGTAGCCACATCCTCACTACAATTCGTGGGTGTATGGTTGTCACTGTCACTGCAGAAGTTTGTAATGAATCTGCAGCAACTGACACTGTGACTCTTGAAGAGCCAACTGACTGCTCTCCAATATCTTTGAAGTCTCTTCAAACTCTTGAGTGAGCTCAACCAAAGTAACAAGAATCGGAATCGGATCGGAATCGGCAAGGCCGAATCAAATCGTGAATCGGCCATGAATTGGAATCGAATCGGCCATGAATCGGAAAATTTAAAAAACCCTTGAAATTTAGTGAGTAACTTATTTCATAAACCCTTTATCGCTGATTCGATTCACCGATTCACAAAAAATCGTTTGGCTTGAATCGAATCGCCAAATCGCGTGAATCGCATGAATCGCCGTGATTCTTGGAACTATGAGCTCAACTATCTCCTCTTCCTTTCCCGACAAGGCATCATAACAAGTGCAACCCCAGTTGAGAAGGTAGTCTTTGTTGGCCAATAGCTGCAAATAGCTGTGTTTCATTACTTTGATGACCTCTCAAAGGGCATGAAACTTTGCAAGGGAAAGACAATTATCACAACACTCATTTGTCACAAGAGTCCTCCATCCATACACAACTAACATCTGATGAACTGCATCATGATGCTCTATAGCTGCAGCAATTTGACTATCACTCACCCTCTGTAATGTCCCGTTTTCTAGCCATTTACATATGACACTTCATTAACCTTTTCCATCATGGTCGTGTGGGCTAACTAGGTCCTTGCCAAGGGTCAGCATGAGTTTGACACATGCTTCTTCACTTTCAGGCCAATTAGAGTCGAGATTGCAGGAGTTCTGATACTTACTATTTATACTAAGTTAGTTGGGGTCCATATTTCTAGGTTTGCAGTATTGGACTTTGAGCAGCTTCTTGAGAGCTTTCCGACAAGCTATTATACATGACTTTTTGAGTTCGATAGGATATTTATTTTAATGTTTGAAGATTAAGTTGTTTTAATAAAGCGACTTTAAAATTAAAAGAGGAATTAATATGTCACATTATCTTATAAAGTTATATTATTCTCTTATGTGGGAAAAAGACTATTAAAAGGGAAAACAAAATTAAAAATGAAGAGACAGGCAAGGGAAAATGGAGAGTCGTCCTGTCGTACTTAAAAGGGGAAGAGAGAACTCATTTTTGGCATGCTTGGATATTGACTTTGTTTGAGATTTCTCTTGGATAAATCAAGGAGCTTCAACTTCTTTTTAGGATCCGAGGATGCAAACCCTTAGGTTATTCTTTTGTGGATTGGACGTAACCCCAATTCATCTTTGTGGTGATTTCATGACGGAGTTCACAATTCAGGTTTTTTTCTGATTATCCAATCTGATTGTTATCACTGTTTATACGATTGAATTTTTATTGTATTGCTGGTTCATAATGCTATAACAAATTCTGGAGTGTTTACTGGTTGAATTGTGCTAGTTACAGTGTAACACGGGGACGCGTCCCCCCCCCAAAATTGGGCCGTTTCGGAGACGGGGACGTCCCCGGGACGGGGGGACGGCGTCTCGGCGTTTCGGGCGGCGCCACTTAGAGCGCCACCGCCGCCGGAGACGGCGAGATGTCTCCGAGACGGCTAGAGGTCTTCGAGACGGGGGAGACGTCTCTGAAACGGCTAGAGGTCTCCGAGTGTGGGGGTGCGGGGGGACGCCAAGGAGTCTCCTTCATTGAGGGGGGACGCCAAGAAGTCTCCTTCATTGTGGGGGGACGCCAAGGAGTCTCCATTGATTTGACATTTTGATTTGGACTCTAGGAGACTTGTAGTTTTTGTTTGCATTATATACTTATTTTGATATCATGATTCATGGCACATGATACTTATTGTAATCATCTTTATGTCATGACTCATATGATCATTGATTACTATTAGATAGTAGAATCTAGATACTCATACTATTGATTTGAAGGCTGATATATAGAGTTTAGACCAATATTTATTATTTGCTGATGTTCAATGTTTAATGTTCATTGTTTGTTTGTTATTTGATCACGAATCATGATATTCTAGTTGATATGGTATATGCTATACCATATGTATAGTATATACACCCCTACTCCTTCCGCCACCCCCCCATCCCCCGCCGCCGTCCCCCCGCCGTCCCCCTGCCGTCCCCAAATCAAGGCCCCTCTGTCCCCCCGTCTCGGAAACTTGTCCCCCCGTCTCCTAGGGCGGTGTAACTATGGCTAGTTATTTACTTGTTTTTATTGTATAAATTCATGTTTATGATTCCGAAATTTATTTGAGGAAAAATTGGGGAGAATATCCGATTTGGATATTACAATGGTATTAGAGTATCAACCCTGCCATCCCGTTGGGTGTAATCTGAGGTTTCATGAGAATCAGATTTGTTAGATAGCCGTGTATGCTATCAGTTTGTGTGGTCAAGAAATTGAAGTGTTTACAGTTCTGAAATATATTATCTAGATTGATAAGATATTAATTTTCTGAACATCTAGACCTTTGAAGACAAATTTGTGGTTTGTTCAAGATTGGATGAAATTGACAAAACTTTCATAATATGCATTGGAGTAAATATTGGGTGCAGAGCCAGTGGGAAACATTAGAGGATTAAGAAAATAGTCGATGGTGCTTGTTGGTTTCCTTGGTCGTGAAAGATAACTGTATGGTGGACAGGCTTGAATATTATTCAGAGACCTGAAATATTTTCCCACTCAGCTAATGAATAACAATTTGTGGGCTCTATTTGCTTTGTTGTGGCGTCCGAGTATAGTTGGGGGCAAGCCTTAAGGAAAAAAAAAGTCCTATTGCAAGCTCGAGAATCATACTGAATGAATTTTTTTAATATACCATTAAGGAAGCTCCACAGGTTTGGAGTACAGTAACATTTCAATGTTGTGGGTTTTGCTTTGCCAAAGCTATTAAAGCTTACTGAGGAATTAATTGCGGGACCCCATTTTGAGCTATTTGCATGAAGCTATTGTAAATGGTATAGTCCGGAAATATATAAGTGAATGCCGTTTATAAATATTAAAGTTTGGCAATAATTTTATGTTTGGAGCCACAGATATTTTGTGTTTCTGTAAAGCCAACGTGGGATAATATAAAATGTATTGTAAATCCTTATTAATGTTTTTGGAGGAAATAAAATATATATCACGGGTCATGTGTGTTTGTTTGAAGACTATAGTTGTGTGTTGGAAATACTCGGAATGGTGTTCCACTAAAATTGTGGGTAGAGCGATTGGAAGTCATTAAGGAAGATTGGCGGAGCCTATATTAGGAAAAATAATTGATAGAAGTGGTATGCAGCAGAGACAGATAACTGACGCAGAACTATATTAGTGGAGTTAATTTCCCAACCCTTGATAATGTCTAATGAGAAGAATGGTTCTAATTTAATATTTGACGGGTGAAACAATATTCTGAGGCATTCGATTTAATTATTATTTGATTCCAACTGTGAAAGTCTGTCTTTGGAGACAAATATTTGTCCTTGGACTATAGTCCGGGAACCCATATCCCTAAAAGGAGCCTCTCTCATTGGTTGAATGAATAATAATGTTTGTCAATACCATTCACCACGACTCCAAACTGTGACGTGTATAAAGCAGACAAATATCAAAACAGAGGTTACAGGAAGCTTACAGGTCGAGGAGTAATGCAGCTGTTGATCAGGAAATGCATATGCTAGAGACCGACTCTGGCAAGGAGTTGATTGGCACCAATTGCAGAAGGGAGCTACATTGGGTGAAGACTTTATAATTTTGTTAGGTCAAACTTTTCTTCCCTGCAGGCACTGACATAGAAAGGGAATTGCATGAATAACGCTTCTGTCATTTTCTTTTCTTTTCTTCCACGTTGCCAGAAATAAGAAAAGAAGAAACCAGTTTGGTGTTTATGCAGAGATTTCTGTGAAGAAGTCTAGAGATGACAATTACCTTTCTTTTCCTAGAATAATAAACGGAAGCAATGGATAATATTTGCTATTGTGAGGAAAAGGTGAAGAGCTCATGTGCATGGATGTCTAGATGAGAGTTATACTGTGTGAGATAACTGATAATCTTGAAAAGAGGTGCAGGTGGTGCAGCCTCATGTAGGTTCTTGATGAGAACCAAATTTCTGCTTGCAAGTCAAACTTCCCAGAATTTGTCCACAATACCCATTGAGTTTCACAGTTAATAGATGAGTTACACGGCTGTGGATGTGTATTTAAGACTAAATTTGCTTACTAGCCAGCATCAACATACACACAGGCTAGAGGGTGGGTGCAGACCTTGTATCGATTGGATGGTGCAAAGGTTCAGAGAGTGGTGTCTATCTTGACTGTTGCATACTAAGGGATTCACAATAATAGTGACAAATACAACAATAATTGTTCCCAGTTGGATACTTTCCTAAATCAAAATATGGGCTCAAACTTCATTTTAGCTATTCTGAAACTCCTCATTTGAATCTGTAAGCAAACAGTCCGTGAAGATGTTTAAATGTTGGATATGTGAAAACTGTTTGGCAAAATAGTTCAGAGAGGAAAGTGGAAATTTTATCTTTTTCTAGTTACCATGAGCATGTGTTTGCGGGAAAAACTGAACAGCTGGAATGGTTTTCAGTCTGTACTCACTGATATTATTCTGAGCATTGGAAATCATTTGAGAACTCTTATCGAAATCAAATAGAATTCTGAGAATGTGCTTCATAAACTTGCAGGGGAACAGATTGGTAAAATTAAAACAGTGCAAACAGGTGAGTGAATCTGTCAGTTCTGGTGATGCGAATGCCATTACAATTTATATAAACCCCAAATATTAAGTTATGGTAAATTGGCAAACAGGTAAAGCCATTCTCATATCAGTATAGTGATTTATAATGGCATCATATAACAATTATGCTTTCTGAAGGTCAAAGTATCTGGTGTGCATATGGAGGGGTGTTGCTTTAAATTGTAGCTGTGAGATAAACTTTGTTCATTTTGTTCAATTGATCATATTCTGGTCTGAAGGGACAATACATTCTGATCTGCTGTTGACAATTTTAGACCTTTATTTGTGCATTTGTAAGGTGTAAGAGCGGGATTCAGTTGGTGAAACTTAAAGACCAGTTTGTGGTTTTCTCAGTGAAGCAGAGATACAATTCCCAAAACCTTTCAAATAGTATTAACATGTGCGACTCAACAAATAGTCCAGTGTGTAAACATGAGAACAGGGGTGGCTATCTCAGTGACATTAATTTGCTTTAGTGTGCATCATATTTTCACAAACATGTTTAGGCAACTACCAAAATTCATTGCCAAGGATCAAGAACAAATTCATGAAGAAAAGCTCTACAGTATAGAACAGAAACTTGTATGTTTGTCACAATCAAAGGGTGAATTACGTCACAGTTTGGGAGAAATAGACTTGTTTATCCACAATAGAACAACTGGGTTCAAAGAATAGACGAGTGAACATCCTTCTTGCTGTGATCCCTTTGGTTAAGACAGTGTTGCTGAGTCATCCTGATAGAGAGGGGAGATTTGCAGTCACACAATGTATTGTTCAAATTATGAGCATAACAACACCACATGATCCTTACAGTTGGGAGGTTATGAAGGAGGTATTTTAACTGATTGTGGAAAGTTTTCAGTGATTGTGTAATATAAATAACTCAACCTTTGGTAAGACGGTAAAAATTTTGGAAACAATTGCAGAACTTAGAGCTTGTGTGATTATGATAGATCTTGGTTGTGAGGATTTAATTATTGATATGCTCCATCAGTTTTTGATTGCCATTCAAAGGAACCACAAGCAAAATGTTTTATCTTTCATGCAATCCATTATGTTTTTGATCATTGAAGAGATTGACAATGATTTAGAAAACTTCTTATCTACCATATTGTCTGATTTAAAATAAACATGTCACCTCTTTTGATGCTTGTAGTTTGGTTAACTATATCATCAAACGATGTGAACAGAAATTGAAATCATTCTTAGCAAGGGGCGAGCTTGTAGAAGGTAGGAAAGGAGGTTTGTTTCCTCCAATAGAGAGGGATGAAAAGGAAGATAAAACTCAGGGTCATAAAGGAAGCTTAACACGGATGAAACTGATGGTATTGTGGATCAGCCATTGAGAAATTCAATGGAGTCTCCTTCCAGTATGAAACCATGTCTTTTGGATGATGATTCTAGGGGCAATGAGGTATCTTTTGGATCAACTATTTGTGTAGCAGCAACTAAGGATAATTATTCTTATGATGATAATACACTGAGCTAGCTTAATGTTGATTGGATGAAATATTGTAATTTACTCTTTGAGATGGATGCTGATTGGATATTGGAAAATCCACTATCTGATTTTGATGATGAAACACCTTTTGATATTGATTGAGAGTTACAAATTGATATTGATTGCAGCCAGAATGTGGCTGATTGCAAATCAGCCTTGGATAGTAACTTGGCTAACAATATGGCCAAGGAGCATATAAGGAAAAAGGACAGTGCTGACGGGTATTCATTGATTGATTTTTCTCATCATTTATCTAGTCTCTACGATTACATCACAGATGTTGAGTATGATGATAGCACGTGGTTAGTTACACTTCCCCTCATGAAGGAGGAAACCATACCTAGCTTGCTTCTTGAGTATAGTTACGATCTCAACATACATGTTAGAGGAGCAACTGTTGCAGTTGGATATCTTGGACATTCTACGATTTTTAACTATGGAGTGACATGATATTCTAGACAATTGGGAAGGTTGATGGCCTTCGTGGTTGTGGGACCTAGGAGGATCAGCCACATTGTTAGTATTGTTTCAGGGAGTTGGTTGGTATGATGTTGAGTTCCTATCTCAATTTGATTCTAGTAGTGCTTGCGATCTTAGTTGGAGTGAGGTGTCAGCCCGATTGGATTGTCGTCGGTGTTTCTGTAGCCGACGGAATGATTGTCGTCGGTGTTTCTGTAGCCGACGGGTAAATAGTTTGTAGCAAACATAATGTTTGTGGCCGACGGACTCTTTCGGGAAGGTTCGGCGGATAGTATTTATATCTCGTCTGGGATCATTGTATCTAATAATCTTCTATCATTCATCTTATTAAGCATAATGTAATGTTTTGGCATATGCGAATAATCTAAAGAATTCTGCTGTTCATGTTCCATTGTCTGTATGCATTCATTTATTTTAACTGTACGGTAAACATTTGGCGCCGTTGCCTTATGAACTTGGAAGGTGGGAGGAATGAAGATTAATGCCAAATCAGCTTAACAAGGATCGAAATAAGGTCAAGGGAAAAGATGGAATCTGTATTGCGCAACAGAATTTAATTCTGGCACAGCAAGTCGAACGCCGACGGAGATTTCAGAAGAGTGCTAACGGAAATCGGAGCATGGAAGATTTGTTGGAGGAAACTCGGTCGCGGGTGGAATTGGTGGAAGAAGCACGGGAGGAGTTTTTGAATTTGTGTTCGCCGAGGGGAGAGAATCCAGACGGAAGAGCATCGACTTGCACGGCTTGGAGTGCTGACGGAGCAAGAGCATGGAGTGAACTCTTCGTCCAGGATACACTTTCACGGGAGACAACTTCAGAAGATCCTTTTTTTTCACCAAGGTTCGTAGTTGTTGAGATCGCCGGTGTTGAAGTGCAGTCTGATGGTGTGGGAAAATAGTCCGCCGGGGTGGGAGTGCAGTCTGCCGGTGTGGGAGACCAGTCCGCCAGTGAGGGAGTGCAGACCGCCGGTGTGGGAGTGCAGTCCGCCGGTGTGGGAGTACAGACCGCCAGTGTGGGAGAACAGTCTGCCGGTGTGGGAGAGTAGTTCGCTGGTGTGGGAGTGCAGTCTGCCGGTGTGGGAGACCAGTCCGTCGGTGTGGGAGTGCAGACTGCTGGTGTGGGATTGAACAACACCAGTATTGCAGGACCGAGCAATGCCTGTTTACAGAAACCAATTGTGATATCGGGACCGAAAGAGAAACAACCGAAGTTCGATGGCGATGGTACGACCGATCCCATCCGACATTGCAAAACATGTGAAACGATCTGGAAGGCAAATGGGATAACTGATGGAGACGACTGGATGAGACAATTTTCGGCCACCCTACGAGGCATAACAATTGATTGGTTCACTGATACAGATCCACAAAAGCTAAACAGTTGGGATAACATTAAAAAGGAGTTTTCGGCAGAATTTAAACTGTTGCGGGATGATAATGAAATTGTAGCAGAGATCTTCAATACTAAGTAGGGGAAGAGCGAAACCGTTCGCGTTTATGCCAGGAAATCAAAAGATTTGATAAATAAAATGGAAAGTAAGCCAGCAGACGAACTTCAGAAAAGATGGTTTGTGGAAGGCTTACGCTTGAAGTTGCGGAAGAAAATGAAAATTGTGCCATCGTCGTCATATGCGGAAGCTTATAACAGAGCATTGGACCTCGAAAGTGAGCAGAAGACAAAGAAGAAGAAGACTAGCTCATCTGATTCTGATGACGACAAGCCTACCGAAGAAGATAGCAGCAACGATGAAGGCAGCAGCAAGAAGGTCCGCGCCTTACAGAAGGACATGATCCGCATGATGGAGGAGTTTAAAAACATGCAGAAGGAGCCAAAAGGCAGTGAGCTATGGTGCACGGAGTGTAAGACCGACGGTCACACTAAAGGATCTTGTCCAAAGAACCAATTCTATGACATTTGTCAGATCATGGGCCACTCGACAAAGGAATGCCCTTTTAACATGAAAACCAGAGGATCTCCGCAGGTGCTTCTTACACAGGTAGCTTCCCCGTCAGGAGGGAATGGAAATGCAGACATTGATGGTGCCACTTCGGGTGGGTATAGGAATAATAGCAGAGGGCAAAAACAACAATGGGAACAATA
This sequence comes from Cupressus sempervirens, assembly GCA_028749045.1. NCBI lineage: Eukaryota > Viridiplantae > Streptophyta > Pinopsida > Cupressales > Cupressaceae > Cupressus > Cupressus sempervirens. The sequence goes on from CM053786.1 coordinate 400,908,396, forward strand.
ACAATAGTAATGGCAGTCGAAGTCGAACCCAATATGATGCAAACGGACGGCCGATCATTCAATGCCGAGCATGTAATTTGTGGGGTCATTTTGTGCGGGATTGTACAGCGGCAAACACACCGAAATTATTATGCCGATGGTGTGGACTCGGCGACCATGAAGATGCCAAGTGCTTAAAGTCTGGAGTGAACTTGATCACCGTCAGCATGGATGAAGAGGAGGTTCTGACAATTACGCGGAGGCAAGCAAAACTGCCGGCGGAGGAAAAAAAAAAATTGGGGGAAGCGCAGGCGGAAATTGGAAAGGCATCGTCAGTAGGGACATCTCAGTTGAAGGACATCACCGGCACCTTGGCAAGGAACTTCGCAGAACAAAACATTGTACGACAAATCTTACAAACGGAGATACCGGTCAAGATAAGTGACCACCTTCTCACAATGCCCCAGTTACGAACGACCATTCTGAATCATACACCGTTTTCGAAATCAACGGAGGACAGAGGAAGGGACAGTAGGAAAGTGATGACAACAGACCTAATGCTTTTGGCGCTCACGACAGGAAGGCATTTGGCGGTTGTTGAGATGGGGATTTTGGGAAACGTTCTGACAGACACAATTGTCGATGGAGGGTCCGGCGTGAATGTGTTGCCGGAGGATACTTGGAAGAAGTTGGGAAAGCCGACGCTGTGGCCACCTACATTCCAGTTGCTCACGGCGGACCAGCACGAGATCAAACTGTTAGGAACCTTGAGGACGCAACCGATAACCATTGGTACGCAACCATTTTTATTGGATTTTGTGGTCATTCCATTGAAAAGAAAAGGATATGATGCTATTCTCGGACGGACTTGATTGGTGCAAGCAAAAATAAAACATGATTGGAAACGAAATACCCTATCAATGGAGCATGGAGGCAAAAGATTCATAATTGACCTGCACACACAAATGGTAGGTGAGGAGGCAGCATTGTCAGACTCAGAAGGTGAAGGCGATAGTGACGACGAAAGAAATGACGATGAAGGAAAGAGGAGAATGGAACCGAACGACGAAGGAGTATTGACACTAGAAGTAGGATCAAATGATGACGACCTAGACTCGGTGAATAGCCTTTACCACTGGCAGATAGAAGACTACGAATTGTTTCCGAGTTGTAATATGCCAAGGGTTGACGAAGGTGAGAAAAAAGAGGAAATTGAGTGTTTGAAGGAATACAGAGTAGCAGAAGAAGGAAAGGCGGTTACGCCTGAAGCTGAGGGGAAGAACATATAGTCCAAACCCAGAAAAAAGAAAAATTCCCCCGTCCGGTACACGGTGAACGGACCGCACAGGAAGAAAAGAATGCATCGTACTGTAAAATTACTTGAAGGGTGCCGACAACAAGGAAATAAGCTAGATGCGTGACGACTGCAGGCATAGTGGGCAACGAAGGTGACATAGAATAGACATAAGGCGTGGCATGACAAACTCAACAGTTTCAGCCAGGGCAGTTGGTACTCAAGTACGACGGTTGAAATGAAATAAAACCGAGAAAGTTTAAGGCCAGATGGGTTGGACCATACCAGATCCGAGAAGTCGGCGACAATGGAGCAATTAAATTGTCAACCTTGGATGGGGAAGAGATCCCTCAGGCGGTCAACGGGTCCAAATTGAAAACATATCGTGCTCGAAAGATTTCATCACTGTCGCTGTCGTTGTCGAAGAAATCGTTGCAGAATGATCCGACGCTGTCGTCGTCGCTGAAGTCGTTGTCGTTGTTGCAGAATGGCGACGCTTGGAGGCAAAATTGAGATACCTCTGTATTTTTATTTAAAACAAAAAAAATTGGAAAGAAAAAAAAAAAAAATTCGAAAAGGTGCCTACGGGAGAGGCTCCGCGGGCACTTGTCTATGGCAGCTTGTCCGTGAGGTCTCCCTTCTTGCCTTCCTGCGGAGTTCTTTTCGTCTGCAAAATCTTATTTTCTGCGGGGTCTTTTGCCTTTTCACGGAGTCTTTCCACATTTTCGCGGACCCTTTTTTCTACTTGGCTGGGTTGTGGATTGTTTTGTTCGCCAGAGTTCACAAATTCGCACTTTCCCGCGAACTCTCTTTTCTGCACGTGGAAATCATTTTCGGCTGCTGAGCGTGTGATTTGTAGGGAAGTTGAGTTGCCTTGATTTGTGCTTCGCCCACGGCCTGTAGCTGGTGGAATATTGAAGAACTCGGACAAGATTTCAAGAGCCAGTCATGAGAGCAGTCCATGAAATTGCAGGGTTAACTTGGAAGCTGCATCACATATCGAAGATGTGGGATTTGTACCTATTGCGCCTGTGTGATTGAAAAGTAGATTTGGAGAAGCTTTTGATTTGTGACCCAACTGGTTGTAGTCGTGAGATTGGAAGGGATTCTTAGGAGCTTCTGATTGTAGTTGGGAACTGTGTGGATTTTTGCTTTGGATCGATTGGAGGCAGACAGGCATCTGGATATCTCATGCGGATTGGTTTTTCTATTGTTGCCATTCTCAAAAGTGGAGTTAACTATTAAAAAAAAAAAAAAAAGACGACGACAGATTCAAATTGTTTAGAATGAGTTACAAATGATGTCAAAGGGAAGGGGACACATTAGTGGTTGCTAGAAAGAGTGTAGAATCGGTAGAAAGTGACAGAAATGGTGTGTTCTGTTCATTTCTGTGTGGGTTGCGAAGTGCTAATTTGGTCTTGGCGGCGAGGGGCGTTGCCCTTTGTCCCCGCCTTGTACTGCGACAGGGAGCGCACCTGGGGCGTTGCTCCTCGACCCCGCCGGGGGCGTTGCCCCCTGGACCCCTAATCGTTGCGGATATCAGTCGTGGGAGTCTGACCAGTTGAGAAGAGTTGAAGTTGCTGCAGGCATGGATGTGTGGAGAGCTCGGGAGGAGCCGATCATCCAATTGGAGGCAGTACATCGACACTTGGCTGAGGGTATCGAGGAGTTGAAAACAGAGAAAGCAGCACAGGTGGCTATCAAGGTCAGCTTCATTAAGGAGGCAGTATTGTGTTAGCAGAGGCTACAGGCATGGGACAAAGGTGACAGTGATGTGTCAGAAGAAGATTTATCTTGTTGTAATTAGTCTGTTAATGTATTTTAATTTGTCTTAGATATTTTGTTAGTCGTCAGGAGACGACTTTTCTTTTTGGGGGGGATGGTGTCAGCCCGACTGGATTGTCGTCAGTGTTTCTGTAGCCGATGGAATGATTGTCATTGGTGTTTCTGTAGCTGACGGGGTGATTGTCGTTGGTGTTTCTGTATTTTGTAGCCGATGAGTAAATAGTTTGTAGCGGACATAATGTTTGTGGCCGACGGACTCCTTCGGGAAGGTTCGGCGGATAGTATTTATATCCCGTTTAGGATCATTGTATCTAATAGTCTTCTATCATTCATCTTATTAAGCATAGTGTAATGTTCTGGCATATGTGAATAATCTAAAGAATTCTGCTGTTCATGTTCCATTGTCTGTATGTGTTCATTTATTTTACCTGTACGGTAAACATGAGGTTCTGAGTTGGGTTGAGGATTTTCTCATATATGATAGCAACACATGGCCAATTGATTCGATAAATTATGCTCATGGAGTGATGTAGGACCTTGGTATTAGCATGATTGGTGCATTGTGGATGCGGGGAATTGATGAGTGACTTCACAGTTGTAGACATTTTGTTTGTATTAGAGTAGTGTGGGGGCTTGGTGGAGCAGTTTCTTTGAGATTAACATGGTATCTAGGCATTTTGGTTGCATCATGCAGATGCTGATTGCTTGAGGGCACTTTGGGAAGGGATGACTGTAATGTCCCCTTTTCTAGCCAATTACATCCATGTTGTTGGACTTTCCATCATGGTCTTCTGGGCTAACTAGGTCTTTGCCAAGGGTTAGTATGAGTTTGACACATGATTTTTCACTTTCAAGCCGATTAGAGTCAAAATTGTAGGGGTTTTTGATGCTTACTATTTATAGTAAGTCAATTGGGGTCCATATTTCCAAGTTTGCAATATTGGATTTTGACCATCTTGCTCAGAGCTTTCCGACAAGCTATTATACATGGCTTTTTGAGTTCAACAGGATATTTAATTTAATGTTTGAAGATTAAGTAGGACACTTTATCTTATAAAGTTATTATTCTCTTAAGTGGGAAAAGGGCAATTAAAAGGGAAAATAAAATGAAAAGTGAAAAATACAGTCTCCTGTTGTGCTTAGAAGGGAGGAGAGAACTCATTTTAGGCATGCTTGGATATTTACTTGGTTTGAGATTTCTCTTTAGAGAAATTAAGGAGCTTCAACTACTTTTCAGGATCCAAGGACACAAACTCTTAGGTTCTTTGGTGGATTGGATGTAGCCCTGATTAATCTTTGTGGTGAATTCACGATGGAGTTCACAGTTGCTTTTCAGGTATTTTTCCCGATTATCCAATTTGACTGTTATCAGTGTTTATGTGGTTGGATTGTTATTGTATTGCTGGTTTATAATGCAATAACAAATTTTGAAGTGTTTACTGGCTAATTGTTCTAGGTATTTACTGATTATTGTATAAATTCTTGTTTATGATTCCAAAATGTATTTGAGGAAAAATTGAGGAGAATATTGGACTGGGACAGTACACCTTAAATACCCTGGCCACAGGGTGTCTCTGAAATCCCAGATTCTCTTATAATCTTTGGCCCACAAACTGCACTGTGTTAGGAAGCTGTATCTGCATCGCTCACCTCATGATACATAACATCATGTGTGCTATCATCCTCACACACATCAACAACCAAGGTACTGCTGCTGGATACGTTGATGAATGGCTAATTTGAATAAGTATAAGCTTTTGCTATATCAAATTCCTCGCATGCTTCCACTCCCCGTGTAATTGCAAGTCCCTATGAGACACAGTCCTAGGATCTATCATCAACCAATGACATCTCTGAATCATCTACTAAAGTCTGATATGACAATTCAGACTCACCACAGCATGAGTCATCCTTATATATAACATCAATAGTAGCCACACCAGAAGTACCAATCTCCCCTACTTCTACACCCTCTGATATTTCATGCTGTTGTAAACATGATTCAGTGCTGTCATAGAAATCAGAAGTAGAAGATCTCACATTTTCCATACAATCCTCAAAACTAACATTATCTTCATGTGAGTCACAACTCATAGTGATACCTGCTGCACATCTTCTACGCTTGCCTTGTTGTCAACGCCCTCAACAGGCTCAAACATAGGACTGCAGTCATAAAAATCAGACCCTATATCATTAACAACTTCATTGCTACCAATTGATGTAAGGCTGTCATCAACGGTGCCTATTATATCATCAGCTCTCCTTAGATCACTGGCTCCTGTCTCATGTAAATGTTGGGACTCAATGCGACTATCCTCTAACCAATCAGGCATAAACTCATGACTCTATGAAGGACCTTCCTCATCTTGTGTGTAAGATGAACTAGTGGCTGCCCCACTAAGAGAAGGTTCAGCCCCCATAGCTTCTCTCTCTTCTACTACTTTTTTTCCACAATTGAAATTATTATACCCTCTTTTCCCTTTTTCATAATGAAGAATTTAAAATCTCTGAGTCTTGTAAAAGCCCTGATATCTTTTTATTGTAATCAGACAAGAATCACTGTAGGTTTGTATAGCATGCTGAAGCTTCGGCAAAAGGTCTTGCATGGATTTTGTTGACCTTTTCTTACCCATGATGAATTCAGCAACTCTAATGCAAAGGCCTTCCCCATAGGATAACAAGAAACCGCTTTGATACCTTTGTAAAGAACCCTGCTCGCTCTTTGCTCAAGCAATGCTGAAGAAAGGATTTTTTGAATTTTTGAAATATATGCTTTTTCAGATTTTGAAAGGAAATGAATACATTGCATATGGAAAAGATTTGCTAAATTCAACTTATTTTATTGTATGCAATCACAAAGTTATTTACAATGCCAAATCACAACACATAATTTCTAAATTATTATTCAACCTGGCAATGCTGAAGGTTGCTGATAGAAATCTCAGAAATGATGAATAAACATTTTCTAATTCAAATGCCAGCTGGATAAATGTGGCTGCAGCCTTCATAACTTGCACTTGGCCCTTCTAGAAATGATCGCAGGTCTGCTATGAACCAACGTTGCCTAGGAATGATGAAATGCAGACCTTCTAAACTCCCAAACATGAATGCAGCCTCAACCAATTCAATCACCAGTCATCATGGCAGAAATGGAAACATCCAATTTGGCTTTCAACAGTAGATTTAACCCCAGTTCTGATAGCTGTCCAAAACCAATAATGTAGCAGCTATATGAAGAAAATTCCTTGCACAAAATTCCTCTAACAAACCCCACGTTGACTTAGCAGATAAATTATCAGATTTTGCACAATTCCTTGGCAAAAGATCACTAATTTAAAGTGCAATTTCACCAAGAGAAACTGCTCTCCCAGCAAAGCTCAAAGCCTTGAAACTATTCGACAACAAATAATAAAATGCTCAAGAATGAATATCCATCTCCAAGAACTTGCTTTTATAATATTTCAATTCAAATGGCTTTTCCTTCACACCAAACCGCTAGTGGCTTCATGTTTACACTAATCACTTAAAAAGTCCTCATTTGTCATAAAGCAACTTTATGTTATAATTTAAAGTTGACAAATGATAAAGTCACTTTATTAATTTAAACTCCCCCATTGCTCCAAACATGACATTTTAATTTAAAATATTGATATTTTGACACACAAGGTCCCTTTTTCATGTGCCCATGATTTAAAACTTCTCATACCGATTCCAATAAGCTATAACACTAATGTTTCAATTAAAATAACAACCATAGTGAATATAATTAAATTGTAACCATAGTACACCCAACTTGTACAATGGCCTAACAACATTGGAATAAAAAATTTGATAGCACAAGAATGATCCTAACGATAAAGGATGATAAATGATCTTGATTGGGTAACTTACTAAAAATAGACGGTCCCTCCAAGAATCTTGGAGCCCAAACTAAAAGTTAGAAGTAACATTTGAAAGCATCATATGGCTCCTCTAACACATTTGAGCTCATTGGAATCATCTGGCAACTTACTACGAATAATAAGCCCTTAAAAATGGAGCCAAATCTCACAGTTGGCCACTAGAGAGCCAGACAACTCCACAACAAGGTCCTCTAGTCACCAATATCAGCCTACAAGGACCCAGTGATAGGCTAAATCCATTAACTCTAATGCAACTAAAAGATGGGGACATAACAAATATGGCACATCACTTTCAGGGATAAGAAGCAACCTATGCCTCATGATGACCAAAAAGACCTTGATTATGTAGTTTCTTTGCAACTATATGGATTCTACCTTTGACTCAAGAGGGTGCATACAAATGCTCTTTGGAAACACATGTAATGCTCATTGGTCAAATTAATTTAGGAATTGAATCTTGTTTAAGATATCAAAAAACTTACCAGCTAAGTCCAGATGCAGGGTAATAGTGCCTGATTTCTCAATCAATTTTTTTTCATGAATCTGTGTCACCATAATCCCAGAGATTGTTAGAAAAGGTCACTACGATACCATTGTTGTAACCCTAAAATTTAATAAATTGCTTTAACTAGCTCAGATCATTTATTTTTGTTATGCCATTACAAGTGATTGCCTTAAGTAACAACTGCACTTTTTTCTCTTTAATGGATCAATAACATATACTAACAGAGTTTGCAGCCCTGCAATATTGCAAAGCAATAGAATTGTTGTAGAAAATAATCTGACTTGAATGCTTTGATGCCTATTATCACATAGCCCCTTACAAGTATCCAGTTCTTCTTACAAGTATATTATTACATTGCCCCGTAGACAATCTAACAATGGTGGTCTAGCTGTTAGGTGGTGATGTCTTACTACTTGTTTGGCTTTCTAACTCACCTGATTAGATGTTCAGGGGGGTCTTTATCAGCCTACATTTTCAATAAAGACTTCACAATAGTGACTCCTTCTGGGTTTGAAGCACAAAACCTTCAAATTCTCATGCTCCAACTAGCGATGATTCTTGATTTATAACTTGTTGGTTGCTTGATTAAAGTTGTTTGCTGAAGTTGGGTTGGGTGATCCTCCAATTAGCTGCGGGGATAGAAGTTCACAGTTTTTACTTGTTTTGAGTGTTCAATTCTACCTTTTTCTTAGGGATTCATTGAAGACTAGATTTTTGAGCTGACTAGTGAGATCTGATCTGCAATTCTTCTCATGTATACCTACTAGTGGTCCCCACATGACTGGAAATACATTCAGCCCCAGGACTCTAGGTAGGGCATTGTAATGCCCATAGCTTGATAATGCTTCCAAAACAACACGCCTATATATGTGGTTCTTCCTCAATGTCATTGTATCCTTCACAAATTTGGAATGAACAAATTATGAATTTGTAGAGGTTAAAGTGGTATTTAGGACAAGTTAGGGATCTTGCCTAACCAATGGTGTTAGGAAATAGTTGTGACTTTATTACAAACTTCTTGCATACCTTTAAATGTATGCAAATAGGTGTTTCCTTGACAGGGTGCTTGGGCTTAATGTTCTTGCAACATTAGAAATTTGAAAGTTCAAATTTTATTATATATATTTTAATATTTTAATGTTATTGATATCTATCTATCTATCTATCTATATAGAAATAGTGTTTGAAAACACAACATAAATAAATGAAGTTTTGAGGTCGACCCTAAGGAGCAAAGGACTTGTCACAAGCTCTCTCAATTTTGTCCCGACCTTGTAGTATTATTGAATCTGAATGAAATCAAAGATTATTAGATGCAATTCACACAAATAAGTGCAATAGTTTGACACAAAAGTGCCCCAATTAACTTGTTATCATTCCAATAAAACTATTTCCTTAAAAAAGGTGTAGGGCTAAGACATGTGTGAAGTGATTGATTTTGTTTTCATTTATTCTTTAAGTGGCTAGATACCCAAGGATGATGACCCTATGTTTATAGAAGATGGGATTGTTAATTTAGATGGGTAAACAAAGGAGAATGCAACATAAGGTGAAAAATAAGGCATTGGATTGGATGACATCATGGCTGAGGACGATTGCTCTCCTAAGGATTCATTACTGTCTAATTTGAGGGTTGAGCAAGTGACAAAACCAACTTGGAGGTGTAGGACCCCAATCATTTGTAAGATGTATACAAGGAAGACAAGATTATAAATTGTTGTAACTTGTGAGTCATTGTAATTTTGATGATATTTAATCACCATGAGATTCAATTGTATCATATTGATGTGATATTGTACTCTTTTTTTCTTTATTTTTCCAAATCTAACGTGAACAATACCCCAATGTTCTATAGGTTCTTTTTTTTTTTTTTTGAATTTTGCATGTGGAGGAAATATATCCTTTTTTAAGAAATTTATGTATTTGTATAGTTTGTCGAGTTTTGTGAAGTTGCCTATTTTCGAACAAAATTGGGTTAGTCGAGTTATGCCAAGCCACAAGTTTTAGAATTGTGAGACAAACAACCAGCAACATGTTTTGTGCTACTTGCAATGATAATTGACAATAAATCCAAACATTTGGATCTAATTATTATTTTATGTATTTTTTGAGAAATTTAAAAAACAGTGTAGAGAATGTTATATTAGAAATTTCTCAATTTTTTTATGAGCATTATGTAAATGCAAGAGCTATATATATATATATATATATAAATATGGTAATTTTTTTGATCTACTAATGTAGGGGTGCTCATGATCCACTTCAAGGGAACTGTATACACTTATGGTACTTATTCTTTACTTCCTTAAAGTTTGAGACTATATGATAGTATATTTGAAGTTGTCAGACATATGTCTATCAAATAGTTGACTGACCCTCTTGGTAATTTTAGAGAAATGTATGTAAAAGTGGAGTATGTGGAGGTGTTCAAGTGAAAGCGAAATGTTTTGTAGATGATTGCAAACAGGATCTAAAATTCCCATGTATAGGTTGTACGTGTGATCTAGGATTGCCAATCGATTAGACAATCATTGTTAATAAGAGCAAGAAAAAAATTCCTGGAGGCCAAACTATATGGTGGATCTTGCAATAGGTAGGTAGTTGAGGCCTAGTGAACTAGAAATGGACACATTTGGGTGTTAGGATCCTAAAAAAAAAGTTTGATAGGGATCAAATAGTTAATATCAACGAATGTTAATGTGAGTTGGTGAAGCTTCCATTAAGACAAGTTGACAATTGGGATAGGGAGATGAATAGAAAGTGACAAAATATCTATATAAAGTGGATATTCATTGTTGCGGGTTAGTTATAAATTAGCCATCATATTTGCTCAGTTATACTCATTATTGTGGGTTCTAGTTCGAATTCGCTAGCTTGGCTCAATTGTTTTGGGGGTTTGGGTTTGTTTGGGTTATAAAAACACACACACACACACACCAACTAGAAGCATGAATTAATAGTAGAATAATACAACATCATATTAACACAAAACCACCTTTAACTGGAATGCCATGTTAAATTGTTAAACATGCACGCAAGTTCAATATCAAAGTAATCAATGTAATATGGGAATTGGGGGATGTCGAGACAACTTTTCGTGAACAGAAAAAAGGGCTTCAATTTGGCGATGGTGGGGGAATGACAACAGGGTATTGAGGGGAGGGTGTTGTAATTACTATACATAGAGTACGTAAAATGCTAATTATGAAATGATATATAATAGTATAACTGATAAAGCCAAATAATTGAACATAGCAAAATTGCAACATAGTGACATACCCAATAAATTATAAAAATATACTATTCTTTAACAACATTGAATATGGAATTAGCAATTACAATTAAAAATTCAAATCATCGGCATTTAAAAGTCTTTGATATACTATATCAAATTGTCACAAAGAATAGAATCCTCCTTTTAGGGTTCAAATATAATCCTATAATAAAAAATTAAAACTTTAATTTTAAAAAAAAAATCCACTTTTCATGTTGACGTTAGTCGTCGACAAAGGGTGTTTCTAGGACGATTGAGGTATGCCTGAGTGTCTTGAGGACGTCTCAGTGGCGCGTCGATGGTGGTGGTGTGGGACTTGGGGTTTAAAGGAGTAGGGTGCATCCTTGTGTTATACTAAAAAAATCATGTTTCAACAATTGGAACTTTTAAGTATTGATGTTTATGATCATCATTGACATTAAATGATGTAGTAATATTAGATGAATCATTAGTAGTACCGGTTTCACTTGCACTAGCAGTGTACTCACTTTTGGAGACCTAAAATGCAATATGTTGAATTTGATTTGCTCGGGTTCTATATCCCACATCTGCATCTATGCTTGCATGTAGTCATGTTTGTGTGAAAGGAGCGCAAGTTGGAATGCACATATACTAAGTTCTCCACTCTTTTTGAGTGCAATTTGTTGCACTTTATTGAGTGAATATAAGAATGTGTTTCAATTCCTTTTGGATGTAGATGAACTAGCAACCTATAAAGACAAAGTAAACAATAAAAGCTATACATTCTTTAAGAAATAAAATAAAAAAACTAAAAATAAAAGCTTAAATGCTAAAATAAAATATTCGTTAACTGTCAAATCTGTGATTAATGTGATTGCAAGAGGCTGCAGGTGTTAAAAGTATTGGCCATGGAAGTGCCACCATGAGCACCCTCCTAAACCCATTACAAAGATCCTCAACACTTTGACCATTTGAGTGCACAAAATCATAACTCATTGGTAATTGTATCTCGTAATTTATTTAACAGGGAAGAGTATGGAAAATGCTGCCTTGTACCCTTTAGATCTAAGTTACCGATTTTGGTTCTGATGCTGATGCGGGTGCGGGGTGCTGATGCGTGGATGTGTGGATTTTTTTCTTTTGGGATTTTGGATGCGTTTGGGTGCCTTCATACATATATATATATATATATATATATATATATATATATTTATGTAAAGTTGTCAACTATAATTTATGACAATGTATGCAAAGAAATACAAAAAAATATCAAATATACAATAATACAAAAATAAACCATTCATTGAATCATTATAATTTATCATAATCAAATTGAAATAAGTTATAATAGTAATCAAAACATCAAGATTCCAATGCAGTTTGAATTACAAAATCAAAACATAGTTCATGGTTCAAAACTTCAATGTTGATCAATCAAGAGTCAATGCTCAAGATTCACAAATCACATTCAGTCATTCAGAATCATAAAGATCCTCAAAAAAATCCACATTCTCATCCATCTCCTCCTGCTGTAACACTTGCAAATTCATTTGAACCATGCATGGTTCCAATTGTGCTAGATGCATGTGCTATGATGTTATCAACATTATCATCCGTCATCACAATATCTTGAAGTGTTGCATCTGAGTCTGCAGATTTAGGGGCTTCATCCCAAAGCTTGGTTGACCCTTCCTTGTATCCATCCTCCTTATGTGACAAAAGACGCAAGTTGGTATGTATATAAACCAAGTCCTCAGCTTTCTTTGAGCCCAACCGGTTGCACTTCACTGAATGGATATAGGAGTATGTACTCCAATTCCGTTACATCAGAAGAACTTGCAACCTGAATAGTGTTCATAAAATTTTAAAAACAAAATAGAGAATGTTAAACACTAAAGTGTAGAATACAATTGCTAAATAAATAAATAAAGAAATGAAAACTTACTTGTGAGAGGATCTTTATTGCAAGAGGTTGTAGATGCTTGAATGGTTGACCATACATGTACCACCATGTGATACCTCCCATGTCATTTTGGTCCTTTATTGCATATGGAGTAAGTTTGATCCTGAAGCAAATAAGCCAAATTCGTGCCTCACCTTTCTGTGCATTTCATCATCTGGGAAGAGTCTTGCAAATGCAGTGTAGCACCCAGTAGCAACTTCTTCATCCGCATATGGTGCAATTCTATTTCCTGGCTATAGTACCTTGGAGATAATGCATATGCAAAGAGGTGCAATGGGGTAGTCATCCTCTCCCAATAATGATGAATGATATCCTCCACCTTTTTTGCACAAGGCTTCACATTCTGTGGGGTTAGTCTCATGTGCTTGTATGGAAAGCTTTACCTTTTCTACCACTGTGTCCATGCCATTCTACACATTCCCCAAGCAAGGTGCATCTGTATCGGCAAAGCATAGCATAGTCATGATAGGCTCAGTGAAATCCAACACAAATTGCACACGAGCCCACCAGTGCTCATCCAAGATCATACCCCTGAGCTTCAAGGCTCTCTCTGAATTTGAAGCCTTCCATATAGCCCATTGGTTACAAATAACCATTTGGCCCAATGCTGATTTCACCTTGAGTCATTTCAGAACAATAGTATGAGATGCAAATCTAGTCTCAGCTACCTAAAAGCAAGTTGACAATATGACATCAAATATAAAACGAAGTTATAAACAAGAAATTTGATATTGAACATGAATATAAAACTTATTCAAAATAAATAAATAAATGAAACTAAATAATTACAATTTTAAATCTACCTTCAACAACTCCAACTTGGAGAATGATCTGAATATAGGTTGTGACATGTGGTGGTTTTTCACAAACATTTGTATCTCCTCTCCCTCTTGGTATATTTGCTTCACCTAATCTATTTGGGTGCCAATTTGTTGCATGACCAAGTTGAGAGAGTGTATGGTGCATGGTGTCCAAAAAATATGCTCGTATCGAGAATCAACCAAAGCACCTGCACCCCTACAATTCGTGGCATTATCTGTGACCACTTGGACCACATTCTTACTACCCACCATCTCTATTGCCTCAATGAGAATTCTAGAAATGAATTGTGAATCATTAACTTATCCTTCACAATCAATAGCCCTAAAAAACATTGCCCCTTTGGGGGACATTGCAATCACATTTATCAATGGTTGGTTTCTTGTGTCTTTCCATCCATCAGATACTATTGTTATGCCGGAAGTTTTCCAAGATGTTTTAATTGGTTGAAGAGCTTTGTCTACAGAAACTTTTTCTTTTTGCAAAAGAGTAGTATGCACCTTTTCATACTTGGGGCTAATTTAATTAGCTGGTGCTCTAAGGATGGCTGCAACCATTTCCCTCCAATATGACGATCTTACAAAATTGAAAGGAAGATCATTGGCATAAAGGCAACGTGCAATTGCTTCATCAACAATCTCTCTTGCCCCCATTTTGAATGCTTGATCCAACGAACCTCTTTTGTGGGTAATAACTTCTACTTCATCATCCTCCTCTGCTACTTCCAAGAATGAATGTTTGGAGGATGCAACATGATCAGTGGGCACATTCACTTTGCTCTTTGTAGATGCAGATTTGTAAAAACTTGTTTTTGATTTGCTCACTAAATGATCAGCAGCCTCTTGTTCTTTTATGAATCTGACTAATTGTGCATTGCTCAACCTTTTACCATCTTTACGTCCCTTGGACAATGCTATTCCTTTACTAGTAGGGCCCATAAAATGAGCTTTGACTCGAGAATATGAGCTGTTGAATGGTTTACTATGACATATATTGCATCGCCAAATGTATGACCCACCTCCAGAAATGTGTGATAATCTTGTGGTGTGTCTCCATAATGGAGATGCCACATAAATATTGAAGTTATCACTTCGTTCTTGCCTTGTTGTTGAACTTTGACTATCAGTAGTGGCCATTCTTGCACAATAGAAACTATAAATCCAATAAGAAAATAGAAAAAACAACTTAGAAATGTTTAAAAAAACTTACTCGTTCATTTCTTTAAAAAAAAAAAAACAAAATTTCTTGAAAAATTTCTCCTAAAACTTGAAAAATTCATGAAGAACTAAAAAAACTCATGAAATGGATTGGATGCTTACCTTAGAGGCTTATTCGTCCTTTGTGGAAGCTCAATAGACACCCTTGGAATGATCCTCTTCAAAACTAATGACCTTGCTTTCAGAATTTCACAATGGAGACCAAATGATAAGAGAGCCCAGCTGAAAACAAAATGGGAAGAATGGGCAATGAATGGCCTCTTTAAGGGCCGTTTTAGGGTTTTAAGGCAAATAGAAGGGGAAAAAATAATAAAAAACTATTTAAAACACATTATTTAAGTCACTTAAGTGATTGGGCGGTGGAAAAATCCGGATGCTCACGGCATGCATCTGGATGCTCTTCGGAGCACCCCACATACATCCACAGGGCACTTCCAAGCTTCTTGGAAGCATCCGCCGCGCATCTTTCCGCATCAGAGCATCCTCCCGCATCTGCATCTGCACCAAGGTCATCTGCAAATGCATTAGTAACTAAGCTTTAGATACTTCAAAGTCTCTATATGGGGCAAGCCTTCGTGGCATGTAAAGATATTGATTGTTGTAGTATTTTAGAGTCAATGTATAGCCGAGAAAATGTAATGGAGCGGTCATTGGGTTTCATCGTTCTTCGACAATTGCATGCAGTTACTTGAAGAAAGTCTCCTCAAGGTCTCACTCATTTGCAATTATTATGCTCTTCAATGTGTTGACTATTAAGTTGATGCCATCCTATACCTCTTTAATGGAAGGCCTTTCTATGTCAATATAGTGAATCATGCTCATAATGGTAATGGGCTTAGTGTCACTAAGGAGATACTACACACGATCCCATGACTAGTGTGCTAAAATTCTTTACCTAAATTTTGTTGCCCTGTCAATGCTGCTTTGCTTTCATACAGACCAATTTCAGCTAATCACCATATTAGAAACCTCCTCTCTAACTTTTACGAGTTGTTTGAAGATGATATTGTTGAAGGCGAAATGAGTCTCAACAACCTATAATAGAAATCAAAGCCAAAGTGATTTGAGCTTAAAAAAACAAACCTTAAAGAAAAATTAGAGTACACAATGAAATTATGAAAGTCGGAAAATTAAACATTTTATACTTTCACTTATCTTGAATGGCTATAAATTTGAAACTGATCCAAACATTCCTTTAGCTTTGCGATAGTTGGTGATGAACAACTGGATGTCCTCAACCTCTGCATACAACTCTTTGATGTAGCCAATTTTATTCCCAATATTTTCTAGCAGAAGATTTAGTGAGAGGACCACACAAGGTGTCCAAAAGATATGTTGATATCATTCCTCAACCAACTACCCATCAAATCTACAATTTTTTGTGTTGTCCATTATTACTTGAACAATGTTATGGGGTCCCAAACTTTCAATGTATACTATGAGATCTACCACAATAGCGGGATTAGATCCTTTGATTTTTTTTTTGAACAGGCTAATTTATTGTACATGCTTTACATTCATTTGCTTCATGTTGGTCCATAATATATTTTTAAAGTATCTCTCTGGGTATAGATACATCTTTGCAGGGAAATGTTGATGCATTTCACACACCTGGGAGTCACCCGAAAATATGAACTAGAATATTGCATTTCACACACCTGGGAGTCACCCAAAAATATGAACTAGAATATTGCATTTTACACACTTGAGGTTTCACTGGAAAATATGAAGTAGAATATTGTTTATCACATACCTTGTATTTCCAACTGCATTCCCCACCTCATGGAACTGTTTGTATCATATGAACTTATTTCCATAGAGAAGAATTTGAATCTATTTTGAATTTTGGATGACTTGTGGTCCTGCGGAGGAAGAACTATGTGCCCTTCTAATTCCCATGGAAAGGAATTTTGTGAACACATTCAAAACAAAAAAAGTTAAAAAAGTAGATAAACAAAACAAGATTGTTTCATGCATAGTTTAAATACTCGGTATTGGCAATTTCTCCGTTGACCCAAAATTTTTGAAAAATCTGGAATCGGCAAAAACTTGGCGAGAAATTCGGCAATAAATTGGCACTTTTATCAAACATCTGAAAATATAAAATTTCTTAAAATATTCTTAAAAACACATACACACCAAATTTGTAGAATCCTCACATAGTTACTTGGAATCTAAAAGGCACACCTTTGTTGTTGGCAATGGTGATTGCAAACAAATTGGTTGTCCATATGTCATATCCCCATTTTGAATACAATTTTAATTATTATAATTAGTAAAATATTAAATAATAATAATAATATCGAAATAGATAATATTTAATCAATAAATAACATAAATAATAATTAACAAATATTATCAATAAATTTTAATTTTTTTTTTTAATAAACTTGTTATTAAATCAATCATTATTAATGTAATGATGAAGCAAATTTTGAATCTGATAATATTGTAATATAATCTATATTTAAATAGAAAATTAAAATTATAATAAATAATTAAAATATATTTGATAAATATTAAAAAAAAAATGAATAAAAGCATTCTAAACAGAACTACAAAAGAATGTTATCCATCAGGAGTGTCCAAGGTATTCATTGAACTAGTATTATCTTCCAGCGTGGGCCAATTCACAATCAAAAGGAAATAATCGCTCACTAACTGGGATGCATATGAAAAATTGGGCACTGAGAAGAAATGGCCAATCTGATTTAGCCGCTTGACCTGAAGATAATCCTTTGACTCCAATTAATGTTTGCAAAAATTACTAATCGATAATCAGTCTTGACCTCCGATAATCAAAGAGGTGACATTCGTTTTCTTGTGACCTCACAGTCAACGATATTTGTGCACGGTATTTTGTTTTAAGTGCAATATCAATCAAAAAAAGGCACAGTGATTTTTTGCAAATATCGTTGCCGATATATTGCGCGTTTATTTCATTTGCCCATTGAACTTGCGATATATCGCAATTTTTGTGAAAAAAACTATGGAACTTTCATGTGTATAAAACAAAATTGAATAAAAGAAAATGCAAAAAATCTTACCTCTGATAGCCAGTGAAAGATTGCAAGGGTGCTGTCCTTGATAAGCTTCAAGGTTTGATGTTCAATTTCCTATGTTAATACAAGAAGCGAAAATAAATGCCCAGCCTGTAAAAATGAGACTCACTGTTTGTGAAAGAAATGAGCAAAAAAATAAAGTTGTTTAAGTGTTTGGAGATTACTTTTAGGGTTAGGGAGGGTGCCAGGTGTAAATTGGCCCCCCAAACTTATTTTAAAAATGAAAATTTTTAAGTCTTTGGTGGTGCTGGGCATTTAGATTCACCTAGGATGTTCAGGCCTCAGTTTCGAACCTTGATCACACCCAGTAATGAACCAAACCAAGATGCAAACCAGTTGCAAACTGTTCCCGAATCTGGCTAGTGTGGGGGCAACCTGGTTTCTTAGCACATAAAGCATAACTATGGTTAATTCAAGGAATATCTGTGACCCTAGTTTCTCTTGAGTTTTCAGCGTTACTCCTAGACAATTTTTTTTGGATGAACATTTTTTCTTTCGTTAATGTGCATCTCCTAGTTACTTTCTACCTATTTCACAAAGTTCAGCGAATCTCAAGCACAAAATCCAAATTTTGGTGAACTGTATACTTAAATATAAAGCTCGTTAAAATTTTCCTTGAGATCCATATAGGAAAAGTTGGGTATATTATTTTATTGAATAATATCTTCTGAAATTTTTAAGGTTCCTGGAAATAGTATTAAGGATTTCTGGGTTTCTTGTTTTCCTACTAAAGATTGTTGGATCCTCAATTTATCCATGCTAAGAGCAGAGGGCTGTCAAGCTGTGTCACTTCTACCTTTTCTGGCATGTGATCACTCTGTAGGTTCCAGTTTTTCCCACTTCCACGAGCTATGTCTGTGCAAAAAGGCCATGAATTTTGCTTTTCACATCTATTCAAATAAACAAAATGGGGAGTATTTCATTTGGTATTTATCTTTAAGGCTATTTTATCGTATTTATCTTTAAGGCTATTTAATCAATAATATTTGTTTAGGTCCAAGGGGTTTAGCTTGGTTGAAGCAATGAGTTCTCATTGTGGAGACCCTAGTTCGAATCCTAAGAGGGACATCTTTGTGGAATTCTAAGTAGTGACACTTGGTCTTCCATTGGTTGTATTTGTCTCATTGTAAAAGATGGATTCTAAGTTGTGATTCTTGATCTTCCAATTGTTGTTTCTAGTTTGGTTGCACGTAGGGAGCTTGAGGAAGCTTGTAAGTCTCACGTTGTTGCTTGGATGAGCACGAGGTTTGTAAACAATCTTCATTATAAAATAATATTTGATTTGGTATTTAAAACTTTTAATAATGTGTAAATTTTACAAATGTTAAATAATACTTTATATGAATTAAATTGTTATTAATAATTTAACATTTATTATAAATTTAATAGTCTTATATTAAATTTAAGTAAAATAAAATAAGTTAAATTGTCCTATTTTACAAAAAATCAGTTTAGATTGTAAATAATTTATATATAAATTTAACAAATTAAAAGTAATAAAATTAAATTTCTCAAATATAGTAATATTTAACATACTTATATAAATTTAATAAATATATTAAACTTAATGTAATATTGTTCAATTTTTAGAACTATCACATTAAAATATTTAATTGATTAATATTGTGTTATTAATTATGTTAATATTATTTTATTTTATTTTTATATCTAGTAAATTAAATTGTCATAATCTTAAACATAATAATTTTTGTAAGGAAAATTTAATATCAATATATTTTTCAAAATTTTTAACTTACTAAACTTCATTCGAATTTTTTTATTGCTGTCGGACTCGAATTTGAACTTGAACCTTGTGACTTAGCTTTCGACTTAAGTAGGGAAATCCTTTTCTACCTCTATTCTTTTGTTGTTATAATAGAGGTTTGGATCTTACAATGTTCACGATTTTTAATAGATATTAATTATTATTGTTACATCATAGTATTGCAATGCATTTTCTAGTCAACTTTTGTTTGTAGTTGGTTGTTGAGTCTCATCTTTGGATAGGTTGGTTGTGAAATGTTGTATTTTGTGATTATATTTATAATTTGTCTGCTATATGACATAAAATTATCTGCTTTGTTTACTCCTCACGACTATCACACATGGAAGGCATCTATGATAGACTTGTTTCAAAGCAAGGTGCTGAATAGACTCTAGAGTGACCATAGGAGCTAAGACTAACATATTGAAGGACACATGGAGGATTTAATGTCTCTATCGATGTGATGAGATCATGAGACACAAGGTCATATAGGCTTGAGCACTTTCAGATAAGTTGAAGTTTCATGTTTAGTAATTGGATAAGCCAATTCTTGCATGGAACAGCTTGTGGAATTATTCGGCAATATAAACGTACTCAGGGCTCTTTAGTTAGAGATTGTTCGTCTTCTTTAGATTGAGTGATTTCCAAGCCACTCAAGACTTCCTTGGTAATTTTAAGTTCTTACAAACTCATTTCCAAGGTTGTTGAATTGTGTGGAAAGATTAGCAAAATATTTTATGTATTTTGTCCAGTTGAAAGGATCTTAGTATTTGTCTTTGCCAACACTTATTTACAATAGATGTCTTATGTTGGGAATCAGAATAAGGGAGGATTTACAATGAGTTTAACTCACAGATAAATGAAGAAAGAAAAGAAGCAGTTTTATCTTATGTTGCATCCAATGATCTGACTACATTAAGGGTAAATGGCTTAAAATGCTCCCAAATTTGTTAACCAAAGAACTCTTGCATCCACTTCTTAGTGAAATTTGATTGAGGTACAAAATATCACTCTCAAACGCCCATTTGGAAAGTACTTAAGCATTCACTTTGAGAAAGATTTTGGGTACCACCAAACACGTTCCCTTATACAAACACATTGGAACACCTTATTTTTCTTTACAAACAAGTTCGGAAATAATTGTGGGTACCCATACCCCAGAATTAAAGTTAAAAGTACAAAAAATAACACATTTTCTTATGAAAAGTGATAGAGGAAGTTCCAAACAGAAGGATAATGTGGAATATCATGTAAATTATTAAATCAACTGGCCAAAATCATACATTGATGTGAAAAAGAGAATACTGTTGATATTTTGTAACATGTTTTAATAAAACATGATTTGACCAATAAGAAAGAATGCGCTTATTGAGTTTTGAACTCATGAGCTTTTAGAAGCCATTTTGTTGTCTTATTAAACTTTATAATTACAAACTGCAATGTACATCATATCAAGATGTATGAGGAATAAATTGAATTTCAAAAGTAATATCTGAAACTTGCAGAAACAAAGAAACATGTGCAAGGTTTATAATTATGTTTAGTGAGGCGCCTAACAGAGGCTGAGCTTTTTGCCATACAACATTTTTTCAAATGAAAAAATTCCACTGCCAAGTCACCTGTAGGTATGCCATTTGTAGCAATGAAATGGACAAATGATAGCAGAAGAGAATGTGTGGTGAAAAACAGTAAGAAAGAGAAAAGATCTTAAAAACAATTTGCCCTTTTACAATCTGTCTTCCGATTGCCCATGCATAAAAAGTGGAGGGACAAAGGAAACTTGTCACAGATTATCACCTTTCCGCACATCAGGCCCTCATGTCTTCAAAGCACTATATTAGAAAATTCACACAGCATACAGTGAAAAATGAAATCATCCCTCTTTGTCTCTTTATTGCCTCGCTATCCATTCTTCCTTCTACCTCTGCTCTGATTCCACTGTTGGGATTAGACCATGGGTAAGACTGCAAGTTTAACTTGCATATTCATAAATAAATAAAATCAATAATTTTTGTATATGTATTATGCAATGCTATAATTTACAGTCATGGGTAAATAGTATGGAATACCTCTCCAACCTGCCAATTACCAGAATTCATGCAGCCACCTACATCTTAGTGGAAATTGATGTATGTTTTTAATGTTAAAAATAATATAATGAACTGCTCTGGATTGTGGTGATAGATCCAACACCATGTGTAATTCATTTTGATTTCCTATATTTGAGAAATTTTGGAGCAAATCATGCTTATATGAATAGAGACAGTGCCATCCGAGGGCTCAAATTAATTGGGCTTTGGGAAGTGCAACATTCTGAGTACTACAAGAAAGGAAAGTCATTTTCCACAAGTTTGCAAGTAGTTGAAACAGAATAGAGATTTTTTCTCCCTTAAGACTTAAATCAAACGAAGATCAGTATGCATTGCTCAGATTATGAAAGGAGAGAAGAAGATTACCATGCATCTCTCTACTTATGACAAGGATTAATAGCTTTAATCATGTTGTAAGGTGGTGGCAATTTTCAAAGAGGATTGAAGAGGTGCAGGATTTAGATCGATAGTTTTTTTTATCCTGTTCTCCTTATGAGATGGGCCCTTTTTTCTGCTTGTTTTGATTAAGTAAAAACAAGTTTTGAAAGGAACTGAAACCTTTTACAAAGGATAAGAAAGATATATCAAGGAGGATCTTAATACAACTGTGGAAAACCACCCATTAAAAAAGAGGGACACACCAAAGTTCTCAACAAGAGGGCAAACAGCCCAATAAAGCCATAGACCATCAAGATTTACATTTTGGTCCAGTCTTTTGAGAACGTAAAGACATATCAAATGAAGGTTTCGAGGATTTGTCCTTTTTTCCTTTAACTGATGTCCAACCATCTTCCACCATCCCAGCAGCCCTCTGCCACTCCCTACTAACCCCCAAAACCCTTGCAGCAGGAGATGCACCAGCAGCAGTGTTCTGGACAGAGTCAACAGCAAAAAAAGGGACAGAGTCAACATTATGACCCAAAGCTGTCAAAGGGACAGCAGTCGAATCAACAGAGATATCAGCAGACGACGAGTCAAAAACAACATTCTGATTCAAATCCGTCGTAGGGACAGCATTCGAATCATCTGAAACAGCAACGGCATCCTCAACCAAATTGATATCAATATGAGAAGAGCTAACCAAACCATCCCCCTCCGTGGATACTTTCTGAATTGTATAGTGATCATCCGAAACCACCAACCACCAAGAAGGTGATTTCTTCAATCTAACCTTGTCAGAGGAGCATCGCGCAGCAAGATGGCCGGTCTTATGGCGTTTCCGACATCTGAAAGGAATACCCTCATAATCAAGAAGCTGGTTCCAAGAACCATTTGGAGAAGCCAACTGCAACAATGGTGGGAGCTCCTTGGAGGTATCCATCTCCACCAGGATGCGAGCATACATTGTCCTATAGACATTAGAAGAAACTGAATCAACCAATATGAAATCCCCAAGGGCATCTTGTATAGCCTCTTGGGCTTTTCTATAATTCCTTTTAGTCTTTTATTTTATTTTCCCTATTGCTTTAGATGTAATCCTTTGCTGGTTATTAGATAACTATTACTGCAGTTCTTTCCTTGGATGTTGTCCATATCACTTCCTAGTTGCATTGTAATTTGGACTTAGTTCCACATAAGTCTTTGTTGTTTATTTTCCCATTGCTTTAGATGTAAGCATGTCCTCTTTTGGTAGTTAGACTAATATAATTTTTGGGTTGTCCAATATTAGGATGTAGTTGTGGCTCAATTCAGACTGAGTTGCAAGGCATTTTGGATTGAGTTGCTAGTCAAATTGGACCAAATTGCAAGTCCCTTCCTTGAAAAGTGTTTATTTGATTGACCTGTGAGACAACTGAGGATTTTGACATTGTTGGTGCTACCACTTTTGCATGCCAAATATGGTTTTGGAGCTTATATTTGGTTGTGGCTTCTTTGCTTGACCTGTTTTTTATGTTAGACCACTTAAGGTTTGATACTATCAGCACTCACTTTTGGTGCCTTGACAATTGAATTGATTTTGGCATCTTGCTTTTCTTGGCATTTTCATTAGATCATATTTCCTCCAACATGAGCCATATCATACTTCCTTTTGCATCAACATTTGTATTGGCTCCTGAGTTTTCATCCTTTACCTTTTCCATAAGTAAAGGAAGTTGCAACTAAGCATAATGTACAGGTTCTCCTTTTTCTTCAGATCTTTAATGTAAATCTGAATTGGGAATTTTGGTACACATATTATCTTGAAGGATCTACACACTTCAGACCTATGATTAAAGTTCATTTACTTTTGCAATTTTTTTTTTTTGATTTGATTGATATAAAATGTAATTTGAATAATTTAACGAATACCCACAGCCACAGTTAAATATTAGTTCAATGGAAATCTGGAACCTCTAGGTTATGACCACAATGGCATCTGAGAACTCTAGACTAGCTTTTATTAGGAAGACCAGCCGGTTCCTTCAGGTTTTGATATTATTTGTGTAAATCTCAATAAGAGCTAAAAGCCCAAAAAAAAATGAATGATCTTCAAGAATCCAGTAAACCATTTCATACTAGATATTACCAGACAGCAGACAGAACTGACTCTAGCTAGCCACCAAAGTTTAGCATTTCACACTTTAAGATGAAAGCATATATAACGAAAGATTGTCAAGATATATGTCATACAATGATTTCACCTCAAAATTAACAGTTTTTAGTATAGGTTGAACCACCTTCAGCTAACACACACACACGCTCATAGAGATATGTATCTATGCATGCATGTTTAATATTTACATGGCTTTATTTATACTTAAAATTTCAGATAAAGGCAGTTATTACTAGAGATTGCCAAGAGATTATCATGATATGAGTATGGACATATATATAATAAATGCACATACATACATGTATACATATACTGTACAAAGAAGGAAGAATTACATGTTTTTTCTTTGAAATTTTGAATTTGAATCTATTGACAAATGCTTGTTGGATGATAGAATGTTCTTCAGACATTTCTAGTTTTACTTAGTGTATAACAATGCATATTCATTCATTTATTCCAATGATGTATAATTTCGTAACCAATCACATGCTTTTTATATTTTTAGTGAGGTTGTCATTATAATGGACTGTCTCACATATGGAAAATTGGGGCTTTAGATCAAATTTTGTTTTGTCATCAGGTCCGCTCCTTTGACTAGTTGCCTGGCATTGTGCTAGATACATATGGGAAATCAACTGTGTCTATTTTATGTCATTTGTTTTATCTCTATATATGTGTGTAAAATAGGGGTATATATTCCACTAATAGATAACTACAAAATTAAGCATCGCAATAAGCTTAATTCAAAAGTGGGTTCAGTTTTTGAATCTTTTGACTGTGTTCCTGTTTTGCTTATTTTCATTTATTTGAGCATGTTTTTGTTTTGTGCAGCTTTAAATGAAGCACTGAGGGAAAAAATACAAAGGCTGAAGATTGCGACTGGACAGTCACCAAATAATAAAGATGCTTTCAACATGGGGACAAATGCACATCTGCCTTTGAGTCCATCCTTTTTCCCATCTGCGCAACAATCACATCATTTCAATCAAATGCAGTCTATTCAGCATTCCCAATATGCTGTCAATAACCAGCCTCTAATGGGGCAGGGTCAGATGCATTCAATGTTTTCTCAACACGTTCCTGTAGGACACTTTCAAGGGCGTGTTGGGGGTCAAGGTGGGCCTTTAGTAGAATCAGACGTATCTTCTAATTCTGTTAGTGGCCCCGATAAGTCATCTGTTTAGATGGAGGGAACTTTCCAATGACAACCCCTATATCATTCACTCATTGAAGCTCATTTGGCTGTAATTAGTTTTCAGGTTTTGCTTTCATTTTAGAATTGTTATGCTGTACAGGCTGCATTATGCTTGTTACACCCAAATTCTTTGCATCCTTTTCTATCATTGAGAACATGGAAGTTTCCTTGTAAAAGTAGATGATTACTTTTTTGCTCCATTTGTCAAAAACATTGTTAATACATATGAACTCTCTGCATGCTAGGACAGACAATGGTAGAATCTCATGTTGACTGGGAGATGGGAAGATGTTTTGTTGTAATTCTATGGAATTCATTGATTCTACTGCAATTCTCATTCTGTAAGTCCAAAGTACTTTCTGTTGCATTGAAAAAATATCCGTGATGCCTTTGGACCGTGGGCTGAACTATCAATACCAATTTGGCCCTTCAAATTTCCATACCATTCCCTTGTTGTGCATGGTTCCCACAGGACATCTGTAATAGAATAATTAGTTGTGGTGATAAGCCAATTCTTTTAGAACAAACCAGACAACATTAATTGCTACTCTTCTGTTTTCTGCCAAACGGTATTGTTCCACAAGTCATCGAGTATGGTGGTCAATCAGCTTATTCTCTCTTATGGAATTCTCTTTGTTGTCAAGAAATGGTCGAGCTATATTTGCAGTCATTCTGTGGGCTGGTTGGACATATGATGGATAAGGCGCTGGAGTTCCAGTGTACAGAAGTGGAAACATCCAGGAGAGGCTTCTAGAAAATGAAATTGCTTATTCATTTGTCGGGACTGCTGCTTCTTGGTAGCTTTTATCCGTTTAATACTTTGATAGTGAGTAAATGGAGAAATGGAAAAAAGCTAAAATGGTGATGTGATATGATCACAGGTATGATGAATTTGGAAAGATTGTTAATATAATGGCAGATAGTCACACATGCTTTGGACAAATATTAGAATCTAAATATTTAAGTAGCATTTGTTAACTTATTTATTGTAAAGGAATAGCTCTTAGGAACTCGTAGCTTGAGATATATGTACAACAGTACAAATATCTACATAATTTAGCACTTAACTGTGCTAGCCAAACATTTCAGCTTAATTATTTCTTGACAGGCATGTAAATTATTATTGTACAAATTTAATATGCACTAGAATTATTTGTTGGAACATTGTATGGCTAGTAATAAGGTTCCAAATTTTTGAATCTTTTATACTGAATTTTTTTCACATCAAGTCTTCAAACACAAATAAGCACTCCGTTCGTAAATAGTAGAGTTCTTAGAAATAGGTTAGTCTCAGATGGTCTCATGTTGAGCCGACAATATGGTTAGAACCAACTGGGTTGTGGTTTTAAATAAAGGACATGCTAGGCAAATGCACACATATCACTTGCAATTGGAATAAGGAGTTGATAGAACATGTTAAAATGAAGCTTCACCTTGATGCCGAGGTCATTTTGATGCAGTGCTGTAGACAATTAGTAGTGGTCCATGCTTTCTTCAGAAGTAAACACAAGTTAGGTGTCTATTTACTAATTCAAATAGTAGTCTACATGGCCCATAATAAATAAGATTAAATGCATGCATGGAGAGTTGTCTGAATTTGACTTGAGTATTTCTACAAGAGCATAATTTATGGCAAACAAAAAAAAGTTGAGAATGGGTAGCAGGTAGACACGTTTGCAACTATTGGATATTATTGGTCCAAATGTTCGGATGAATTTGAGGGCATAATCATAAAGTTCATGCCACTCAAAAAGCAAACTTGTTATCTTATAAAGTAGCTAGGAAGTATATGAAGAGATGAGAATTCACAATCCCGAAGATATATGTACGGATAGATGGAACAAGCAACAGTATTGTCTTTAACTGGTCTTAAAAAATAAGGACATCAATTGAAGACATAATTAAGACAACAATAATGGATTGGAGCCTTGATTATTTCCAAAACCAAAATGTTAGAAGTTAAATTTTCCTTTGAGATCAAGCATAAAAGACTACGATACTAACTCATATGCAAACAATATCAGATTCAAGGCCTATTGGAGGTGATGAGAAGTGGGTAACTTCTTCCAAGGAGAGGAAAATAAAAGCTTCATACACAAGATTAAGATCTCGTCATATATTAGGATGTGGTTTGACTTTCCCTCCTCTCCATCACCCAATTATTTTGTCTTTGATTTCAATAGAAGACGTTTTTACCAACCTCCCTCTTAGTTGACTTCCAAACATTCCATCCCACTCGTTAAAAGTCTGCATTTTCCCTCCAATTCACCGTTTTCCAGTTCACAGTTGCTTTCCCTTCCACTAATGTTCCCATGAAGAAAATTGCACTTAAGGGGACTCGCATGAGTGAATTCTAGCAGCTAAGGAACTAACAATCAGCCCAGCACCTTTGAGTGATATTGTTCTTCCTTCTTGCCTTTCCAATTGCAAAAGAAGCGATAAAGAAAACACGACTGAAAAAGGTTCCTCAATCTTATATAATAACAAAAAATAATCATTTTGCCGAAGGTGAATGCGATCTAGGATGTTAACGTTTTAGCATTTTAGGTTTTACAAGCAAACTTGGGTGCACCATCAAGGCATGGTTATCTAAATCTAATGCAATTCTCTTAAAGCTAGTATCGTCAAAATCCATCATGAATTTAGAGAGACGATCAAAGGAAGCAACTAGATTAGCTTGTCGCATGATAAGGAGGCCTAACAATAAATCAACCGACTTTAATTAAGTATATAATGAAGTTATGAAAGCCTCTCTTCTTTGGTACATAAAAAAGGTATAGCTATGATAGTGCATAAGATGCTAGAAGAATAAAGCGATGATAGCGCATAAGATGCTAGGTGGTGCACCTATTTATGGAGGCTACTAAGTGCATGTCAACAAGTGAAACTTATTAGTATTGCAGAGGCACTAATATCTAAATAATAGTAAACACACAAGTGAAACTTATTAGTATTGCTGAGGCACTAAATATCTAAATAATAGTAAACACACAAGAATAATGTATTAACTAGTTAAATGTATATCTTGTTGATTCAACTGCAAAACATTCCAGAACATAAAAGAAAAAGCCTACTATACGATGCCAAGCATTATATCTATTTATGGAGGCTATTAAGTGTATGTCAATGAGTAAACCTTATTAGTACTGGAGAGGCACTAAATGTCTAAATAATAGTAAACACAAAAGAATAATATCTCTCACTAACTAATAGTATATCTTGTTGATTCAAGTGCAAAACCTTTTTATAAAACACCAAAGAAAAAGCCTATCATATGATGCTGAACATTGCATTGTCTTTATATCCTCTATTGCTTGCTCCTCCTATGCTGATTAGATGGTTGAGAATGACGTGACAGAGGCAAGAAATGAATATCATAGGTTTGTGAGACATGATTTTGCTAAAAATAACATGGACATTGTTAAGCATATTTTTATGTCGACATGGAATATAGGGTTGAATTTCTATTAGGAAATTTATTATTGAGCGCAATGATGTCTCGACTATAGATTATTTTTGGTATGAAAGATTAAAGAGTGAACAATACACATAATACTGATATTTATCATTAGGGTATTTAGTAGATTAAAAGAGTTTCAAAAAACAACAAAATAAATTCTTCCAACAATGTAACAAAAAATAAGTTCTTCCAACAATGTATACAAAATATTGTAAAAAGGCATCAAAGCATCAAAGGTTTTTGTTGTCACTCTGAGTTTCAACTTAATTGGAATCTCGTTTGATAGATGCAATGACATTTGCATTGGACTTTACCTCTTCATGTATGAGATTGATGGCCTCTTACTGAGGAAGCAAGTTTTGCGCCTCTTGTTAGGCCTATGTATGTATTTTTCAATAGGATCCGTCTTGTAATACTTTTCAAACTCCAATAGACCTTGGAGGAAGGGTTGATACTCTTATTTGTCATTAGCCTATGTTTGTTTATAGAGAATCTTAGATGCATTGACAATCACCAAGTCTTCTTGTAAATTCTCAAACTTTATCTTAGAGATCTTCAAAGTGATTGTTATCTACAATAATGTTGTAAAAAGAGAGTTTCTAATAAACACAATAAGTGCTCTATTCTTACCTTGAAACATCTCTCCATTTCTTAAAGCCTAGATTTGCTAGAGCATCGAACTAGAAAGTAAAAACTAAAAATTAATCAACATTTTGAAAATGATTTTTATCTTGCCAACTAAGCCACCTCTCTAGTTAGTATACTATTGATATTCTTACGATGAAAATCACAACTCTTGCTATATTTCTCTAGCAACAATGCAATTAACAATAGGGACAAGTGCTAATTGACATCGAGAGAAGGTTTGCTACTCACAATGTTGCTCAACTTCTCACTCAAAGGTGATTTCCAACTCTCTATTGTTTAGTTCGTAGGTTCCTACTTTTAGGCTTCAACTTATGGATGCTTGTGTTGTCGACCATGCTCGATGCATTGGAACTAAACAATCCGCTAGGCTTGCATTTCTTGTAGCTATTTATGTTGATGTGTTTCTCAGTTTGCCTTGTCATGCCATCATGAGGGGTGATGTTCCCCTTCTTGGCTTGTCTTGTGTGGCTTTGGATGGTACTAATGTTGCCTTTTTGGTGTCCATTGCAGATGTTACTAGGGCATCTTCCTTGCATGCAATGTTGGTGATGCAGGAGCATCTTGGGTTTGAAGCATTCTTGTATCAACTACACATATTCAATGTTCAACTTTCTAGTTTGCAAGTTTTTCCAGTTTGATGGATCATTTCAGCAATCCTTATTTTGTTCAAGTCAACATTTGTGATGATTAGAGTATGATCTAGACCTAGTATGGTTCTTATGCCTAGGTTCATAACTATTTTGGTTCTATGTTGCTCAAGTTGTGATATATTTTCTCTTGGGTAGTGTGCTCTTGCCAGTTTTTATAACCATTGAAAGATTTCAATCTTGCGATGGAAATCTACAATCATGGAGCTTTGACTACACATTCAACTATATTCTCGCATTGTGTGAGGACCTGAATATGGAATTGCGAACCTTCAACCATGTTATGTCACTTGTTCCTTATGATTTGAGACTAGACCTATTTGTTGTAATAATACATTTCCTTTTCTTGGCGAATGGTTTGGATCTTGAGGTGAACTTGTGTGTCACGATGCCTATATATTGTAATGTAATGATCTTAGGGGGTATCGATTCCTGAATAAAGATTTTAGTACTCTAAAATTGGATCAAAGGTCTCCGACAGAAGATTAGAAGCAAGCAGACATGTATGATCCTAACATGTAAGAAGGCCAATTGCCAAACCTTTGTACATTTGGATTTCTATGAATTTATGCTAATCTTGCTTGGTTCTCTCCAAATAATTATTCTCTATTTTTTTTTACTATTGTCGTAGATTGGATTGATCTCCTTGAGGTCTCTCCAACTGGGGACTGCGTCAAGTGGTATCAAAGTGAAGTTTGTGTTCTATGTGAACTTGCTGGGGAATCCAAAGTCGCAAAGCCTTAAATGAGTTTGATTTTAGGGTGGCAAAGTTGAGATTTCACCTATGATTGTAGAGGGCTACGAGCATGGTTGTAGGGAGGAGAGATGTAGACTCAACAGTGGATATGTTAAGGCAAATTTTAGCTAGACTTGAAGTTGTAGAAACTACTCAAAGAAGAGGAAGTCCTATTGATGATTTGAGTGATGATGAAATTGAGGAAGCTATTGTAGTAAACGATGAATTTGTCCTTGAATAAGGGGATGAAACATTTCTAAGAGCCCTGACTAGAGTTAATGTAAGACCACATCTCAATTTACCAGATTGTGATGGTAAGTTAGATTCAAATGAATTGCTTGATTGAATTACTAAGATTGAAAAATATTTCGAATATGAAAGTACAAATGTAGATAAGAAGGTAAAAATTGCTAGAAAAAAATAAAAAGGACACACATCATTATAGTGGAGCTAATAGACAAAGTAGAGGAAAAGAAAATACTGTATTGGGCTAAAATGGTGAATAAGATGAAAGGAAACTTGTTTGCCGGTGATTATGATGCCAGTTTGTTAAGGAAGATCCAAAATGATAAGCAAAATGACTCTTCCATAAAAGTGTATACTAAATATTTCTATAGGTTGGATATCAGGGCTAGACATATGGATGATGAGGTGCAAAGAATTATAAGATACCATAATGGATTAAGGTCATCTATTCATGATGAACTTAGTTTGGTTAAGATGCAAAGTATTGAGGAAGCTTATCAATTTACCCTAAAGTTTGAGAATAATTGAACAAAAGGTAGGAATATAGACAAAGAGGAAGGGACGACATATTCCAAAGGGGCATAACAATTATTGGAGGAGGACGATGTTATTCATATCCAAATAAAGTAATATCATAATGTAAATAAGAGAATTCGTACTGAGCAAGTGGAGGATGTTACAATTGAGGTAATGGCTATATAATGGCTACAGAAGAGAGGAGTTTGTTTGAAGGCACTTGTTTCAAATGTGGAGGACGACATAGAGCATTTGAGTGTACAAATGGAAATTCAAGCAAGAAGGCTAGTAGCAATAAGAGTTATATATTATGGATAAATAATCACCAAAACCTTTGAATCAACCACAAGATGGAGAAACCTTGATGATTAGGAGAGCATTGCGTAATAAGGAATGTAACTAAGAGCTAACAATGAGGAAGGGTTTGCAAAAAATGAGGCAAAGTTGTAGGAAAGTGTTGCAAGGTCATCATCTTTATGACACATGTAATTGTTAGAAATAGGAAATACTAAGCTTGGGGGGGCGGGGGGTGTTGTTGAATCAGTATTCCACAAATGTTTGTCCAAGTATGGATATCTTTTACAACCTGAAAACATGCATATGTGATTATACTAAGAAGTAAACATAGCAATAACATGATGCAACTTATAACCCCATTATTTGTAAACTAGGGAAACTTTGGCCAAGGGAAAATCCCAGTGGGGATGGTACCCACAAAATGAACCACCAATTAAAAGTATCTCGTTAAAGAAATTCACCATGTTAGGAGCCTATTACACCTGTACAATGTCTTGGTCCTTGTTAGAAGCCTCAACCCTATTAGGAGTTGTCATTACAATTACAAAATATAAGCAAGATGATCCCACTACCCAAGCATGCAATTGTAATGATAAATGTTTTACACAAAAGGAATACATACATAAACCTTTTGACAATGCTGATATCTATTTTTTCCTTTGTAGCTCTTTGTACACAACTTTTCATATATTGGTCTTTCTCTACTCTAACATCAAGTTTGTATCATAATACAAGTACATAAGAATGTCCAAAGACATCGCCAAGTCATCACACAACTTCACATCCAAAACTCTGTCCTTTATACCAAGTTATTATGTCATGTCGGCCTCCATGTCTTCACACATGCCCAAAAATCAAAACTAACTCTTTCCCACTTAGGGTTAACATCTGGGATGTCATCCCTAATTAGTTAAACAAAAGAATTCCTTCACTTAAATTATCAATATCCTTAACTTTGTCCTGTTCTGCTTGTGAAAACCTATGATTGTTAAACCTTTAATATCCTGGCCCGTACTACTCATAATGACTCGCACACATAGGTGCAAAATCTTGACATTACTTTTGCTCTAGGTAACTACACACGTGCCAAATCTGCATTTGTGAAGTGCGTAAACTAAAAAGGTGTTTGTGTTGACAGATAAACTCTGTGAGACTTATACAATTTTTTAAGTCTTCAAGCCAAAACCGTGTCTTCATAACATGCTGACTTAATATGAATGATATGTTTCCATAAATGAAAACATCAATACATTCCTATACTCTTATCCAAATTTCCAGCAATCTCCCCCTTTGGCATTGATAGCAACATATGAAAGAATTGGCTAAGTCCCAGAAATTGCAAAATTTCAAAATTGGGGATCACTTCTTATATATGCCATCTTTACACTATACATTATACATACTCATAATCCCCTTAGTATATAATCTGCATTATATCTCCTCATATAAAATTTTCCATACATTATAATCACCCGTTGACATCAATGACAAGGTGAGTCAAAAATTAATTACAAGCCAAAATTTTGATATTACCTCTATGCTGATAAATTATTTAGCAATATGATACAATCAACAAAACTTCTCTTCAAACTAATCAAACATTTGTTCCATGCATCTTTGACTGAATTTGACATAGTGAGGAGTGCAGACAATCCATAAGATGCCAATTTTGTAGCTTGAAAGTCTAGATAAGCAAAATGTTCATATGATACTTTGGCCTTCGGACAATCATCAAGTTGTTTATGTACTGGATCGATCTTCAATGATAAATGTTCTCTTAAATAAGGAAAATCTTTGTAATATCTTCTCCTTGGATTCCTCTAATAATTTGCGCTCATCACAAATCTTACTGATTCTTTTCTCCAATTCAATGACTTGAGCATATGCATTCCTTATTTGATTTCCCACATTCTACAATTCATCTTCTTTCTCTTTGATATTAGTGGCAAACGTTTGAATATAGTTATGTGACAAAGCACATTTCTCATATAGTTCTTTACCTTGATGTACAAATGATCTCAACTCTTTAACATGTGTACAAGTTGTTATCTTTGAAATTCTTGCATACTTTGCTAAAAATATTTGCATCATGTTCAACTTGGGCTTTAACTATAGTAACTTCTACCAAAGCCTTGAAATGATTATCAAATTCTTCCAATACTTTGGTTGCATTCTTTTGTAGATTATTCTCACTACTCTGAATGTTTATTGAACTTTCTATTTTTCCTGTCATTTTCTCAAGAATATCTTGATTGCTT
The DNA here is from genome assembly GCA_028749045.1 of Cupressus sempervirens. Lineage (NCBI taxonomy): Eukaryota > Viridiplantae > Streptophyta > Pinopsida > Cupressales > Cupressaceae > Cupressus > Cupressus sempervirens. The sequence continues at coordinate 400,942,548 of CM053786.1, forward strand.
TTTATTCACTTATGCTTGTTAATGATCCTACTAGCAACCAATGGTGATAACTGGCTAAGCATCTCAATTTCAAGGTCTTCTACTATTGCCAATGGTGTACTACTCATCATACTAGCTATCAAAGATTCTAATGGGGACTTTGATGAACTAGGTTCTTCTTTACCTGTATCCTTGGTTGGAGTAACCAATTGTTCTACAATTGTCTGACTATCATCCTTTGTTTTCTGTAGGGGCTGATCATCAATAGTGTCCTTTTGCTGACTTGATTCATCTGCCTACTGACTGGCAATGTTTTCCTTCTCTATCTTAGTGTGTCTTAGCCAAGGTGTAAAATGAGATGTTTCTTGCACTATAATTCCCCAATCAATTTGAATCTTTGGATCTATATTCTTGAGAACTTCAGCGAATGTGGCCAAATCTTTTGATTTCTCTTTGTTAACTTTCTTCTCCTCATCATCAAAACTTGGATAGTTAACCAAATTCTCCATGGAAAAATTGTCAACAATATCACCTTGATCCTTAATGGATCCTTTGTCTCATCCACTGTTATGTGTGTGCTATCAATATTCATTGTTTCATCATTAATGGTGATTTGTGGAGTTTCAAAAACCATTGCTTCAATGTTTACTTCGGCCTCTCTATTAACTTCTTCTACAATGACTTTTTCTATGTCTAAAGTGTTAAGAGATGCTCCCTCGATCATCATGCCTCCTTCCTCTTTACTAGCCTTAGGTTCATCTAAAATTATTTTGTCTTCTATAGTCTTCTTTGTTGCAGTCATACGTATGTCTTTATCTGATGTCCTAGATGGTTCTGTAGTAGATGAAGATGTCACAATTTATTTTCTAGCCTCTTTTATATAGGCTTTTTTACTGGCTCAAACAAGATTTGATCAATAAGAATTTTAGTGTCCTAAATCACTTCTTTTTTCCTCCCATGATTTTATCACTCTCATATTATTACACACATGTATCATTATTTCCATTTATGTATTTTTCTTCACATTGTAGTATCTTCTTATGATATCTTCTCTTAAAGTCTTTTATTCTTTCTTTATCCTCAACCTGTATTCAATCTATCATAATATTCTTTGGGTAGTTCACCATGGATTGTGAGAAGGGGTTTCTTAACTTTGTTCATGTATTGAATTATTGTCACTTTGAAACTTATGTGCTTATATACAAGGTATCTATCATAAATATTGCTTGAGCTTCTTAAGATTTTCTTCATTTAATATAGAATCATTTAGATTCTCAATTCTTGGTTTCCATGAAGCTTTCTTCTTACTGCTCCCTTCTTCTTCTTTTTGCTGGGGTTGAACTTTAGGAGTAGCAATTTGTCCTCTCATCCCTATTCCTTCATATGTAGCATAACATTTTGTGTCTTTCTAGGTTCAGTAGCCATGTCTTTCATTCTTTTAGGCTTGGGGGCTTCTATTGGTTCTTGTTTCACTTCTACTAACCTTGTTGACCTTTTTGAAATGGTAGGTGTAAATGATTGAATGTGTGTTATGCTGACATCTTCCTCTTCCGTAGGGTGATCTAGAACATCTCCAGGTGCTGAGACAAATTGAGGTGCAGTTGTAGGAGAAAAGTTGGGGCCTTCAATTGACAAAGGTGGAACAAATAGGATGTCTTTGTGACCAATCTATTTCATTCTAGATATAGTCTTCTTTACAACAAAAAACTCTTGTGCGGTCATTTGTGCTTCTTCCAGGATTTTCTAATGCTATTTTTCTTAAGATTTTAAAGAATAAACTACTTAGATGGAAAATGATTTGTTTGCAACTATTATTGACTTCAACTTGTTTTTAGGTGTGTCAGTTGTCTTCTTTGCTACCCAAATTTGTGTGCTTGCTGGTGTCTTGGCTTTAACCAATGTTTCATTGAAGTTTTCTACATGCTATTTCAAATTCTCCTTTTATCTATCATTGCTATTTTTATTCCTTTTGACATTATTTACATCCCTTTTAATGTTAGGTGTTTTTGGACTATGTGATCTTATATTGTTTGACATTCTTATATTGCTCATCCTACAAATTTTTTCTATATATCCCATGTTGTTACAAATTTGACATGCTATCATATTATTTTCATATCTAGGTCATGGCAGTCTCATCTATAATCTGCAATCTCTAGCAATATGTCCAAAGTTGTTGCACTTATGACACATGATTCCATTTCTTATGATATTAATTGCACTAGTAGATCTACTAGTTGTAGGGTTAGTATCTTAATACATATTATTATTAAATCTAGGTTTCCTACATTTACTAGCTCCATGCCCACAAGGATAAAAATTAGAACAATAACCATAAATAGGGTTAGTATACTTACCTTTAGTTTTTCTTCATGTGACCAACTTCATTGTATGTAAAAAAATTTCCAATAAATTTTCTTCTTACTTTTTTAGGTTGTTCACATTGTTTAGGTCTTTTCATATTTCTCAAGTTCTTCTTTGGTCAGATCTCCTTGTAGATGTTCAAGTTGTTGGATCACAAGATCTAGTTCCTTAGTATTTTCTAATCTCTTAGATGATTCTCCTTTACAGTAACCAATACTGGTCTTATTTTAACTAGGTCTTCATGCCATGGTCTACTCATCAATATTTTCAGTGTTTGAATACAATTTCTCAAGATTTCACTTTGTTTGTGTAAGTTCTCCTTTTACAATAACATTATACTTCTCATGTTTTGTATATTCCAACTTTGTAGTCTCAAGTTCAAATGTCACCTTTGCAAGTTTGGATTTTAGTTTGCATTCTCAAATTTCAAATCTAATTGACTTTTCTTTTCATATTCCATCAAACTCATCTTAAGATTGGTAATCTCAAGTTCATTCTTCAAGATCTCATTTTCTTTCTTAAGTTTAGAAATTGCATCACTATCCTTAATCTAATCATTAGACAAATTCTTCTTGGAATTAGTGGATTCAATCTTCTCTTTCAACTTTTGAATGGTATCTTTTCCTCTTTGCATTTCTTCTTTATAGTGTCACTTTCTTTAGTGATTGCATGAAGTTCATCAAGAGCTTCTTCTAGATTCTTCTGCAACTGATCTAAATCGATAGTGATCTTATTCAATTTGTTAGGCCTCATGTGAGTAACTAAGCTCTAATACCAATTCTTAGAAATAGGAAATATAGAGAGGGTGGGAGGAGGGGGTCGGGGGTGAGGGTGGGGGAGAGGGGGGTTTGAACCTATATTCAATAATTTTTTTCCTAACTATGGATATCTCTTCCAACCTTAAAACACACATATGTAATTATAATGAAAAGTAAACATAGCAATATCACAATGAAACTCATAACACCATTATTTGTTAACTAGGGAAACATTGGCCAAGAGAAAACCCCTATGGGGATGATAACCACAAAATGATACACTTATCAAAAATATCTTGTGAAAGATATTGACCCTATAAGGCGTCTATTACATCTATATAGTGTCTCAGTCCTTGTAGAGTACTAGGCCTTGTTAGAAGCCTCAACCTTGTTAGGAGTTGTTATTACAATTACAAAATGTATGCAAGATGAGCCCACTTCCCAAACATGCAATTACAATGGGATATGTTGTACACAAAAGGAATACGTACATAAACCTTTTGACAATGCTGATATCTACAATATCTAATTTTTCCTTTGTGTCTCTCTATACACAACTTCACATAATGATCTTTCTCTAATATAACATCAAGCTCACATCATAATACAAGTGCATAATAATGTCCAAAAACACCACAAAGTCATCACACAATTTCACATCCAAAATTCTGTTGTTTATACAAAGTCATTCTCTCTTATCAGCCATGATGTCTTCACAGGTGTCCCAAAATGAAAAACTAACTCTTGCCCACTTAGGGTTAACATTTAGGATGTCGTCCCTAATTAGTTAAGTAATTGATTTGGAAAACAAAACAATTCCTTAAGCTATCAATTTCCTTAACTCTATCTTGTTCTTCTTGTGCAAACTTGTGATTGTTAAACCTTTAATATCTTCATCCGTACTCCTCATAATGAATTACACACATAGATACAAAATCTTGACACTTTATACTTCTTCCAGGTAATTTTACACTTTCCAAAACTTCATCTGTGAAGTGAACCAACCAAAAAGGTGTCTGTGATGACATATAAACTCTGTAAATACTTAGATAATTTTATAGGTCTTCAAGCCAAAACTATTTCGTCATAACATGTTGACTTGATATGTATGATATGTTTCCATAAATGACAACCTCAATTCAATGCACATAGCTAACATACTCTTTAAGGAAGATATAAGGTTGCATGGCTTAACATAGAGTATTGTTTTAGACAGAGATAATAACTTTGTTGAGTATTTCTAGAAGATAGTTTGAAAAATGATGAATAATGATTTGAATTTTGATTCTACATTTCATCACCATATTGATGAAAAATGAAGTTGTCAACAAAATTTTGGGTAGCTTATTTTGGGACAAATCTAGGTAATTTGGATCTCATGTTGGCAAAAGAAGATTTTGCATTTAATAATTAACTGAATAGGAGTACTAGGAAGACAACTTTGAAAATATTATCTAGATGGATTAAAAAATTAAGGAATAGTACTCAAGAGGAGAAGATAAGTGCTAAAGAAGTTTATGACAATTTTATGAAGACTTTGCATGATGAAATGAAGTATAACTTTGAGCATATTAATAAGCAATATAAGGATACAACTAAGAGAACTAGGAGACATCCAGACGGGGACAAGGTTATGAATTATTTCAAGAAGTAAAAATTTCTTGTTGGAACATATAGTAGTTAAAGATGATGAAATTTGGAACTTGAGGAATCTCAAGGAAGTTTGATAGTGATAATGCTTGTCAGTTCATGATAATGAATCATTTGATTGGTTTATCAAATTTGCATTGTTTAAAGAGATGATACCCAAGATTAATAAAGATTACTATGTAGGTGAGTGAATATCATGTTCCAAAAGATTTGGTTTACAAGAAGGTATGTTTTAGATTGATTGAACAAAGTTCAGGAAGAAAAAGGAAAAACAAGTTGGATGTTACATTTGATCATGATGTGGGAATATATGGGCTATTCATGGTAGATATTTTGAGTTGGTAGGATAGTTGATGGTGTGAAAGTGATGTGGAAGAAAATAAAATTTAATGATTGATTATATATTGAAGAGTGATGAAATGTTTTGGAATTGTATTTTTTAATTGGAAGAAGTAAAAAGAACACGTGTGATGTTAGTTTGATGTACTATACTTGAAGGTAGGTTTTTGTTGGATTGTTTGATCTAGCTATTATGCTGTGGTATTCAACTTGAAAATGATAGGACTAAGAACATGCAATACTATAAGATTGTGTTTGATAATAGGTTCATTTGATTAGGATATTGGATATTACTTAGCACAAAGAATCTCTCATGATCTTTAATAATTACCTATCTACATGATAACCCTTTGAATCAATCCTAGTGACATCATATATTGTGAGATATGGAGTCCTATGATTTGATTATTATTGATGAAATAAATATCAACTAGACATGCATTCAGATAGAATCCTTATGTTCTTATGGAATAAAATCTTAGCAGTTTAGGCATATTTTTACTTTATGATGCCCACCCTCATGGAACTATCATGTGACTAGAATTACATAAGAATTCTTTGTTCTTGATTTAGTATCATACTTTTGATCATGATTTATATTATTTTTTCAGAACATGGTTTTAATACATTATTTATATGAATGTTACACTATGAATATGATTTCTTTTCATTCATGATTATGATTTTGGTTTTAACCTAACCTAATAATCTATCATGTATTATGTATATTCTCTTCTTGGCATGGTTGTCAAATGAAAAGAGGTAGTTGTAGTCACTCCTGTAGTATATCTATATGATGTTGCTCTTCTCCTTTATTTCTTGTACTAGACATTGAATCCACCAAGCTACATAGGTTTAAGCATGCCGTAAAATTCTTGAATAGTTTTTAATTTGAAGATGGTACTATGATCCACATAGGTAGCTTAATGTCCTTAGAATTATGATAGGAAATTAGTCACCATTTTTGGGGATTATGGTTATGATCTATCTGAGGATTCAATCAATGGGTTCAAGTGTAAAAAATTAAGTTGTTTTGATCTTGATATAAACTCAAATTTTGTAGTATTTTCCTATGGTATTTGTGTGGAAAATTTAAATGAGCATATATGGGTGCATACACATATGTTTTTATAAATATACATATTGGCATAATTAGTGTATTTAATTTTGTGTGTTTGTAAATTGTATGTAAGCAATTAATTAGTACACTTAAAAATTTAAAAGAAATTTAATAGAATAAAAAAATAAAAGGGTAAAATAAAAAAGATTAAGTATTTAAAAGAGAAGTAAAATATAATACCTAATTAAGCTCTAGTTGGGACATAAAATCTTTGCAAAAATTTTGAAATCTTTGAAATCTCCCTAATATACAAAGGATTCAAGAGAAAAATGTATAAGTAATTTATGTGTTACCCATGTGGAAGAATATGAGACCTAAAAATAAATGAAATGACATGCATAAAAACACTAGAGAATGTACTTACATTATTTTTGGACCATTTATCCATTATATACTCCTAAAAAAGCCTTAATATACCTCTAACCTGCCTTAAATACCTGTAAAATGGTAGTTAATTACATAAACTAAGGCAACTTCGTGATTGAAATTTTTATTTATTTAAAAGGGTGGTATCCTTTCACCTAAATGGGTATGAAAACTATTCAACCACATATATATGTGGTATAAAAAATAAGTATAAAGGGGGAACAAAAAGTCCTTCGTTCTTTTGAAGTAATGGCTTGTGTTGATAATTCAAAAAAGGATAGTTTATTAACTTACATTTAACAAAGCTATGAACTTTAAAGCCATCATAGACTAATTTAAATTTAACAATCCAATGTATATCTTCACACATAAATATGTTTGATAATGTTGCTTTAGTAGCAATGTAAAGGAACCTATGAGGACTTAGGTTGGTTAGTAATCTCACATTTGAGTTTTATAAACAAGTGTTTGTTTGTATTTTATAAATAATGTATATCTCATAGAAAAAAAAGATACTTGCACTTTTAATTGTTAGATGGATTGGTCTCTTGGGTTCCCTTGGTGTGGTATTACACAATTGAAGATGTTGGTCATGTGGTGACAGATAATGATGGATTAGGGTTTTATAACAAGTTTTAGTTAGATATTGTTACATTTTCAGGGGTAAATTATTTAGGATCAAGGTTACCTATTGATACAAATTATATGTATATGGTAGAGAGCTATTTTGAAAAAAGGAGAGTTGAAGAAGAGTTAATAGTTGAAGGCGAAATGATCAACAAGAGGTGTGCAGTCATGTTGATAACTTAATGGTTAATGGAGATAGTATTCAATGAGATGAAAATGATATGTACATGAAAATGTTATGTGTTGTTCTTAGATAATTTCACCTAGTTAATTCTAATAGGTCAAAAAGGTAAAATGCTCTAACAAGATCACTTTTAACAGGGTGAGCAAGATCTTTAGTAGTATTTGAAGTTGATTCCTTTAATATGCTAGCTCATTCATTTAAGTTATAAATCATCCAACAAGTTTACTCCTAATAGTATAAATCCCTTAATAGTGCTAGAAGAAAATCCATTAACTGGGTGATTCTTAACATGGTCTATTCTGAATTGGACATTATTGTAAGATCCTCATAGGGATAAGCTTTTAACTGGGCCAATTTTAGAAGAGGCTAGAATAATTGTGGGCATTGATTCCTATTGCAGGTTTTCTTCCTAACCAAGGATTTCCTATATAAGAATCTCTTTATTATTGTATTATTTGTGTGGATGGTTTTATGTGTTTTCTTATCATTAAGTTTCACAAGTTAACATACATGGATGAATTTATGATTTAATGATAAGATCATTATTGGTTAATCAATTTTGTTGGAGTAATAATATATTCTTATCAACTATAGTTTTATTAAGCTAATTATTAGGCATATAATAAATAATTATTTTATTAATTATTATCATGCAATCTAGGATATTTTCCCTTTAGGGGTTTTTACCTTTTTCAGTTTATAAGGATGATAATTATAAATCTATTTATCTCTCTTAATGCATTTTACTCTTTGAGAGAAATTGGTTTGGCCTCCATTCTTCTCTTGTGACAATATTTTGCATGTAGGTTGCTTGGGTTTAGAAGATTTTTATTTCTAAAATCTAACATGGCCTCCAAGGTGCACACACAAAATGTAGCTTTGTCATGTGGATATAGGGGAGGGCCTATCTCCAATAAATAACTGCAGTTCTCTTCTTGTACACACAATGTACACATATACTTTTTGCTTTGATTTTTTTTAAAACAAAGAAAATAAAAACAACACTTAATGAAACTTTTGTGATAACTTTTTTATAAATGTAAAAATATGGCTACCTTAGAGTGCATGGTACAAGTATGGGAATTTTTTTTTTTTCCTTAGAAGTTAATGTTGTCCAACCTACACATATTTTATATGAAAACATGGGTTTTGGGCACTCTAAGCTCGACGGTGATATCCATTTGGGCTTAAGGTGACTCAAGATGAAGGCCCCCTAGATTCAATACAATATTTTTTTGAAAACTGAAACCTTCAAAAGCCCCAAAAATATTCAAGATCAAGATCAAGAAGCAATAGATTAGGCTCTGATATCATGTTATTTATGATCATGCTTTTTTTCCTATCTTTTGGAAATTGACTAGTTTGGAGGCTTCTACATTCCTTCACTAGTCTTTCAACATTATTTCCATCTCTTTTTGGAATAAGGATTTTCCCATGTGGTTTTCTCTATTTATCCTCTTCACAATGATTTGGTTGTGATTGTGTACCTCATTAGGCCTTGTTGCCAGGACCCAAATTTGATTTTATTAGTAGTTTCTAGGTTTTTAGCTATTCCCTAAGTTTATCTTTGAGGAGGATGTTAGAGAAATAAGATATTTTTATTAACTTTAGTTTTCTTAATCTAAAAATTAGACATATAATATTTAATTATTTTCTTGATTATTATCATGCAACCTAGGATATTTTTACCTTTTAAGGTTTTAACTTTATCCTTTTATAAAGATGGTAATTGTAAATATATTTATTCCCTCAATGCATTTTACTCTTTGAGAGAAATTTGTCTGGCCTCCATTCTTCTCTTGTGACAAGCTTTTGCATGCAAGTTTCTTGGGTTTAGAAGACTTGTATTTCCCAATTATAACAAGTTTGATAAGGTTTTGGTTTATATTTTTAAGATTGGTTAAATTGGTAATTGCTGATTCACCCCCCTCTCACTAATATAGGACCTTAGATATATTAATACATGTGTAGACCTATATCTTGATTCACACAACATTATGTTATTATTTGTTCAACCTTTCATCTTATATTTGTGGTCAGTTCTATTTGTGTAACACATTTACCAATCATCAAAATGTGTAATTTTTCTAAGTTGTTGTATATTTCATGATGGATATATATGTAATATCCTTGACATATCAAGTAGATAGAATGAGATAGGAAGATCTAGAGGTTAAGCTTGTGTGCATAGTTGGATCTCACATTAGATCAAGTGATAAGGAAACAACTTGATAGAAAAATGAACAAAAACAAAAAAAAAAGGAAATTTGATTATTCAAAATAAGAAGCTAATACATGAATTATAGTTAAAATAGAACCAACTACATGCCTTTTGGGTTACAATATTATTAGATTTTGGAGAAAAAACCCTTCTCATAGTACCTTCTCCTAAACTCCACAAAAAACTACCTTTACCTCAAGGATGAGCCTTAAATAGCCTATGTTAGGTTTAGGGTTAGGATAAAATTTACATTTTGACATTTGGTGGCCGATACCAAAATAGATATTCTAGAATTTAAATTAGAAGTTGGTGAAAAAATAGAAGGTTCTAGAAAAAGTAGTCCAACTTTCAGAAGGTATAACTTTTGATCCAAGACACTGGTTGACAAACTATTTGCATTTCTAGAAAGCTCTCTAAGCTCTATATATGCCTATTGATCACCTTTAGACATGCCTCAATTTTTGGGGTCATACAAGGCCATTTAGTGCCTCAAATATGACTCTGAAGCACTTCTAGGAGGTCTCTAAGCAACTTAAAAGTGCAATAACTTTGAAAATGTGAATCCTTTTGACCCGATTCTTTTTTTGGAGCACTTGAACTTTCAACTACAACCTTCCATCCAACATGCATCCTCTATCCAATTTTATGGCTCACCAACAAAATAATCTATTTCTTGAATTTGTACATTTCTCAAGGTGTTTTGAACTACCAACCCAAAAAGTAACAATAGATTTGGAGAGTTGGATTCTTTATTTTACTGAAATGGGTATCTATAAATGCAAATACATCGAACATAAACTATCTCTAAACATATTTTGGGTGATATAGGTTTGACCTTACATCACTGAATACTCCTGCATCATCTTGTTTGTAATTGAAGTCTTTAATTCGGTAGGCCTATTTCTCAACATTTTTGTAGTACAATTTCCACTAGATCTACATATAATCAATTGAATGCCTTTCATATATCCTTAGTTTTGCAATTTTTCCTTCCCTATGTTTACTCTTGTTTTTTGATTGGACATCTTCATTAGGGATTTCTTCATCCCTACCTGCATGCAATCAAAAGCTCAAGAGGTGTATCAAGCCTTTGGTTCTTTAAAGATGTATATGCCATTGGTGATCAAATACCCATCTTATATACATGCTATTATGGAAGTTTCTTTCATTTGTTTTTCTACAACTACTAATTGGGAAATGCTATATAAATCACAATTTTTCTTCTAAAAAAACTATTGATGCATCTACAACATCTCCCTATTCCATGAATTTTTTTAACTTTATTTGTGGAGTACCCTTCTCCATGAAGGTATTCTGACTATTCGGCATGGTATCCTCCATTTAGTTAATGATTAACTCCTCATCCTAGCTAACATTTAACTCCTCTACATCAATGGATTCATGGGATTCAATTACAATTTAATTTGATTCTTATTCCCAAGTCTTCTTTGGAGATTTCCCCCTTTATCTATGAATTTTCCTAGTGGATGTTTCTTTCTTAACCTTATAGATACATACTTTTCTAGTTTTCCTTGAAGGGATCTTATTTTTAGTAGTGGTTATATAAGTGTCTCTTTGATCAATTTTTTTCTTAAGAGAGGAGATACTTTTATAGTGTCCTTTTTTTTTATTTCATCTTTTTTTGGATTTACATCCATCCCCTTTATGTTTTCCTTCCTTAATTTTGACCTAGTTTTCAAAGAGCTCTAGGGTGTTCTCCTAATGTTAGGTTTTGGTGGAGAAACTTTTGTGTCATTAGTAGCAGTCTTTGAGGCTTAAGCCTTAGATGTATGTTAAGTTGTAGGAGCTTCTTCTGTAGGGTTTTCTACAAATTGGACCCCTAAGAATAAATGGTCTTCCCTAATTTTAAAATTCCTCTCAAGTTTTCTGATATTATGGAAAAATGAAGTCCTCCTAGGTCCTTGATCTTCTTTCTTAAATATTTTAATAGCCACAAATTGTTCCAAGACATGGTAGACATTATTGGAAATAATTCTTCAAATTGTATGTTGTCATTGGTGTTACACAAATGTCAGCATTAACAAAGCAATTGAGTAATGAAGGACATTTGGTATTCAGTATCAACCAGGCAATTAGATAATGAAGGGTATTCAGTATTAACTGAGTAGTCAGGCAATGGAGGAAATCTAGTATTCAACATTAACCCAGTGGTCGAGCATCAAAGGAATCACAATGTTAACTAAGTGATTAATCCCAATATTGATTGAGTATCAACATATTACACTTGTTAATTAATTAACCAATTGAGGCCAACTTGAAAAACCTTATTATATATAAGAGAGATTAAGGAGTGTAATGAAGTGTGTAACATATGATATACAATAGATATGTGATCAAAGGAAAATGAAGAGTAGGAAAGTGTGGAAGATAAGTAGGAAGGAATATTTTGATCAGTAAGGATCCATAGGTCAAGCCAAAGTAGAGAACTGAATATGCAAAAGAAGTTGCTTCATAAATTAGGTCAAATTATTGTTACCCTCTAATCATTGTAGGAGTAAAGATATCTCCTATCATAGTTGACTTAATAGTCATATTGTAAATCCTTTAACAAGGTGACATTTCAAGATTGAAGTGTTTGAAGCCCTCTAACCAGGCCACTCCTAACAGGGTGATCTAAATTCTCTAACAAGGTCATACTTAACAGTATGTATTGTGACCTTTAACAAGGTTGGCTCCTAATAGTGCTCAATTTAGAAGAGTGAAAATATTGTAACTAGTTACATGGTGGTTTTCCCAAATCAGAGTTCCATGTTAAATCTTGGTGCCATATGTATCATGTTATCTGATTTAAGCTTTATGTTTATGCAAGTAAGTTACTAAAGGTTAAAATAGATTAACTATCATTAAGACTGCTTTGTTAACAGAGTTACAACAAGAACTTAGTTTTAACTGATCTAGATAAGTATTTCATTATCAATGAAAAGTTTGTTTTGACATATAGGGACAAGGAATTATTTTTGTGGTATTTGATTCACCCCTCCCCTTTTAGTTACTCTCTTTAGTTACAATAGAAATTTCCCTCAATGATCTTTCAACTAGAAGATTAATTAAGTAATGACATGATGCAAAATTAGTCATATCTTTTTGGACCTCAGTATCATTGCAATAACAAAAATTATGGAGGACATTTGGAACATTCATTCTATAGTTTTTGTGTCGAATATGGACAAGTAACTTGAAATGGATACAGTGCAAATAAGGCATCCAACCCTCACAGGTGAGAAATATCGTCACATACAAAGATATTAGAATTTAGTTTGGTGGTAGTGATAACCTCTTTGTGCCATTTGTGTCCACCATAAGAGCATGGTCACCATACAAATAAAATTAGACATGATTTTTTCTGACATCGTTGGTTTTAGGATAATTTTCACCTTTAGTAGCTAAACCGATAAATTTAGATATTATTTCCTCTTAAACCTCTACTCTCAAACCTTTCATAACTACCATATAATTCCTAAGAGACCTTTCAAACTTTAGAGAAATATCATCATCAATACCTATGAGCTTAAAGAAGTAATCCAATCACCCAAAATAGTACAATGCTTGCTGATAGTTGCGGTCGCAAAGAACATTTTGAATTGTTGGCTCATGGAGGATGTTTGGACCTCCCATGGTGAAATTTAAATGAAAATTTGCTCTTGTATTTCAAACTTTGTAGAAAACCTTTCTAGGCAAATTGGAACTAGCTTTAGAACAAAAAAATGATCTCTAATTTTTGGAATAATGATTGAAATGCAAAATATTTCAAAAACCCTTATATCTCCACTATGTTCTAAGTACTATTTATATATTGAAGCTTAGTTGAAACTGTTTTCTAAATTCAAAATGAATGTAGGTTTGATTACGAGAAGTTGATGACGAATGAGTACTTTGAATATATTTTATAGTGCATAAAGGCATCCAACCCTCATAGGTGAGATATCTCATTACATACAAAGCTATTAGAAATTTATTGGTGGTAATGATAACCTTTTTGTTCTCATCTTGTCCACCATAAGAGTTTGTCATTGTAATGCAACACCCATAGATCCTTGGGACAAGGTTAAATAAAAGGAAAGATAATTTTTTTAATAAAATAAGTATGGATGCACATGAAAAACAACATAAAAAGATCACAAAGATTTCAAAAAAATACAAAAAAAAATCTAAAAACCAACGGATCTCCAAATGCCACTACTGACCAGGAATGACAAACTACGAAAGTCACAAAACACATTCGAATCTGAAACATCCCAAAATTGAAAGGTCAAAAATTAGGATTTGATAACTCTGTAAAGGGTATCTCAATCACCTCTCAAAACCTTTTGGTCAAGTTGAAAAGTTCCAGATGGTCGCCCAAGTCAGTTTTATCACATACCCAAGTGATATTTCCATATAGCCTAGGCGATACTTTACCAATATTATATGACATTTCTACAGTGGTTGTGTGATAGTTTCAAGGTCTAGGTGATAAGGTTTCTAAGGTTGGGCAACACTCTTCCAATGTCGTATGACATTTCTCCAATGGGTGTGCAATACATTCAAGTATCACACAATATTTCTTCTTTGGACATGCGATACTTTACAAGTATCACTCAATGTTGGAACACTGTCGCCCATGAAATACAAGAAATGTTCAAGGAATAATCTAAGGGATAAAATAGAGAGTTAGAACCTCCACAATAGGGAGTATTAGATCCAAAAATTGAGGCTTGGACACTCAAACACAAGAGTAACATGATGGAAAGAAAGCAACTAACCATCTAAACATTAGGAGTAAATGAAAACATGTTGAAAGAAACATCACAAAGTACAAAAATAACTAAAATTTTGCACAATTCCTCCCAACCATAATAGCATCATGAGACCTCAAAGGTCCTAGTAATCCCCATGCATAACATCCCAAATTGCCAACTGGCTAGTCAGAGCTATCTTATGAGGGCGTCACTAATACAACATAATAACATCATAAGAACAAAAAGATCTAACATGCTAATCAACAAAGCAATAGATACTTCAACTAAATGATCACATCATGTAACCGTATGCTAAACATCATAATAAAGGAATGTGTCTAATGACTAACATCATGTAAACATGATATTCAAGCATTCCAAGTAAAACATAAATCATAAGAAAACATACTCTGAAACCCCAAAATACCAAGTGAAATATCAAGCACCAATCGCACTAGAATAATAGACCATCTCTGTATGCTGGTCTCTAGTAGTGGTATAGGTAGCTATGCCTCTGAACCACATGAAACCTATAAGTCTACTCTCATCGTGTTGATGGAGATAATGATCCAACCACACACACACATAAATCACATGTCCATGGCTAACACTCATGCTAGATAGTAAAGAGGACTGCAACCAAGATCATGAGACAATGCAAGTGGATTAGGTCCTAGTTAGACACTCTATAGGTCACTATGTAGGGGCTCGTTGAAGGGTGAGTAGCTTGGCATTAGATAGCCCAAGCTAGTGTTGGCAGCTCTTACTCCCCTAGGAAGGAGTATAATCCCATGTCCTCAGACTTAACTAGGTACTCACATAACATTTTATTATCTTAAATTTATTACCCAATTAATTTACCCTATCAAAAAATTGTCACCAGGCTACAAGAGAGAAGCCCCCTCCATGCTACCCTACATACCCATGCTCATCACATGATGAGTGCCCATAGGCATGCATATTTCCAATTGAACCCCAATGAACATAACTCATTGAAATACAATTGAGAGTTTGGGCCTCACAAGTCACCCAACAATTTCACATGCACATGTTCATGTGTGACACACCACCATCATGGAGATCATAAAATAAGGGTTGGATGAGAACACAAGAAAAATAACATTCAACTGAATACAAGCTTAGGAGTATAGATGTGACACACATCCCAATTCAACATAAAAGTGCAACAATGATTAGACTTAAATCCTATGGACAATTCGAGTCTATGACCAACATCATGCTAAGGAAACCTAAGAAAATTGGGCGACAAACAGATCAAGGTAAAAACCTCCCAAAAACCAATGTTGAAAAAATCAATGAAAATAAAACCCATTCACCCCAAGGATGAATTAGCTAAAAAAATCTAATAAAAATTAGGTTTTAACATTGTATGCAAAAACAATTAGCATAACGGTGTGAACCCCATGCCCTCATCCCAAAAAATTGGGAAAACATTCATAGTACCCAACCAATAGGGCAGAACCAACAATCATATATGGAGGGGAACACTAGTTTTCAGCCTCCTAAGATATAGCTACTAGAAATAGAAGTAGAAACATAAAAATGAGAGAGCCTTACCTAATAGCCAAAAGGGTAGAAACAAGAATCAACATAATAAAATAAATAACCCGTAAAAGTTGCCAAAAATCATGGCAATCCAAGGTCTCCCTGAGCTAGATCCAATGAGATTGATCTTGTAAAGATCCCTTGCCCATAGCTCCTACAGTGAATAGAAACACAATCCTGCTAAAGAGGATTTGGAAATTACTCTCAATTTTCTATTTTCCAAAAGCAAGAAGTGAGGAATAGAATTTCTTTTTGGATACTTATTCACTTTTGAGTGAATAATGGATTAGGTTAAATATCCAGGTAACTTAGTTAAACCTTGAATCAACCCAAATGATAATAGGCTATTCCAAGTAACTATAATTCGTCTATGAAAAAGCTACCAAAAAATTAAATAAAATAAAGTAAAGCCCAAAATTTCCTTAAACCAAAATCAAATTTTTTTTAATAACTTTTGCGATAAATGCAAACATCTAAATGCACAGAAATGCGCATAGGTCTAATCACATAATGCAAATGAGTCTGGATTTATTAAATCCCTAGAAGGTTTAATTTAAAAAATAAAAGATGATATGTCAACCATATAGGGAAAACAATAGCTAGATATGAATAGATGAATCTCTAACTCCATGTGCCACTACTAGGGATATATAAGTCCTGCACACTAAAACACACAATCAAGTACAATAACATATAGTAATACAACGAAAGAAATAAATGCATTAAATAACCTAATTTAACCATTTATTTAATTATACCAAAAATAATCTATTTGCATAACAAACTTTTGCAAAAATCATCATAGAGAAAGAAAGAAGTAAATAACCATAACATTAAATCCAACACATAAATGTATTCATAAGATATGTCCAAATACTAGATAACCAAATATCATCATAAAACATGCTTTCATCTTAAAAAGGCATCATCATGCAGATATGATCAACTGAACAACATAGTGATCTAACATCTATGATACTAGAAATCAAAGTATAACATCTGACCATTAGGGAATCTCAAATATAAAAATTACACGAGTAACAAGTATCTCTTAGATCAAAATATAACAAGCTACAAAATGCAATGTGAGAGGTACTACAAAAAGATAGAAGTAAAAATCTCTCAATTGTGTAGCATCTTCCCAAGTAGCAGAAGTCTCATCCATCAGGTCCCACTGGACCCTTACCTGCTCTATGTCCCAACCTCTCAAAGTTAGTCTTTGATGCTGAAGGATACAAATGCGCTCCAAAGAAAGCTACCCATCCTCCACCTGTAAAGCATCCTGATCAAGAATATGGGTCACATCAAGAACATACTGCCTCAAAATAGAAACATGGAAAATATCATGGATGCACGATAGGCTAGGTGGTAACACTAGTCAATAAGCAATCGAATTGGTACTCTCAAGGATCTCAAATGTTTCAAGAAAATGTGGCACCAAATTAGAGCCTTTCTCATAATAGATGGGTCTCTTCCTTGTTTTCACTCTCAAAAAAACCTTGTCACCAACAAAAAAGTGATGATCCAACCTATGGGCTTCTGAATACTTCTTCTATCTGTCCTGAGTAGTAACCAAATACTCTCTAATATGAACAACCTACTGCTCCATATCTTGAAGCATCTATGGACTTAGAAGTACTTGGTCCTCCAAACTATCCCAACTCAAAGGGCTATGACACGATCTATCATACAAGGCATGCAAAGGTGACATACCAGGAGAACTATGATACCCATTTTTGTATGCAAAGTAAAAAAGGTATAAATAATCCTCCCACTTCACCTAGTTGTCCATCACATATATGCAAAGAATTTCTTCTAGAACCTGGTTCACTCTCTCTATTTGACCATTAATCTGTAGGTGATAAGACAAACTAAAATTGAGCTGCATGCCCAAAGCATGTTGGAAAGACATCCAAAATGCTGAAGTAAGCAATGAATCTCTATCCAAGATAATCTAATGAGGAATCCCATGTAATCAAACAAA
Organism: Cupressus sempervirens; assembly: GCA_028749045.1. Lineage (NCBI taxonomy): Eukaryota > Viridiplantae > Streptophyta > Pinopsida > Cupressales > Cupressaceae > Cupressus > Cupressus sempervirens. The sequence goes on from CM053786.1 coordinate 400,960,445, forward strand.
ATCTTCCAAGAAAACATGTGTTAGTAAAGAAGCTGTGTAGGATGTCCTCATGGGTGAAAAATGTGCTATCTTGGACAACTTGTCCACTATCACCATGATACAATTATGCCATCATGATGACATAGGCAATCCCATAATAAAATAAATAGATATGGTATCCCATTTCCACTTTGGAATGGCATGCGACTGTAAAAGACTTGCCAAATACTGCTGCTCCACCTTCACTCTTCGGCACTTGAGACATCAAGCAACAAAATTAGCAACATCATACCTCATCCTTGCCCAAAAGTGCAACTGTTTGAGATTGACATGCATCTTCTTAATGTTAGGATGTGCAAAATATGATTTATGATATGATTCCAACAAAATCAAGATACAAAAATCACTAGACATTAGCATATAAATATGACCTAAGTGTCATAGTAGTCCATGGGACTCAAGAAAATAACCTAAAAATGTCCCCTCAAGGGTATGTCTAGACTCAATCTTTTCCCTCACCTCTTGATGCCATGTGTCAGTACGAAAAGCCTCCAAAACATGACCTAATGAAAAAATTGATATCTCATGTCAACTCCTACTCAAGGCATCCACGAAGACATTTTCATCACCTTTAATGTAGTGAACATTAAAGCCATACTCACATAGGAACTCTATCTAGAGATGGTATCATGCATTCAAGTTTGGCTGAGTAAAGATATATTGCAAGATCTTATGATCACTATGCAACTCAAACCTGTGTCCTCAAAGGAAATGTCTCTAATGAATGAGAGCATGCACCATGACCATAATTTCTAAATCATGAGTGAGGTAGTTAGGCTCATGGTGCTTGAGTTTTCTAGACTCATATGCAATAACTCGATCATCCTACATCAACACCACACCCACACCCTCCAACAAAGCATCCATGCAAACCATAAAATCACCTATACGAATAGGCACTAGAAGGATTACTGCACTAGTCAAACACCCCTTAAGAGCATAAAATGTTGCCTCACACTGATATAACCAGACATACTTCTTCCCTTTCCACTGAAGAGAAGTGATGGGATGAGCCACACATGAAAAGTCCTTCATGAAGTGATGATAATAACCCATCAATCCCATGAAACTACAAACCTCAAAAACATTAGTGGGTAATGAAAAATCCATGATAGCTTAGATTTTCTTTAGATCCACCACAGTACCATCACCAGTGATGATATGCCCCAAATACTTTACCTCTAACTAGAAGAATCCACATTTACCCAAGTTTCCATACAACTGATGATCTCACAAGCACTACAACACTTGGCATAAATGGATCTCATGTTCTTCTGTAGTCTTGGTATAGATCAATATGTAATCCAAGAGTACAATGACACACTAATCAAGGTACGTGCAAAATTCTCCATTCATCAAACTCATTAATACTGATGGCATATTTTTTAACCCAAGGGGTACAACCATGAACTCATAATACCCATAGTGTGTATGAAAAGTTGTTTGATGAATGTCAACCTCATGGATACAAAGCTGGTGGTATCTTCACTTAAGATAAACCTTCAAGAACACTTGCACTCCCTTCATCTGATTGAACAAGTCATCTATCCTCGGTAAATAATATCGATTCTTCACTGTTACCTTATTCAACTACTGGTAGTCAATGCATAAACACAATGATCCATATTTATTCATCATGAAGATGATTGGTGCACCCCATAGGGACACACTAGGATGAATATGGCCCTTCACTAATAATTCCTCTAACTACAATCCGAGTTCACTCAAATCTTGAGTAGTCATGCGGTAAGGAGTTCGTGATATCAGCTCTGCTCCTAGTACAAGATCAATTCAAAAATTTAATGTCATGCTACAATGGCTTATCAGGTATCTCATTAGAAAATATGTCTAAATAATCATGAAGGAGTGGGTGATCATCAAGTGTCACCATACAACTCTTAGCCTCCTTAAGATCATTAACAGAGACAAAAAACATCTAACAACCATTCAGCACACCACACTTTAGTTGCTTATCTAAGATCATCCAAAATGATACTAGTCTTTGGACCCCTAAGAGCTCCACTTGTCCACTTGTGTCATCAACATGCTACACCAAATTGTGACAATAATCTATATTCTCCTGATGGGTAGCTAACCAATCTATGCCCAATACAATATCATATGATCTTAGAGGTAGAATGCAAATATCCATTATGGTGGTGAAGGTACTTGTTAACCATACTTGCCTTCTGCCAAAAAATTGAATTTAAATGTTATGCCCACCCAATGATCACTTACCACTTTTGAATATTTTTATGCCAATGGAAATGTGAAAATAAATGAAAATAAAACCTTATTGTTTTTCCTTATTTTTCCTAAGTTATATTTTTGCAGGCTTACAAATTTACCCATCGTCAGATCTTTCATCATTGACGGTCATCATTATGTCACTATGTAGAGATGTGAGGGAGTTATTTCATGTGACATGGTGACGTTTTGAATTTGATCTTGGTGGACCCCCTTTCATGTCAGAATAGCTAAGTAGTTGTCAGAACACTTTGGCATTTCATTGGTTAAGGTATGACTATGCAAGGTGGGTCCTTTCCTTTTATGCACTCATTCATCATGCATTTTACTCATTGTCAGATCAAGGATCATCCACAGTTGTCACCTTGTCACTTTGTAGAGTTGTACATTCTTTATTTCTTGCAAAAAAGTGACATCACACCACGTGTCTATGTGGGTCCAAGTTCCTTCAGTGGGTCATCCTTCTGATTGTGCTAACATGTCAGTGTTATGTCATGTGGGCCATAGGGTGACAAGGTGATGAGTTAGATTGAGCTGGTGTATGGTGGGAATTTCATTGGCTAGGCCTCTGGTGTGTTGATGTCATGGACCACATGTTCTTAGTTTCTACCTCCTACCATCTGATGCAAAGAGATCAAGGGTGGTCACTTTGTCACTTTGGGGAGTTTCTCAATCTTTAATCATAGCAACACATAAATGAGTTAGCATGTGGTATGGTGGGTCCTTTCCTTTTGTGGGCCGTGTTATGGTGGGTCAATGTCAATAGGTTGGAAAAGGATCATATTTCTATTGGTTGGTGCACTGATAGGTTGGGTATACCTTTAGGGCCGTGAAATGGAGGAAGATTGACGTCTCTCACTTTGTCACTATAGGAAGTTGCTTGACCTTTAGCTATAGAAATATAGCGAGGTCTTGCCACGTGTCCTAGTGGGCCCAAGTGAAGTTGACATTGTAGTTAAGGTTGACACTATCATAAACCATCACAGTTAAGTTTGAAGGTGGTGTAGTTAGTTAAACATGATATGGTAAAATGCATAAAGACTCCATGATGTTGAAAAAGGAAATAATATGGTTGGTCCACATGGAGGTTTCTAGTTGTGTGATTGGTTTGACCTGCTAACTTTGCTAATTCATGAGCTAGAAATGAGGAAAGAGATGGTTTCTTGCATGATTCGATCATCATGATCGATTCCAACAACTCTCAAATGAATGAAGGGTTAGAAACAATAAAGGACAACACTCCACCACCTCTGGTTTATCCATCTACTTGGTTAGAAGGATTAATGGCACCATTTCTATCTTCTCAAGGCTCTGTTTTATGTGAAATATTGGATTTTCTTGCATTTGAATCTGTGCCAATATTAGATTTTTTCTAGATTTGTATGATTGTTCTCTGCAAACCTAAAGTGGTAGTGGATGAGTTTGGTATAGGATAGAAATTATCCCAATTATGCCTGAGCTATAAAGGTAGTTTTTGTAAATTTTGTTAAGGTCAGACCCTCTCTATTTCTTTAGCATTGCTCTGGTATGTTACTGTAAATCCCCTTTGCCTTTGATCCATATCACATTCTACCTTATCTCCTTCAACCATTGATGTATTGTGCAAGACCTATTTGCCTCTCATTACTGTATTGTGGATATTTGTAATCTTGCATGACTGTATCTCCTTTTGGCCTATTTATGATATATAAGTGAATTATCTTCTTCCTTGTGTCATTTATTTGGGTTTTCTGATCTGCATGTGATTGTTAGATTAAAACATCTAGATCTATATATCTTTGATGTCATCTTAGTTCAAGTCTGCACATATGGGTGGAGATTGTTTCAAACACTATTTTGGTGCATCACCCCTTAGGTTAGAATATGTAAATTTTCTTTCATGCATTCCTTCTCCCTTTTCCTCTCTAAGTGTAGTTAGGTGCATCCTAATAGTAAAGGAAGCTAACCTTCTTTGGAGACTCAACCTCATAGTTCAATTCCCATAGCTTGGAGGTTATTTCCATGTTTCATAAGGTTGTCCTTAGGTAAAAAATTTGGACAAGGGTGCAAAATTTTGTGATAAAAATACCCAAATTCAAAACACATCCACTAACCAAGGAGTCCACAATCACTTTGGATCCTGTGGCTAACTCAACTTGTCAACTTGACATGTTGCCACTAGCCCACATCTTTGAACAAAAGATAGTGAAATAAAAGAATCTAAAACATTTTAGTCAAATAATACTGAAGATGAAATACCGTGCAATGTACCTAGAGACTTGACTATGGTACCTTGGTGCTCAACTTGATTGTTATAACCTACGACAACAACTTGATGGATTTGAACTACATCTCCCACAATAGGCTCCAATCTAGCTGCACCTCTACTATGTCCTGAAGAAGTTTTAGAAGGACATCTCATTGATTTATGGCTGAGATGGTCACAAGAAAAACATTCTCCTAAAAAAGTATTATCCAGATCCTCATCCACCTTGACTAGCACTAGAATAAGGTGCACTTCCCTTGCTAGAGTTCTACTAACTACTCTAATGAGGGTGATCCTATTGAGACTTCTAGCCACAACTCTAGTCATCCCCTTTCTTTCCTAAGGCACCAAAACATTGTCCACTCTTAGTCTAATAACTCTTTTGATTTTTATGATGATGACCACCCTAAAAGGGTGCTAACTAGATTTGGCCCTTTCTTGAGGACTGGGGAACCTATGCATCCTATCCTAAAGTCTGTGCACTATGGTTCTGAGAACCTGATTTACCACTGAACCCATTGGCCAAATTTCTTTTTGCAATCCTTGCTTTCTCATTAGAAAAAAAAAGTGTCCTAGGTTGATGCATCCTAACATCTCCAATGACGGAGTCTTTAAGACCCCAAACAAAATGCTGAGTAAGTAGTACCTCATCATGGTTATACCATGAGTACTACCAGAGATCAAAGAATTTGATCTTGTACTGATCCACTGACATGTTTCCTTATTTAACCTCATCAAAGTCATCAACATGAGCCTCCTTGAACTGAGGAGATAGGAACCTCTCTTAGAATCTCTCCTCAAAGATCTCCCAAGTGAGATCTACTATATTGATCTAGAGATTCTTCCCCTCAATGTTCCACCAAATGGATGCATAGTCTCTCAATTGCATGACTACATGATGAGCCTTCAAATTAGTTTCATATAGGTACATGGAGAAGCAACATTCCATGTCTAGTAACCAAGTCTCAACCTTGAGGCCACCTCCCTTACCATCTTAATATGGCGGTTTAGACTACTGAAGGGATTTCATAATGTCCAAATGGATGGAATCCTCACTATTGTAGTCTTGACCTCTTTGATGGTGTCCTCTATGATTGGGCAGTGTGCAAGAATGTTCATGCTTACACTCCTCTTCCTCTCTATGATCTGACATATGGGAATCTCCATGATGAGATCCCTTTTCCTGACCATGGTTCTATTGGCGTTCCTCTAAACAAGGTCCCAACCAAGCAATAATCTCTTGTAGCAAAGACATCAATGCCCTAATACGACCATGGTTATTGTTAGCCTATTCTTCCCCACCAACCTAATGTTCCTCTTCTTGGTGTTATTCTTCATTAATAATTCTTTAGTTATTAACCTAACCACCAGGTCTACGTGTAGGAGGCATTACTAAGGAAATGATAACGTTCAGAATCATATGTCAAAATCATAAGAGTCCCAAGAAAGAACCAACATGATATTAAAATAAGAAACCATAAGATAAAACTATATGCACTAAAAAAAAAACATAGTGGAAGCATAACACAAAGATCCCAATGTTGAAACATGGGCTTTGATACCAGATGTAATGCCCTGCCCGAAGATCCTTGGAACAAAGATAAACAAAAGCCAAGATATTAAAAAAAAAAAAACAAGTATGGATGCAAACAAAAAAAAATATACAAGGATCACAAAGATAACAAAGAATGACTAATCAAACATCTAAACACCAATGGATCTCCAAATGCCACTACTGACCAAAAATGAAAAACTATGAAAGTCACAAAATGCATTCTGAACTGAAACACCCCAAATTCGAAAGGTCAAACACTAGGGTTCAATAAATCCATAAAGGGTATCCTAATCACCTTTCAAAACCTTTCAGTCAAGTCAAAAAGTGCCCGCTAGTCACACAAGCAGATTTTCTCACACACCTAGGGTATATTTCCATATAGCCTGGGTGATACTTTACTAGTATCATATGACATTTCTATAATAGACACGAGATACTTTCTAGGTTTAGGTGATAAATTTTCTAAGGTCAAGCAACACTCTTCTAGTGCCATACGATGTTTGTCCAATGGGTGTGGGATACTTTCTAGTATCATGTGATGGAATTCCCTTGGGTGTACAATACTTTCTAGTATCACACAATATTTCTTCTTTGGGCATGCAATACTTTACAAGTATCACCCACTGTTGGAACACTATCACGAAGGAAATGAAAGAACTATTTAAGGAAAAATCAGAGGGATAAAATAGAGAGTTAGAACCTCCACATTGGGGAGTATTGGATCTATAAATTGAGGCTTGGACACTCGAACACAAGAACAAAATAATGGAAAGAAAGCATCTAAGCATCTACACCATAGCAGTAACTGAAAACATGCTAAAAGAAACATTGTAAAGTACAAAAATAACTAGACTCTTGCATGGTTCCTCCCAACCATAATAGCATCATGAGACTTCAAAGGTCCTAGCCATCCCCCACATATAACATCCCAAACTACCAACTGGATAGTCAAAGCTATCTTATGAGGGTATCACTACTACAAGATAATAACATCATAAGAATAAAAAGATCTAACATGCTAATCAACAAAGAAATAGATACTCCAACTAAGTGAATCACATCATCTAATCGTATGCTAAACATCATAATAAAGGAATGCATCTAATGACTAACATCATCTAAGCATGATATCTAAGCATTCCAAGTAAAGCATAAATCACAAGAAAGCATACTCTAGAACCCTGAAATACCAAGTGAAATATTGAACACTAGTCGCACTAGATTAATAGATCATCTTTGTACACCAATCCTCAACAATGGTGTAGGAAACTATGCCTCCCAACCAAGTGGAACCTATATTTCCACTCCTACCATGCTGATGGAATTAGTGATCTAACCACAAAAACACATGAAGAAAATGTATATGGCTAACACTCACACTAGACAATAAAGATGACTACAACCAAGTTCATGAGACAATGCAAGTGGATAAGGTCCTAGTTAGACACTCTATGGGTTACTATGTAGGGGCTCACTGAAGGGTGAATAACTTGGCATTGGGTAGCCCAAGATAGTGTTGACAACTCTTACTCCCCCAAGGAGGAGCACAATCTCATGTCCTCAAACTTAATGGGGCTCTCACATAATATGTTATTATCTTAAATTTATTACCTAGTTAATTTATTTAGTTATTACTTATTTAGAACTTATTCATGCCAACCCTATGGGAATATAGTCATTAGGCTATGAGAGAGAAGCCCCCTCCATGCTACCTTACATAACCATGCTCATCACATGATGAGTGCCTGTAGGCATGCATATTCCCAACCCAAACCCAATGAACATAACTCGCCAAAATAGAACTGAGAGTTCAGGCCTCACAAGTCACTTGACAATTGCACATGCAAATGCTCATGTGTGGAACATCACCATCATAAAGATCATAAAATAAGGGCTAGATGAGAAAACAAGAAAAATAACACTCAACTAAATACAAGCTCAGGAGTACAAATGCATAATTCATCCCAATGCAATATAAAAGTACAACAATGATCAAACTGATACCCTATAGATAATTCAAGTCCACAACAACATCATGTCAAGAAAGCCTAAGAAAACTAGCAACACACAAATCAAGGTGAAAATCTCCCAAAAACCAATGTTGATGAAAATCTATGAAAATAAAGTCCATTCACTCCAAGGATGAATAAGCCACAAAAATCCAATAAAAATTAGGTTTGAACATTGTATGCAAAAAAATCCAACATAACTATGTGAAACTCCATACCCTCATCCAGTAAAATCAGCAAAACATTGAAACTCGACCAACTGGGTAGATTCAACAATCAAAAATAGAGGGGAACACTAGTTTTCAGCCTCCTAACATACAACTACTAGAAATGGAAGAAAAAATGAAGCTCAAACATAAAAATGGGAGAGCCCTACCTAATAGCCAAAAGGACAGAAAAACAAATCAACATAATAAAATAAATAACCTATAGAAGCTTCCAAAAATCATGACAATCTAGGGTCTCCCCGAGCTAGATCCAATGAGACCAATCTTGTGAAGATCCCATACTCGTAGCTCCTACAATGAATAGAAACACAATCCTACAAAGGAGGATTCATAAATTGCTCTCAATTTTCTATTTTCCAAAAGTAAGAAGTGAGGAATAAAATTCCTTTTTGGATACTTATTCACTCTTTGGGTGAATAATGGATAAGGGTAAATAACTAGGTAACCTAGTTAAACCCTAAATCAACCCAAATGAAAACAAGCTATTCCAAGTAATTGAAATTCATCTACAACAAAGCTACTAGGAAATTAAATTAAATCAAGTAAAGCCCAAAATTCCCTTAAACCAAAATCATAGAATTCCTTAATAACTTTCACAACAAATATGAACCTCTAAATGCATAGACAGGCTCACAGGTCTACTCACATAATGCGAATGAGTTTGGATTTATTAAATCACCAAAGGTTTAATTTAAGCAATAAAATAGGATACATCGACCATACATGAATGACATTGGCTAGATATGAACAATTGAATCACTAACTCCATGTGCCACTACTAGGGATATAAATCCCGCACACTAAAACACATGATCAAGTGCAATAACATATAATAATATAGCTGAAGTAATCAATACATTAAATAACCTAATTTAACCATTTATTTAATTATATTGAAAGTTATCTATTTACATCACTCACTTTCACATAAAGCATCACAGAGAAAAAATGAAGTAAATAACCATAACATTAAATCTAACACATAAATGTAATCATAAGATATATGCAAATACTGGATAACCAGATATCAACATAAAACATATTGTCATCTCAAAAAGGCATCATTATGCAAATATGATCAACTGAACAACATAGTAATCTAACATCTATGATACTAGAAATCAAAGTATAACATCTAACCATTAGGTCATCTCAAACATAAAAGTAACATGAGTAACAAGTATTTCTCGGATCAAAATATAACAAGGTACAAATTGCAACATGAGAGCCACTACAGTCACCATGCAAATTAAATTAGACACAAGCTATTCTTACATTCTCAATTTTAGGATATTTTAACCTTTAGTAGATAAACCAAATACCTTAGATATTATTTCCTCTAAAACCTCTACTCTCAAACCTTTTGTAATTACCATATTATTCCTAAGAGACTTTTCAAACTTTAGAGAAATATGGTCATCAAAATCTATGAGCTTAAAGTAGTAATCCAACCACCTTAAATTCTAAAATGGTTGCTAATAGTTATGGTTGTCAAGATTATGTGAATTTTTGTCCCATGGAGGATGGTTAATCCTCACACAGTGAATTTTTAATGAAATTATCCTCAAAGATTTCAAACCTCCTAGAAAACATTTTCTGGGAAATTTTGGAACTAACTATATGACAATAAAACATGTCTAATTTTTGGAATAATGATTGAAATCCAATTTTTTTCAAATACCCTTATGTTTCCATGACATTGTAAGTACTATTTGTATTTTGAAGCTCAATTAATACTATTTTATAAACTCAAAATAAATGCAGGCTTAATTATGAGGAGTTGATGAGGAATGCATACATTGAAAATATTTTATATTCTTAAAATATCACAATAATTGATACAAATACAAATGACACACACTTCTTTATAATATAATTATAAAAAAACTTAAATATTGACATAAAAAATATTGATGAATCGACATAAAATGCAAGCATGACCCCTCCTCCAACCTCAAGTGAATAATAGTTCCTCTTATTGTAGATGGTGCTACATAGGGTTAGGGCCATGCAACATAAACATATACACAAAACTAAATTTAAATCAATTATCCTAAGTATAATAAATAATTGCATACCTCGTGAGTACCTTCCACTTGTGTTATCATTAGTTGAGCTAGACAATGTTTAATAGAATTATTTCAAAGTGATTCCAAAAAGGTGGTGATGAGGTGATGACATGGGAGAAAAAAGAATAGCATACAGGAATATATTTTATTAGAAATATAAAATATTTTCACATAATGTGAAAATATTAATTATGTATGTATGAAAAATCCTTTTAAGAAGAAGGAAGTTGGGTACTAGGTCATGCTCCTTCAACTACAAGAGCCTTAGTTGAATCATCCACTACGAATTATTGTATTAATTTTGATCCTATTTTTGGTTTGTGATACAAATTAAACCAATAACCATTAACAAGAAGATTACAACTAACTATATTGATTATTATGAGATGAACTAATCCATTATAATTTTTTTATATGATTTTATATGGTCCTAGTGAATGAGTTTGGAACTTACTTGGATTACCCTATAAATGGCACCATTAAGAAGATCCCAATCTTGTAGTTATAATTCATTTTCCTTGAATACTTATCATGCCAATCCTTCATATAAATTTGAATGATTTCTGTATGAAAAATTATAGGTTTTTTTATTCATTTAGATAATTTAAGTTGCATGATTTTTTCTTTATGTAGAGTGGTAAGATAAATTTCTAAGTTAAGAGCCATCCTCAAATTTTTATGCTCGAATTCAATGGGCATAACAACTATTTTTCCATACAGTAAATAAAATGGTCTGAAAGTTGGTATGGTTTTCCATTTTTTCCTATATGCCCATATTTCTTCCTAGAGCATACTAGCTTAATCCTTCTTTTAGATTGAAACTATCTTTGTGAGAATATATTCAATTTCTCTATTTGCGATCTTTTCCTAGCTATTAACATGAAGGTGGTAAGATAAGGATTGTTTGTACCTAATATTATACTCATTGACCAAGGTTATAAATATAGAAGTGAAATTTTCTAATTGATCAATAAATATTTCCCCAGGGAGTCCATATCTTGTAAATATGTCTTCATGTAGGAATTCAACAACCCTATTTTCTCTTTCATGTTTTATTGGTCTAGCTTAAACCCATTTTGTAACACAATATATGTATTATAGAATATAGGACTTTCCATTTGAAGATGACTCAATTGGTCCTACAAATTATAGTCCCCATTTATGAAATGGAGCCACAACCACATGGGGAAACAAAGACACCTCATCTAACCTTGTTGGTCTTCCCATTCTCTAGTTTCATTTCTTTTTATATGTTTTTAAATATTTTTGTAATATTTGTTAGGAATACCACATATTTATAATCTTCATGATTTTCCTTTTATTTGGAAAATGGGCACTACATGGTTCATCATGATAGATATTAAAAATATCATAGGTATCATCTTCTTGCATACACCTTCTCATGATTTAGTCTAGCCTAGTGTAAAACATGGAATCCAATATCCATGAGAAATATATAATCTTTTCTAGAATTAGATTTTTTTTTTTGGTGAAAAATGAGGAGTCTTACCAACAACTAAATAATTGGCTATTTTTTCATACCAAGGGTTATAAAGATATGGAAGATAAGTGGTCATCTAGAAATGTATTCATAATAGATGGAGGACCATTTTACACTTGTACATGAGATAAGAATTCATACACCACATTACATTTCCTAGTTTTATCAAAAAAATTAATGTCAAATTATTTTATTAATAGCAACTACCTTTCTAGAGTTCCTATAATGGAGGGGTTTTTAATGAGATATTTTAGATGCATGATTTATGTGGATAAAGCTTCCATACCCTATGAATTAATGTTTGAACTTGTTGAGGTAATAAATCACAACTAACATGTCTTTTGAAGTGACTATAAAGTTTAATTTAGCTCCTTAAATATTCTTTCTATTTTAGTAGGTTTCATGCTCATATGATCCTTTCTTTTGTCCCAAGACTACTCCTACAACATAGTCTTTAGAATATATATGAACATGGAAAGGAAATGACCAATTAGGTCCTATTAATATAGGAGCTTGAGTTAGAGATGATTTAAGGATTTTAAAATCTTAATCGCAATCTGATGTCCATTCATACTCATACAATTTCTTCAAAATATTATATAATGGTGCTGCAACTTGACTAAAATATTTAGTGAATCTATGATAGAAGCCAACATGCACCCTAAGAAAATTATGAGTTCATTTTTTTTTGCAAGAAAAGGAAGGTTGGAAATTACCTCAATTGTGATGGGTCCATGCAAATTTAAACAACAAAGATATAATCTCCCAACACCAACCCTTATTCTATTGATGCATGAGCATCCTGGGTTTCCTTGCTATCTTTTTCATCTTTGTTCATTCTTCCTATTAGTGCCAAGTTGTAATTAGACTCAATTTCTAGTGGTTGCCAAGCTATAGTTATTTAGTGTTGGCTAAGTTGTTCACTGTTGGCCAAGTTGCCCAACATTGACCGAATGCTTTGGTGGTTGAGTGTTCCTTCATACACTGAGTGAACTTGATGTTTTGCTGAAGCTCAGTTCCTTCTTTGACTGAGTTTGTCTATGATTGGTTCCTAGTATGAGCCAACTTATGTAGTTAATTTGGGTCATGAATTTAATGTAAGGATCTTGTCTTGGTATGTGTACAAATCATTTTAAGGTCAACCTTTTATTTTGTAATGATCTAGAATCTCATGTAAGCTATTTTAGCAAGTATAAATAGGGGTATCTATGTTTAGGTTAGGAATGCTTGGGGAGTGCAAAGCTAAGGGAGATGGAAGTCCAAATCAAGGAATTGTGAAAATTCTAAGTCTGGAATTTCATAAATCTTGTTTGTTGTAACCCAGAAGGCCTCACAATTGGGCATGCATGTAGAAAATTTGATGAATTAATAAATATTTTTCTATTCCTTCTCTCCTTGGTGTTGTTCTCTTTGTTGTTTTCTTCCATTATAATTACTTTACATGGTGGTTGGATAGTTGTATGTGCCTTTGGCCCTAATTTTCCCATCCATACTTGTGTGAGATGGTATTAGAGCTCAGCTTGTTCTTGAAGAGGTTTGATCATGTAGAACTCTAAGTTGGATTTGGTTGTAGGGTGGTAGATCTATGGATTTGACCTATAACTTGTAGAGGGTTATGATCTTGTAGGAACTTATTTGTCAAAATAATTTGAGGTAGAGGAAATGCTAAGACTACTATTATGGATACATTGAGAAAAATTATAGACAAATTAGATGCTGTAGAGAGAAACCAAAGGAGAAGAGTGCATCTTGATGATGTGAGTGATGATGAAGAAATGACACAAAAACCTAATCCTAAACCAAAGAAAGATCAAGATGAGGAAATATTGTTGAGAATTTTGTCTAGGGCACATTCAAAGCCTACTGTAGAAATTGTTACTTATGATAGAAAAATGGATACCAATGTTGTTTTAGATTTATGTAGAATACATTTGAGTTTAGAAGAACTCTTGATAATATAAATGTAAAGATTAAAATGACTAGGTTGAAAGGTCATGCCTCATTGTGGTGGAATCATTTGTGAATTGATAGATAGAGAAAAGGAAAACAAAAGATTAGAACTTGGTTGAAAATGGCAAACAAGGTGATGAAGAAGTTCCTTCTTGTTGATTACCAAGTTAGTTTGTTGAGAAAGATGCAAAATTTGAGACAAAAAGATATGACTATGAAGGAGTACACTCAATAATTCTAAAGATTGGACATCAGATATGGACATGTGGATGATGAGGTTGAGAAAGTTTCAAGGTACTTGAATGGATTGAGATCTAGAATTCAAGATGAAATAGGTTTTGTGAAATTGATTAGTGTGGAAGAAGCATATCAATATGCCTTGAAAGCTGAGGAGATATTGACAAAGAAGCATGAAAAAAGAAAAAGAGGTAGAGGTGGTAGATTCTAGAGATAGATAGGAATATTCTATGGAGAAGGTGGAAGATCTAACAATTCTACACAAGATAAGGAAAAATCTAAATAGAAAACTGATGAAAAGGAAAAGATTGTGTGGAAAGGTGGTAATTATTATTGAGGAGGTACTATTTCCTGCTAAGGAAGAGCTAATTATGATTCTAGAGGTAGTTTTCATGGTATTTATTTTAGGTGTGGTAAAGAAAGGCATAGATCCTTTCAGTGTAGACACTCTAGTGAGAATAAAGAAGCTAATATAATTGTTGTAATTCAAGAAGATCTTGAGGGTTCACCAAGTTGATCTAAGATTGGAGAAAAATTAATGGTAAGGAGAAAATTGTGTAGTAAAAGAATTGGCAAGGAACCTATCTTGATGAGAAGTCTTTTCAAGGCCAGATGTGAGATGATAGGGAAATGTTGCTAAGTGTTATTGACAATAACAATTCAATGAATTTGGCATTAGAGGAGCTAGTTACAAAGTTGCATTTGTAGAGGATGAAGCATCCTAAGTGCTATCATGTTTCATGGATCAAGGAGGAGCATAAGGTTTTGATAAGAGGGCATTGTATTGTGAAATTCAAGATTGGAAACTACTTCGATGAAGTTCTGTGTGATATTATGTGTATGTGTTACCTAAGGTTTCAAACCCTAAATTTTTCCCTCCCATTTATTCAAATTATGTGAGAAAATATAAAAGGTAAGCTCTTAGAAATTATTAATAAATTATTTTGCATTATATAATATTTAATTTTTGAAAACAAATTAAATATTAAAATACTCAAATGCAAAGTAATTAAATATTAAAACAAATCTCTCACAAATCTCTCACATAATTAATTTTATAATTTGGTTAATTAATGGAGGGGGGTAAGATGAAGTTAAGGAAGAATTTAAAAATAATTAATTCTTTTAAAGAATTAATTATTATTGTAACCTAAGGCATTTGTGAAAAATTATACGGGAAGAAACTATTGGGTAGTATTTTCAAAATCAAAGGAAGTTAGGGTAGTTAGCAATGGGGGGATGAAATCTTTAAAAAGAGGAAGTTTTATTGTAATAGGGTTCTTCTCTTCACCAACAGTTCTACAACTACAAGAAAGGGAGAATACATTTTTATGTGTAGTGATTGTAATAGGGACGGGGAATATAAGTGTTATTTCTATTTTTCGGAAACATGACTGTAATGACAGAGATAAAATGATATTGTTATTGTTTTGTTATACATCTAAAATAAAAGAGAGTTTCATATATCAAATTCTAAAGTCTGAATATGTTTTTCTTGGATTGAAAATGATTATACAATCATTTCT
Source organism: Cupressus sempervirens (assembly GCA_028749045.1). Lineage (NCBI taxonomy): Eukaryota > Viridiplantae > Streptophyta > Pinopsida > Cupressales > Cupressaceae > Cupressus > Cupressus sempervirens. Next base: position 400,976,050 of record CM053786.1, read on the forward strand.
TTCATGTTTTAGGTGCAGTTTTGCATTATCATTCATATTCAACAAAATAAAATAATGTTTCTTTGCACTTCCCATGTGATATGAGAAACTAGATAGGTGGTCATGTGGCTATTTGTTCATTTTTATTTCTTCATTGTATAGTTTATACCTATTATAATCATATTTATCCCATAGTGATGGGTAAATGCTAGAAAGCCTTTGTGTCTTCTGGTAAAAGACATAACCAACCATTTAAATTTTCTAAATATCTTTCTAAGAGGGAGTTGCACCTCTCAATTCAGAGGAAATCTATCAATCTCATGATAGTATTTTCAATTGTTAGTGGAAATTTTTCTTCTATTCGGGCATTTTGAGTCATTCTTTGTATTTAATTTTGGAAGGAAAAACCTATTTACTAACAATTTTTTGTGACTCCACTGGGGAAGAAAGCAAGTTCCAGTGCTTTTCTTTTCTTGGAAATCTGAAGGTTACCTCCCCAAGGACAAAGGTTGGCGACTCTAATTGATTGTCGTAAAAGATTTTGGTGTTATGGCTTTGGTTGCAACCCAGCCACGAGGGGCTCAGATTGGGCATTTTCTTTATCTCAATACCAATTGAAAACAATCAGTTCTATGTTTTCATTGCTACCATGCAAACAAAAATTAAATTCTTCCTTCTTCATTTAAAACTACAAACATTGCAAGATACACAAAGGGAAGCTATTGGATTAGATGATGACATGATCTTGAGTGGAATGAAGTGTAAAGAAATTTCCTAGGCATAAATTTCTCTCTATGAGTAGAAACAATATCCAAAGATAAAGCCTAAACGAAAAAGGCTTGTTCTTAAAGCAGTAAAATCAGTGCCCACTGTTTCATTTTGTTAGAATCTAATGATCTTTAATGGTGAAGATTTCCTAATCCCTCCTGTGAGTGAAAGTAATCCTTGTATTATAGTTGGAGCCAACCATTTACATGTTGAGTCTGAGGACAAATACGTCTCACAATCATTTGACTCAATGATTGGCTTTGATATACCTACTAATGAACAAGGGCTGCAAGGTGGAAGATCAAATGAAAAATTATCAGAGGATGTTTCAAATGCAGAATTTGATTCTTTCATATTTGGGACTACTATTGATATTTTATCAAATGATGTTATTCAGGATGGTATGCAAGATCAACATACATAAGAAAAGATTAAAGCTAATTATGAATTGTTTTTGTTTGATCACATCAAAATGAATGAAGAGTCTTTTTAGCCCAAGGCGTTCAAAGATATTGGGAAAGATGATATGGAAGTCAAAGAAAATTCTTTTACGCCCAACCCAATTTCATGCACACAACTTGAATTATAAGTATTTAGGTTTGACTATGAGGATGGGTTGATGGATTCTAGTCCTGTACTGGAATTTTTTTGTTTTGAGATAGACTTCATGGACAGATCTTTGGAACCTGAATGTTTGAAAGAGGAAGTTGCAGATTTAAATGAGAACTATGTGGGTAATCACTTCAATAATTTCAGGAAAGACTATCACCAGAAAGACTCCATTTTATTTTCCAAGAATCTCATGGAGGATGTCAAGAGTGCTGATAAGAAACAACCTATGCAAGAAGACATTGAGTTGCCACAATTGATGAGCTATAGTGCTGGTTGGCTTCTTGGTTTTAATGTACTATTCAAAAAGCTTATAGCTGTGGAGTTTTTATTTTCAACGGTTGCTCTCCAATTTTCAAGAATGGATTCACTTGAACATCAACCATTTTTTCACACTGGTACATACTTCTTTCAACCAGTTAATAGTTTTCCATGAGTAGCCAGGTACATTTTTCTGAGTAGGGACTACTTGCCCTACTCTTTATACATAAAGTTTTTGTTGTCACTAGGTGTGGTTTTCTTTGTTCCTTTTTGTGGTGCTGGTAGTTTTAGTGGTTTTTGGTGTTCCCCTAGTCTTTTCCTCTCTGCAAGTAGCTCTCTTTATTCTCTGCCCTATGACTCTATTTCCCTATTGACTCTTTTCATTAATGGAGTGGATATATTTTTTAAACTACATGGGCTCTAGGCATTTATGTTATTACACCTCAAGAAATTAGGGTTCGTTGAAAAAAAAGTGATGATGAGTTGGTATAATGGAATAATATTCATCTTTTTCATCAATGAAATGTGTGGGCAAATATTTGATGCCAGAACATAGTTTAAAAAAAAGAATATCTTTGGAAAAAGGAGTATATCTATTGGTTGGAGACTTGAAAGCATTCTGTATTAAATCATGGGTCACTTTTTACCTATAGTTGGTTACTATAAGACCTTTTCATTTTATAGTATATGAAAGTGGTTCAAAGTAAAAATCTGGAGCAACTATGCCTTCTTCATCTTTATCAGGTATTTGTAAATGCAACATGTATAGAGTTAAAAATAGTTGGGAGTGGGTGCATATCACAATCATGAAGAGGGGTGGAAATATAATTTTCACCATTTTAACCAGCTTGACTCTATTATGTATGGTGGCACGATAAATATGGGATCCCTCAGGTGATAAGTGAAAAGTAAAAAGGAAAACAAAATACTTCATGACACTAAGGGTTGATGCTTCTGATATAATTCTAAAGATGGCACCCGAGATAGGAAGTTTTTGGCTAAGAAGAATTTTATGTCTTATTATTTACTTGAAGCGGTTATCAATGGAATCAGGTGCAACACAATGATCATGGAATAAGGAAAACTGACAAAGATTTACTTCATTCCACAAAAGTTCATGCAATTTACCATGTTCAAATGAAGGCATAACAACATTAACAAGAAAAATGGGTGACTATTAATGAGTAAATTTTTTTTTGATGTAATTGCCTAAGAACAAGTGGGTGGTGATAGACATCCAAAACATGAAGAGCCCATGCATTATTGTCACAGCCGCCTGACAAAATCTACAATTGAATCATACATCATTGCATGTGATTTACAACTCCCACTGATAGATGTAATGCTAAAAACCACAATGTTGTGAATTACATCATCACTAGTATCTTCATGTAGCTATTCTTGGTTTCTTATTGACTATTCTTGGCTTCAAGCATATTATATGTGGGCTGGTCATTATCGAATGGTTGCTTGTGATGGGCACAATTGTTCTCAGTGGTGTGTTTACTGCACTTGATAATGGTATTGAAGATACCCGTATTGCCATGGAAGAGTAGGTTGGATCAGATACAACTGTACCTAAACAAATTAGAGTGCAGTAATCGACATAAATAATGGTGATTCACGGGCCATGGAAGTTGCTTGAAGGCAATGCGATTCAAATTTGTAAAAAGTGACATTTCTTCTTCACTCAAAGAAAGAGGAACAAGTGCGAGACAAGGAAGAGCCCGAGCCAGAGTGCGAAAGTGCAAAAGTCGAAGGAGAAAGAACCTAGAGCAAAATCTGGATAAAAGACCTCTACAACTGAATAAATCATAGAACCAGATTTCCAACGATATCTGGCGAGCCCAGAAAAGAGTCTAAATGAGTGAGATATGGCTTCTGGAAGGCAAAATAGAACATCTAGCTTTGACTGCCAAAACAGGCAACCAGACTATAGCAAAAATAAAATAAAATTATACCATCATCTCCGTCCCAGAACAAGATTTTTGACACATTTTTTGGATAAAAAAAATACGTTCGTATGCTCAAGTTATGAAAGAAAAATTGACAGGGCCTCCTCATGAAGAACATATGTTAAAAGTGAAACTTGGGCACAATAATCAAGGAAAAAAATAGCACCACTGCGATCTACTCAAAAAATCATGCACTTTCAAAAAAAGAATCGCCTCGATACGAGGTCGTATGAGAAAGTTATGATCCTCCGAAGTTTCCAAAATGAGAACTGTGCACAGTCATGGCTGAGAATCTGCAATTTTTGAAGAATTCATGCATGAAAATCAAAGAACAACTCCACTAACGGATAGAGCACAAAAAAATAGCCAAATTCATAACAAGAATCATCAAAATCGGAGTCCGTATGAGTAAGAATGAGACATTTGAAAACTGTGTTCAAATCTGCGACTGCCAACGGAGAGGGGTATGGCTGTAGCTTTGCATGCTGGATTTTGCAAAATATACAGCTTGCATACAAAATCTAAAAGATACCTAGATGGTTTTTCGGGGCTGCAAACAAAACGCAAAAAGCATTTTTCTTGCTGATGTACATAAGATGTTTCTATAGTGTAAATCCGACGCCTTTAACAGTAAAAAAATGGCTCCAAAAATAAAAAAACCACCCTAGCAACCAGAATATGACATGAAAATGCTGGATCAGCTTCTTAATTCTATCAATGGCATGCTAGAACCTGTAAAACTGATTGAAAACTCCAAATATGCAAGTTGGTTGTCAAATTTGAGATTGAAACCCTAGAGAAAAACTGCTTTTGTTAAAACTTTTCTGATTCTCAAGAGCATCCAAAGATGCAAGAGAAGAGCATACTTCATTTTTTTAAAAAACTACAATAAAGTTTATTTGCGCCCCCCCCCCCCCCCCCCCCGAATCTCTCAAATAAGGAAACTAAAATCTACTCTTGCACGTGGAAAAACTTTGATTCCATGTTAGAATCTGAAAAGATTAATAACCCAGAAAACTAGTGCAAAGAGTAAATATCTAAACTATGAATGCAAATGATACAAAATCAAAATAGCAACATAGAGTTAGTCTCCAAGAGAGTAATGCAAATGCTAGAAGCAAAATAGGATTAAGAGGATGCAAAAACAAGAGATCCAAATACAAGCCAGGTAGCATGCTTATATAGGCTAGGAAGAGGAAGGAGGTGGCAACACCAATCAATGAGGAGCAACCATCTATCCGACTAAAGATAGCAAAGTATCTTCCCAAGATAGCTAATGGATGCTCACATGTAGGAAGGTGACACCTCACAACCATTCACCTAATAAGACATGCTTTATTAACCTAAGCGAGATTATTAAAAGTGTAGGAAAAACCTAGCAAAATAGAAAAAATAAAAAACTACACTAACACCCTCCCATAAGCGAAGCTTGGGTGGATGCTAACCTAGCAAAGCTATGAGAGTAGGAAAATGGGTCCCGGCAACAAGGCCTGATCAGGTACCCAATACAAGAAAAGGAACTAGATGAAGGAAACTAAGCCTCCAATCTAGGAAATGTCCCAAAGAGAGGAACAAAAAAGAGCATGAAGCATCTCTGAAGCATGAAGCTGCAAACACTGTCAGAAGAAACTGCTGGAACCCCCACTGAAATAGTGCATGACCAGGTAGAGAAGAAAAAGTCTGAAGAGCTGATCAATCGAAGAGGTGACCTCCAAAAGTAGGAATGAATGAGTGTCTATATAGTAGATGAATCATCTCACCGAAATGCATAGGTGCCTAGCCACTACATCCGCCTAGTACATAGGAACAAAAACTGAATGCGTAGATCACTCAACCGAACCAAGGAAGCAAAAGAGCCAACAGGTGAACCCCTCCCATAATGCTGAACAGGGAGAGGGGTGACAGGAACACTGAAATGCAATGCCAAAAACATCTGCAAGAAGAAGAATCAGGAACACCAACAGTGCAATAGAAGTACAAGCATAGGATAAAGGGCGGTGTCATCAACACACTGCATGGGCTAATGTCGTGGAAGAAAAATTCACTTGACAAAGGTGGATGAGCACAAAATGGAAAAACATCATGACCCCCCATGGCACTTTATAACTGAGTGTGAGTACAAACAAACACAAGGTGTACAAGATCCCAGATATGCAAAAGCAGACACTTTATCTCAGTGCATTTACAGAAAAAGGAATGCAACAGAATAGAAGTAAGAGTGAGCCAAAAGAACAAAAGAAGATATTCCAGGACCTGTAGAATCCAAGTAATCCGCGAGAGTGCAAAAGTGAAAAACTCGAAGGAGAAAGAACCTGGAGCAGAATCTGGATAAAAGACCTCTACAACTAAATAACTCATAGAACCAGATTTACAACGATATCTTGCGAGTCCAAAAAAGAGTCTGAATGAGTGAGATATGGCTCCCAGAAGGAAAAATAGAACATCTGGCTTTGATTGCCAAAATAAGCAACCAGACTATAGAAAAAATTAAAAAAACTTGTACCATCATCTCCATCCCAGAACCAGCTTTCCGACACATTTTTTGGATTAAAAAAATACGTTCGTATGCTCAAGTTATGGAAGAAAAATTGAGAGGGCCTCCTCATGAAGAGCATATGCTAAAAGTGAAACTTGGGCACAATAATCAAGGAAAAAAAAGCACCACTGCGATCTACTCGAAAAATCATGCACTTTTAAAAAAAGAATCGCCTCAATACGAGGTCGTATGAGAAAGTTATGATCCTCTGAAGTTTCCAAAATGAGAACTATGCATAGTCATGGGTGAGAATCTACAATTTTTGAAAAATTCATGCATGAAAATTAAAAAACAACTCCACTAATGGATAGAGCACAAAAAAATAGCCAAATTCATAATAAGAATCATCAAAATCGGAGTCCGTATGAGCAAGAATGAGACATTTGAAAACTGTGTTCAAATCTGCGACTGCCAATGAAGAGGGGTATGGCTGTAGCTTTGCATGCTTGATTTTGAAAAATATATAGCTTGCATGCAAAATCTAAAAGATACCTAGATGGTTTTTCGGGGCTGTGAACAAAACTCAAAAAGCATTTTTCTTGCTGATGTACATAACATGTTGCTGTAGTGTAAATCAGACGCCTTTAACAGTAAAAAATGGCTCCAAAAATCAAAAAACCACCCCAGCAACCAGAATATGACATGAAAATGCTGGATCAGCTTGTTAAGTCTATCAATGGCATGCTGGAACTTGTAAAACTGATTGAAAACTCCAAATATGCAAGCTGGTTGTCAGATTTGAGATTGAAACCCTAGAGAAAAACTGTTTTTGTTAAAACTTTTCTGATTCTCAGGATCATCCAAAGATGCAAGAGAAGAGCATACTTTATTTTTAAAAAAAACTACAATAAAGTTTATTTGTCTCCGCCCGCCCTCCGAATCTCTCAAATAAGGAAACTAAAATCTACTCTTGCACATAGAAAAGCTCTGATTCCATGTTAGAATCTGAAAAGATTAATAACCTAGAAAACTAGTGCAAAGAGCAAATATCTAAACTATGAATGCAAATGATACAAAATCAAAATAGCAACATAGAGTTAGTCTCCAAGAGAGTAATGCAAATGCTAGAAGCAAAATAGCATTAAGAGGATGCAAAAACAAGAGATCCAAATACAAGCCAGGTAGCATGCTTATATAGGCTAGGAAGAGGAAGGAGGTGGCAACACCAATCAATGAGGAGCAACCATCTATCCAACTAAAGATAGAAAAGTATCTTCCCAAGATAGCTAATGGATGCTCACATGTAGGAAGGTGACACCTCACAACCATTCACCTAATAAGACATGCTTTATTAACCTAAGCGAGATTATTAAAAGTGTAGAAAAAACTTAGCAAAATAGAAAAAATAAAAAACTACACTAACACCCCCCTATAATCGAAGCTTGGGTGGATGCTAACCTAGCAAAGCTATGAGAGTAGAAAAATGGGTCCCGGCAACAAGGCCTGATCAGGTACCCAATACAAGAAAAAGAACTAGATGAAGGAAACTAAGCCTCCAATCTAGGAAATGTCCCAAAGAGAGGAACAAAAAAGAGCATGAAGCATCTCTGAAGCATGAAGCTGCAAACACTGTCAAAAGGAACTGTTGGAAACCCCACTAAAATAGAGCATGACCAGGTAGAGAAGAAAAAGTCTGAAGCGCTGATCAATTGAAGAGGTGACCTCCAAAATTAGGAATGAATGAGTGTCTATATAGTAGATGAACCATCTCACCGAAATGCATAGGTGCCTAGCCACTGCATTCGCCTAGTACATAGGAACAAAAATTGAATGTGTAGATCACTCAACCGAACCAAGGAAGCAAAAGAGCCAACAGGTGAACCCCCCCAATAATTCTGAATAGGGAGAGGGGTGACAGGAACACTAAAATGCAATGCCAAAAATATCTGCAAGAAGAAGAATCAGGAACACCAATAGTTCAATAGAAGTACAAGCACAGGATAAAGGGCGGTGTCACTGGCACACTGCATGGGCTAATGTCGTGGAAAAAAAATTCACTTGACAAAGGTGGATGAGCACAAAATGGCAAAACATCATGACCCCCCATGGCACTTTATAACTGAGTGCAAGTACAAAAAAACACAAGGTGTACAAGATCCCAGATATTCAAAAGCAGGCACTTTATCTCAGTGCATTTACAGAAAAAGGAATGCAACAGAATAGAAGCAAGAGTGAGCCAAAAGAACAGAAGAAGAGATTCCAGGACCTGTAGAATCTAAGTAATCCGCTAGAGTGCGAAAGTGCAAAACTTGAAGGAGAAAGAACCTAGAGCAGAATCTGGATAAAAGACCTCTACAACTAAATAACTCAGAACTAGATTTCCAAGAATATCTGCCGAGCCCAGAAAAGAGTCTGAATGAGTGAGATATGGCTCCTGGAAGGCAAAATAGAACATCTGGCTTTGACTGCCAAAACAAGCAACCAGACTATAGAAAAAATAAAAAAAAACTTGTACCATCATCTCCGTCCCAGAACTAGCTTTTCGACACATTTTTCGGATAAAAAAAATTACGTTCGTATGCTCAAGTTATGGAAGAAAAATTGATAGGGCCTTCTCATGAAGAGCATATGCTAAAAGTGAAACTTGGGCACAATAATCAAGGAAAAAATAGCACCACTTCGATCTACTCAAAAAATCATGCACTTTCAAAAGAAGAATAGCCTCGATACGAGGTCGTATGAGAAAGTTATGATCGTCCGAAGTTTCCAAAATGAGAACTGTGCATAGTCATGGCTGAGAATCTGCAATTTTTGAAAAATTCATGCATGAAAATCAAAAAACAACTCCACTAATGGATAGAGCACAAAAAAATAGCCAAATTCATAACAAGAATCATCAAAATCGGAGTCTGTATGAGCAAGAATGAGACATTTGAAAACTGTGTTCAAATCTGCGACTGCCAATGGAGAGGGGTATGGCTGTAGCTTTGCATGCTCGATTCTGCAAAATATACAGCTTGCATGCAAAATCTAAAAGATACCCAGATGGTTTTTTGGGGCTACGAACAAAACCTAGAAAACATTTTTTTTGCTGATGTACATAAGATGTTGCTGTAGTGTAAATCAGACGCCTTTAACAGTAAAAAATGGCTCCAAAAATTTAAAAACCACCCCAGCAACCAGAATATGACATGCAAATGCTGGATCAACTTCTTAAGTCCATTAATGGCATGCTGAAACCTGTAAAACTGATTGAAAACTCCAAATATGCAAGTTGGTTGTCAGATTTGAGATTGAAACCGCAGAGGAAAACTGTTTTTGTCAAAACTTTTCTGATTCTTAGGATCATCCAAAGATGCAAGAGAAGAGCATACTTCATTTTTAAAAAAAACTACAATAAAGTTTATTTTCCCTCTCCGAATCTCTCAAATAAGGAAACTAAAATCTACTCTTGCACATAGAAAAGCTCTGATTCCATGTTAGAATCTGAAAAGATTAATAACCTAGAAAACTAGTGCAAAGAGTAAATATCTAAACTATTAATGCAAATGATACAAAATCAAAATAGCAACATAGAGTTAGTCTCCAAGAGAGTAATGCAAATGCTAGAAGCAAAATAGCATTAAGAGGATGCAAAAACAAGAGATCCAAATACAAGCCAGGTAGCATGCTTATATAGGCTAGGAAGAGGAAGGAGGTGGCAACACCAATCAATGAGGAGCAACAATCTATTCGACTAAAGATAGCAAAGTATCTTCCCAAGATAGCTAATGGATGCTCACATGTAGGAAGGTGACACCTCACAACCATTCACCTAATAAGACATGCTTTATTAACCTAAGCGAGATTATTAAAAGTGTAGGATAAACCTAGTAAAATAGAAAAAATAAAAAACTACACTAACACCCCCCCATAAGCGAAGCTTGGGTGGATGCTAACCTAGCAAAGCTATGAGAGTAGGAAAATGGGTCCCGGCAATAAGGCTTGATCAGGTACCCAATACAAGAAAAAGAACTAAATGAAGGAAACTAAGCCTCCAATCTAGGAAATGTCCCAAAGAGAGGAACAAAAAAGAGCATGAAGCATCTCCGAAGCATGAAGCTGCAAACACTGTCAGAAGAAACTGCTGGAACCCCCACTGAAATAGTGCATGACCAGGTAGAGAAGACAAAGTCTGAAGAGCTGATCAATTGAAGACGTGACCTCTAAAAGTAGGAATGAATGAGTGTCTATATAGTAGATGAACCATCTCACTGAAATGCATAGGTGCCTAGCCACTGCATCCGCCTAGTACATAGGAACAAAAACTAAATGCGTAGATCACTCAACTGAACCAAGGAAGCAAAAGAGCCAACAGGTGAACCCCCCCATAATGCTGAACAGGGAGAGGGGTGACAGGAACACTGAAATGCAATGCCAAAAACATCTGCAAGAAGAAGAATCAAGAACACCAATAGTTCAATAGAAGTACAAGCACAGGATAATAGGCGGTGTCACCGACACACTACATGGGCTAATGTCATGGAAAAAAAATTCACTTGACAAAGGTGGATGAGCACAAAATGGCAAAACATCATGACCCCCCATGGCACTTTAGAACTGAGTGCAAGTACAAACAAACACAAGGTGTACAAGATTCCAGATATGCAAAAGCAGGCAATTTATCTCAGTACATTTGCAGAAAAAGGAATGCAATAGAATAGAAGCAAGAGTGAGCCAAAAGAACAGAAGAAGAGATTCCAGGATTTGTAGAATCCAAGTAATCCGTGAGAGTGCGAAAGTGCAAAACTCGAAGGAGAAAGAACCTGGAGCAGAATCTGGATAAAAGACCTCTACAACTGAATAGCTCATAGAACCAGATTTCCAACGATATCTGGCGAGCCTAGAAAAGAGTCTGAATGAGTGAGATATGGCTCTCGGAAGGAAAAATAGAACATCTGGCTTTGACTGCCAAAATAGGCAACCAAACTATAGAAAAAATAAAAAAAACTTGTACCATCATCTCCGTCCCAGAACCAGCTTTTTGACACATTTTTTGGATAAAAAAAATACGTTCGTATGCTCAAGTTATGGAAGAAAAACTGAGAGGGCCTCCTCATGAAGAGCATATGCTAAAAGTGAAACTTGTGCACAATAATCAAGGAAAAAAATAGCACCACTATGATCTACTCAAAAAATCATGCACTTTCAAAAGAAGAATCACCTCAATACGAGGTCGTATGAGAAAGTTATGATCCTCCGAAGTTTCCAAAACAAGAACTGTGCACAGTCATGGCCGAGAATCTACAATTTTTGAAGAATTCATGCATGAAAATAAAAAAAAAACTCCACTAATGGATAGAGCACAAAAAAATAGCCAAATTCATAACAAGAATCATCAAAATCGGAGTCCGTATGAGCAAGAATGAGACATTTGAAAACTGTGTTCAAATCTGCGACTGCCAACGGAGAGGGGTATGGCTGTAGCTTTCCATGCTCAATTCTGAAAAATATACAGCTTGCATGCAAAATCTAAATGATACCTAGATGGTTTTTCGGGGCTGCGAATAAAACCCAAATTTTTTTTTTCTTGCTGATGTACATAAGATGTTGCTGTAGTGTAAATCAGACGCCTTTAACAGTAAAAAATGGCTCTTAAAATTAAAAAATGACCCCAGCAACCAGAATATGACATGAAAATGCTAGATCAGCTTCTTAAGTCCATCAATGGCATGCTGGAACCTGTAAAACTGATTGAAAACTCCAAATATGCAAGTTGGTTGTCAGATTTGAGATTGAAACCCCAGAGAAAAACTATTTTTGTTAAAACTTTTTTGATTCTCAGGATCATCCAAAGATGCAAGAGAAGAGCATACTTCATTTTTTTTAAAAACTAAAATAAAGTTTATTTGCCCCCCCCGAATTTCTCAAATAAGGAAACTAAAATCTACTCTTGCACATAGAAAAGCTTTGATTCCATGTTAGAATCTGAAAAGATTAATAACCCAGAAAACTAGCACAAAGAGTAAATATCTAAACTATGAATGCAAATGATACAAAATCAAAATATCAACATAGAGTTAGTCTCCAAGAGAGTAATGCAAATGCTAGAAGCAAAATAGCATTAAGAGGATGCAAAAATAAGAGATCCAAATACAAGCCAGGTAGCATGCTTATATAGGCTAGGAAGAGGAAGGAGGTGGCAACACCAATCAATGAGGAGCAACCATCTATCTGACTAAAGATAGCAAAGTATCTTCCCAAGATAGCTAATGGATGCTCACATGTAGGAAGGTGACACCTTACAACCATTCACCTAATAAGACATGCTTTATTAACCTAAGCGAGATTATTAAAAGTGTAGGAAAAACCTAGCAAAATAGAAAAAATAAAAAACTACACTAACATGATATTGTTGTAGAAGATATCCTTGATGGTTTACCACCACTAAGAAGCTCACGTAATTATATGAATCTAATTCTTGGAGCTATCTTTCCAAATGAATAACTATATTGATTGAAACCTACTAAGAAAGAAGAAATTAATAGACAAGTGTAGGAGTTGTTGCAAAAAGGTTTTACCAGAGAACGTTTGACTGATGCAAAAAGAAAATAAATAAACTAGGGCCAAAGGCACACCCAACTATCTAATTCACCCTACAAGAGTCAACACAATGGAAACACAACAACAAAAGAATAGAACCAGGGAGAGAAGGAACAAAATGCTTATATATTCATCAGATAATCAACATACATGCCCAACTATAAGACCTTCTGGGTTATGGCCAATTACATTATACAAATTTTAGATTCATGAACCAAATTCAATTTCACACTTCTAGACTCTTAACACATTAATACATATTTTCAAATTCTCCTAATCTACCAAAAACTCAATCCAAGACCTCCTTAAATACTTGTGCAGCCATAGGTCAACCTATCAAAAAATTATATCTTACATTAAATGCATGCACAACCACAAGTTGTCTCACATTAGATATTAATTACCTATACCAAAATTAAATACAAGAAAGGTTAGCCCAAATTAGAACTAGACACAGATAACTCAGCAAATGAAGATTTCACAAAACACTGGCACTCGACATTCACATGAACTCTGCATTCAAAGGAATCACTTGGAAACTACTATAAACTCAACATCCTCTAATGCTTAGTAACCATAGAGAACTCAACCACCAAAGGATCACTTGACAACCAAAGGAATTACCTAGAAACAACTAAGAACTCAACATCCACTAAATGTTCAACACCCACTAAGAACTCGACACCAATTGGCAGAATGAAAACAAGTTGTAGGATTATAAGGAAACCTAGGATGCTTTTGCATCAAACAACTAGGGTTGGAAGAAATGATACTCTTGAATCATGCAAGTGTCACAACCTAAGCTAAATCCAACTCAGATTGAGAAACCCATGTAGCATCTTCAATTGGTCTATTCTTCCATGTCACCAAATATTTGTAGTAATCTCTTCCTATTGTACTCTTGCCAACTCTTCGATCCAATATTTGTTCAACTTTTTCAATTTGCTTCTTAGGATAATCTTCTGATACAAAAACTTTATCATTTAACTCATGGTACTTATATAAATCATAAACATTGAATATAGGAGATATATCCATGTCATTAGGTAACTCAACTTCATAAGCATTTCCACTATCAAACCTCTTCAAGATCTTACAAGGTCCAAACTTCTTTATCTTTAGCTTACTGTATGTTCCAACAAGAAATCTTCCTTTCTTCAAATGAACCATCACCTCATCACCAACTTCATAATCATGATGCCTTTTAGACTTATTAGCATTCTCCTTATACTTCTAATTACTTTGTTCCAACCTCAATTTTACTTCCTTATGTAAAGACTCCATAAAATCAGCAAATGCTTCCCCTACAATGCTTCTCTCTTCTTCACCAACAAAATCTCTCAAATTTAATATTCTTCTAGGCTACATTCTAGTAATAATCTCAAAATGTGTCTTCCCTGTACTTCTATTCACAAAATTATTATGTGCAAACTCAGCTTGTGCAAATACCATTTCCTAATTGCTTGGCTTATCTCCCACTAAACATCTCAACAAATTACCCAAGCTTCTATTCACAACCTTTGACTGTCCATTTGTCTGTGGATGGAATGTACAAGTAAACTTCAACTTAGTACCTATCTTCTTCCACAAAGTCTTCCAAAAATAACCAACAAACTTACTGTCTTTGTTAGAAATAATACTCTTGGTAGTCCATGCAATCTCACAAATTCTTTAAAAAAAAGTTCAGTAACATGCTCAACATTTGATGTCTTCTTACATGGTATGAAATGAGCCATCTTAGAAAATCTATCCACAACAACAAATATAGAATCATACCCATTCACTATCTTAGGTAATTCAAGAACAAAATCCATATTGATGTCACTCCAAGGTTTCTCAAGAACACTAATAGGTGTATACAAACCAATATTCTGACATACTCCTTTTGCAACCCAACAAACTCCATAACTCTTCACAAATTTATGAACATCCTTATACATTTGTGGCCAATAATACTTCTCCTTTAGCAAACTCAATGTCTTATCAATTCCAAAATGCCCAGCCGATCCACCATTATGCTTTTCCTTAAGCAAATTCAACCTTATAGAACTTCTAGGAATACACAACTGAATACCTTTAAACAACATACCTTCTTAAATGAAATATTCATCATACTTACTTATGTGATATGTCAGGTTTGGTGCTTTGCACTCTCTCCATGCCTCAAAAAAAATAGGGTCAGTATCATACAACTCTTTCATTTCATCAAAACAAAGAACTTCAATCTTCATCTTAGTCAATATAGAACGTCTTTTGCTCAATGCATCAACAACTCTGTTAGTAACTCCACTCTTATGCTTGATCACAAATGTAAAATTTTGAAAGCATTCAACCCACTTCATATGTCTCTAATTCAATTTATGCTGACTTTCCAAGTATTGTAAAGCTTTATGATTAGTACACAACACAAACTCCTTAGGAATCAAATAATGTCTCCACTTCTTCAAGGCTTGAACAATAGCATAATACTCTTGATCATACAAAAAATACTTTCTTTTAGCATCATTCAACTTCTCACTAAAGAAAGCAACAAGTTTACTTTCTTGACTTAATACAACTCCTATTGTGTTACCACTTGCATCACATTCAACTTGAAATACTTTATTGAAATTAGTCAAAGCCAATATAGGTAACTCAAAAACCTTTTGTTTCAAAGTCTAAAAATTCTTATCAACTCCATGTGCCCACTTGAATTCCTTTTTATCTCCCCTCATTGTCTCAGTCATAGCATTACAAATAGAACTGAAATTCCTTATAAACTTTCTGTAAAAACTAGTCAAACCATGAAATGATCTTACCTCACTCATATTCTCAGGTGTAGGCCACTCCAAAATTTCTTTAACCTTCTAAGGATCCATCTTCAAACCATCAACTGAGATCAACAATCCCAAATACACAATCTCCTCTTGCATAAAAGAACACTTTTTCAAATTAATCATCAACTTCTCCTCTTTCAATCTCTGTAATACTTGTCTATTATTCTCAAGATGTTCTTCTTTAGTCTTACTAAATATCAAAATGTCATCCAAATAAACAATCAAAAACTTACCAAAAAATCTTTTCAGAACTTCATTCATTAACCTCATGAAAGTACTAGGTGCATTAGTCAAACCAAAAGGAAAAACCAACCATTCATACAAACCATCTTTTGTCTTGAAAGCAGTCTTCCATTCATCACCTTCTTTGATTCTGATATGATGATAGCCAATATTCAAATCAATCTTGGTAAAATACTTTTCTCAACTCAAACAATCCATTATGTCATCCATCCTTGGCATAGGAAACATATATTTCACTATGATCTTATTAATAGCTCTAGAATTGGTACACATTCTCCATTCTCCATTATTCTTAGGTGCTAATACAATAGGTACAACACATGGACTCAAACTTTCTCTAATCAAACCTTTCTCAAACAACTCATGTACTTGTCTATTAAGTTCTTCATTCTCTATAGGTGTCAATCTATATGATGCTTTGTTCAACAAACTAGCTCTAGGAATTAGATCCATACAATGACTTATACTTCTTACTAGTGGTAAAACATTAGGAATATCCTTAGCAATAATCTCTTTATAATCATTCAAAATTTTTGTAATTCCTCCTGGTATTTGACTACCACTATCTGCTGTCACTTGGTCATTACTAGCTTTTGCTGCTCAGTTATTACTACTAACACTTTGTCCTCTAGGAACTATAGCAAAACAAGCTTGATTATTCTTTACTTGCTTTTAAAATTTCTTTCCATTAACCATGCAAAATTTTATTGCAGTACAACTAACCTCATTTGGACTTTCAATCAAAGGCAACAATATTTGCTTCTTCCCATTCATCCAAAGAGTATATTGATTCAATCTTCCATCATGTATAGCATATCTATCATATTTCCATGGTCTACCCAAAAAAATATGAAAATAATCCATAGGCATAATATCACAAAAAACTTCATCAAAGTAATGTCCAATCTTGAACTTCACAATACATTGTTCACTTACCAATATCTTATGCCCATCTTTGATCCATGAAACATGATAATGTTTGGGATGTTTCAGCCTCTGGAACTGCAACTTTGTAACCAACTCTTTTGATGCCCAATTTGTAGAATTTCCATTGTCAATGATTACCTTGCAACATTTTCCAGCCATCTTGCATCTTGTCTTGAAAAGACTTCTCCTTAAAATAGGTTTTTCATCACTTCCTTTATTACATAAGGTTCTTCTCACCATCAGATTTTCTTTAGTCTTAGGTCCACTTGGTGAACTCCCAATGTCCTCTTCAATTATAATATTTCTATTATTTTTCCCACTTTTAGAAGATCTACATTCAAAAGATCTATTCCCTTCTTTACCACATTTGACACAATTACCACAAAAATTACCTCTAGAATATGAATTACCTCTTCCTTGGTAAGATCCAGTACCTCCTTAGTATGAACTACCACCTTTCCACTTAGTATTTTCTTTTTCATCATTCTTTGATTCACATTTTCCTTTATCATGCATAGAACTATCAGATCTGCTACCTTCTCCATAAGATCTACCTCTTCCTCTTTGGAATCTACCACCTCGACCTCTTTGTCTTTGTTCATGCTTCTTTTTCAAGATCTCCTCAACTTTCAAGGCATATTGATATGCTTCCTCCACACTTTCTAATTTCACAAAACTTATTTCATCTTCAATTCCAAATCTAAACCTATTTATGTACCTTATAATTTTCTCAACATCATCATCCACATGTCTAGATCTGATGTCCAATCTATAGAACTCTTTAGTATACTTTTTTATAGTCATGTCCTTTTGTCTCAAATTTTGTGTCTTTCTTAACAAGCTAGCTTGGTAATCAGTGGGAAGGAATTTTTTCTTTACCTTGTTCACCATCTTCACCCAAGTTTTGATCTTATCCTTTCCTCTCCTTTCTATATCAGTTTGAAAATGCTCCCACCACCATGAAGCATGACCTTTCAACCTAGTAACTGAAAAATTCACCTTCTTAATATCAAGAGTGTTTTCATACTCAAAGAACTTCTCCATTTTTGAGATCCAATCTAATGCAACACTGGTATCCAATTTTTCATCATAAGGAACTGCTTCTACAATAGGCTTTGAATTTTTCCTGGACAACACTCTCAACAACCTTGATTCATCTTTATCCTCTTTAGGTTATGGATTAGGATTTGGTGCTATTGCTTCATCATCATTTACATCATCAAGATGTGCTTTTCTCCTCCAGGATATCTCCACAACATCTAATCTAACTAAAATTTGTCTCAATGTCTTATCAATTCCAAAATGTCTAGCCAATCCACCACTATGCTTTTTCTTAATTAGATTCAACCTCATAGAACTTCTGGGAATACACAACTAAATACCTTTGAACATCATGCCTTCTTGAATGAAATACTCATCATACTTGCTTATGTGACCTATCAGGTTTGGTGTTTAGCACTGTCTCCATGCCTCCAAAAAATTAGGGTCAGTATCATACAACTCTTTCAATTCATCAAAACCAAGAACTTCAATCTTCATCTCAATCAATAAAGGATGTCTTCTGCTCAATGCATCAACAAATCTGTTGGTAACTCCACTCTTGTTCTTGATCACAAATCTAAAATTTTGCAAGTATTCAACCCACTTCATATGTCTCTGATTCAATTTATGTTGACTTCCCAAGTATTATAAAGCTTTATGATCAGTATACAACACAAACTCCTTAGGAATCAAATAATGTCTCCACTTTTTCAAGGCTTGATAATAGCATAAAACTCTTGATCATACACAAATAATTTCTTTTAGCATCATTCAACTTCTCACTAAAGAAAGCAACAAGCTTACCTTCTTGACTTAATACAGCTCCTATTGCATTACCACTTGCATCACATTCAACTTGAAATACCTTATTGAAATCAAGCAAACTCAATAGAGGTAGTTCAACAACCTTTTGTTTTAAAGTCTCAAAACTCTTATCATCTCCATTTGTCCACTTAAATTCCTTTTTATCTCCCCTCATTGTCTCAGTCATAACATTAGAAACAAAACTAAAATTCCTTATAAACTTTTCCTAAAAACTAGCCAAACCATGAAATGATCTTACCTCACCCACTTTTTGAGGTGTAGGCCACTCCAAAATTGCTTTAACCTTCTAAGGATCCATCTTCAAACCATCAGCTAAGATCAAAAATCCAAAATACATAATCTCCTCTTGCATAAAAGAACACTTCTTCAAATTAATCATCAACTTCTCCTCTTTTAATCTCTATAATACTTGTCTACTATACTCCAGATGTTCTTCCTTAGTCTTACAAAATACCATAATATCATCCAAATAAACAATAAAAAACTTACCCAAAAATATTTTAAGAACTTTATTCATCAACATCATGAAAGTACTAGGTGCATTATTCAAACCAAAAGCCATAATCAACCATTCATAGAAACCATATTTTGTCTTGAAAGTAGTCTTCCATTCATCACCTTCTCTAATACCACCTGATGCAAGGAGAAAATAAATAAATGAGGGCCAAAAGCACACCTAGCTATCCAATCCACCTTGCATGAGTCAATATAGCAAAAATACAACAAAAAAAGAATAACACCAAGGAGAGAAGGAACAAAATGCTTATATATTCATCAGATAGTCAACATACATGCCCAACTATAAGGCCTTTGGGTTATGACCAATTAGAATATACAGCTTTGAAATTCATGAACCAACTTCAATTTTTCACTTCAAAACCCATAACACCTTATTCCATCTTTTCAAGTTCTCCTAATCTAGCTAAAACTCAATCCTAGACCTCTCTAAATACTTGTGTGGCCACAGGTTAGCCTATCACAAAATAAAATCTTATATTAAATACATGCATAGCCACAAGTTGGCTCACATCAGATATTAACTACCTATATCAATTTTAAATATGAACAAGATTGGGGCAAACTAAAACTAGACACAAATAACTCATCAAAGATTCCACAAAACACTGGCACTTGGTATCCACATGAACTCAAAATCCAAAGGAATCACTTGACAACTACTATCAACTCAACATCCTCCAATGCTTGGCAACTATGGAGAACTCGACCACCAAAGGATGACTTGGAAACCAAAATAATCACTCAAAAATAACTAAGAACTTGACATCCACTAAATGCTCAACAACAAGTAAATGCTCAGCACCTACTAAGAACTCAACACCAATTGGAAGAATGAATGAAAGCTACATGATTACAAGGCAACCTAGGATGCTCCTGCATCATTGAGTCCATGTACTGTACCTTTTGTATTGACACCTAAGAATAACACAAAATAGAGAATTGTACTGATTCCATAGCTATTAACAAGATAATAGTGAAATATAGGGTTCTTATGCTGAGGATGGATGATATAATGGATTATTTTAGGGAGGAAAAGTATTTTACCAAGATTTATTTGAAGAGTGGTTATCATCAGATTAGAATAAAAAAAGGTGATGAATGGAAGAATTCTTTTAAGACAAAAGATGGTTTGAATGAGTGGTTGATACTATTTTTTTAGCATGAATGCTAATGGCATTGTTTTGGAAGAGTATCTCATGCATTGCAGAGAGTATTTACATGATTGAAATGTTGCATTCATGACTATGTTTTCCATTGATGTCAACATAGCATTGTTTATGTGAAGACTAAGAAAATAGTAGATGTAGAAAAAGGTTGTACAAAATGTGTAATAATGATCAAATCAAGCATAGTTGGGGATGTATTCTACACTATGTCCTAGTTTTATGGACAAGTGCATGTACATAGAGTTGAAGATATGTGAAAGATATTCATGAATTACAGAAGACAACAATAAGACAAAGTACCTAATAAGTGGTTTCTAATGATTGATTTATATCTCTTAACCAGGATAGAATCATGAAAAATTTAGTTAGAAACTAAGAGTAGATAGCTCAAAAATTATGACAATAAATATGTAGGGTCAGATGTCACATGTGTGAGAAGTTGTAAAGATTGTGAGCCGACAATGACTTGTAATTACCAAAAAGATGTAATATTTTGTAATATCTTAATGAGGTCATATTATAATTTATTGGGAAAGCCTCAAGGCCAACTCAAGGAATTATTTTGAGGGTATGGTTTAAAGGAAGGTTATTTTCCTTGTGATGAAGTGTGTGATTCAAATATGAAGTGTGAATTGTACTAGTGATATACAAAGTTGGTAAATGCATGTAAGCAATCCAAGGGATTATTTGGATGTGGAGTTGGTGATATGGTATTGAGATCATAAGAGGATTGGTCCAGTGAAGAGGATAGAGAAGTTAAAGTTATTTCATTTCTATTATTCTACAAGGAATAATATAAAGGGCAGTTAGACAATGAGAGCAGTGGTCTTGCCCATGAAGCTATTTGGATAGTGGGTCCATCTACCTTATACAACTTCTAACAGGGTTGACACAACTCCTATTAGGGTTGGAATATCCTAAAAATGATTAAAAGTCTCCTAACAAGGAATGATATGTATTGAATTTATTTCATTGGCTCCTCATAGAGTTCATCCTCTTAAAAGAAATTTTTTTATTAGTACATTATTTTGTGGGTACCATCCCCACTGAGGTTCTCCCTTTGATCAAGGGTTTCCATAGTTAACAGATATGGTGTTACTGTGTATATGTATCTTCTTATGATTTTTGATTATATTGTTCAAATGGTTAAGGATTAATAAGTTGATAAATATTTTAATAGTTGGATAAATGATTCACTCGCCCCTCTCATTTATCCTACTGGAGTTTGATTTCTAACATTTGGCATCAAAACTTTAGGTCCTTGAAGAAAAACCTTAACAACTTAAGGAGATCAATGACAAGTCACTTTAGAAAAGAAAGTCTTAAATTTGGTGGAGTTAACTATGACTAATGGTAGAAGAAGATGAAGATTCATTTTCTATGTATGGGTCCAAGATATTGGCTAACAAAAAAGAATGGAAAGAAGATTGCGGAAGAAAGAAAAATTGAGGAATGTAGTGAAGCTAAAAGATATCTATTCATGTAAAATATTTTCGCTAGAAAAGCATTGTTGTTAACTCTTCTTGAAAATGTATATAGTCAAGTAAAATCCCTAGAGACATGTCATGAAATTTGGAAAGCCTTAGAATCTAGTTTTTAGGGTGATAAGCTATTGGAAATGTAAGAGTGTAACTGAGAGGAGAGGGGTGAATCAGCCACCACAAAAAATATTCCTTGTCCCTAGATGTCAATCCAAAGTTTCCACTAATCATGCAATACTGTCCAACATGGTTAACACTAGAATGTTACTGTCATTGGGTTAAAAAATTAATCTTATGATTATTAATCTATTATAACCTTTAATAGCTTAGTTGAAAAAAACATAATGCATAAGAAAATAACATGAAAATGGATGACACCAAGATTTAACATGGAAACCCAATTTGAGAAAACAACCATGCTACTAGTTACAATAGTTTTCACTCTTTTGAAGTAAGGCCTATTAGGAGTCAACACTATTAAAGGTTAAAAAACATACTATTAAGTATGACCTTGTTAGAGCATTTAGATCACCTTGCTAGGAGTGTCCTGGTTAGAGGTCTTCAAACACTTCAATCTTGAAATGTCACCTTGTTAGAGGATTTTCAATATTACTTTTAAGTCAACTCTTTTAAGATATTTCTTTACTATTACAATGGTTAGTAGGTAATAGCAATTTGACCTGATTCATGAAGAAACTAAATTTGCATATTCAAATCTCTATTATGGCTAGACATCTGGATCCTTCATGATTAGATGTTCTTTGTAGCTTATCTTCCATAATTTCCTTCTCTTCCTTTTCCTTCACTCACATATCCATCTTATTTCATATTCCACTTGTACATCTCATCCTTGTTGGAAATACAAATGGGAAATGTATACTTTTGAGATGGGGGGTGAATCAAAAGTACTAAACTCTAACCAATAATACTTTTAATATTTAAGATAATGCATGCTTAAACATATTGAAATAGCATGTAAAGTAAATGCATCCACGTAAAAACTTGACACCAGATATGATTACCCAGAAACCCTCCAATGAGAATGTAATATTGGGGTGGGGATGGCACCCACAATTTCTTAATATTGCAGCAATCAAGTTCATCTGTTAAGGTTACATGATTTGACCATTCTGATGATCTTCCCTATTAAAGGCTTACAAAGGATTGTTAGATCCCACCCTGTCAAAGGATTTTAACACCCTACTAAAAGTGTACCTAGCTAAAGGACTTTAGAATACTTGCTTAGAATGTCACCCTATCAAAGGATTTCACAATGACTATTAAGTCAACCTTAATACAAAGGATTTCATCCTACTAATACAGTTGTTAGAGAGTACAATAGAATGTTTGATTTGATACACTTACAATCTAGTATTGCTAATTTTAGATGCCAATTTAGTCCTTCTCAATCCTTTCTAATATGATATGAAGTTACTGTATCCTTGATCCTCTATTGTGATAACCGATTCTGTAATTTTGTCCTTCTTCTAAGTCACCTTGAATTTATACTGATCAATTCACCCCTTTTAACTTCCATCAAATCTTTGCTAGCATCACCTTCTCACATGCATTCTCTAATGCTCTCTCTCACATACTAAATTATGGAGATTCATCTCCCTTTAAAAATACTTTGGTAGCTTAGGGTTAGGTATGAATCTACAATTGAGATTCATCCATTTTTCTTGCTCAATTCCTTCCATTTTTCTAATTGGTTGCATGTCAATCACATAGGGAATCCAAATAGATTTGATCTTATCTTCAAAGCTTCAAGATCTATCCATATGTCAACTCAAAAATGGTTTACATAGTTGTTTGTCCAATCACAAACAACTAGGTCAATTTTGTGTTACTCGACACTTGTTAATACTAATGCTCGACACATACTATAATTTTGTCTGGCTTGACACTTGAACTTGCTCGGAGTCTACTATTCACTCGACACTTGAAACTAGCTCAAATCTATCTATTTTCTTGGCACTTACTATTTACTCGGCACATGAGTGATGTTAGTGTGGTTTTTTATTTTTCCTATTTTGCTAAGTTTTTCCTACACTTTTAATAATCTCGCTTAGGTTAATAAAGCATGTCTTATTAGGTGAATGGTTGTGAGGTGTCACCTTCCTACATGTGAGCATCCATTAGCTATCTCGGGAAGATACTTTGCTATCTTTAGTCTGATAGATGGTTGCTCCTCATTGGTTGGTGTTGTCACCTCCTCCCTCTTCCTAGCCTATATAAGCATCCTACCTGGCTTGTATTTGGATATCTTGTTTTTGCATCCTCTTAATGCTATTTTGCTTCCAGCATTTGCATTACTCTCTTGGAGACTAACTCTATGATGCTATTTTGATTTTGTATCATTTGCATTCATAGTTTAGATATTTATTCTTTGCACTAATTTTATGAGTTATTAATCTTATTAGATTCTAACATGGTATCAAAGCTTTTCTTTGTGCAAGAGTAGATTTTAGTTTCCTTATTTGAGAGATTCAGGTGGGCGAGCTAATAAATTTTATTGTAGTTTTTTGAAAAATGAAGTATGATCTTCTCTTGCATCTTTGGATGATCTTGAGAATCAGAAAAGATTTGACAAAAATAGTTTTTCTCTAGGGTTTCAATCTCAAATCTAACAACCAACTTGCATATTTGGAGTTTTCAATCAGTATTGCAGGTTCCAGCATGCCATTGATAGACTTAGGAAGCTAATATAGCATTTTCATGTCATATTTTGGTTGCTGGGGTTGTTTTTTGATTTTTGGAGCCATTTTTTACTGTTAAAGGCGTCTAATTTACACTACAGCAACATCTTTTTTACATCAACAAGAAAAATGCTTTCTGAGTTTTGTTCGCATCCTTGAAAAACCATTTGGGTATCTTTTAGATTTTGCATGCAAGCTGTATATTTTGCACAATTGAGCATGAAAGGCTACAACCATACCCCTCTCCGTTGGCAGTCGCAGATTTGAATGCAATTTTCAATTGTCTCATTCTTGCTCATACGAACTCCGATTTTGATGATTCTTGTTATGAACTTGGCTATTTTTTTGTGCTCTATCCACTAGTGGAGTTGTTTTTTGATTTTCATGCATGAATTCTTCAAAAATTGCAAATTCTCAGCCGTGACTGTGCACAGTTCTCGTTTTGAAAACTTCTGAGGATCATAACTTTCTCATACGACCTTGTATCGAGGTGATTCTTTTTTTGAAAGTGCATGATTTTTTGAGTAGATCACAGTGGTGCTATTTGTTTCCATGATTATTGTGCCCAAGTTTCACTTTTAGCATATGCTCTTCATGAGGGTTTGTAATGCATTGAAATCAAGACCACTAAGTATTTCTTTCTAGTGGTAGTTGTAAACGCACTAAAATAAAGTGCCAAATCATATTTCTTTGGGGAGGGTTCTTTGATTGAGTAAAAAGGGGTTGGGGGGGGGGGCATTATCATGGCTGGGTTCTCTTCTTTTTAGCATTTCTTCATCATGGATCAAACAAATATGCCCATCCTAACTCTATACAATTACTTTGAGTGGAAATCATGCATGGCAATTCACTTAAGGAAAGTTGTATTGAATAGGATAACTATGGGACTTGAAACTGAACCTGCTAAAGATGAAGACAAGCCTAAGTGGTTTAACAAATGTGATGAGGCATATGGAACATTGTGTTTGTCTATTTCTCTTGACTTGCTATTTCAAATTGAGTCTTTGGATACACCAAATGAAGTATGGACAAAGCTATAAACACTATTTGGCACACAAGATAAAATGAGGGGTCATATGTTGGAAAATGAATTAATTTGTTTGAGTCCAAGCAATTTCAACACAATCCAAGATTTCTTCACCAAATTGAAATCACTAAGGCTGCAGTTAAAACAATGTGGAATTGAAAAGAAAGATGAACAACTTATTCTTAATATTCTCTCTAAGCTAAGTTCAGAATATTCTGTGTTTGTCTCTACCTTCTATGCTACTAAGGGTGCACTTGGTACTCAATTCACCATGCCAATTTTAGATGATTTTGCTGTCAATCTCACTCGAGAACAGGACAAGCTAATCCAGATGGGCACTCTTACATCCTCTAAGTCACATGCCTTGGCTGCCAACCAAGGCACAAAATAACAACAAGGACAAAGTAGTAACAACAATAGTAAGGATAAGAAACAAAAGAATAGCAAGGAGAAGAATGATCAGATACCAATTTCTTCAAAAGTAACTATTGATACACCATCTTCCAAGGGTGATAAGCCTAAGAAAGGAAAGGTCAAATGTGCCTATTGTAAAAGACCTAGTCATGATGAACATAAATGTTTGTAGAAACAACTTGATCACTTGACATACATTCTTGAGAAGAATAATATCAGTGTTCTTGAGTCTATCAAACAAAGTTCTAATGAAGGGTCTAACAAAGAAAAAGAGAATAGCAAGGGGAAAGGAAAGGGCAAGGCCCTTTTTGCAGTTGCTTCCTCACCATCCACTTGGGTTCTTGATTCAGGTACTTCACACCACATGGCTTCATCTAAGGAAGAACTTGCATCCTTGGAGCCATGTACTATGCCTTGTATGTTGATAAGTGATAACACTCCTATTGAGGTGTGTGGGAGAGGGTCTATTGATGTGGGGGATGGCACATTCCATGATGTTCCTTGTGTACCCTCATTGTCAACTAATCTCCTATCAATAGACCAGATCACTCACACAAGTTTAGGCAAGTGGGTTGAGTTCACTCCTGATTCAATGGAGATATGTGAGTTGTACAATTATTCTACAATTGCATTTGGGAGAGCAGATCATCACTCACAACTCTATATGTTTTCTCACCTTGTTCATGATCCTCCTTTGACTATTTTGCTCACTCACTCTAATGATGTGAGCAGATTATGGCATGAGTAGTTTGGCCATCTTAACTTCCACTACTTGCATAAGCTTAACTAGTAGAGCACGGTCATAGGGTTGCCTTCTACTTTGACATTGGAGTCACTTGGAATACATGATGATCTTCTAATGGGTCAGATTCACTTGAGCAATCTTCTACCTCCACTTTTGATGTAGAGAGTGATTCAGAGTAATCACCTCCTTCCTCTCCTAGTCATCATTCACAGGTTGATGATTCTCCTCTAGATTCTCCATCTTTTGGTCCATTTTGCGCTAGATAGACCTTGCAGTTTGCAGGTGATTGGGTTGGGGATCCATTAGACACCAAGAAAACTCATTCACAATTCTAGGATGCTCTACATATCTTCATTGCTACTACCTCAAATCCACAGTCCTTTCATTAGGCTTCTGGTATTTCTAAGTGGGATACAACTATGCAGGAAGAGTATAGTTCCTTGATGAGGAGCCACACTTGGGATCTTTTCCCTTTTTCTAAGGGAAGAAAAATTGTTCGATGTAAGTGGATCTATCGGACAAAATTTGCAAGCTTTGCTGGGGGTATGGGATGCTTCATCTTTTGGAGGGGCCGCTTCCTCTCACTTGGAGTCCTAATTTTCTTTGGGGAGTCTCTTTTCTCTCTCTTTTGAGGGAATTTTATGTACATGGGTACCTCATCAGGTTTGACTTGCTGGGACCCATTTCTACATCCACCTAAGCTTTGCTTATGGGAGGGTGTTAGTGTAGTTTTTTATTTTTAATATTTTGCTAAGTTTTTCCTACACTTTTAATAATCTCACTTAGGTTAATAAAGCATGTCTTATTAGGTGAATGGTTGTGAGGTGTCACCTTCCTACATGTGAGCATCCATTAGCTATCTTGGGAAGATACTTTGCTATCTTTAGTCTGATAGATGGTTGCTCCTCATTGGTTGGTGTTGTCACCTCCTCCCTCTTCCTAGCCTATATAAGCATGCTACCTGGCTTGTATTTGGATCTCTTGTTTTTGCATCCTCTTAATGCTATTTTGCTTCCAGTATTTGCATTACTCTCTTGGAGACTAACTCTATGATGCTATTTTGATTTTGTATCATTTGCATTCATAGTTTAGATATTTATTCTTTGCACTAGTTTTTTGGGTTATTAATCTTATTAGATTCTAACAAGTGACTCAACACTCATTGCAACTCAACATATATTATACTCGGCATAAGTTACTAGCTCAACATGAACTTAGTAAAAAGCTTAAGTGTGTTGACACTCAATTGTCAAAACCAATATGAGATCAACAATCTCCCCCTTTGAAATGAGTGGAAAAACATTTAACTATACATGATGAATCTAATTTCCTTGGGCATAATGTACATCCAATTCAACATATATACACAACTTCAAAATTGTTCAAAATTTTGTAAAGAACTATATATCTCAAAATTTTATAACTCCCCCTGAATTAATATGTCTATTTTGTATCCAAAATCTCTTAGAGTAGATTTGACTCTTGCTGATACTCTTTTTCTCCATTCATTCTGATACTCTTTATCTAATATGTTCTGATATGCCCTATTTTTGTTTTCGTGCTATTTACTCCCCCTTTCTTCTCTTTGTTTATTTTGTAACTCATCTTTTCACATGTCTCCCCTTTGCAAAAATCTCCCCCTTTAATATTTCCCTCCATTTTTGACATTAATGTCAAAGGGTCTATACATTGAGTGTGTATTTATCCAAGAAGTTCTTATTAACTTCCATTACAATCTTGAGAGTAGCATCTTAGTTGTCTATGGAAACATCTAGTGATTTTATTTGGATGGTTTTCTCTGTTGCAAGGTGAACTAAGCCGTTCAATGTTGAAAGGTTAGGATTTTTCTTGAGTATTATATCAGCATAGGCTAGTTCTTTTTGTAGTATCTCCATGTGAGGGGTTAGGAAGGCTTGGATTTGGATTAGCTTGGCTATTCTATTAGCCTCTTTTTGTGTTAATACAACTAGTTCCTTCTATCTATGAATCGTGGAATGAAAGTGCTTCTCACTTTGAGCTAGATTTTATGGTAACTACATACCAGATATTTTCAAGTTTCTTTCCAGACTCATAATCCTTTGGCTCATTTCTTATGTGAAGAGTGTGGGGTCACACAATTTGGTGTACAGTGAGAATATACTCTCAAGTACCTTCTTCACTTTTTCTACCTTTGTAGCCAATTCCATTTGTGATAGTGCTATTCCACTTGATATCTTCTCATTAACCTTTCCTTGAAACTTCTTTTTAGGCCTTTCCATGAGTTTTGCATTAGTTTCTTGGTCTTCATTTGTCACTAGTTCAACAATTCCTGACAATTGTTCCAATATAGGCTTGGTTTCATTAGGTGTTTGCAAGTTGAATGAATCTAAAAAGATGTCTTTAATCTCATGTAGCACTTGCCTCTACTTATACTCCTTTGTGAGTATCTCTTGGTTCTTCTTCCTTTCCAATGCCTCTTGCATCTCATTGATCTATTCAAGGCTCATGGTTGCATAGTCATACTTTGGTATAACAATTTCCTTATCTAATGTGGGGTCTCCATAATGAAGTACCCTTGCAACCTTTGTTGAGCTAGAGCTTGGTGCTAAAATTTGAAGTGGCATTGCATCAGTTCTCAACTTCTAAAGGAGCTTTGTAGGAGTGTCAGTAGTTGGTAAATTAACCAATGTCTGAATAGCTTCCTGCTCCTTTTACTTTGGAATGTCCTAGTCTTCTTTTGATACTCCTTGATAAATTAAAATTATTTGTGGTGCACCTTGTGTTTGTGTAGTAGGTACAGATACCTCTGCCTATCCTATTTATTCCTCTATAGACTCCTTGGCAGTCTTAGTCTGTTGTTTAGTCATGACAACTTTCATTGTGGTATCAACCTGTGCTAATGTATCTTCTGATGCTTGTACTGGAGGTTGACCACTAGTAGCTATAGGGATGGTAGAAGGTGGTTCTTGTGTATTCACCTTATCCCTAGTTATGTCAGCTACTACTTTGTGTAACTCATTCACACTAACCAACACTGGATTATCACACAATTTTTCCTGTAAAGTGGATTGGTCAAGGATCTTCTTTAGATCCTCTGCAGTTAGTGGATTAATGTTCTAAGTTGAGCTATTAGGAACATCCTTTACTTTTATTGTCTTTGTAGGTGTGTTTATATCATGTGGAGGGCTTAATGGTGGTAGTTGTGTGTCTTGCACGCATTGATTTGTTTGCTACTCCTCATCTGTTGCCATTTCATCATTTTTTTGTGGTGCCTCCTCCATTGTGTTACCTTCCTTTTCTTTCTTAGCTTCTCCTTGTCATTCTCCTCATCTTCTCAATTATTTCTTCCCTTAAAGGGATCCTCTTCTCCTTGCTTAATAGTAGTCAACCCATATATCAACTTCCACATTTGAGCAAGCTTCTTTACAACATCTTCAATCTTGTTTTGAAGTATGCTGAATGCCTTGTACTGGGGTGCAAACTTGCTACCATGCTTCTTTTTTTCCTTTTTTATTTTCCCTTTTGACAATTTTGGCATCACTTATGCCAATGTAGACTCTCTGATTTCCTTCTCCATGTTTAGGCAATAATGCCATTTATTCTCAACAATTGAATATAAATTCTTGGGCATTGTAGTGTCAAATTCAAGTGGGGTATTCTTGAATTTCACCATCATGGCTTACACTAATTCTTCAACCCTATTTTGATCTTCTCCACTTAATTTATTGAAATAAAAAATTTTCAAACTAGTTAATTCTACATTATCCCTAATATTATCACAAATGTTATCAATGTTAGACTTGGGAGCATGACTTACCACTCTAAACTAGCTTGTGTCTTCTAACTCGATCCTTTCATCATCAGATTCAGGTTGTGCAACATATTTTCTCCTTATTTTATTTTTCACTAGACCTTGTTGTTCAATAGACTTCTTCTTCTCTTTTATTTTCTCCTTAGCCTTTTGAGTGGTAGCCCTTGTTATTGCTCTTGTGGTTGGAGCAGTAGGCTTTGTAGGACTTGGTTTGGCAATTTTCTTACCCTTTGGCTAAGCTGCAAGTTGTGTCTTAGCCTTTCTCTT
This sequence comes from Cupressus sempervirens, assembly GCA_028749045.1. Classification (NCBI taxonomy): domain Eukaryota; kingdom Viridiplantae; phylum Streptophyta; class Pinopsida; order Cupressales; family Cupressaceae; genus Cupressus; species Cupressus sempervirens. Next base: position 401,006,640 of record CM053786.1, read on the forward strand.
CTTTGGCTCTTATTTTGCTAGTGCTTCCTCAGCTTGTTCCTCCTCAACGCCTTCTTCTTCTTCTTCATCATCATCATCAACTCCTTCCCCAAATTTGGCTTTAAGCTTCTTTACCAATTTATCCTTCTTCTTCAGAGTTAAGTTAGTTTTCAACTCCATTTTAACTTTGGATTTGACAACATCATAATTTCCAAAGATTTTTGCTATCTTGTCAACTTCCTTTGTAAGTAGTGCAATGATGGTAACTAATGCCTCATCTATGCTAATTTCAAAACCCAAGGGCCTTAGCCATCTTACTCTGGGCACTATTGCCTAGATAAAGGTATAATCAATGTCTACCAAGAAACATGTCATTATAGTACTTCTCCACCAGGGAAACTTCAATTCTTAGCCTCTGTTTCATGGATTGCTTGAAATCCTCAAAATAACTAGTCATCATAAACTCAAAATTGTCTCCCATTTGTTCAATGTACTCATTTATTTGTATAGCCATGGACCTATTGGTCTTCCATCCTACCTTACCGAAAGAGGGAAACTCATTTTGAACATAAAAGAATATACATATCAAAATTGAACCAAATTTTCATTGAGCACTTTTTGATCTTATTGCTCTTAGATTTTCAATAATTTCCTGCAACTGTAGCTCTGCTAGATCATAAGTATAATCTTTATTTACAATCTTGTATCCTACATCAACTACAATACATGGCACACTATTCAATTAGCTTGATTGATAGAATTTGTGTGATATGATCCTCAATACAAATTCAAGAAGTGGATCCTTGATAGTATCTATTGTCATTCCTCTCTTATTCCACTTTGCCCTTGTATTTTTCTTAATTTCTTATTTTAAGTCACTCCTTAGGATTTTGGGCCATTCGAGGGTTGGATATCCTGTAACCCTATGTATAATCCTCTTTGATAGTTTGAAAGTTCCTCCTTCTAGCCATAGACATCCATCATGGATTCTGCTCAAGATAATTCTTATCCATTCCATTTTGAAGATAGTGGGAAAATCTAGGGCACAAGTCAAGCCCTTCCTCTCTACAATTTGGAATTATTCTTTTAACACTCAATTCTCACATAGTTTATCGTATGCTTGATGAATTTTCATGTCTCCAATTTCTCCAACCTTGCAATTATAACACTTTCTTACATCCTGAACAATTACAACCTTGGGTGGAATGATTGATAATGCGCCTGCCAAGTCATTTCTATATGCAACCCTAGGAATAGCCATAAAGTCTAGTTGCTTAACCTCATTATTAACCAAATGGACTTTGAAAGATTCCTTATCCTTGGGATTTCTAGAGCTAGAGACCATTTTTCAAGTTATGGTTTCAACAAATATAAAAATGCGTAACTCAGCATGTGAAGAATACCTTTAAATAGATGGAATGATGCATGATCTCTATTGGAATCCATTCAAATGCTTCAATTTATACTTGTCAATTGCTTCTTCACTCTACTCACTCTTTCTCTGTGTTTGTAATGATGAAAAATGAGTGAGAATTTGCCTTATACCATTTCAAAACATCACATTTAATGCATGGTGCTTATACAACTGTAAACTTGACTTTCATGTAATTTCTACTTTACTCGGTGTCCATTGATTTTCCCATCACTTGGCAGATACTACTAACTTAGTTTCAACTAACTTTGGCTGACAACTTGACACACACTAGAATTTTACTTGACAATTGAAGAGAACTTTTCACACTCAACAGTAAGATGAAAAACTTAAAGTTTGACCTTGATTTTCCTTGTTAACTTGCATCTTTATTCATGCTAGTTTACCCTTTTCAGCACTAACCTATCTTGGAACTGATTTATGATGAAATATTTAAGTATCAGTCCCACATACCTCCTTTTTGCTTAGTTTGTCAAGATGTGATCACTTGACCTTTCAGGTGAAGTGATCCCTTCATTTGATGTGCTACATCCATCTTTCTCTTCTTCCATGTTTTGTTCATCTCTCCTTTGATGTGATCAACATCTACCTTGCCCTTTTCCTTATTGAACTCTAGGTTAGGTGCCTTTGTCCTTGTTGGGTAGTGCTTACTAATATAACCAGTCTTCAAACAACTAAAGCGTGTAGTTTGACTCAACCATCTATTGTAGCTACCACTGAAGTGTGTTCTTATGCAATTCTTAGGAATGTGTCCATACTCTTGAAAATAATGATAGCTATGTCATGTATTATAATCCCAACTTTAGGAATTTAATGGCTTCTACCCTTGTTTGATGACCATGTGGACTTGGATTTGCATTCAAAGGCTTTGTGTCCAACATTATGACAATTATAGCAATGTCCTTCAAATTTTGGTGCATGCATGGTTTTGGTTCTACATTCATGTGCCTAATGACCTTGTTTGTTGCACTTGTAACAATGTGTCATGTTCTTAAGCTTGGAATTTTGACTAGCATTCTTGCTTCTGCAAACATTAGTTGTGTGTCCTCTCTTTCCAAAATGATGACAAGTAGGTTTAGAATTCTTACCTTTATTGTTTCTTTCCTCAACAACTTTGGATGATTCTCCTTCTTTAGTGCTTGTGTAGCCCAATCCTAATGTGTCTTTACTAGATCTAGGGGATTTCAATAATTGCTCAAAGTACTTGATGACTTCATTTGGCTTGTTGAAACTTTTAGCAAACTCCTTTTCTCTTTTCAAATCATTTTTTAGTTGTTCATTCTACAACTTCAAAGTAGTTATCTCAATGTCCTTGACATTTAGCTCATGATGAGCATTCATCATTTGATTTAGGGTGTCCAATTGCATGTTTGAGCACCTAGATAGCTCTACTAATTTTTCTTCCAATATGTTTGCCAAAATTGTTTTGTCTTCTTGTATCATGGCCGTATCTTCTATAGCTTTCTTCTTTTGCTCAATCACCTCACATAGCAATATTCTTGTGATTCTTGTTCCAACTTAAGATTTTTGATTTCCTTAGCTTGTGCTCTATTCTTGTCCATGAGATCTAAAATTGTTGCATCAAATTCACAGGAGTTTCCATCTACAAATAACTTTGTGGTGTCAATCTCTTTGTATTGAGTGTCACTTTCTGCTATAGTAATCTCTTTCCTTCTCTTCAGCAAACTTCTTAAGGCATCTTTGGCTTCATTCAGTTGTTGTAGTAAGAGATGTATCTCAATCTCCTAATTCTTAATGGTCTTTCCCAACTTGTAAACCTCTGTGTCAAGATATTTTCTCCAAGGTGTAAGACTTCTCTTGATGAGAACTTAGCTCTAATACCAATTCTTGGAAATACAAATTGGAAATGTATACTTTTGAGAGGGGGGGGGGGGGGGGGGGTTGAATCAGAAGCACTAAACTCTAACCAATAAAACTTTTAATCTTTAAGACAATGCATGCTTAAACATATTGAAATAACATGTAAAGTAAATGCATCCACATAAACACTTGACACCTGATATGATTACCTAGAAACCCTCCAATGAGAAGGTAAAACTTGGGTGGGGACGACACCCACAATTCTTCACTACTATAGCAATAAAGTTCACTTGTTAAGGTTACATGATTTGACTATTTTGATGATCTGCCCTGTTAAAGGATTTTAACACCCTACTAAAAGTGTGCCTAGCTAAAGGACTTTAGAATACATTTTTCTCACTCAATTCCTTCCATTTTTCCAATTGGTTGCATTTTGATTACATAGGGAATCCAAATAGATTCAATCTTATCTTCAAAGCTTTTGAGATCTATCCATATGCTAGCTCAAAAATGGTTGACATAGTTGTTTGTGCCATCACAAAAAACTAGTTCAATTCTGTGTTACTTGACACTTGTTAATATTGATGCTTGGCACATACTATAATTCTGTCTATCTTGACACTTGAACTTGCTCAACATCTACTATTCACTCTACACTTGAATCTAGCTTAGCTTTGTCTATTTTCTTAGCACTTACTATTTACTCAGCACATGAGTTACGCAATAGTCATTGCAACTTGGCATCTATTATACTCGACATATGTTACTAGCTGAGCATGAACTTAGTAAAAAGCTTAAGTGTGTTGACACTCAATTGTCAAAACCATTCTGAGATCAACAGTCCTTACAACTTGACTTTTCTTATATATTATAACCTAGGACAAGTCAGCTTGAATACCCTTCCAAATAATCAATAGCCATCCAAATAGTTGGCTTGAATCAATTAATTTTTAGAAACTTTCATTTTTCTGTCACTCAATTAATAATGAGATTGAGCATTTAGTTAATACTTTGAGTCCTTCAATGCCCAACCACTTGATCAATACTATAAGAAGGATACCCTTCTTTAACCAACTCCTTAATTAATACCAAAAGTTCCTCTTTACCTGACTACTTAGTTAATACTAAGATATGCAAGGTTAATACTACAAACTCTATATTGCTCAATTAGTATTGACATTTGTGTAACATGTATGAAAACATACAATTGAAGAATTGTTTCCAACAAAATCCCTTTTTGGAATTGATGGCAACACAACATGTTAACATAAATTAATAAAAGTATGAGAAATTTTATAATATCCTTAGTTTTATTTTGAATCTGATCCATGAATTATGGGGCTTTGTCTCCCTTTAAAAAGACTTTGGTGGCTTAGGGTTAGCTATGAATCTACGATTAACATTCATCCATTTTTGCTGCACAATTCCTTCCATTTTCTTGATTGGTTGCATGTTGATCACATAGGAAATCCAAATATATTTGATCTTATCTTAAAAGCTTCGAGATCCATCCATATGTCAACTCAAAAATGGTTTACATAGTTTTTTTGTTCCATCACAAACAACTATGTCAATTCTGTGTTACTTAGCACTTGTTAATACTGATGCTCACCACATACTATAATTCTGTTTGGCTCAATACTTGAACTTGCTTGGCATCTACTATTCACTTGACACTTGAAACTAGCTTGGCTCTATCTATTTTCTCGACACTTACTATTTACTTGGCACATGAGTGACTTGACACTTGTTGCAACTTGGCATCTATTATACTCTGCATATGTTACTAGCTCAACATGAACTTAATAAAAAACTTAAGTGTGCTGACACTCAATTGTCAAAACCAATCTGAGATCAAAAATTCTTACAACTTGACCTTTCTTATATATCATAACCTAGGACAAGTCAGCTTGAATACCCTTCCAAATAATCAATAACCATCCAAATAGTTGGCCTGAATCAATGCGGTCACTTGATTAATACTAAGATTGAACACTCAGTTAATACTGTGAGTTATTCAATGCCTAAAAACTTGGTCAATACTACAAGAATGATACCCTTCTTTAACCAAATTCTTAGTTAATACCATAAGTTCTTCTTTACCTGATTGCTTGATTAATACTAAGATATGCAAGGTTAATACTGCAAACTCTATATTGCTCAGTTAGTATTGATATTTGTGTAACATCAACAAAAACATACAATTGAAGAATTGTTTCCAACAAAATCCCTCTTTGGAATTGATGGCAACATAACATGTTAACATAAACTTATAAAAGTATGAGAAATTGTATAATATCCTTAGTTTTATTTTTAATCTTGTCCATACCAACTTTTTTTGAGATGATGCTCAGATTTGTCTTTGCTACTTCCTTGTCCACACTCTGCTATGAGCTACTATCATTTTCTGCCTCTTTGCTATACATTATCTTATCTCAATATATTCCTTATGAGATACAAATCTCTTCCTCTTTTTCTTTAACATTGAACTTTCCCTCACTCTTTCTTGTTGACACTGAACTCTCCTCTTTGACATCAAATGCCAAAGGATGCAAACTTTGAAGTTACTTTGTACATTTATACTGATATATATGCAATATGCTCTACATTTCACACCTAAAGTGTGACAATCTACATCAACTTGATATATCTTTAATGTCACTTGGTTGATGCATCACTATCTTTTGGTTTAGTGAGCATCATATAGGGAATTTACCCTTAGTTTACATCCTAGATACATAAATGCATCCTTAGGTAAAGCCTTAGTAAAGATAGCTTCTATTTTCTCCTTGGTGTTCACATATTCAAATCTCACCTCTTTGTCTTGAGCTAATTCCCTTAAGAAATGATACTTGATTGCAATGTATTTTGTCTTTGTGTGCATCACAAGATTTTTGAATATATTGATTGCACTTGTATTATCACAATTGATAACAACAAGTTCCTTGATTTACTCCTTCAAACCTAACAATAGTCTCTTAATCCATATTATGTTTGAATAATTGAATACTACAACAACATACTCTACCTCTAATGTGGATTGAGGAATACAAATTTTCTTTTTGCTTGTCTAATATACTAACCTCTTTCAAAGAAAGATCACTCCTCCACTAGTGATTTTTCTATCATCAATTCAACTTGCCCAATTTGCATCAGTAAAGGATCTCAACTTATTATATTCCTCCTTTCTTATATCATAGACCATATTCTTTAGTTCCTTTTAGATACCTCAGAATTATTTTTACTATCATCATGTGATTTTCTTTAGGATTAATAGAAAACCTTGCAAATATGCCAAATACTAATGCAATATCAGGTCTGGTGTGTACCACATACTAAAGTTTCTCAATCATTGATATATAAGTAGTCTAATTTACCTCCTTTGAATCATCATTATTTCAAAGTTTATGTCTAGTAGACATAGGTTTTCCAACTGGCTTGGAATCTTTGATTACAAATACTTTCAATGTTTTCCTGATGTACTTTGATTGAGTGATGAATATGCCATCCTTCATCTGATGAACTTTTAGACCCACAAAGAATTTAATCTCTCCAAGAATAAAAATTTCAAATTCTTTCCTCATTCTTTAGAAAATGATTTTCATAACATCTCATGTCCTCCATGTTTGATTAAGCCCAGACAAAAATAACAATTACATGTAAATATAACTAATATCAAAAAATAATAGATTGGACAAAAGAGAACACAAGACACCAAGATTTAATGTGGTTCACTAAATCCCTGGTCAACATCCACCATCAACAAGTCCAATGATATTATTATCTAGTGATTACAATCCACAATCCCTTACAACTCAATACCACTGCAAGAAGCTACAATATCACATTTGCATTATGAAATCCCTAACCCTAAGCCTTTTTATACAATCTTTTGTTGCTTAAAAAGTTAGGGCTAGAATAATAGAAAAATAGTAGCTGATGCTGCTTACAGTGTAAGGTCATTTTTGGCTTTGGGGGTGCTACTCCTAAAAACCCCCATGAGGGTGTTTCCCCTTGGCCCCACCCTATACTAGAATAGGGAGTGCACCTGGGGCACTACTCCAAGACCCTATAGGAGCGCTGCCCTTTGACCACATCTTGAGGGCACTACCCCCAAAACCCCATAGAAATAATTTGGGGAGAAACCATGCTAAATAAACCTTTGAGTTTGATTAGGCTCCACATTGAAACAATCTCCCACTTGGAGACCGATCAGACTCCATAATAACAACCTCCCACTTGAAGACTAATCATATCATCGTTAAACCTATAGCTCCCACTGGAATATTAAAGCACCCTGGACTATGCTATTCTTTTATTTTGTTTAGTTTAGAAGAGCATCTCAAGCTGAAGAGGAATTCAACTTCTACCTTTTTACTACCTTGGTAAACATATTTGCTAGATAATCATCTATATGAATCTTCTTCATTTTTATCTATCTATCATCCATAACTAATTGAATGAAATGGTACCACAACTGTATGTGTTTTGTCTTTGAATGCAGAGTAGAATCCTTTGCAAGATGAATGAAACTCTGGCTATTTGTGAAAAATAAATTATCCCTTTGTGGGTGTCCCAATTCTTCCAAGAAGGACTAAAGCCATATCATCTCCTTGGCTACCTCTGTAGTGGATAAAACATTAACCTTCTACAACTGAGAAATCCAACTCACTACTATCCCATCAATAGTAAATACATAATCTGTAGTACTCCACTTGGTGTCAATATATCCTACCAAATTTGAGTTAATATAGCCTTGTAAATTAGTAGTAGAGCCCCCAAAATGTAAACACTTATTGGATGTTCCTCTCAAATATTTGAGAATTCATTTAATTGCATTCCAATGCTCAATTCCTAGATGACTCATATACCTACTAACAACTCCCACTACATGTGCAATATTGGCCTAGTCCATACCATAGTATACATCAAGCTTCTTATAGCTGAAGCATATGGTACCTTGGACATCTTATCCTCCTCTTCTTGTTTCTTTGGACACATCTGCTTTGTCAACTTCAAATGACTAGATAAAGGTGTGTTGAAAACTTTAGCATTCTCCATGGAGAAATGTTGCAACACCTTCTAAATATAATCAACCTACGAATAATGTCAATTTTTGATTCTTTCTGTCTCTGCAAATTTTCATACAAGGATTTATTTTTCTACCCCCAAAACCTTCATAGAAAATGAACGTGCTAACTGTTCTTTTAACCCCTTAATGTGATCCATGTTAGAACCAACTAAAAGCATATCATCAATATATAAACATAAAATAATATAGCTATCATCATCCAACCTCTTAAAGTGAATAGAATGATATGAATGGAACTTACTATATCTATGCTCATGTATAAGATTGTCAAATTTTAGATACCATTGCCGAGGTACTTGCTTCAAGTGATATAAACTTTTCTGCAATTTGCACACTAAGTTCTCCTTACCTTTGACCTCAAATTTTTGTGGCTATGCCATATATATCTCTTCATCCAAATCACCATGAAGAAAGACTATTTTAACATCAAGCTACTCCAAATGCAAATCTTTAGTAGCCATAATACTTAAAACAATATGGATAGAAGTCATTTTAACAACATGAGAAAATATCATATCAAAATCAATGCCCCTTTTATGTGCAAATCATTTTATCACTAACCTAGCTTTAAATCATTTCATAACTCCATCCTCTTCTTTCAATCTATAAACCCATTTATTCTATAAATCCCTTTTACCTATAGGCAACTTGCATAAATCCCACGTCTAATTTTTCAGCAAAGAGTCCATTTCTTCTTTCATTGTAGACTCCCACTGAATCTTGGTATCCACCTACACAACTTCATCATTAAATTCAAGTTCACCAACAACAATAAGTAATATATAATACAAAGAAGGAGAAAATATTTCTAGAGGTCTACTTAGTCTGGAGGAAAATCTTTGTTGACCTTGCAGGGGCACTGCCCCCTGACCACATCTTAGGGATGTTGCCCTCAAATACCTGTAGAAATAATCTAGGGAGAAACTGTGCCAAATAAACCTTCAAGTTTGATTAGGCTCCACATCAAAAACCTCTAAATATCATATCATCTATAAATATTTTTGTAAGAAATATCTTGTCTTGTGGTCCTTCCTTTATATACAAATTACTATTTTTCATATATCTTTTTCAAAATGAATTCTTACTAGATATCCATGCAACCTTTCATACCATGCTCTAGGAGCTTGCTTTAATCCATATAAAGCTTTATGAATTCTACGTACCATGTCTCTTTTTCTTGGATCAATGATACCTTCAGGCTATTTAATATATATTTCAAGGCCTCCATTCAAGAAAGCTGATTTAAAATCCATCTGATATACTTTGAATCCCTTTTGTACTACATACACTAGAAGTATTCTAACTTCTTCAAGTCTTGTATGAAGAAAAAATATTTCCCCATAGGCAATACCTTCTTCTTGAGCATAACCTTTGCATACTATATTTCTTGTTCCTTGTTACTTCTCCTTTCTCATTCAACTTATTTCTAAATATTCATTTTTTACCAATCACATTCTTGTCCTTATGTTGGTCATGTTTTTACCTTGTCCTTTCTGAACATATTTTGCTATGAATGTCCCTAGTTCCTATATGAAAATTAGGGTTTGGTTTTTTCAAAATTGATTAACCCTAAGAAAATATCTAATTAAAACAAGATTTATGCCCTAACCAAGCCCTTTAGGTCATATATTTCACTTTTTAAAATCGAGCGGGAAAATCATTTTGAAATAAAGTATATTTTTCAGGAGACTTTTAAAGGATTTTCATTTTTTGCTTCATAATCTCTCAAAATAATCCTTACTATCAGATCTTTTAAAGATCTACAATAGTCATGTTGTCATTATAAAAATTTGCATGAAGTTTACTAGATGTGACATAGCAATCAAGGAAGTTCAACACATGGGACCCAACAATATATGTTTGGTTTCAAGCTAAATCATCCATGTCATCAGATCTTTCTAGGATCAATGGTGGTCACTATGTTGCCACCATAAAATTCAAGGTTTTTACCAGTCATGACATGGTGACCTCCCACAAAAGAGAAACATGGTAGGACCAAACCTAAAGATGGGCACGGGGATTTTGGTTTGTCATAAATGAGATTCATCAACACAATGGAATGTAATGTGTCAGGTGTAGTAAAGGGTGTGCCATAGAAGGAATGTGCTATCTTTACAATGTTGGATTTCTTTGAAGTATATGGTGGTTGCTATGTCACCACTAGAAATTATGAGAATTTCTTCGGTAATGACATGGCGACCTTCCATGAAATAAGAAGGTGATGGGACCTAATTTTAAAAGATGACACCATAGAAACCATTCATCATAAAGGACCCTACCAACATGTCAAGATGGTATTACATCATATGCCACATGGATTTGCACTCAAAAGAAGATATGTGTTGGTTGGCACCATTAGATCTTCTTAGATCAACGATGGGTGCCATGTCGCTATAAAAACTTGCTTGACTTTTACTGTATGTGACATGGTGACTAAAGGGAATTTTAAAAGGACCCACCACATTTGTAATAAAATACTCATAAAATGTACATCGCCAAATCAAAGATGCATCAATAATGGTTGCTATGTTGCATGTAGGAGTTGCTTGACATTTATGCATAGTGATATAGCGAGAGTGTGACACATGTCCACAAGTTCTAGTGAGTCCAGAATAAGTTGCCAATAGTGGAAGGAAAGGTTTATATGGAGAAATTTGATTGGGTTGATTGCCAACCTAGCTATTTGAAATTGAGTCATATTCCTGGATTGTCATATTTTTTGAGATCTCAGCTTGTTTTCAAAATTTCAAGGTGATGCAACCCTGTTCTTCCTTATAGTCCATTTATGAAAATTAAGGCTCCCCATGCAAAGCAGAACCAAGAATAAATTTCAAGATTTTGTTGAGTTATTCTTTATGCTATCAAATTTTAGAATTTCAGAGAGTTAAGAGTCATTGAAGAATTGTTCCTTGTGTAATTAAAGTGCGAAAGAATTTCTAGTATTTGCAGTGTGTTGCAGAATTACAGTGAAAGAGTAACAAAAAGCCAAGTAATTATCCAAATCCATTAGATAGTAAACAATTCTAGTATTCTACATCATTAGTAAACATTCCTCCAAAGAAAGTTTTTTTGGGAAAGGTAGATTATGCAAGTAGAAATATCCATGATGAATTTCTTGAACAACTTCTTGAATCAATGATTAACTTAGCCCAAGTTAAAAAGTTAATTCTTGTGAACCCTAGGCTCAAAATTGAAGATGGCTTGTATGACAAAGGGAATTGGGTCAGGGATGCTACCACTTACCAATAGGGTTTTATCTTTTTAAGAAGTGGTTTTCAAAAAGAAAACTATTTGCTCCCCATGGGAATATTTGGAATTTCAATTTGGGAAAACTAACAGTCCTTGGTGTTTTCATGGATGCTGACCTACTCATAGCCATTGCTAAAAGTTATAACCCAACAATTAGGATAGTAGGAATATTAGATGCTAAGTGCTTGATAAATATAAGTGCTAAATAAATTCAAGAGGTTTTTGGTTTGGAGCCACTCTCAAATTACCATGAGACCATTGACTTGCCAGGACTAGAAAAAGAATACTTATCTAAGAGGGATAAGGTCAGGCAAGGTGTATTGAGGGCACACTTGGGCTCAATTGAAATTTTTCCATTGGTTACAACATCTACTAAAGAGCATTTAAAAAGGAAATTTTCATTTCTAGGGCCATAGAAATATATAGGACTCTGCGTAGGGTTTTTGGCAAGGATGAACAAAATTTTATGCCAATACAATTTATGTATATGATGACTCAGATATCTCCTTTTGGTGTCGATATTATTTTTGATTTTGCACCCTATATAGCAGAAGAGATCCATATAGGGTTGGTTGGAATTGCAAAGAGAAAGGTGGAAATGGCTTTTGGTTATTCACTATTAATGCATATGTTCTTGTTTAAGGGGTAACATATTTTGAAAAGGAGATGGTTCTAAACTAAGAATATGAAGGAGAGGCTCTGCCAGTCTAGTTGTGGAGTGTAAACATGACTTGGGATGTAGAGGAGGCCAGTTTTGTTAGATTTGATAGATATTCAACATCAAGGTTGAGAAGCCTCTTATGAAAGGACAATCCCAAAATCCCTAAGGCAATGATGGATTTTATCAGGCCCATAGATAATCCTTCTGGATTGAAAGTATCTCATAATTGGGCAGATATCATACCATATTCTATTTTAACTATTTTTAGGGTTTATGGTTTCTAAGGGACCCCTCATGTATTTACCTACCAAGTACCTCTGAAGGTAGGGATAGCTAAGATGCTATGGTAGATAGGTGGGTTGGAAGAGACTCAGTTGGTTGGTAGATCTAGAGGTTCACTTTTCCCCACTTGTATTGTAGCTCGCCGTTTTGTTATCACAAAGGGTGGTTATTTTTGTATAAATTTTTGGATCAATACAAGATGGCTGTATCTCACCCACATTTTTGTAATACTAAGGGATTTCCTGATGTGTTTAGGTGAAGAGCTAAAGTTGGTTCAAAAGATCATGAACTCTACTTCTCCAAAGATATAATAAGGAATGAGTTCTCTCTGCAAGAGCAAGAGATCAAAAAGGAAATATGGAGAGTTTACTCCAAAGTTTTGGAATTTATTAATTGTTTTGATAATAACTATAAGCCTCTAAAGGATGCAAAAATAGAGGCAAATAGGTTGAATAAACTAATGACCACTTTTCCTAAACTTATGGAGGTCATGAATGAAAAGAAATAATTTTTTATTAATTCTTTTCCTAAAAAGGCCAGACAAGTTATGAGGAGGTTATCATTTACTCGTACAGTAGGATTAGGGTAGTTAATTGTTCAAAGGAGACCTGGTTACAGTGTGATTCAAAATAAAAAGGCCACTGTAGATAAGGCAAAACAAATAATGGGATCACCCAGTGTTGTCCTTGAGGAGAGACCAGATGAGCCTACTCCTAAGAGGAAAAGAGTGGAAAAGGAATGTAAGCACCTCAAATTGAGGAATATTCACCCATATAGTCTCCATTACAAATAGGAGATGAACAAATGACTAGGGAATAGGTGGAACAATTGGGGTCCCAAGGGAAAGTCTTCATTATCACAACTGAATTAGAGGAAGAGAATCCTTAGGAACCTCTAATGCCAAGCCTTGAGTTAACAGTAGTAGACTACAAAGGAAAGGAGTTAGACCCTATCATGGAACATGCTAGCCATGAATTTATCTCTGATGATAATTTTGTCAAATCTAGAGCCTTTTACTAATTTTCTTGGAGAAAAAACATTGGAATGATTGAAGAAAGATGAAATAAGTTGAAAACAAAGCATCCAAAAATTGAAGAAGTAGACATACAAAAAAAAAAAAAAAAGAGATGATGCAAGAATTCAAGAGATTGACCCCTAAAGAAGGAAGACAAATGATAAAAGCATCTGGGGTTTTACTACTATGCAATTGGGATATTGTAGATGCCATGGTTTTCAATTTAGTTACAAATAAATTGAGTGTAGAGGAAAAGGGGAGGAAGGAAATGAAAAGTGTTAAATTTAATAAAGATCATGTTGCACTAGTCATTTGGTCAATAAGGAAAGGATCCAATATTGACTCTTCCCAGCCTGATGATACAGACTTGACAGGTAGCTTGATTGTAAAGAGAATAGAAGAAACTATGATTGAAGAGGCATCAAAGCTAGGTGTTGGATTAGCCAACTTAACCTTATGGAGATCATGAATGAAAATAAACTATTCTTTATTAATTCTTTTCCTGAAAAGGTTAGAGAAGTTATGAGGAGGTTATCATTTACTCCTACAGTAGTATTAGGGTAGTTAATTATTCAAAGGAGACCTAGTTACAATGTGATTTAGAATAAAAAGGCCACCGTAGATAAAGGAAAACAAATAATGGGATCAGCCGATGTTGTCCTTAAGGAGAGACCAGATGAGCCCGCACCCAAGAGGCAAAGATTGGAAAAGGAACAAGCACCTCAAATTGAAAAAAATTCACCTATACAGTCTCCATTATAAATAGAAGATGAACAATTGACTAGGGAGTAGGTGGAACAATTGGGGTCCCAAGGGGGAGTCTTCATTAGTACAACTAAATTGGAGGAAGGAAATCCTCAGGAATGTCCGATGCTAAGCCTTGAGTTAATAGTAGAATACTATAGAGGAAAGGAGTTGGACCTTATGATGGAACATGCAAGCCATGAATTTATCTCTGATGACAATTTTGTCAAATCTAGAGCCTTTCACCAATTTGCTTGGAGAACAAACATTGGAATTTTTGAAGAAAGATGCAATAAGTTGAAAATAGAGCATCCAAAAATGGAAGAAAACATAAAAACTAAAATAAAATAAGAGATGATTCAAGAATTCAAGAGATTTACCCCTAAAGAAGGGAGATAAATGATAAAAGCATATGGGGTTTTGTTACTATGCAATTGTGATATTGCAGATGTCATGGTATTCAATTCTATTAAAAATAAATTGAGTGTAGAGGAAAAGAGGAAAAAGGAAATGAAAGGTGTTAAATTTAATAAAGATCATGTTGCACTGGTCATTTGGTCAATAAGGAAAGGATCCAGGACTGACTCTTCCCAACTTGATGATACCAACTTGACAAGTAGCCTAATTGTAAAGAGAATTGAAGAAACTACCACTGAAGAGGCATCAAAGCTAGGTGTTGGATCAACCAACTTAAACTTAGCCAAAACCCAGAGAGATAAGAGAGAAAGACTAGAGATATAAGAAATTTATGAGAAAGTTTTGGCTGTATACAATAAAGAAGTTAAAAAAATAATTGAATTTGAAAATAAACTGATGGGACACCAGGGGCAATCCAGTAGGCCTAAGATTACATATCCCTACCCACCAATGGAGTCTTCTAAATCCACTCCTCTCATAGAAGTCCTAGAAACACCACAAAGGCCACATTATTACACTTTAGAAGACTTTGAAGAAGAAAAGAGAAAATTATGTGCATTGCATGTGGAACTGGATGTACACTATGAGGATAAGCTAAGGAAACCTCTTATGTATTTAGTAAATAAAATTGATTGACTAAAAAGGATCTCTTAGAATTTGATGATAAGAGAGTTGAGCTACAAAGGAGGATCATTCGTTATCTAGACAAATATAAGTGCTACTTTTAGACTTTTCCCACATGCCATAGACAAAAAGGGTAAATTGAAAGATAAAGAAGAGTGGGCTCAAGAATTGAATGAATTATTCTATTTAAGGATGAATAGAGTTATAAATGAAAAAGGAAATGCATTCTAGGAAACTAATAATGAAGAAATTGTAAAATTTCAAATATTCTTTGATTCTTTAAGACAAGATTTTGTTGAAATTGACAAAGTTGTAGAATATGTTATTAAGAAGTAGCAGGACATTTTACAATTTAATTGGCTAGATGACACACTTTTTGACGAATGGATGGAAAAATTCATTGATGCAAAGTAGATAGAACATGCTGAAACTAATGATGAAGATATGGAATAAGATGAAGTACAAATTATTAACACATCAGTAAAAGAAGAAGAGGACAAAGGTGAGGAACCAATTGTAGTTGCAAGCACAGAAACCCAAATTGGTGACTTAGCAGAAGAGAGATCAGATATAACTATTGTCTTATCAGTTCATGATGATATACATGGAAAGCCTTGAGTAGAAGTAAGCTTGCAACAAGAAAAGACAAATATATCACACTCAATCTCACTAGCTACACCCTCTAAGGAGCTACAATAGTAAAGAGGCCAATCATCAAATTTTGATCAACAAAGAAATGCAACAAAAAGTGTAATAGAAAGTGGTCCCAAAAAAGAATATTATGATGTAAAGTTTTTCTTGTTGCACAATTTTTTGTCTTTTTGTGATAGTAACATTGTAGATTTTTTTCTATCTTAAGAAAAACTATCGGTTTTTCTATGCCTGAAGCTTGTTGCATATCACACTATATAAGTGAGATCCCAAGGCCAGAGAAAGATGTTTGAGTCATTACATGATTTTAATTTTACTAAGTGTTGTTCGGTCTAGTCTTGATGTGAAATTTGTGATGTATTTTCTCTGCAAGTATCTGAGAATACACTAATGTTACAAGATCTTGATGTCTTATCCTAAGTCATTTTGAGTTCTATTATAGTTGTTATACAATTTTCAAAGGAAATTAATATAAAGATGAGTTGTCCCCATATCTTTTCTTCCTGAATCTTGTCTCCAATTTTATTACTTGGTTATCTTGAAATTGCATAAACAAAACTTGTTCAATTGAATGGTTTTATGCTAAGTTATATATCATTTTCACTATTGTGTTTAATTCAATGAATTAGGTAAGTGCTTTAGTGAATATGATAGGATCTCCATGATAGTAGTGAGGATATGTGTAAGAATGAGTTTTAGTGAGAATTGTGATAATATTAATTGTAATGTAGTCAATTGGGTCCATAAATTGGATAGACTCTGAATCCCAATGGATGATGCACTGATCAATTAGTTTAGTGTACATATGAAGAAACCATGAATAAACATCAATCTTAAATTCAAAATCAATTTTACTTTAATGTTTGAAGAATATCAAAGCTGGTCATCACTTGTTTACATTTAATTTATGAGTCTTAGTTAGCTGCTATTGCCCAAAGTTATCTGTAGATCTAAGAAGAATTGTGACCAATCTGCTATAAGGGATGTGTATTGTTATAAAATGTCATGGAATGAGTGAAATTTTTATTTAGTATCATGTTGTAAATCTTTCATCCCTCAGGTGCACTCACCTTGGTTTTGCAGAGCCTACAGAGTATAAAATCTTTCTGATTTTGTTGAAGTTGGGTCCAGATCTAAAGCACACATAACTATTTATGAGAATTAGCTAATCCTTAGGTTTTTGTGGTCTTTTTTAATCTTGGTATTAAGTATTTTGTGGCTTAATAGTGTAAAAACACCAACACCTTAGGCCTAGGTACAAGAGACCAGGTTTTATTCTTTTCTATTTAATGCTCAATTTCTTCATTCATTGCCTCTATCTAACCTTCATTTTTATAATGCATATTTTATAGATCTAGGCTCAAATTCACTAAGAAAACATGTACCTTTTAATTTTTTCCTTGTTAGTATGTCTTCTATCTCTCCTCCAATTATTTTCTTAGGAGCATAATGTCTTCTGACATATTTTTCAAGTCTTGAATCTTTCTTTCTTGACTCTAAACTTGGTTCTCCATGATCTTCTATCTTTTTCTCAGGCTTCTTTGGCTATAATTTGGGTTCCTCTAACTATGAGTTAGGTTTCACTACATGTGACTCAGGTTGCACTACCTATGGCTGCAACTTAGGTGCCTTTTTTTGTGGATTGGGTTGTACTATTAGTGAATTGCTAGGTTCACTCTATTTTTTATTGGCTCCAATTATTTGTGCTAGAGTCTTAGGTTCCTGTCGACAATAAAAACAATTTTTGTAGTCTTCAGGCTCCTTTCTATTCTATTCTTCACTTCCAAACTCATCAATCTTCATATGTGCACTTTCAATGACTTTGTGAGCAGCAAGATTAAAAAATTTATGTGCCTTACTTTTATTGGAGTAACCTAGGAATATACCTTCATCACTTTTTGCGTCAAGACTTTCTTTCCTTACATCTTTCAAGATATAGAATTTTCTTCCAAATACTCTAAGATAAAAAAAATTAGGCTTCTACCTATACCATAATTCATAAGTTATTTTTTTTTGTACTTTTCTTCAATTGAATTTGGTTAAGTGTATGAACTACTATGCTAATAACTTCTCTCTAGTACTTTGGTGAAACATTCTTTTTATTCATCAATATTCTTTCACATTCCATGATGGATTTGTTACTTCTTTTTTCTATACCATTTTTCTTTGGAGTTCTAGGTGCTAATACCTATCTTTTGATTCCTCTTTCATTGTAGAACTCATTGAATTCATTTGAGATGAATTCTCCTCCTCTATTTGATCTCAAACTTCATATTCTTCCTAGTTCCCTTCTCAAATCTAGCTAAATACCATTTGAACTTTTAAAAAGCACTAGATTTATCTTTTATGAAGATTACAGTCATCATCCTAGAATAGTCATCAACAAATAGAATGAAATATATGTCTCCACAATAAATTTTTATACCTGTTGGCAAACAAAGATCTTATGAAATAGTTTCAAAACTTCTTCAAAATTGTAGGACTTACTTTTGAAACTCCTTTTACTCACCTTTCCAATTTGGCACTATTTTCACATGCCAATCTCAACTTTCTTTAGATAAGGCATGCCTGTAACTCTTTTGTTCTTTATTATGATATCTAGGTTATCAAAGTTAGCATGAAACATTATTTTATGCCATAGACAACTTTCCTCTATCTGAGCTCAAGGAAAAACAAGTTTCCTTTTGTTTGATTGCCAGTCCCAACTAGGTTTCCTTTTCCATCCAATATTTTAGCTTTGCATTCATAAATTCTACCTTGTATCCTATATTTGTCTAGCTATGCTACAATGAGTAGATTATGTCTTAGTCCTTCAAACTAATAGGAATTTTTACATTTGATTCATTTAGTTAATGCTTATGATTATGTTTCCTTTTACATAACACCTTTCATTATTTCCAAATCTAACACTTCCACCATCATAATGTTCTAAATGTTCAAACTTAGTTTCATCACCAGTCATGTGATGAGAAAAATCACTATTTATGATCAATGTATCATTTTTGCTAATATGAGAGATACATTCCATATTTTCATATTCCTCATTATTAGATTCATCCTTAAAAATAATGTAAACTACTTCTTCATTATCATCACTACCATAATATTTAGCAATCTAACAAGATTTCTTACCTTTGTCTTTGTAGTCCTTATAGGTTTTGAAGTCTTTCTTTCCTTTAAAATTATTCTCATATTTATCTTCATAGGTTTAGGTGGTGGTGAATATCTATTTTCCAAGTAGAAAAATCCAATAACACTAATCCTTGATAGGTGAAGCTTCATCAATTATTGCCATGTTGAAAAGTTGTCTCTATTAAGCATAAGAATCTCCCTTTTGTAAGACATCTTGATATTTAGCTTAGGTCCTTTACACCTTTCCTACAAGAACCAAAAAATATAATACCAATTTTTGTAAATGTAAGAGTGTAATTGAGAGGGGATGGGAGAACCAATTACCACAAGAACAATTCTCTATCCATAGATGTCAATCCAAACTTTCCACCGATAATGCAATACTGTCCAACACGACTAACACTAGCATATTACTATCACTCAATTAACAAAGCAATCTTATCATTATTAATCTATTATAATATTTAGTAACTTAGTTTTAGAAACATAAAGCATAATAAAATAAGATGAATGTAGATGACACAAATATTTAAAGTAGAAATCCAATTTGGAAAAACATCTATGCAACTAGTTACAATATTTTTCATCTTCTGAAGTGAGCCCTATTAGTAGCCAACCCTATTGAAGATTACAAAATATATTGTTAAGTATGACCTTGGAAGAGGATTTATATCACCCTATTAGGGGTGGCTTGGTGAGAGGTCTTCAAACACTTCAATCTTGAAATGTCACCTTGTTAGAGGATTTACAATATGACTTTTAAGTCAACTCTATTAAGATATTTCTCTACTACTATAATGGTTAGAAGGTAACATAAATTTGACCTAATTTATGAAGCAATTAACTTTGTAGATTCAAATCTTTGTTCTAGATTGACCTCTAAATCCTTCCTGATCAAGTGTTCTTTGTAGCTTATCTTCCACACTTTCCTACTTTGCCTTTGCCTTCACTCACATATCCATATTATTTCATATTCCACTTGTACATCTTGTCCTCACAACTTGACCTTTCTTATATATCATAACCTAGGAAAATTCAGCTTGAATACCCTTTAGAATAATAAATAACCATCCAAATAGTTGGTCTCAATTAATTAATTATTAGACACTTGAATTTTGCTTTCATTTTGTCAATTCTAAGATCAAACACTTTGTTAATACTACGAGTCCTTTGATTCCTAACCACTTGATCAATACTACAAGCATGATACCATTCTTTAACCAAATTCTTAGTTAATACTAGAATTTCTTCTTTACATGACTGCTCGGTCAATACTAAGATATGCAAGGCTAATACTACAAACTCTACATTTCTTGGTTAGTACTAACATTCATGTCACATCAATGAAAACATACACTTGAAGGATGCTTTCCAACATAAGCATGATAAAAGAATTAGACTAAACATTTGGATAAGATGCTAACACGATGGAAGATGAATATGTGAGAATCTCTATTGGTAGAATATCAAAAAATTGTTGCAGGAATTAAGTCTTGTCAAGGATCTAAACATGAAGATGAGATTGTATGGAAGATCTTGAAAAATTTGACATCACCATTTAGATATACAATGTAGAATATTTAGCAAGTGATACCTTATAATAAGAAGTTTACAAGAGAGACTCTAATTGGAAGATTAGAAGCAAAAGAATTGAGCTTAAAGCAATCTGAAGACTTTCCCAGAGTGGAAGTAACTTTTAGTGCATTGAGTGTTTATCCTTCTTTATCAAGAAGTGCAGGCACTAGTGGAGACTATACTAGCAACAAAACATCTAGATATGAGGAGGATAGAACAATTGAACAAATAATTTCTTTGCTTGTAAGAAGAGAACCAGATGTGATGATGAGTGCTCCCCTTAATACCATAAACAAAAAAAAAAAAAAAAATTGTGAGAAAAAGATAAGGGCTTCTTATTATCACCACAAATGTAGAATTATAGAATTCATAATTACAATATGCTAACACAAATGGGTGCCTTCATTACAGTAATTTCCAAGACAATGCTATGAACTATCACCTAGAGTTGTCTTCGAAATATTCAAGCCTTTCTTAGATAAGCAATTTTATGCTTCCTGGGAAGGTTATAGAAACTCAAACTTAATACCTAGGGCCGATAGACCCTAAAAATAAATATAGAGTCAGAAAAATATACCTTTGATAAATTATTTTAGAAATTTTGGGTAGCCCAACTTTGGAGGGTCATAACTTTAAACCGTTGCTGTAATTGGCTATTATAACCACTTTTCAAAAACACCAGCTCCTGATCTACAAGTTCAAATTGGTGCAATTTCCCATCTGTGAGTTTTCATACCTCATTTGGAGCATCTAAGGCCTTCTAAACTAAGCTCAAAGATTTTTCTCCAAATTTTTCCACCCAAAATCCTAATAACTTCTTTGATACTTGAGCTGGAGCAATGAGATTTTTATGATACGCTTATAATTTTGAAATGAACATTCATGTAGAAAATGATAAAATTCCAAGCCCAAATAAAAAACTTACTAAAAATAGTAAGCGCCCAGAAATAGTAACCCCCCTATCTACTAGTCTTGATTAATATAGAAAAAGGTTAAAATAAAAATATTTTTGGGTGATGCAAGTTTTTCCTCACACCCAAGATTCTCTTGCATTAAGCTGGTAAGTGCTTTATTAAAAAGTTGGACTTGCAATGAATTTGGTCATTATGCTTATAAGTGTCCTAAAAGGGAGAAAAATTATAAGAATAATTTCAAGTCAAGAAGACCTAGAGATTGTTTGTATGCAAATGAAGATAATGAGTCTAAAGAAAGTGTTTAGAGTGAGAGTGATGATGAATTAAGATTTATAGCTACAAAAAAAGAAAATCCTAAAAAAGAAATTATAGAAGAAAAATCCCTAGTTTCACAAGTTGAAAAAAAATCTGATTGGATTATAGAAAGTCGGTGTTCTTATGTGACTAGGGATATGAATAACAAGGTATTTTTTAGTGGCTAATATTCACTAATTGGCTAATTTTAGAATTTTTTTGGCTAATAATTTGGCTAATAATTTAAGATTTAAGGCATCCTAAATCACCAAATTTTTATAAAATTTAGTTCTAAAATATTTAAAATTTCTCAATAATTTATTTTATTAAAAAAATAAAACTCAAAGATTCGCCATAATACTCGATACGGGACTAGATTTGATTGACCTAAATACTATATATTATTGGAGAAATGAATATTAATTCAGCAATAGAGATTATTCACCAATATTTAGTTCTCACTATTTATTTAAAATATAATGTAATGATTCTCTTAAGATTCCATGTGTTAAAAAATATATAATCTTGATTTGTAATATTCTATGGTGATTAATGAACTTCCTATTATTATTAAGATTTGTCAATATTTTCTACATAATAATTACGATTCCAAAATAATCACCAATAGAAATAATTTTATTTTTCAAAATAATGAAAGATTAACCAATATTTTATATCTTTTTCTAGAGGTGGGTTTCGTAAAGTTTACCTTGATGAATAAGTTTGTTAAGTTTAGTAATCATGATGGAGGAATTATTAAGGTTGGTAACAATGCAGCTTGTCATATTAATGGAATAGGATCTATTAGTCTTGATGAAAAGACTAACATTGATGATGTTTATTTTGTTGATGGACTAAAACATAACCTATTGAGTGTTGGATATTTGGTTGATAAAGGTTATAAATTGAAATTCATAGAGAAAACTTGTTGTTGGAAATGTAGAGTAGGCTAGGTGACTTAGAAGGGGGCGAAGGTGAATTAGGAGCCAATAAAACTTTTACTTCAATTCACCAATTAACTAATTTGATCTAATTGCATGCATGAAAGATTGAAAGCAATAAGACATTCATAACACTTGACACAATATTTGGTAACCCAAAATCCTTCCAAATAGAAAGTAAAACTAGGGTGGGAATGATACCCAAAAGCTTTAGTAGTGTAGTATAAAGTTGGCCTGTTAAGGCTTACAATTGATTACTTTTGGTAATCTTCTCTATTAAGAGAAATAATGATTGTTAGGTTCACCTTGTAAAAGGATTTATGCAATTTAATGAAGTATACACTCAGTTAGGAGATTCTACATAAGACAGTTAAATCCACTTTTTTTGAGGATTTGACTGATGCACCTATTAGGATGAACTAGTAGTTAATCTTTTCTCTACAACTCAGTTTGCTGAATGAGATTCCTTTGATGTAGAATGATCACCTTAATGTGATGGATGAGACTCTACTTTTCCTTATACTTCTTGTATCCTTTAGTCTTCTAATTCACATTCATACTTATGCTTTGTACATATTACTTGCTAATTTGGATACCACAAGATATCTTACATTTATACCAATCCAAATAATTATCTTCTAGAGTCGGCTACAATCCCATATTCATAAATCTTCACCAAGTAAGCTCAATACTAACACTCAGGTTCATAAGACCACTTAGGTGATATACTGCCACTTGAGAATATAGTGAGCTTGGCAAACTTTGGCACTTGGTTGATATTGGTGCTTGGTCCATATTGATCATGTGGGAGTAGGCATAAACTTGGCTAGCATTGATGAATCAATAAAAACTATAGAGCTTGATTGACACTACAATAACTTGGTTAGTGTTGTAGCTTGGTCAACATTGCTTTTTCTCTACTTGGTTAACACAACTAGCTCGATTGACACTAATTTTTTATAATACTTGATTAACACTCTAGGACTAGCTCACTTAATACTATCTGCAAGATTAACTTTATGGTGCTTGACAAAAATGCAACAAACCAAATGACTGAGTATTTTGGCACTAATTGACAACTAGTCTAGCCATAAGGAAAACAATCTCCCCTTTGGCATTAGTGACAAAAACACTTATTATACCAAAAATTCTGAATATTCAAAATGATGAGTCAAAAATCCCCCTATCAATGTGCTTGGGTTTGTAGCTTAGTTTTAACTACTATGCTTAAAATCAGCTGACATTGACTCTATTTTTGATTTTCCAAAATTGTTTTTGTAGCTTTGTGATACATAAATTCCTTCTTCTTTATACAAAAGACTCCTAATATGTTGTATAGCTATTTCCCCCCCTTTTTTGAAACAAATTTTGAAAATGCATAGTTACAAGATAACACCAAAATGTGAGAGGAAATCACTATGTACCTTTGAAATTAGAGACATCTTTTTATCCCAATTTTCTTACAAAACCTTTGAAGTATGCAAAGCTATCTGAACTTCAATTGATAACTCCATCATATGATCAATAATAGGAAAATTGTTATCGTGGATTAATTTCTTTGCATGAACAATGTGTTTTTGCCTTATATCTATATTTGGAATTATCAAACTCTGAATTCCTGATAGTGTAGCCTTGATTCTTGCTTCTTCTCTCAATATCTCTACCTACAAGTTAGTTAGATACTTGATCTTGACAAAATGTGCTGAGCTAGTACTGGGGTCAATTTGCAAATGGTTTGTACTTGCCTTCAGATCAATATCATTCTTCGATAGTTTTTCTTTGACTTCCTTGGTAAAAATTATGATATCACTTAACTTTGCAAACAAGAAAACAACATAGTTAACAATGCTTTCAAATTAAATAAGAATAGTGGATAGTCCCACATGATCTATGAAAATCTTCTATGCTACCGTTTCCAAAACCTTATTATCAAATTTTCTCTCTACCCTTTGTAATAGACTCTCTTGAACATTTGCATCTCCATTGAACTTGTGGAATATGTCAACAAGTTGGTCCAAGATAGAATTATTTTCATCAATTTCAATACTAAATGCATCAAGAAACATACCTTTTGTGTCTACCAACACTTGATTTCTTTTGTTCTTCTCTACTCTAAGCTTCTGTTGTTTGGCTCTTTTCTTCCAAAGTTTTCCAAGAGTTTCCATTTGATTAGGAGTGAGATTGGAGAGATCCCAATATAGAATTACTATATCTTCATCGAGATCAATTTCATCACTATATATTTCTATCTCTTTTCCCTTATCTTTTTGAATAGGTGAAGGAATGATTTCCTTATCTTTACTCTTATCTTCAGTACTAGGTTGAGGCTTGACTTGAACTATCATTACACTTGTTGTGGAGTCACTTGAACTAGTAACAACATGACTAATTGGAGAAACAACAACAATTGTAGGAGTACTTACAATGCCTTGATATAAATCAGTTTGATTTAATGCTATGATGAGTGGAGCATATTGCTCAGTAGATGGAGTAGTGGTAACAATACTCATCTCTATACTTGGTAAGACAACTTCAACAACAAATTGAGTTCTTGATTGAACTATGTTTAACCCAATGGTTTGAGACTCTATTGTAACCTTCTTTGAGCTAGATGTCACTAAGGCTTTTCTTGGAGAAATAGGGATGGAGGCCATTACCTCTGCTATAATATTTTCTAGATTAGAATCCTCAATGTTCTAAATATTAGGTAGATCCTCATTGACTATTTGATCTTCCCTATCCTCTTCATCATAATTTGCATCATCAACTTGCACTATTTCCTCAGTGGCCTTTACATCATGCAATCCATAAATGTTTTTCCATGCATTTTTATTGGATTGTACAACATATTCAATATCATTTGATAGAATTAAGAATGCATTAAAATTAGGAGTTAATTTCTGCTCATACTTTTTCAATGCTTCCTTTACTTCTTTGTTTGATAGGTTTGGTATTAGCTTTGTCAAGGTTAGATCTTGGATATCCATGGCAGTCATTACTACATTATCCCAACAATGTGATACTACCTTAAGTAGAATATGTTAGAATTCTTTATAATAACTGAGAGTTGGGGGTGAATAAGTTATTCAAGTTTCAATAATGTCCAATACAACTTTTTCTTCTAATCCTTAATGACACGTAACTGAAATTATCATGTATGCAATTAAACATTAAACAACCATGAAAGATAACATGCATCACACCATAACACTAAGGATTTTGATGACCCAAAAAACCTCCAAGAATAAGAAGGTAAAACTAGGGTGGGGATGATACCCACAAAATAACTGCGCAATTGATTTCAACCACTTCTGATGGTCTGCTATGTTAAAGGCCTACCCTGTTAAAGGCTACAACACATTGTTAAATGTGACCCTATTAAAGGATTTCTACACCTTGTTAGGAGTGTGCCCTATTATAGGACTTAAGAACATTCAACTTGGAATGTCACCCTATTAAAAGATTTACATAGAGCTGTTAGGCTCAGCCAAGTCCATGGGATTTACTGTCACCTTCTCAAAAGAATCTTTCATCCCTGTTTAAGGATCTCCTATCCTCCTCCTAAGGATATCTTTATCCTTCTCTTGAGGATCTCTTTATCCTTCTCCTAGGGATCTTCTATCCTTTTCCTAAGGCTTATCCACCGAGCTGTTAAGCTAACCTAGCAATGTAGGATTTCAATATCTAATACAATGGTAAGAGAGTATTAGAAGGGTTTTGACCTAATAAAGATTGCAACCCTAACCTTGTAGATTTTAGATCACCCTTCAGTTCCTTTCTTTGCTTGGCTTTTTTCCCTTGTAGTGGTGACAACTTGTTCACCCTTCAAGATCTGTCTCCTTGGGTTCTTCTAATCATTATGCCAATGCACTCCATGATTAGTTGATCAACTCAGAGTCTTGATGCTCTGTACTTACACCCCTTGGCTTCTTTGCATGATCATACTTATGACCAACTCCCTCTCATACATGCACACTTGATCTCTGACCTGTAACTCCTTATAAAGAAGTTCTCTTCTTCATTTCTTGCTCAAATCTTTATTTGATCTTTGAGAAAATGGTATTGTTTTCCCTCCAAATTGCTTCTTCTAGAAACTTCATGATAAATCCATTAGCATTCACCTTGAATTGGTTTGCATGGTTTACATAGAATTCTGTGACAACTACTCATCATCCTTATCATCCAACTAATTCAAAAAATTTGATGCAACAAACTTATCACTGCTAATCTAGCAAATCGTTGACTTAACAAATAATGTAGCAACTCGACATCATTGTTGTATTGATGCTTGACACCTGAAGAAATTTTTCAGCATCCATTACCTTTTTTTGATGCTCGACACCTGACCACTTCTGTGTTACTCAACACCTAAATATCACTTGGCTCCTATATCATGCTCGGCACCTGAAGTCACTCGGCACTTGATCTTCACTTAGCACCTGAAGGCTGCTTGGCACCTAAAGATCACTCAACACTTGATCTTCACTCAGCACCTAAAGATGACTTGGCACACACTAAAGTTGAACTTTCTCAGCTTCAACCGAGAATCTATTTGGCTCTAACTAGCTTGCTCAGCTCTCTCCAATGAACTTAGTTAGACTTTACAAATGACTTAGTTAAACCTTACATCTTTGATGTGTCTTAGTGTGTCCAACCTCTTAGAGTATGCCATCAATATACTATTTCATCAATGGCTTAGCTGATCCTTATACTTCATTACAACATCATAACTTCAACCTTTCTCTAGGTACTCTAGTTACATCTTATTGATTGCCACCTCCTTGAAAATCAACCAATTGATAGTATTTGGATCACTTAAGCAATTGTCATTCCTACAAGTGGCAAGTTTGACATCAATGAAAAAGTAATGATTGAAAAAATTCTTTACCAATTCCATTATTCTTCATTCATGATCATTTCAATCATTTCCAACAATCTCCCTCTTTGGCATTGATGGCAAACCAAACTGATCAATTGATCAACTTAGTTACCACCAAAATCACATACATTGTCTGCTTGGTATATAAATCCTTCTTTTGCTGATACAAACTAATACAAATTGAATCCTTTGTTCTACTTCTCCCTCTAGACTGCTGCATCCTTACTTTGTATTCTTGATCCTTCATAGTTACTTGCTGATTCTTATCTCTTCTGAATCTCCCTCTTACTTTGTATTGATCAGTTTCTCATGTATCTCCCTCTTTGACATAAATTCCAAAGATGTAGCATCTTCAACATGCTAAATGTAAGCTTTGCATCTCATGTTTTCTCCCTATGTCACCATGCTTCTTGTGATTGATCTAGAATTTCTGTTCCTATTGATATCCTCTGCATCGCTCTTCTGATATTTCAATGATTTGTTCCTATTGATGCAAGGCAACTTTTATGTTGCTTTAGACTACTTGAGTTAGGGGTATTACCCCCAACTTTCCTCTAAGATATTCATAAGAATCTTTGGGCAATGGTTTGGTGAAGATATCTGCAGTTTTTCCTTTGTGTGAATGTACTTCATCTTCACTTGTTTGTCTTCCACCAATTCTTTGACATAGTGATACTTGATTGCAATATGCTTGGTTTTGCATGCATTACTGGATTCTTGGATATGTTTATAACACTTGTATTATCACAATACAGTATCACAGGTTTGGTTAGCTCTTCTTTCATTCCTTTCAATAGATGTTTAAGCCACACAATGTTTGTGTAATTGACTGCTGCTGCCACATATTTTTCTTCTGTAGTGGACTGAGATGTGCATGTTTGTTTCTTGCTAGTCCAAGTAACTAGCCTTTTACCTAAGAATAATGCTCCTCCAATTGTGCTTTTCCTATCATCAATGTTGCCTCCCCAATTTGTATTTGTGAATGCATTAAGCTCAAACTTCTCATTCTTTTTGTAATATAGGCCAAAATCATCAGTTCCTTTGAGATACCTCATTATCCTTTTTACTGCCATGAGATGATTTTCTCTAGGATTAGCAAAGAATAGAGCCACTATTCCAACTGTTAGTGTTATGTCTAGTCTTCTATGTACAACATATTGTAGTTTTCCAATCATAGATCTGTACATTGTTTGATTGACTTCAGCTGATTCATCATTTTTGTATAGCTTATGTCCTGTTGCTATTGGTGTGCTAATTGGTTTGGAGTCTTCCAATCCAAACATTTTGAGTATCTCTTTGATGTACTTTGATTGTGTCACAAATATACCATGTTTTAGTTGATGTACTTGCAATCCAACAAAGAACTTGATTTCTCCAAACATAGACATTTCAAACTCATGTTTCATTTTGTTAGAAAAACTTTTGCAAATCGGTTCCTTTCCTCGAAAAACTATATCATCCACAAAGATTTCAGATACAATGATATCCTTACCTTTTTAATATCCCCTTTCAGATTTAATATGATATTTAATGCCTCTAATCAGATTTTTATAATCAAACAACCAATATTTCAAACATCCACTAATTTCTCATTAAAACCCAAATCGGGTATGCCCGAAATAGTGCCAAAAACTTCATAGCTTCACATATTATTAATAAATCTGAAAATGGACATTTTTACCAAAATTTAAGCAGAATAACAGCCTGAAAAATGACATTCCTAGATCTGTATAGCATTTACACAACAATTCCCAAACATAGGACAAAAACCATGCTCATCAGGCTCCCAAAATTAACACAAAAATGCCCGAAAACACCACAAAAACACTAATAATCTATCTCAAAAGCTTAACCATGTCCCAATAAATATATTTAGCTCTATTTTAAAATCTTAAAATCTGAAATATATAAGAAAGCAAAATTGATATGAAATACTCAACTGAAAACACCAAACTCTTACAAAAAAAACACACCCAAAAACCCACAAATTTGCATTGTTCGGCACAAGGGAAAACTCTGCATGAGCTTGCACATGGAATTGCTTCAAACTCCTATCCTTATCCTTCCTAGACACCTGAAAACTCTCATCCTTGGGTCTCCTTCTCCACAGGTTTGGCAGCCTTTGAAGAACAACAAAGCAATAAGCGAAAATCAAGTTCTGGAATAAGCCCAAAATGCCTCCAAATCCCTTAAAAGAGGGCATAACCCTAAATCACATCCAAGAGGGGTTAATAAAATATACTTTAATAATAATTTTTATTTATTAGTCCATTGGTTTCCAAAGATTAGCCCCTTTTGCCAAAACTTCACCTTTTTGGAGCCTGCCTGCCTTAGCAAAGTTTATTATTTTTAATTATTTGAAAAGGGGACATGAAAATTTCTCCTCTCCCAAATATTGCTTGTCCTCAAGAAATGAAGGTTGGAATTCTCAAGAATATGTGCTCCTTCCCAAGTTGCATCCTCTAGTGTTAATCTTTTCCATTTGACCAAATTCTCTATGACGCTCCTATTTCTCAATCTTTTCTCTCTTGTATCCAAAATTTCTTCTGGTATCAAAACTAATTTCCCTTCATTATCAAGAGGTGGTAATTCTATAGATACTATAGTTTTCTAGCCTTGAACCTTCTTCAGGCAAGATACATGGAAAATATTATGTATTTTGCTGTTTGGTGGGAGCTCCAATTCATAAGCTACCTCTCTTACCTTCTTGATGATCTTATAAAGCCCATAAAACCTTGGCTTGAGTTTCTCTACCCCACTCCTCTTCAAGGTGCTTTGCTTATATGGATGCAACCTAAAAAATACCAAATCTCACACCTCAAAATATTTTTCAATCCTTTTCCTATCAGCATACAACTTTTGTTGGTTCTGTGCATGTTGTAGATTATCCTTGAGGGACCTTATTATGTCTTGGCTTTTCTTGACAAAATCACTTGTTGCAGGTACTCTACTATCAAAAAGTATTAAATCAACCAATGAAAGGGCATCATAACCATAAAGATCATGAAAAGGAGGCATACCAATAGACATGTGATGAGATGCATTATAACAATACTCCCCTAGGTGTAACCATTTCACCCAAGCATTTTGTTGATTTGAAACATAGTTCCTCAAATATTCCTCTATCCATTTATTAACTATCTCTATTCATCCATCTATTTGAGAGTGATAGCTAGTACTGGGAGTGAGTTCAATTCCTGCCAAATGAAAGAGCTCCTTCCAAAAAGAGCTGAGGAATCTACTATCCTGGTCATTGACAATGTTTCTAGGCAAGCCATGTAATCTAAAAATTTCCTTGAAGAACAATTCGGCCACTTGTGATGCCTTGAAATCAGATGTGATAGGAAATAAATGTGCATACTTAGTCTATCTACCACCACATATATGCAATCCTTACCTTGAACCTTGGGCAACCGAGTGATGAAGTACATGGAAATACTTTCCCATTTTTGTTCAGGAATAGGAAGTGGCTGCAACAACCCTTCAAGAAAATTTTGCTCACTCTTGCTTTGTTGGCATACCATATATTCCTTCATGTGTTTAAGGACATCCTCCTTCATACCCTTCCATGAAAACCACTCTCAAATTTTCCTATATGTCTTGAAGTATCCCTGATGACCAGCCAAAGGTGTGTCATGAAAGGCCATCAATATCCTCTCCTTAGTTTTTGATCCTGGCACTAAGAAGATCCTGTTCTTGTAATAAATCAATTCATTAACAACCTTGTACCTATTATCATCCACTAAATTATCCAAAATCTTGGTGGCAAAGGAATCTTTAGCATACTCTGAAATTATGGAGACTTTCCAATCAACAAAGATAGATGTTAAGGAACACAAAGTGGGCTTTCTTGAGAGAGCATCAACAACCACATTATTCTTTCCTTTCATGTATTCAATATCAAAATCATAAGCTTTCAATTTTCTTACCCATTTTTGTTGACGATCAT
This sequence comes from Cupressus sempervirens, assembly GCA_028749045.1. Classification (NCBI taxonomy): domain Eukaryota; kingdom Viridiplantae; phylum Streptophyta; class Pinopsida; order Cupressales; family Cupressaceae; genus Cupressus; species Cupressus sempervirens. Next base: position 401,038,291 of record CM053786.1, read on the forward strand.
TCAAATCCCTTTGGTTCAAGAAGAACCTGAGGCTATTATGGTCTGTCTTTACAATGAATCTCCCACATACCAAATATTGTCTAAACATATGAAGTGCATGCATGATTGCCAACATTTCCTTATCATAGATGGAGTAACCTTTCTTTGATTGATTTAATTTTCTACTCTCAAATGCTATTGGATGTCGCCTTTGAGTTAGGACAGCCTCTATACCTTCTCCAGAAGCATCACATTCAACAACAAAAGGTAAAGAGAAATCTGGAATTGCAAGCACAGGGCATGAACTCGTTACCTCCTTAAGCTTATCAAATGTTTTTTGTGCCTCTTCTGTCCAAACAAAAGCTCCTTTCTTTGTCAAATCAGTCAAGGGGGCAGCAAGCTGAGAAAATTCCTTGGCAAATCTCCTATAGTAGCTACACAACTCGAAGAAACCTCTCAACTATGTAAGATTTGTAGGTGGAGGCCAATCCAAAATTGTTTGGATTTTTTGTTGATCAACCTGTACTCCTTTAGAACTTATAATATGTCCCAAATATAGGATCTCTATCAAACCAAACTCACATTTAGATAGCTTAGCATAGAAGGATTGCTGCTTCAAGATTCCCAAAATAGTGTCTATGTGCTTTAGATGCTCTTCCCATGTTTTACTGTAAATCAAGATATCATCAAAAAATACCAAAACAAATTTTTGAAGATGCTGGCTAAATACCTTATTCATACAAGATTGGAATGTTGAAGGTGCATTAGTGAGGCCAAATGGCATAATAAGAAATTCAAAGTGCCCATAGTGACATCTGAAAGTAGTCTTTTCCACATCTTCACCCCTCATTCAGATTTGATGGTACCATGATCTTAAGTCAATTTTTGAGAAGTATACAACACCATGTAACTCATCAATGAGTTCATCTATGTGTGGTATGGGATACCTATTTTTTATGGTCTTCTTGTTTAGAGCCATGTAGTCTATACACATTCTCATTGTACCATCCTTTTTCTTGACAAGTACCACAGATGATGCAAATGGACTAGAGCTAGGCCTTATGAATCCCATGTCCAGGAGTTCTTTAATAGTTTTTTCAATTTCTTCCTTATAACCTCTTGGATGGCGGTATGGGGTTGTTATAACTAGTTTGGCACCCTATTCTAACTCTATAACATGCTCAAAACCTCTATCTAGTGGTAATCTTGGAGGCAAGTCATTGAAAACTATACTATGCTTATCAAGAATATTTTGAATTTCAAAATGGAAATTACCTTGATTCTTTGGAGAGCTTGTTGGATGGATTATGACTCCTGCTGCCCATGCTACTTGTCCTCTTCAAAAAGTCCTCTCCATCCTCTTTGCAGAGATCGCCTTAGGTGCTCGATTCGATAAGCCTCTCAATATGACTTCTTTCCCATTGGAATGGAATTTAAACTCCATAGTTTGATGGTTCATGTAATAGCCTCCAATAGAGTGCAACCATTGAACACCCAATACAAGATCTATCTCCCCAATGCCAACTACATAGAGGTCATCACATAAATCATAATCTCCTAAGGTCATCTTGAGTTGTTTTACCACCCGTGTGCAAGGCATAGTGAATCCATCAGCTATAGTAACATTGAATCCCTCAAAATCTTCTGCTTTAAGCCCTCTTTTCATGATAAATCCCTCATCAATAAAATTTTGAGTTGCCCTACTATCAAGAAGAACTGTCAACCTTTGACCTGCTAGTACCCCTCGAATTTGAAAGGGATGGTATCTTGGGACTCCTAATAATGCTGCTAAAGTGCCATCCTTGCTGATTTCTTTTTCTTTCTCTTCTTCTACCTCCTCCTTAGTGTCATGAAATTTCTCATGCTCATATAAATCAAATTCTAAAGCAACTTCAATATAGTGCACTTGACCTTTCCCCAAACATCTGTGTCCTGGAACCCATGGTTCTCTACAAGTGAAACAAAGGTTTTTCCTTCATAATTCACTCCTAGTCTCTTCATCTACCTTCTTTTTTGCCACATTTATCACATCTTTTGGTGGTAGTGTTGGGAAAGTCTTTTTTTGAAAATTCTCCTTATGTTGCCAAATATTTGGGGGTTTTTGATTAGCGACTGGTTTCATAGACATGCAAGTTACAAGTTGCAAGCTTCTTTTGATAGCTTCCTATAAGGTTGAGGGTGAGAAAGCCTTAACCAAACCGTTAACAGAATCTTCTAAAGAATAAAAAAAAAAGATAAACAATTCTCTTTTCACTCATATCAGGTACCATAACAGCCACTTTTTGAAACTCTTCTATATACTCATTAACTAATTTGGTTTGCTTCAACTTTGACAATTCTGTAAAGTACTCTTCATCATCCTTGAGGTCAAATCTATCTATCACTCTTTGATTGAAATCATCAAATATAGTTACCTGATCATGACCTTGAGTAGTTATTCCATGATACCACCAATCATAGGCTGCATCTTCCAAGTGTAGACTTGCAAATTGAACAACATCACTCTCCTTCATGGGGTTAAGTGTGAAGAAAGTCTGTAATTTTTGTAGCCATGCTCTAGCTGAAATTTTATTTGTTCCATCAAAAGTAGGTGTTGTAAACTTGCTTATTTTATTTTTGAGCTCTCTTCCACTTATGTCATGCTCCCTCCTATTCTCTTTCTTGGGCATCAAAATGTTCATCATATCCACATATTCTCTGAAAGGAACCAAACTGTGAAAGTCATCATCTAAGCCATTGTAAGTAGCTCTTAATGAAATCAAGTTACCTGTAACCTCTTCCACAAGATTAAGGGCTAGATTTGGTACTGGTGTCTCATCTACAGGCAGGAAAATAGTTTTTTTTTGATTTAGAGGGTGTGGGTTTTAGATTTCTTGGCTCCTCTGAAGTGCTCCCTTTCTCATTAATAGATGCAACTCCTTATAGTTTTTCTGTCAATATCCACAAAGCCTCTCTAGTTTCTGCCAAACTATCCACTGTTTGCTTCTGAGTATTTTGGATGTCTTGAAAAAATTTCTTTGCCATCTCATCTTGATCAGCCATGCTTTTTCCTTCCTTGTATTTTGTACTTTTACTTTTAACTGGTGGTTTGATCAAAATTTCTTTATTCTTTTCTCGCTGCAAATATCTCTTTTCTCTTTCAATTGGTTGCATGCAAACTTTTACAAACCCTTAGGCTGGCAAGATCATAGCTCTAATACCACTGTAATATCCTCTTTCAGATTTAATATGATATTTAATGCCTCTAATAATATTTTTAAAATCAAACAACCAATATTTCAAAGATCCACCAATTTCTCAATAAAACCCAAATCGGGTATGCCCGAAATAGTGCCAAAAACTTCATAGCTTCACATATTATTAATAAATCTGAAAATGGACATTTTTATCAAAATTTCAGCAGAATAACAGCCTAAAAAATTACATTTTTAGATATTTATAGCATTTACACAACAGCTCCCAAACGTAGGACAAAAACCATGCTCATCAGGCTCCCAAAATTAACACAAAAATGCTCAAAAACACCACAAAAACACTAATAATCTATCTCAAAAGTTTAACCACATCCCAATACATATATTCAGCTCTATTTTAACATCTTAAAGTCTAAAATATAGCAGCAACCCAAACTGATATGAAATACTCAACCGAAAACACTAAACTCTTACAAAAAAACACACCCGAAAATCCACAAATTTGCACTATTTGGCACAAGGGAAAACTCTGCATGAGCTTGCACATGTAATGGTTTCAAAATCCCATCCTTATCCTTCCTAGAAACCTACAAACTCCTGTCCTTGGGTCTCCTTCTCCACAGGTTTGGCAGCCTCTGAAGAACAACAAAGCAATAAGTGAAAATCAAGTTTTGGAATAAGCCTAAAATGCCTCCAAATCCCTTAAAAGAGGGCATAACCCTAACTCATGTCCAAGAGGGGTTAATAAAATATACTTTAATAATATTTTTTATTTATTAGTCCATTGGTTTCCAAAGATTAGCCCCTTTTGCCGAAACTTCACCTTTTTGGAGCCTGCTTGCCTTAGCAAACTTTATTATTTTTAATTATTTGAAAAGGGGACATAAAAACCTTCTTTTGATTTGATATACATGTTTCTATTATCATCAGTTCTTTCAAATCCTATTTGCACTAGATACTTGTGAAGTCTCTCATACCAAGCTCTAGGGGCTTGGTTTAATCCATATAGAGCCTTATGCAATTTGCATACTTTGTTTTTGTTATTTTCATCAGCAAAACCTTATGGTTGCTCTATGTAGAATTCTTCAAGTATACCATTCAAAAATGCTGACTTAACATCCATTTGGTAGACTTTAAATCCTTTGAAGGCTACATATGCTAGTAAGGTCCTTACTCCTTCCATTATGGCAACTGGAGGAAAAGTTTCTCCATAGTCTAGTCCTTCTTCTTGTGCATACCCTTTACAGACTAGTCTTGCCTTGTTCCTTGTGATTTCACCATTCTCATCTAACTTGTTTCTACACATCCACTTGGTTCCAATCACATTCTTATTAGCTAGTCTTGAGACTAAGGTCCATGTCTTGTTCTTCTCTATTTGTTCTATTTTTTCTTTCATGGCATTGTACCAGTCATCATCTGTTATGGATTCACTTACTATTTTTGGTTCCATTTTTCTGAGCAGACATGTTTCATTTTTGAGTCTATTCCTTGTCATTGGTCCTACCTCTTTGTTTCCAATAATTTGATCTATAGGATGATTTCTTCTTACATACTTTGCCAATACTAGTTCTTTCCTTGTTTGCATGTTATCTCTTTCAAAATCTGAACCCTCATGCTTATTTTCATTAAGTATTTGTTCATTTTCTTCATGTTGGCTATTCTTAGAATTTGAATGAACATTTTTTGTATTTTGCAGCTTGGCTTTTGAATGTGTTTGCTATTCGACATTCACTGTATGTGACTCGACATATGCTGGATATTGATGCTGATTGCCATTTTGAGTTGCAATTTCACCATTATTAGTTATACCTTCATAAAATTATACAAAGGTCTTGTATTCTTCTTCTTTCTTGGTGTTCTCAACACTTTGAACTTCTGCAAGCTCATCAAATTTCACATTTGTGCTTTCTACTATTTTGTTTGTGTTAACATTCAAGCACTTATAAGCTTTTCTTCTAGTAGAATAACCAAGAAATGTGCCTTCCTCACTGTTCGCATCAAACTTTCTATTTCTAGACTCTTTATATATATAGCATTTGCATCCAAATATTTTGAAATGTTTTACATTAGGAGAATGCCCATACCATAATTCAAAAGGTGTTGCATATGTACCTTTCTTGACTTGAACTCTATTGAGTGTGTAGACTACAGTACTTACAACTTCTCTCCAGTACTTGAGTGAAACATTTTTCTCCATCATTAAGGTCCTGGCACAGTCAATAACTAATCTATTCCTTCTTTCTACTATACCATTCTAAGGTGGAGTCCTAGGTGCTGATGTCTACCTTTTGATTCCTCTTTCATTGCAGAACTCTTCAAATTCTCTTGATGTGAATTCACCTCCTCTATCAGATCTGAGACATTGGGCTCTTCCTAGTCTCTTTCTCTACTCTAGCCAAGTACCATTTGAACATTTGAAATGCATTTGATTTTAGTGTTAGGAACATGACTTTCATCATCCTTGAATAGTTATCTACAAATAACATTATGTAGTTGTCACCTTTGTAGCTTTGTACTTCAATAGGACCACACAAGTCAATATGAACTAGCTCTAATTGACTTGGTCATCTTCCCTCATTGGCATTATTTGCATATGGTGTTATCAAGTTTCCTCAACTTTGGTAGACCTCTAATTTTCTTCATTTTTCTGATGCTCATCAGATTGTCAAAATTTACATGACATAGCCTCTTGTGCCATAACCATACATCATCAGTTTGAACAATGAAACAAGAAGCATCTTCCATATCTAGGTAGAACAAATTACTCCTAGTCTGATCACCTTTTCCTATTAGACTTCCTTGAGAATCATAGATCTTTGCAACTCTATTTTCAAATTCAACCTTATATCCTATGTTGCCTAACTATGAGACACTTAATAGGTTATAATTTAGGCCTTCAACATAGTATGCATTCTCACATGTTATCTTTTCAGTAAGCTTGATACTACCTTTTCCTTTGATATGACATGGTGCATTGTTACCAAATCTAACACTATTTCCTTCATATTGAGTAAATTTAATGAACTTACTTTTGTCTCCAGTCATGTGATGAGAGCATCTGCTATCTATGATCCATTTTTCATTCTTGTTCATGTAGGATACCAAGGCCGTTGCTTCATCTTCATCTGATTCATCTTTTATAGCCACATAGACTACTTCATCATCATTCTTGTCAGAGTCTTCTTCAATAATGTAGCATCTTTTGCCTTTACCTCTGTAGTCCTTGTTGTCCTCTTTCTTTTTCTTGAAGTTTCTTCCATCCTTGTAATTTTTCTTTTGTGTGCACTTGGCTGCAATGTGGCCAACTTCGTTACAATTAAAACAAATGATTGGCAGCTCACCTTTGAATTTGCCTATTCCTCTATGAAATCTTCTTGCTAGTAATGCCTCGAATTGGTCCACATCATCGTCATCAATTTTTCTATCACTGGATACATACTTTTCTTTTCCACTCTTTTTCTTTGTTTGCACCTCCTCATTGTCTTTTATTGTCATCCTAGTTTTGAATGTAGATTTAGAGTTTTTTGGCTTGTAGTTGTCAAAATTGGATAGCTCAAAAGTAGTGAGTCTTCCACTTATTCCTTCAAATGACAATGTGTTGCTTGGTACACACCTTAGCTCCTGGATGGCTGATACTCTTATAGCATAGATAAGAAGCAAAGCTCTCAAGTATTTGCTACATACTGTTTCTTCTACTAACTATCCTCCTAGGCTTCTTATGGCACTTACTACTTCCTTCATCCTTGCACCATATTGAGCAGCATTCTCTCCTTCTTCCATTTTCATGTCATCAAAATTTCCTCTTAGGCTCTCTCTTTTGGCTCTCCTAACATTGTCATTTCCTCCATAGATTCTTGATAATGTTTCCCACATTTGATGTGTAGTACCACATTATTTGATGTCATCATACTCAACATAGCTTAGTGCTAAAGCAATATCTAACATAGCTTGATTGTGCTCCTTCTTCTTACTCATGTCATCTGCAGTGAGAGGTCCTGCAAGATCTACATGATCAACTATGATTGAGGTCTAGGCATAGTCACCTATTTATTTGAGGTGTAGCTTCATCAGACTTTTCCATGCAACAAAGTTGTCTTTGTTTAGCTTGGGAACTTCTCTCTTGGACATCTTGATCTTTTTGCTGCTAGTACCTTGAAACAAATCAGCAGTGGGCTTTGATACTAATTGTTAGAATTCTTTAGAATAACGTAGCGGAGAGGGGGGGGGGGGGGGTTAATTAGTTATTCAAGTTTCAATAATGTCCAATACAACTTTTTCTTCTAATCCTTAATGACACATAACTAAAATTATCATGCATGCAATTGAACATTAAACAACCATGAAAGATAACATGCATCACACCATAACACTAAGGATTTTGATGAATCAGAAACCCTCCAGGAATAAGAAGGTAAAAATGGGGTGGGGATGATACCCACAAAATAATTGCATAATTGATTTCAACCACTTCTGATGGTTTGCCCTGTTAAAGGCTACAACACATTGTTAAATGTGACCATGTTAAAGGATTTCTACACCCTATTAGGAGTGTACCCTATTAGAGGACTTAAGAACATTCAACTTGGAATGTCACCTTGTTAAAGGATTTACATAGAGCTATTAGGCTTACCCAATTCCATGGGATTTATAGTCACCTTCTCAAAAGAATCTTTCATCCCTCTTTAAGGATCTCCTATCCTCCTCCTAAGGATCTCTTTATCCTTCTCCTGGGATCTCTTTATCCTTCTCTTGGGGATCTTCTATCCTTTTCCTGAGGCTTATCCACCTAGCTATTAAGCTAACCTAGAATTGTAGGATTTCAATTTCTAATACAATGGTAAGATAGTATTAGAAGGGTTTTGACCTGATAAAGATTTCAACCCTAACCTTGTAGATTTTAGATCACTCTTTAGTTCCTTTATTTGCTTGGCTTTTCTCCTTTGCAGTGCTAACAGCTTGTTCACCCTTCAAGATCTGTCTCCTTGAGTTCTTCTACTCATTATGCCAATGCACTCAATCATCACTTGATCAACTTAGAGTCTTGATGCTCTATACTTACACCCCTTGGCTTCTTTGCACGATCATACTTATGACCAACTCCCTCTCATACATGTGCACTTGATCTCTGACCTATAACTCCTTATAAAGAAGTTATGTTCTTCATTTCTCTCTCAAATCTTTATTTGATCTTGAGAAAATGGTATTGTTTTCCCTCCAAATTGCTTCTTCTAGAAACTTCATGATAAATCCATTAGCATTCACCTTGAATTGGTTTGTATGGTTTACATAGAATTCTGTGACATCTACTCATCTTCCTTATCATCCAACTAATTCACAAAAATTGATGTAACAAACTTATCGTTGCTGATCTGGCAAATCTTTGACTTAACAAATAATGCAGCAACTAAACATCATTGGTTTATTGATGCTCGACACCTGAAGAAATTTTCTCGACATCCATTACCTTTTTCTAATGCTTGACATCTAACCAATTCTATGTTACTTAGCACCTAAATATCACTAAGCTCTTGTATCATGCTTGACACCTGAAGTCACTTAGCACTTGATCTTCACTCGACACCTAAAGGCTGCTCGACACTTGAAGATCACTCGGTACTTGATCTTCACTCAACACCTAAAGATCACTCGGCACACACTAAAGTTGAACTTGCTTGACTTCAACTAAGAATCTATTCGGCTCTAACTAGCTTGCTCAACTCTCTCCAATGAACTTATTTAGGCTTTACAAATGACTTAGTTAAACCTTACATCTTTGATGTGTCTTAGTGTGTCCAACCTCTTAGAGTATGTCATCAATACACTATTTCATCAATGGCTTAGCTGATCCTTATACTTCATTACAACATCATAACTTCAACCTTTCTCTAGGTACTCTAGTTACATCTTATTGATTGCCACCTCCTTGACAATCAACCAATTGATAGTATTTGGATCACTTAAGCAATTGCCATTCCTACAAGTAGCAAGTTTGACATCAATGACAAAAAAATGATTGAAAACATTCTTTACCAGTTCCATTATTCTTCATTCATGATTATTTCAATCATTTCCAATAGAATATCATGGACTTATCCTTTTAATTCATTTAGAGAGTATTTCCATTTAGCTATCTTAACTACTAAGGATTCTTCTATCTACATCTGCTCCTTCTTATTTCTTGTTTCACATTTAAGATATTTGAAATCTACCATACCTCCACCTCCTTTGAGTCAATTCAATATTTCTTCAAAGGTTGGAGTTGACCTTTTGAATGATATCTATTGCTCTTATTCTTCATCTTCTTCTTGAATTCTAAGATTCTTCCTTGACTTGGTGGGTTTTCTAGTGGTAAAGGTAGGTGATGAACTTGTAGCTCTCTGTCTTATTATTTTCCCCTTTTTCTTAGGTGTTTCTTCTTCTATTTCACCTTCTTCTTCTCCATGTTCCTCTACTTCTTCTTCTTCCTCATTACTTTCATCAACCTTAGCTTCTATGAGTAGAAGAGGGGAATCAAATTTCTTATTCTCCTTTTTAATCTTTTCCACTTTCTTCCTTCCTCTCTTTAGAATACTAGGAATCTTGATTTCAAGAAATATTGGTTTTGGATTCTTTATAAGTTTCAAAATAGGGTGCTTGGGGGTCCATAGGAACACTGAAAAGAGCCTTAATGATGTCCTTTATGTCATCAATAGTTACCTCTACCAAGAGGTCTTACTCATGTAACTCTAGGTCTGACTACCTGAATATGAACCTTATCATAGTCTACAAGGAAATGTATGACCTATTCATAATCCTCTACTAGTTGCTTAGGAATCTTGAATCTACTTTGCATCCTTTTCTTGAAAGTTAAAAAATATGCATCCATGATGCCTTCAAAGTTGTCTCCCATTTCAGCTATGTACTCATTGATTTAATATACAATGGGTCTTTCCTTCTTCCATACTATATTACCCTTAGAAGGGAAGAGTTTATGAACATAAAAGAATAAGAAGACTAAAAGTGAACCAAACTTACATGGATTTGTCTTAGATGCTTAGATGCTCTCCATGTTTTTTCTCAACTGGATTAGCTATTATTCAACAAGGTCAAAAGATATATTATTCTTGAATACCTTGAACACCAAATCCATAGATTCACATGGGACACTATTTGGTCAGTTGGAATTGTATATCTTGTGTGCAATCACATGAATACCAAACTTGATCTCCATGTTAGTAGCACCATTTAGTTTCATTTCTCTATCATCCCACTTCACAAGAGTCTTCTTTTATAGCTCAACCTGACTTAGGGTTTTAGTTGTCTTGGATTTTTCAAGCATGGGAAACCCGATAACCCTATGAATCATTTTCTTTGTGAACTTGATGGGTCTGTTGAGCCAGAATTTCATGTCATGAAGATGACTTAGGATGAACCTAATCCACTTAATTTCAAAATTCCATGGCATATGTAAAATATGGGTTAAACCCTTCACTTCTAGGTGTTCATGCTCAAGTTTTAGGTTTCCATCCAAACATAATGCTTCATATACTTGATACAACTCTAGAGTTCCTAATTCTTGAATTGAGTAGTGGTAGAAATATCTAACATCACAAACAAATAGTACATTAGATGGAATATGATAGTGTGCACTGAATGAGTCCAATTCCTCTACAATCATAGGACAAAGCTTGAACTTTGGGGCTTTACATACAATATTCCTTACCAACATCTTGGAACCTTCTTGATCTTGTTGCTAGATGAGGATACCATAATACTCAATGATGGAAGGATAAACTTTGACAACTTCACTTTGAATTTCTTGGGGTCTTAGGATTTCTATTCTCTTTTTGCTTAGAGATCAATGGTGAAAATATGGAATTTTTTGATTCTTCCTTTTAATCAAAATTTATCTTTAAGTTTCCATAAATCTATTGTATGATAGACAACTCAGTGAAAACTTTTTTAACTGGTAGGTGTGAAATGCTCAGCTAAGTCTTCAACTTGGTGGGTATGAGATGCTCAATTAATACCTTCAATCTACAACTTGGTAAGCACAAGCTCTGTTAGGTTGAATTTTGTATATGCCATCTAAGCTTAGTTAGAACTCCAAACTCAATTAAGTCATGCAACTTGACTTTCTCTTGGTTATGTCTAAGTTACTTGACTCAAACTAACATTCAACTTGGTGATCCCAATGCATCTAAAATGCTGATTTGGATCTTCCTATTTTCTTGAGTGGAATTGATATAGGATGTTTCTTCTGAATCATAGCTCTAGTGATCTCCATGGATAACTAGTTTTGAATGGTCAAATCACCCAACTCATTGACTTGGGTGTCAACACTTTCATGACTCTGACTTGCATTTCTTGGATATTTCTTTATGTATTTTTTTTTCATTTGATTTATGATATTATTAGGCTTTGCTTTTTTTCATCTTCAAATATAGCTTGGTTCATATAGTTTTTCACTATATAACCAAGTTCTTTTCATACAAAACATCTCTTTGTAGGGTCTCTTTTCCTCATGTGAGTTCTTATGCAATTTTTTTCTAATGTGTCCATACTCACCACACTACTAACATATGCACCATGTGTTATATAATCCCAAACAAATATAGCTTTCATAATTTGTTCTGCTAGATTCCATCTCTTGGTTTTACATTCTAAAGATTTGTGCCCTTTCTTGTTGCATTTGAAACATTTTCCTTCAAACTTGGTTTTCTCTGTGCATTCACTTGCTCTATGTCCTTACTTTTTACAATTGTAACATTTTCCACTAAATTTTTATTTACCATTTCTCCAACACTTGTTTGATCTATGGCCTTTCTTTGCATAATGATTACATGTAGGCCTTTTTTCCTTCTAAGTTCCTTGCTATGATGATTCACCTTTATCTATATATCCTAATCTTACTTTTCAATTGTGTCAAAATTGAATTTCTCATTCAGTTGATTCATTATTTCTTTATATTTCATCATTCTTTCATTGGTTTACCTTTCTATATTGAGATCATTATGCAATCTTTCATTATCTGTCATCAAGTTGATAAGTTCTTGATTTGCACAATTGAGTTGATTTATCAAATATGCTTTCTGAAGAGATAGGTGATGAATTAAATTATCCTTTTCTTCTAACTTTTTAGTTAACAATATTTTCTTCTCATTTTCCGTGTCCTTTTATTCCATGTTTTCACACATTCTGACTGACTAAATTTCTTGCTCTCTATAAATTTTCTAACTTCTTCATGTAGAGTGAGATTTTTTCAAGTAGATCTATAATTGCTACATCAACTTCATTTGAACTTCTATCCTAGCAAATGTCATTAATTTTTTCTTCTATGTAGAGATTTTTATTGATTTGTGCTTCTAGTTCTTTCCTTCTTTGCAAGGATCTAGGGAGTTTCTCCTTTAGATTCTTGAATTGTTCCATGGCCATTTGTAGATCTAGTTACATGCATGAAAGACTAAAATCAACAAGACATAAGACTTAACACAATAATTGGTAACCCAAAAACCTTCCAAATAGAAACTAAAACTAGGGTGGGGATGATACCCACAAGTTTTAGTATTGCAGTATAAAGTTGTCTTGTTAAGGCTTACAATTTTTCACTTTTGGTGGTCTTCCCTATTATGAGCAATAAGGACTGTTAGGTCCACCTTGTAAAAGGATTTATACAATACAATGAAGTATGTACTTAGTTAGGAGATTTTGCATAAGATTGTTATGTCCACCTTGTTAGAGGATTTGATTGATGCACTTGTTAGGATGACCCAATAGTTGATCTCTTCTCTGCAACTTAGTTTGCTGAATGAGATTCCTTTGATGTAGATTGATCACCTTAATGTGATGGATGAGACTCTACTTTTTCATATACTTCTTGTAGCCTTTAGTCTTCTAATTTTTATTTACACTTATGCTCCATACATATTACTTGATCATTTTGATATCATGAGATATCTTACATTTATACCAATCCAAATAATTATCTTATGGAGTTGGCTATGATACCATATTCAACAATCTTCACCAAGTTGGCTCAATGCAAACACTCAAGTGATGTATTGACACTTGAAATAACTTGAAATAATAGTGAACTCAAGAAGCTCTGGCACTCAATTAACACTGGTGCTCAATTTGCATTAATCACTCAGGAGTAGGCATGAACTTGGTTAACAATGATGACTCAAAAAATATTGTAGAGCTTAGTTGACACTACAATAACTTGGTTAGTATTATAGCTCAGTCAACATTTCTTTTACTTTGCTTGGTTAACATGGCTAGCTCGGTTGAAATTGACTTTCTGTACTGCTCAGTTAACACTCTAGGACTAGCTTAGTTAATACTATCTACAAGGTTAACTCTATGGTGCTTGGAAACAATGCAACCAACCAAATGAATAAGTGTTTTGGAACTAATTGACAACTAGTCTGGCAATTAGGTCATCACATGCATTATCAAAGATAAAGATGGTGAGTTTATTAACACTAGTACAAGATCTAAAGGTAAAGTTTTTCAATTAAATCCTATAGAGATGAATTATTTGGTTGCAAAGGTGGATAAAACATGGTTATGACATAGAATATTCTATCATATAAATCTTGATAACATTGTGAAGGATAGTAGTACATTTTCTATTAGAGATCTACCTAGAATTGTGAACTCTACAAATATTGTGTGCAACGAATTTGTTAAGGTTAAGAAAAAGAAATTTTCTTTTCCTAGCAATAATTTTAGTACCACAACAAAATTAGAGACTATTCATACAAATTTGAGTGTTCCTACTAGAACAAGAAGATTCTATGGTGAAATGTACTTTATGAATTTTGTTGATGATTTCACTAGAATGATGTGGGTAGAATTTCTTAAAGAAAAGTTTGAGGCACTTGAAAAGTTTAAATGGTTCACAAATAGAGTTGAGAATGGATCTAGAGTAAATATAAAATGTTTGATATCACCTAGAGGTGGACAATTTACTTCAAGAGAGTTTAACACCTTTTGTCAAGAAAATGGTATTAAGAGACAACTATCAACACTAAAGACTCTTGAGTAAAATGGGATTACTAAAATAAGAATAGGTCTATAACAAAAGCAACAAGAGCCATGATGTTTAATAATGATTTATCCAAGAAATTTTGGAGAGAAGAATTCAACACAACATTATACATCATGAACAAAATGTAGATCAAAAAAGGTACAAACATGAATTATGGTTTGAGCATACAACTTCAGTAAAATATTTTAAATTTTTTTGGAAGTAAATGTTACATAAAGAGAGATGTTGATATTGGAAAATTTTATGCAAGATGTGATGAATGCATTCTCCTTAGTTATTCATTAAAAAGACAATCCTATGGATTTTTTAATCAAAGAACCAAGGCTATTATTGAGTGCATAAACATGAAAATGGATAAAAAGTTTGGAGTCAAAGATAGAATGATCAATAATAACTATGATGGAGAAGAAGATAATTCTAAACCTGTTAGATAGAATATTGGAGTTTTCTTTGATACTAAAAATGATTTGCAGAATGATGTTCAAGTTACTTTACAAAGTAAATGAAGAATTGTGTTTTATTTCTCAGTTTGAACCAAAGAGTGTAGATGATGCATGCAATGATGATCATCAGATTTAAGTAATGAAGGAAGAACTAGACTAGATTGTGAAAAAATGAGATATGGGAATTGGTTCCTAGACCTAAAGATAAGAATGTTATATGAACTAAATGGGTTTTAAAAAATAAGGTGAATGAAAAAGGTGAGGTTGTGAGGAATAAAGAAATATTGGTATGTAAAGAATATTCAAAGAAAGAATGCATAGATTATAAAAAAACAATTGTCCCTATTGCTTGACTTGAATTAGTAAGAATGTTCTTGGCTTATGAAGCAAGTAAGAAGTTTAAATTATATCAGATGGATGTAAAGGCATCATTTCTAAATAGAGAACTTGAAGAAAAAGTCTACATTGAGTAGCCTAAAGGTTTCCTTTGATAGAAGAAAAAGTTAGGGTATGTAGATTGAAGAAAACATTGTATGGTCTAAAGCAGGCACCTAGAACCTAGTATGCAGGATTGGAGAAATATTTGGGAAAATTGGCATTTTCTAAAGGTACAACATATATTAGTTTGTATCTAAAATAAATTGAGAATGGATTGTTGATTATGAACTAATATTTGGAAGTAATGATGAACCAAGTGACAAATTTTCTGATGAAATGAAGAATTAAATTTGAGGTGAGTATGATTGGTGAGATGAAATGTTTCTTGGGTATACAAATTGTGCAAAATAGAGATGGTATTTCCTTATCACAAGATAAATATTTGTAAGACTTTTTGAAAATATTTGGCTTGGAAAGTTGTAAGCCTATTTATACACCCATAATAATTGGTCACAAGTTATCTAGTAATGACGAGACACCTATAGTTGAGTAGATGAAGTATGGATCTATGATTAGAGGTTTGCAATATATGACTCGCACTGGACCAAATATAGAAAATATAGTTGGGATAGTAGAAAGATTTCAACATGATTCTAAGGAATCACATTATGACAAAGTAAAGAGAATATTCAAATATTTGAATGGTACGCTTGATTTTGGATTATGATATGAAAGATCAAGTGATTTTACTTTGTGTGCATATAATGATATATATTGGGGAGGTAGTGTGGATGAAATAAATAACATGAGTAGTGGATCAATTTTCCTTGGACAAAGACTAGTTTCTTGCCTAAGCAAGAAATAAGACTTTATTTCATAGAGTACAACCAAAGTAGAGTATGTAGCAACATCACATAATTGTAATAAGATCATGTGGATGTAGCGGATGATGAACAATATTGGGATAAAATTATGAAAATATATTGTCATACATAAAGTAATAACACAAGTAAAATGAGTATGTATAAGAATCCAATGTTTCTTTCTAAGACTAAACATATATCTATTAAGTATCATGTTTTGATTGAAACAATTGTAAATAAAGATATTAGATTAGAGTATGTAAGTATAAAAGAGTAGATTGTAAATATATTTATGAATCCTTTACCTAAAGATACATTTAAGTATTTGCAAGGTATGCTTGGGTTTAGGCTCCTTCCTACTTCTTAGTAGATGATGTAGAGAATGTATTAGTCTAGTGGTACATAGAACTACTATTTATCTCAATTGAATGCTAATGATTCCTATATCAGGGAGTATTTGTGATAAGAAGAGTCATCTAAGACTCTTGGTAGTTGGTATTGGACACTTGTGTTGGTTGAAAACTTGGAGCAGATGATTGACATAATGAAGCCTTTGTCATTGATGTTAATGGGGGAGAGATTTTGCATGAAAAAATATCCTATATATAGGGCGAAGTGTTATAAATAGAAAATAAGCTCTCTAACATAATGGGGGAGAGGTTGTAACATAATGGAGAATTGTTCCTAGATAGATTAATGTTAGTGGGGGAAAACATTGACATATATCAATAGGGAAGAAGTGTGAAAATTGATGACTATCCATACCAGATAGATAAGAATGGAGAGTTGTTCTTGTGAGCTAAAGTGTGAACAACTAATGTCAATCCCAAGAATAAGGACACACATAGAGAAGTGTTCCACTAAATTTTTAATTTTATTTATGAAAAGGATTTGAAAAGTAGAGAACAACAACAACATCAACTAAGTTTAATTTGGTATTCTTGGAACTTAGATGTTTTTAATTGATGTTTCCATCAATGAAAAAGGGGGAGATTGTTAGCATGAATGCTAATGGTATTCACTTGGGGGAGTATCCTACACATTGGAGAGACTGTTTAGATGATTGACATGTGGCATTCATCAATGTGTTTGCCATTGATTGTAACATAACATTGTTTCTATGAAGAATGCCATAATAGAAAATAAATAATGAGGTTGCATGAATTGTGTATTTATGATCATATCAAGCATAGTTGAGGATGTATTCTAAACTGTATCCTAGTTCTATGAAAAAGAGCACATATAGAGAGTCAAAGACATGTGAAAGATATTCATGAATTACATAAGACACTAAGCAGACAATGTACTTGATAAGTGGTTACTAATGATTGATTTGTATCTTTTAATTAGGATATAATTTTGATGAGAATAATTAGATAGTGATAATAGAAAGCTTGATAATGATGTCAATAAGTGTGCAAGATCAGAGAGTGCATGTGTGAGAAGTTGCAAATATTGTGAGATGATAATGACTTGTAATTACAAAAAGGCATAATGTTAAGTAATATCTTAATGAGGTCCAATTATAATTAATTGGGAAAGCCTCAAGGCTGACTCAAGGAAATATTTTGAGGATATGGTATATAGGAAGGTTATTTTCCTTATGATGAAGTGTGGTATACAAGTATGAAGTGAAAATTGTACTAGTGATATAGGAAGTTGGTTAATACGTGAAAGCAATCCAAGGGATTATTTGGATGCAAAGTTGGTGATCTAGTATTGAGATCATAAGAGGATTGGTTTGGGCAAGAGGATATAGGAGTTTTAGTTATTTCATTTCTATTATTCTATAAGGAATAATACAAAGGCTAGTTGGATAGTGAGTTCAATGGTCTTTCCCTTGAAGCTATTTGGACAGTGGGTCTGTCTGCCTTCTACAACTCCTAATAGGGTTGGTACAACTCCTAATAGGATTGAAATCTCCTAATATGGATTCAAAGTTTCCTAATAGGGACTAATATGTACTGAATGTATTTCATTGGATCCTAACAAAGTCTATCCTCTTATGAGGAACTTTTATATAAGTACATTATTTTGTGGGCACCATCCCCATTAGGGTTTTCTCTTTGATCAAGGGTTTCTGTAGTTAACATCTTTGGTGTTATTGTGTATGTGTATCTTCTTATAGTTACTAATTATATTATTCATATGGATAAGGATTACTAAGTTGATAAATATTTTAATAGTTGGATAATTGATTCACTCCCCTTCCCCACCTTTCAGTTATCTTGATGGATTTTACTTTCTAACATAATGCACCTACTACTTTCATGAGGTTGATGAATGAAGTTATCAAGACATTTTTGGGTAAGTTTGTGATTATTTGTTTGGATGATATTTTGATATTTAGTAAGACTAAGGAAGAACATCTTGAGTATATTAGGAAAGTATTGCAGAGATCAAAAGAGGAGAAGTTACTAAATAATTTGAAAAAGTGTTCCTTTGTGCAAGAGGAGATTATGACTTTGGGATTTGTGATTTCAACTAATCATTTGAGAATAGATCTTAAGAAGGTTAAAGAAATTTTGGAGTGGTCTACACCTAAGAATTTGGGTGAGGTAATATTATTTCATGGTTTGGTTAGTTTCTATATGAAGTTTGTAAATAATTTTATTTCAATTTGTAATGCTATGCCTAAGACTATGAGAGGAGATACTAAGGATTTCAAGGGGACACATGGATCTGATAAGAGTTTTGAGACTTAAAAAAAAAGGTTGTTGAGTTACCTATATTGGATTTACCTTATTTCAATAAGGTATTTCAAGTTGAGTGTGATGCAAGTGGTAGTGTAATAGGAGCCATGTTAAGTCAAAAAGGTAAACTTGTTTCTTTCTTTAGTGAGATTTTGAATGATGCTAAAGGAAGTATTCTATGTATGATCAAGAGCTCTATGATATTATCCAAGATTGGAATAAATGGAGACATTATTTTGTTCCTCAGGAGTTTATGTTTTATATTGATCATAAAGCTTTATAGTTTTTGAGAATCTAACGTAAGTCTAATCAAAGACATATTAAGTAGGTTGAGTACTTGCAAAGTCTCACATTTGTGATCAAGCATAAAAGTGGAGTCACTAATCAAGTTGTAGATGAATTGAGAAGAAGATATTCTTTAATAACTGAGATGAAGGTTGAGGTTCTTGAATTTTATGAGATGAAGGAGTTGTATGATACTGGCCCTAGTTTTTCTAAGGCATGGAGAGAGTGTAGAGAACCAAATCTATAAGATCAATTGAGAAAGTATGATGAGTATTTCATTCAAGAAAGTATGTTGTTATAAGGAATTTAGTTATGTATACCAAGAAGTTCTATGAGAGATAATTTGATTAAGGAAAAGCATTGTGGTAGATTGGCCAGATATTTTGGAATTGATAAGATATTAAGTTTTTTTAACAATAAGTATTATTGGCCATAAATGTATAGGGATGTTTAGAAGTTTGTTAGGAGTTGTGGAATTTGTGAAATTTTAAAAGGAGGAAGTCATAATACTAGATTGTATACACCTATTTCTATTCTTGAGAAAACTTGGAGTGACATCAATATGTATTTTTCTTGGATTACCAAAGATAGCAAGAGGGCATGATTCTATATTTGTCATTGTGGATAGATTTTCTAATATAATATATTTCATACAATGTAAGAAGACATCAGATGCTATGCATGTTGCTAAGATTTTCTTCAAAGAGATTGTTAGATTTCATGGATTACTAAGAAGTATTTTTTTGATAGAGATAACAATTTTTTTGGCTACTTTTGGAGGACTTTATGGAAGAATATGGATACTGTAAGGCCCACACTCGTATCCTATTATAAACCAAAAGGAATGAATATGATTAGGAGTTAATTAGGTCATCATAAATTTTTTTGTTATTAACAATGATTTATGAGATCCTATTAGACACTAATGTAGATTTTGATTATTATAAGGTTGATATCCTATCCAATAACATTAGATCAATAAGACTAGACCACATGAAAATAAGACTCTATATGTTCAAGCTTGGGACTCGATCAAGGGATTCCTAGAATGATTGACTAGCCAAATTAAGAAAGATGAATTAATATTTTCTCTCGTAAGAAACAACAATGTATGTAGATTATAACAACAAAAAAACATAAATGGTTTCATTTGTAGATTGTTTTTAAATCACGATGACATAATTTTTGAACATTTTAATGGCTTGAAGGATTAAACCTAGAACACACACACCCTCGTAATGTTATAAAGGAGTATTACTAGGAATGTTGTGATGTTTAACTTGATTGAAAGGATATCAATTAACAAGTCTACATATTAGTGATTTTCACTTAGGACATATACTAGGATCCATTTAATTGCTTAAATGATTTAATAGATATGACTTCAGTATTTCATGGTTATGATAGACAAGTATTGAGATAGTGTTTAGAATGGTAATTTCATTATGATAAGAAAGATACATGTTGATACACATATTTTTATATTGCAATGTTTTGAATATATTATGAAAATAATTAGATGGAAGTTAACTGAATATGTTAATGCAAATTAAGTGATATTGGATTATTTTGCACTTATTTGCATGTATTTTTATATTATTTCAGTGGACTACTGACATTAAGTTGAGTGTGTAGGAAAGTGGAACCATGGAAATTATTTGAGGAAACAAGGTTCAAACCTATGTGAACACGATAAAGCCAAGGTGAATCTTTGGAAGATTCAAAACCTTGTTGTATTGTGTTTATTTTGTAATGTGATTGTGCATGGGTGTTATAAATTTAAAGATCATGATTAATTAGAGACATGTCATCATGATGTGTAAAGTGTTTTAATGTGTGTGTGTCATTTGAAACTTGTGTTGTCTATGTGTAAATGACATGTCATATAGGGTTTTTGGGCATGAAGTCACTTAACCAAATTTAATCCCCATTATGAAATTAAGTTAACCCATCTTAGAGAGTGTTAAGATGAGTTACCTCCATGATGGAATTCAAATTAAATTTGATAGGAACTTTAGAGAGCCTAAAAGTGGTTCCCAAGTGTTATTTTGGTGAAAATAAGTCATCGACATGGTAGTAGTATAGGATGGGGGTCAAAATATAACCATAAGTTGGCCAAGGGGACTTAGGAGACCCTCTAAACTAGTCATTTTCAAGACAATTCAAAAATCAAAGTGTCGCATGACTTCTTTCCTCATCCAACCACTTGGTTAAGTTCCTATTGGTAGAAAGGTACAAGGGTGTAAGAGGGGTAGGTGGGGATGGAAGTGGATGTCCTTTTTTAGGGAGCTTGTGCCAAATTTAGTGGTTGTTCACCCACTCTCTAATTGTAGAGACACTTAGGGTTTGGAGGAAGAAACTTGGAAGCCAAGGAAGGAAAAATCTTCATCACCAATCCATAGCCATTAGCTTGGAAGGAGGTTAGTGTTTCATGCCATGTTTTCTCTCATCTCATGAAAGTTGAAGAATGGAAATTAGAAGAGTGTTCTTGTAAGATTTATGTGTTTGCATTTGGTGAATGTAGTAGTTGTTGTGTATGTAAATGTGCATATTGGATCTACTTGTATTTGATTTGGGTTTTTTGATTTTGTGGTGGTGGATTGAATGTTGTGTTGGGTGTGAAGGCTTCACTCACCCTTAGGAGGGAAGATAAGCCTAGGTTGCCAAGGATAGTTGGGCTTTACATTGGAGTTGAGAAATCCTTCTCTTGGAGAGAGGATAGTTTTCATAGAGTATGGGCTCCATTGAAGCCATATGCCTTTCTATTGTTCTATGGGAGGTATAAGTGAGGATATGTGAAGAGGAGTAAGTGTTGATAGCCTTGTTGAGGCATGTGTTATTGATAGCCTTGTTGTGACATGTTTCTTGGAAGTATTATTGAAATATTTCAATTGTAAGATTTGTTGTTTCACAAGGATATTGCATTCTCCTCCTTGAATAGCCCACCTTCACCTATTGTTTATGATTCCATTTGTGAATCATTGTGCAAGCCTTGGTTGGGGATTGTAAATGTGTTGTTAAGCTATGGTATTCATGTTGGTTCTTGTTATTGTGATGTTGTTTGAATGTATCCCAGTTGAGCCTTGTTTCCCCTAGCATGGGAGAGGCCTCCTTGAGTCCTAGGTTGGGAGGTGAGCTTCCATGGTTCCAAGTTTGTGTGCATGTGCAGGTTTTTGTGAAGATGGACTACTTGAGGATATTAGGGTTTGTTCTTGGCAATGCTAGAAATCAAATGTGTGTGGAGATAAAATTCCTCCCTATCATTACAAATTTATTGAAATGTTAAGTCCCCATGGTTATTTTCATTTTCATGATAAGAGGCCTCACTGTATATTGTTGAAAATGTGTAAAGAAAAGAGATTGTATATAGTTCTTGCAAGGAATATGCATTGTAAGTTTTCATTTTTGGTGTTTGGATGTATTGTGTCAGATCATATAAATGAAACATTTCTCCTTATAATTCCATTAGTGTAAAGATTTCATTGTGGTTACATCCCTTTTGATGTAGTTGATTCGATATATAAATGGTTGTAATATAGATATGTATATATTATGCATTTGGGTGATGAAAGAAGGCTACTACATTTCATTAGTTCATTGTTCATAAAAATATGCATTAATTTATTTGGGTTCTAGTTCTAGTAAATTCCTAGATTGAATAACATCATTACATTACCAACTCCTTTCTCTAAAATTTTCATACTAGAAGTAGAAGAGAATTAACCATGACATAATATATGTAGCCAAAATTATATGAGGAAGAAAATAGACATAAGCTGTAGATGCACAATTTATTCTCTAGAATTTGTATGAGAATGAGAAAATTTAAAACTCTTCCTATTATAGACCAATATAAAATTTAGAGGAATGAACCTAAGTTCCTTAGTATAGGACACTAACAAAATAGTAATTTCTATCTAATGAATAGCAACAACTAAAATAAACAACAATATAAAATATAGCTACTCACATCAAAAACACTATACAACATGATGTCCTAAGTATAGGCCTATGAGTATGAAAAGATTATTGATGACAATCATAAGACAAAAAAATAAGACATCCATCCTAAATAATATTATCTAAGTGCCATAATGTAAGATGAGACAAATTTAAATGAAAGTAAATTATAAAAAACACAAAATTAAGGGGGAACATCTCAAAAGAAAAAAAAGGGGGCATACCTATTTTAGGCACTTGTTCCTAAGACAACTAACCACGAGACAAGTGGTGGGAGGGACATGGTCCTCACACAGACTGGGCACATTCACATTTAAAGGAACCCCTATAGTGCATGAGAAGGAGAAAAGGAGTTTGTGTAAAAAGTGTAATGATGGTGGTACTGACAAAAGTCAAAAATTTCCTCCCTAAATTGCCTCCATTCATTCAATAGAGACAATAAATTTTCCTAGGTGATCTAGGTTACTTGGTAAGGAGGAGTAGTGGTAGGTAATCTGACTTATAGTAGACTTGGTTCCTAGAAGAGAACATGGTCTTTTCCATGTCTTGGGAAGAGGGTATTGCGCCTTCCTAGGGGTTCATATTGCTTGGGAATAGAATTAAGATATGGAGTTTAAAGATTATTAAGGAATATAGTAGTAGGTGGGGTTAAAAAAATTGGTAGGTAATTTAGGTGCAGTTTAACATGGATATTGGAAAATAGAGAAAGATGTTAAAAGTAAGTTAAATTAAATTTAAGCGTTTGGGTTCATGTTAAAGAGGATGGCCCTCTTGTATTAAATGTTTTCCTTTTATTAAATGCTTGTGTTTGATGCCATGTTAAGTTAGTGACAAATTTCAATGGTAGTTAGAATGTGTAAAGGGATAGATAAATTTGGACGATAATTGGAGATGTTAATGGAGTGTTAGGATGCTATTAATAGAGTGATGGACTTTATGAACAAGTGATAGATTTTTAGTTAGTACTTAATTATAAATAGTTAGTAAATAAAATAAAATTAGTAATAATAAATAGGGGAATAATTAAAAATATAGCATATTTAATGATTATTCTGGTAACAACCTTAGTTTGTACATGAATTTAATATGTGAAAGGATGTCAGACATAAGGGATACATTAAGTGGTATGTAGATCTTTAATAATAATGTTTGGGTTAAATGTAGGATTGTTATTAGGATTAACTTTAAATATTTTTAGGATTAAATGTATTCGATTTGTTAATTATATATATCTAGTGAATAAGATAATAGAATAATAATAATAAAAAAACATAAATAATTGAGATAAAATATATTAAGGGGAATGTATGACAATTACATTTTAAATGAGTGCCCTAACAACTAACCCACATAATATCAAGATTATGTACACAATACTAAAATATGGAAGGATGCGAAACATGCACGACACATTATAGTGGAAGAAGAAATTTTATGAATGCATCAAAATTAAGGTACTAACAAGATGGTAAATAATAGGGGACAATATAATATTCAAAAAATTAAATAACCCTATGTATATATATGGTGTAGTGATAATAGATAACTTGTTAACATCTTGTTGTAACATATACTAGCTCCTACTCAACACCCTAGTTATGTTCCGAAAATAAGATAAAATTTAAATGAAATTTGATATGCTAGCACCTAACTAATAACTTATCGCTAAAAAATATTTTGGAATACTAGAAAAATAACCCTGACACTTAAGGCCTAGTTAGAATATCCATGTACCTAGAAGTTGTTAAGTATGACCTCCAATCCATGATCAATTTAGTGATACCCTAATGATTCTTAAGAAACATGAATTGTAGATTTCAATCTCTGTGTAGTTCGATAAGGCATATCCATTATACATGGGTACATGTGCATTTATCCTTGATGTACTTTTCCATTTGATACAAAAATAAAATAAAATTTTGTTGTGTTTTTCTTGATTAAATTTAGGGCATGACAAATACTAAGTTAAAGTTTAGTTCTACATTCTATCCAAAAATATATGGGTAGAAAGAGGTTGTGAATAGAAGCTTGAGTAAGTTGTTGAGATGTTTAGTTGGATATATTTTGAGTAATTGGGATGTGGTATGGCACAAGATGAGTTTACATATAATAATTCTGTGAATATGAGTACTAGAAAAATACCTTTTGAGATTTTTATTGGAACTAAACCTAGAGGAGTGTTAGATTTGAGGTCCAAGAGGAAGTGAAGTTGAAGTTGGAATTAATTAATCAGAAATATAAGGAGAATGTAAAAAAGTCTAGAAGATATCATATTTTTTAAGTTGGTGCTGAAGTGATGGGTCATTTGCAAAAAGGTATATTTCCTATTAGATGTATAGTAAGTGGAAAATGAATAAGTCTCAAACTTGTTAGATCTTGAGGAAGTTTGACACTAGTAATGCTTATGAAGTTGAGTTTCTTGATAACATGGATATATCTCCTATATTCAATGCTTCTTATTTGCATAAGTATCATGAGTCAAATGATGAATTTTTTGTATTAGATGATTATCCTAAGAAGGATGTTGAAGAGATTGAACAAATATTGGACAATAGAGTTGGTAAAAGTGCAAGAGGAAAATATTACTATGAATATTTGATGAAGTGGAAGAATAGACTAGTTGAAGATTCTACATGGATTTCTCAATGTGATTTGGATTTAGCTTAGCTTGTAACACTTTCTTGATTTAGGAGAATCATTTCTTTCAACCTTGGTTGCCTAATGTAGGAGCATCCTGGGTTGCCTTGCTCTCTTGATCACCTTTGTTCATTCTACCTATTACCACCAATTTTTAGTGGTTATCGAGTTTCAATTGTGCCGCCTAAGTTTTGATCCATATGTTTTTTTCTTTAGGGTTAAAAGTTAAGTGTCAATGTATTGAGTCTGAGAATAGATTTCCCATAGGATGACATTTCTTCTCATCTTACCTTTGAGATAACCTAATGAAAGAAATCATATGAGCAATACATTGAATCTTGTCTATGTGATTAGGTTTGGGAGGGTTTGTTATGCATTTTCCTAATGAGATGAAGGTTTGAATATCTCTAATGGTTCATATTCTTTGTTCCTAATCATATTGAATACAAGATCCATGTTGAGAAGCAGCTCTTTATGAAAGCATTTCTTCACCTTTGAAAGTGTCTAACTCCATGGTCAAAGATCTATATCTAGAGAAGGATACATTTTCACAGGTATATGAAAAAGAGAACACTGAAGACTAAAGTTGAAGATTGATATATAGATCATGAGAATGGTTTATAATAGAGTTCAGTTGAAATTAATACAGAATGAATGCTTAAAAATGTAGACATAATGAAAGAAAACAGTCAAAGGTGATACCACTTCTTTTGAAAATAAAATTGATGGTTCAGATTCAAATCATAATAAATTACACGATGGAGAAAATTCAAATTAATGAAAAATTGCATGACATTGGCCAATTGACAAGTCAAAATAGTTTAAAGAAAGACTGCAAGTTGTGTATGTTCTTAGCCACCTGATTAAAATAAATCTACAATTCTCGTTGTGTTGCTATCAAAAGTTGATCAATCTTTAAGTAAAGTGACATAGTGAGGGAATGACATGTGTCTCAATGGCCCGTTACATTCTATAGAGTAAAAAGAAGTCAAAGTTAGATACTCCATGCAATTAAGTGATGCCACATGTATGCCACAATGTACCTAGTTGGAAAGGTGGACCCACACTTCAAAACAAAGAGACATAACACCATTTTATCACCATCATCATATTGAGATGGATCCACTATCATTGCTATCTTGCTATTAAAAGTTTCTCAACTATTATTCTATTTGACAAAGAAACAATCCAACACGTGTGCAAGGATGGACCTGCGGTGGAAATTATAAAGGAAAGTCTCAATGTTTAAAATCATGATCATTGATTTAACATCAATAGTAAAAATTTGAAAATGTAGTGACCATTGGAATATGAAATAAGATGTTTGGTGTGAGACAACAAAAATAAAAGAAATGGTGATTTTTCCACAGGATTTTCTGAGGACTGTAGGAAGATGAATGGTCATCATGTATTTTAGAAACATAATGGATTCAAAATCAGTAGTGGAGAAGATGCCACATGTTTGTATGACTGGACAATTTCATATTTGATTTTATTTTTATTCTGTGACTATTTCTTTGCCAAAATTAAGAAATGATAGAGAACTATAAATGTCACTTCATTTAACATAACATAGGTTGGCAAACTTGAGAGGGAATGGTTCTGTAATTCCATTTATAGTATTTTCTTTTCATGTTTTGTAGTCCATGAATTAGATAGTTTTGCACATAGAGTTGATAAATAATTGTGTATAATCCTATAAGTAATAAGATAGATTTCACTTCATTTTGATATTTTTAGTATAGTAATTCCATTTTCTACTTCATATATGGCTCTATTTCTTCTCTTGATAGTTTCATACATGTTAGATATTTCATTGGGAATTAAAGGCTAATGTACGTGGATCTATTGGATACTAGTTGAATTCCATTTTAGTCAAGACTAATAGCCAAAGCAATTCCACTTGCCCCCATATGTATAATCCTTTCTTTCCTATTTTTGCATTTAGATGAGTAATTTGCATTTAGAATAGATTTAAAAATTAGAAAATATCAAGATAATCTACTTCAATCATTCCATGGAGTGTGATAGGTTATTTATATACATCTTGCCTAATTTTTTTGTGCCTACAAAAGAATTAGTTATCCTTTATTTCTCTTAGGTTAAGAGCTTATAATATCAAGAAATTCTAATCACATAAAGACATATTCATTGCATATTATTTCAAGAATTATAGGGAGCTGTACCTAATCAATTTAGAGGGCAGTGATATGATACATACACTAATCCATTTTTTGGTAAACATCCTTTTGTTTCTCCAAACATTAGGTATCAATGAGTCAAGATTATCAAATATAATAGGAGAATAAACTGTTAACCAACAATTTTTTGTGACTCTACTAGGGAAATTTAGAATCTAATTTCTGAAGAATTTCCCTTTATAATTAGTTACACTCTAAATATATTTGATTTGAAATAAATGACTTGTGGTATTTAGGTGTTTTCTATAAGAACTTGATACCAGTTTACAACCTCAACCTACTGAAGAAGTGGAGCAAATTCAAAGTTGAAGATTGGTAAGATAAATTCGAAAAACATCATTTATCTAAACATTTAATATACTCTGGATTTCAAATATATAACGAGTTCCAAGGAGAAAGGAATGATTGACCCAACATATGAAGAGCTCAAGAAGGCTAAGTTTCCTATCCTAGAAGACCTTTACATAAGAGGAAGAACACATGCAAGGGAATCTATATCCAAACAACTTCAAGATACTCTATTGTCTACAATTTTTCCTCCAAATAGAACACAAAAAAGTCAGTCTTCTACTCCTCCTATTGTCAAAAACTATATTCCTTCTATTTTTGATGCTTTGTTGTTGATTGGTACTACTCTTCTTATTTCTATTACTTTTCAAGTAAATCAAATCACTAGACCAGTAATTATGGAACAACATGAGGAAATTCTATTGGTCCTCTTGCCCTTGGGGCTAATAATGATCTGCCAAGAGTTTTAAGGAAGAATTTTCCAAGATTCAATGGAGATGGATCTACTTCTGTAGAATAGAACTTGAGTGATTTCCATAAGGCTTGAGGTGTAGTAAATCCTCACCATGAGGATTTAGCAGTCAAAATGTTTCTAGATACACTAGCAAATAATGTTGTTGATTGGTTTCAAGACCTACCTATAGGATGCATCACAAATTGGAACACCATGAAATAAAGGTTTGAGGAAAGATACAAAAGCATAGAAGATGCACAAACCTTGTTATTATAGTTGGCACAAATAAAGAAAGAAACCTTAGTTTTTATGAGAGATTTCAATGCAAAATTCAATAAACTTATCAAAAGAATTCCTACTACAAGTGCACCTATTATGATAATAAGAAAACTTTCTACATTAGCTCCATGCCACCTAATCTAAGATACCAGATTGAAAGAGCGAATGTAGCCAACTTACAAGCTGCTCAAACACTAGCTATGGAGATGGAGGATGACATGATAGCCTCTAGTAAGTGGAAAAGAGAGTTTCAATCTAGAACTATGAGGAATACACCTAGTACTTCCAATACTATAGAAGCCATGTTTCAAAAATTGTCTAATGAGCTTGTTTAATTAAAAAAACAAATAAGTAGACTTGCTTATCAACCTGATTAGGAAGGTTATAAAAATCCAAATGGAGGAAAATCTTTGCAAATACCACCTATTCAACAAAGATTAGCAATTGAACCTGCTCCAAAAAGACAAAATATGTGTATTTTTCATTTAACAGTAGATCATGATGGAGATAAATGTATTGATATGATTAGACATAGATAGATGGTGGATAACAAAGAACAAACAATTGAATATCCTAAAAGTGAGGATGATCATGCTGATGAGAGAAATATTTGTCCTAAATTATACCATATTTTATCCTCCATATAACCCTTCACACTCCTTTCAATCCCCATTTTATATTTCATTTTATCCTTCTATGTTGCATATGATCTAATATTTATGAGTAATATTTAATATAGTTATTAGGTAGAATATGTGAATAAATAGATGAAATTGTATGCATCTAACAAGTTGATAATATGTTTATGATTCTTCCTATCACCCACTATGCATCTTCCTATAGCTTTTTTATCAATATAAAACTCCATCAACTTCGGAAAAAGATGCATTTCCTGCACATATCATCCACCCTACATTAATATGTGGAAAGGGCATTTGAAGACTAGTGGAGGATATATTTTCCAGCTATATAGGTTTTAATGCACATATTAACTATAATATTTGTTGTAGACTTCATACAAATGACGTTAAAGGAGAGTTACATGCCAAAGGATGGGAATAAAGCTGGACTAAAGATTAATCATTGCTGAGTATTCTAGAGGAAATGACTATTAGAAAATGAATAAAAAATATGGTAGCTCATGAATCACATGAACAACATACCCATCAACCAGATTTACAAGCATATATGCAAGTTTGGACCACAATCTTTGAATAGCTAGAATGCTGCTAAAATAAAAGTCATTCTATTCAAATTGTATAATTTTGAAGTCATGGTGGGAGATGCAATACTATATCATTTGCTGACTACACTCTGAAATGGCTTACATGATTGGTTGTTTGGAACCTTATTCTCCTCATTATAGAAAAAAGATAGACAAACTTGTTTGGTATAAATGATTTCTATTTTATTTACAACCACTTACAACCTGTAAGTAAGGCTGTACATTGACTATTATTTTGTCTATTATAAGTTATTCTATGTTGTAAGTTATGTATATACAAACAACATAATTCATAATCAAAGATATCACATCTTCTTAATTCTATACTATTCCTCTGAGAAAAAAATATTATTGTGCTGATCAACCTTATGTTTAACATTTTCTATCTCACCACTTGATAGACTAAGGAGGGGGCCCACTTCTTGGGATGTCTGGTGTGTTTTCTAGTTTTTATTTTAAGTGTGATGTGTTTGAAGTTTCAATAGTATAGTTTTTTGTTTAAATTAAGAATCAGATTTACATTATCAATATTTCTGAATGTTTTATCTAATTAATTCAGTAAAGAAAATTCCCATTGTATTTTTGGTTTCAAATTAGTCAATACATTATTAATAGTTCCTATCATACTATTATTAAATCATATTTGTATTTTGAATATTAGTATGTTAGATCAATTATTCAACGTGAGATTCTTGTATTTCTTAGTGATTAGGTCCTTTTGAATTGTGAGTTTGATTTTTGGAGTGATTTCTAGAGTTCGTCACTTTCTATTTTAATGTTCTTTTTAGTTTAGTAGGTTTCAATTGAGTTCCTATCGCAAGAAGTGACAGTTCCTGTCACTGATATATCTTTATTTTTTTCCATAGATTCAATTCCATGTGTTGTAGCTGTATTCATAATCCCTCATTTCACAAATATCATCCCTTGATAGCATATTACTTAGACACCTTTCATAAGCTTACGCACTTAGATTGACACATATAGACTAGCCAAACTTCATCATAAAATTGTTAATTATTCTCTTATTATTTTCCCCAATGTTGGTCTATCACATGCTCCTTGTGATGAATCTAAAAATTATTTCTTGGAGTATGAATCAGATCCAAAAATAGGAGGTGATTGTTTTTCTACTCTAGAAGGACCTCAGTTAACAATAATAACCAGAGGTCAAAAAAATAGAAATCAAAACAACAACTCAATTCCTATCAAGAATAATGCACCATCAAATAAAGTTGATAAAGATAGAGGCATAGTAACTTCATGTTCACAGAAGGAGTAAAAAGGTAAGTTTGCTAATTCCTTTGACATAGTACAATATTACAAAGAAATAGGAATTCAAATATCTCCATTGGATTATTTGAAATCTAATCCTCATCAATTGAAAAGATTAGTTGAGCATTACAGTAGTATAGAAACTGATCATGCTAATATTAATGCCAATGTTGAACATCATGAAAAGGCTAGCACCAGTGGAGCCTCTTTTGATAAGGAAGATTTTTCAATTCATAGACTATTTGAAGAAGAAGAATCTACTATTTTAGTTACCTTCTTGAATCAAAAGCCACATCCTTTTTATATTTCTTTGTTCATCAATGGAAATAGATTGAGTAATTACATCATACATTTAGGAACCTTGATAATGTGATGCCTAATTCTATTGAAAAAGCTTTAGGACTCCTATTGACTAAAAATTTTGGTAGATGCTACTCAATGGATGCCAAACAAGTGGCATTGCTAGAATAGATTAAAGATGCTCAAGTTTCCCTTGCTTCTCACCCCTCTAAGAGATTGAAACTTACTATTCTAGTAGAAGATATCCCTGTAAGCTATGGAATGATCTTTTTAGTAGAATTTTTTGCAAAGATATGGGGGGAGAAATAAAATTAGACTGGTCTAGTGCTACTATACAAGTTACAAACAAAAAGGTGAAGCTAGAACCAAAAGACAAAGCAAAATTCACTGTTTTAAGATCAGATGATCCTAAATCTCAAATCTTGCATCATGAAATGTAGTTTGGAAATTATATGTTACTCTTTGGTAACCCCAGAGATCTTAGAAGAATCAAAACCAAATAAAGATGATCAATTGTGGACCCTAGAATTTGATGGTATTTGTGTAAATGTTGGTTTAGGTGTAGGTTTGGTGTTGATATCACCTGATGGAGAAATGACTTGTTTTGCTTAAAAGTTGGATTTTAAAAACAATAATAATACTATAGAATATGAATCTCTCCTTCTTGGTATAATGGAAACAAAAAGGAGTCAAGATGCTTAGAGCATAAGGAGATGCAAAGTTGGTAGTAAGATAAGTCAAAAATCAATATGTTGTGAGGAATTCAGGATTGAGAAACTACTATAGTAAGGTGTGGGATGAAATTGAGGGTTTTTATGCCTTCTCAATTACATCAGTACTTAGGGAATTCAATTCAAGAGTTTATTCTTTAGTAGTCTCTACATCATTACTCTTACCACACCCTAATTTCAAAAATCAAACTTATAAAGTAGAAGCTCTATTCAGGCTATATGTCACTAATAATGATGAGTCATGGAAGCTATTTGAAAATGATAAAAATATACTCAAATTCATTGAAGGGGAAGGTCCTTTTGAATGTTTTTATTTTGAAAGAAACACTAATGCAAAATGTAATGATTTAGTATAGGAGATGAAAAGAAGATAGGATTTGATGTGTTTCAGTTGAAAGGCAATAATATTCCACCTCATTTAATCTCTTTATAGAAAATCTTTGAAAAGAATGATGCATATATAAAGAGAGAAAGAGATAAGAAGGGAAAGACATGTGGTCAATATGATGGAATCAACACAGGGACATAAATTAACCACAATATGATAAACATAGGAAAATGTTGCACACCAGAAGAGAGGGTAGAGATCAAGAAATTACTTATGGAATTTTAGGATGTTTTTTCTTGGACTTATGAAGACCTAAATAATTTCATGGGTGGTAAGCTCAAACATGAAATCCCTCTTAAACAAGATGCAACACCATTTGGGTAGAAGAAGAGGAATTATAATCCTATAGTTGAAGAGGAAATCTTCAAGGAAATTGAAAAAATGTTGCAAGCCAAGATTATATACCCTATTCATCATTCCACTTGGGTGGATAATATTGTACTAGTGAGGAAAAAGAATGGAGAAATAAGAATTTGTGTAGATTTCAGAAACTTAAATCAAGCCTCACTGAAGGATAATTTTTATCTTCCTAATATGGATAATCTTTTACATACTGTTGCAAAATCAAAGATGATGTCCATGTTGGATGGATTTTTAGGATATAATCAAAATTATGAAAATGAAGTAGACTAGTTCAAGACTACATTTCCCACACCATGGGTCACATTTGCATATAATAGAATGCCTTTTGGCTTATTCAATGCACGAGAAACTTTACAACGTGGAATGGATTTGGGTTTTGAAGGTTTGAAAGATAGAATTATTGTCATTTATCTTGATGATTTCATAGTCTTTTATAAGAAGAGAAAAGATCATATTAGGGATCTAGAAATGGTGTTACAAAGATGTAAAGAGAATGGTATCTCATTGAACCCAAAGAAATTAGTATTTTGTGTTACAGAAGGCAAGTTGCTTGGTCATATTTTATCTCAAGAAGGAGTGAAGATTGATCCAAATAGGGTTAAAGCTATTCAACAATTAAGTCTACCATTAAGTAAAATTGGAGTGCAATCCTTCTTTGGCTAGGTATATTTCTTGACAAGAATTGTTCTTGATTTCTCTAAAATAGTTAAATATATAGTTGATATGAAAAAAGGAAATAAAACTTTCAAATGGAGTGATGTTGGGAAAAAGGCCTTTGAAGATATCAAGGATGTCATTGCTAAAGCCCCTGTGCTTGTTCATCCTAACTACACCTAAGAGTTCTTCATCTAATATTATGCTTTAGAGCATACTATGTTAGCTATATTGATGCAAGAAAATAAAGAGAGAATAGAAGTTCCAATAGCTTTCATGAGTATACCATTGAAAAATCAAGAACTGAGATACTCTCAAATAGAAAAACATTCATATGTAGTGGTGAGAACCCTCAAGAATTTCATGTTGATCTTAAATTGTTTTTGACAAGTGAGTGTCAACATACTTAAGACATTTACTTAGTTCATGCCAAACTAGCAATGCATGCTAGGTACAACATGTAAATATTAGACCATGCTAAGTTGCAATGAGTGCTGAGTCACTCAAGTAATGAGTAGGTAGACCATGCTGAGTTATTCAAGTGTTGAGTGAATAGTCGATGCCAAGAAATTTAGGTGCCAAGTCAAAAGAGTGTATGTTGAGCATTAGAGACTTCATATTCCGAGTGACATAGATTGGACATATTTGTTTGTTATGGCACAAACTACTATATAAACCATTTTTTAGCCAAATTAAGGATGGATTTTGATCTTTTAGAGATAAGGAAAAATCTATATGCAGATTCCCTATGCAATTACATGTAGCCAATAAAAAAATGGGAAGGTTTAAGTGGCAAAATAGATGAATCTTAGCCATAGATTCATACCTAACCCTAAGCCACCTAAGTCTTCTTAAGGAGGATGAAGCCCTAAAATTTTAACGATGTTGAGAGCATTGTAAAGGGGTGAATGATCAAATTAGAGGAGCAAACAATATAGTTTGCAGAGCATTCAAGGTGACTTAGTAGCAAGAGTGAATTGTAAAAT
The DNA here is from genome assembly GCA_028749045.1 of Cupressus sempervirens. Lineage (NCBI taxonomy): Eukaryota > Viridiplantae > Streptophyta > Pinopsida > Cupressales > Cupressaceae > Cupressus > Cupressus sempervirens. Next base: position 401,072,896 of record CM053786.1, read on the forward strand.
TAGTTAAATGAAGAATAGAGGATAGAGGATACAACATTGATACATTAGATCATGAAGGATCAATCATAGATTGGATAGAGATGATTTTTTTGTCAAGCAAGCAAGTGCCAACTACAAGATCTATGCTGAGACATTTTGACTGGTGATTTTAGTTAAATCTCTTAATAGAGTAGTATTCTAACAAGCTATATGAAATCCTTTAATCGGGTGCTTTCTTAATTGTAAGTTGAATTCCTCTAACAAGGAACACTTCTAACAAGGTGTTGAAATCCTCTAACAAGGTGTGACTTAATAGTCTTTGTAAGCCTTTAACAGGGTAGGCCTTTTACAAGGAAAATCATAATTCATGATCAAACTATTATAACTTTAATTGGATACACTTTATTACTATAGTAGTGAAGATTTGTGGGTGTCATCCCACCCTAGTTTTACCTTCTCATTTGGAGGGTTTCTTGGTAATCATATCTGGTGTTAAGTGTGTGTGTTTGATTACATGTTTATATGATTGATGCATATGCTTTATATGTTATTTTAGTTTATTATGCATGTGATGTATGAAAGGTGAAAGTTTTATGGGTCCAAGTTTAAACTCCTAATTTACTCCCCTTCTTAGAAGTTTACTACTTTTCCACTTGTAATTCCAACAATTGGTATAAGAGTTTTTTTCTCTAAAAGAGAAGCTTTGTAGCTTAGAGGAAAGATCTTGAAATGGAAGTCTACAAATTGGGAAAGACTATTGAGAACTAGGAGATTGAAATACATCTTATACTACATCAACTGAATGAAGTTAGAGATGCTTTAAAGAGTTCTTTGAAGAGAAGGAAATAAATTGCTATTTTAGAGAATGACCCACTATACAAAGAGATAGACACCACCAAGCTATTTGTAGATGGTAAATCTAGTAAATTTGATGTAGCTATTGAAGATCTAATGGAGAGGAATAGAATCCAAGATAAAGAAATGAAAAATCTCAAGTTGGAGCAAGAATCACAAGCTATACTACTATGTGAGGTGACTGAACAAAAGAAGAAAGCCATGGAAGATAAAGCCATGATTGAAGAAGACAAAAGAATTCTGGAAAACAAATTGGAGGAAAAGTCAACAGAGTGGACCAAGATCTCTAACATGCAATTGGATACTCTAAGTCTAATGATGAATGCCAACTATGAATTGAATGTCAAGGATATTGAGATAACCACATTAAAGTTGCAGAATGAGCAATTGTAGAATGACATGAAAGGAGAAAAGGAATTTACTGAAAGTTTCAACAAGCCAAATGAAGCCATCAAATATTTTGAGAAATTATTGAGATCCCCTAGATCTAACAAAGATATATCAAGATTTGGCTATAGAAGCACTAAAGAAGGAGAACCATCCAAAGTTGCTGAAGAAAGGAACAATAGAGGTAAGAACTCCAAACCTACTTGTCATAGTTGTGGAAAGAATGGACATACTGCTAATGTGTGTAGGAGCAATAATACAAATTAGAAGGTCAAGCCTCAGAACATGATTCATTCTCATAAGTGCAACAAACAAGGTCATCAGGCATGAATATAGAACCAAGACCATACATAATTTTTTTTTTGAAGGATATTGCTACAATTGTCAAAAGAATGGACATAGAGCCTTTGAATGTAGATCCAAGGCCATGTGGTCATCAATCAAGCCAACAAAGGTAAGAAGTTATGGAAACTCTTATAATTAGGATTACAATACAAGATATAGCTACCACTATTGTCAAGAATATGGACATATTCTTGAGAATTGTATTAGGACACACTTTAGTGATAAATACAAAAGGTGGCTGAGTCAAACCACATGCTTTAGCTATTTGAAGACTGGTCACATTAGTAAGCATTGTCCAACTAGGTCAAAGGCACCAAGTTGTGAATTTGATAAAGGAAAAGGCAAGGTATATGTTGAACACACTAGATATGAGAAGAACAAGACATGGAAAAAGAAAGATGCTTGAAACACATTAAATACATAAGGGATCAATTCAATTAATGGGTCAAGTGATCACACCTCATCAAATTAAATAATCAAGAGGTATGTAGGACTAATATTTGAAGTGTTATATCATACATCAGTTCCAAAAGAAGTTAGTACTAAAAGGACTATTTTAACATGAATGAAGATGCAAGATATTGTTGAAAATTCAAGATTCAATCTTTAAGTTTTCATGTTGTTACCAAGCATGGAAAGTTATCAATGGATGTCGAGTGGAATGCTAGTTGATGTTGAGTTTGTAGTAGTTGTCGAGTGATGGTAATATCAATGGATGCCAAATGATTCTAAAATCAAGTTGATGCTGACTTTATAGCTGTAGAAGTACTAAGCATTAAATGCAAGGGTTTTGAAGGATATATGGTCATTTTCACTCATTTTTTGTCATTTAGAATTTGAGCAAAGAGAAAATAGAGTAGAAGGTGATTCAAAAACTTATTTGAAGCATTAGCAAAGATTTTAGTGATGATCTCACACCAGCATATAGATTTATAAGGTATTTATCACAAGTTGAGCTATTCATTTTTAATTTGTATAAACCCTAGTTTGACAAATGGCATCTAGTTCGAGGAATATAGAAGGGAAAGAGGTTTTAAATGTCCAGCTTGTTAGTAACAAAGTCAAACAATGCATATTCAAGGCCATCCCTGACATAGTGTATAAACAAGATCCCTCTGGTTCACTTTCAATGATCTTTCCTAATGTTATTATGGTTCAGGATGTAAGGAAATGTTACAATTGTAAGATTGGTAGAATTGGAGACCTAGAAACTAGAGAATCTTATGATAGATTATGTGATAATAGTGTTTTGAAAGAAGAATATAAAATTTTTTGAGATAAAGGGTTTGACACATGCCTTAGATTTTCCTATTTTTTTCAAGACTGAATGGATTAGAATTTTCTTATGCCAAATACATGATGGATCCCTATCGTTAGAAGGAGGATTGATTAAGATATCAAAGAGAATAATTTATAGGGTTTCTAGCTACTCAACCCTATATTTACCCCTACTCAACCTAAATTGGCCCAAGACTCTGAGGAGAAACTCCAAAGAAGTAATAGAGAGGAATATAGGGGAAAAATAGAACAAGAGAAGAATGACAATTGATACTATCATTGATCCGCTACTGGACTTTACCATTAGAGTAATTTCACACAAATTTTATCAATCTAGTAGACTGAATAGTGTACACTATATTGTAGTAGATGTTGGATATTAAATTGTGAAGAAAGATCATACATATGATCTAGTAGAACTTCAACTACAACAACTGATGGAAAACCTTAGAGCTATAAGGAAAACCAAAAGTGCACAATGAAAATTTGGTTCAATACTTAGCTGTATATTCTTTTATGTGTGGAATACACATCCCTCTTTTGGTACATTTGAATGGAAGACCAATAGGTCAATAGCAGTGTAGATCAATGAGTATATTTCATAGATGGGAGAAAATTTTGAAACATTGATGACTAGCTACTTTGAGGACTTTAAGAAGTCAATGAAGCAAAGAATGAGGATATATGTTTCACTACTTGAGCAACACTACAATGATATATGATTTCTAGTTGATTTTGATTACACCTTTATATAGGTTTCTACACAAAGGGTTAGATGGTTAAGACCACTTGGACATGAGATCAATGTTGATGAAGCATCAACAACAATAACTACACTTCTTGCAAAGGAAGTTGACAAGACTACAAAAATCTTTGGGAACTATGATGTGATGAAATCAAATATTGAAATGGAGTTGAAACCTACCTCCATACTTAAGAAGAAAGATAAACTGGTAAAGAAGCTAAAGGCTAAATTTGGTGAAGGTGCAGGTGAGGAAGAAGAGGAAGAAGATGAAGAGGATGAAGAGGTAGACAAGAGCAAACACAAGGACCTCTTGCATTGAATCAAGGTATGGGAGAGGACAAGGAAGAAGAAGAAATAGAAGGTGAAAAGGAAGAAGAAGCTAAGGAAGCACTCAAACAATTCAAGCCAAAAAAGAGAAAGGCTAATGTACAACCTATGGCTAAGGCAAAGAAAGTTTTCAAATCTATCCCATCCAAGCCTACTACTCCTACCACCAGAGCTAGCACACATGAAAACACATAGAAGGCCAAGGAAAAGACTAAGGCTACAGGTCAAGGAGGCCAAGTGTAAAATAAATAGAGAAGAAAATATTTTGCATAGGTTGACATAGATGAAGAGAGAACTGAATTAGATAATTTAAGTCAATTCAAAGTGGTAAGTCACAAAACACTTTTTGATATTGAATTTTTTTGTGAAAATGTCAAGAACAATGTAGATTTGTTTGGATTTAAGCATATTGATTTTGAGAAACTTGAGAAATAAGAAAAAAAGTTAGTAGAAGAAGCCCTATATGCAATGATGTCTAAATTTAAGACTACACCATTAGAATTTTCTAACTTAGTACCCAAGAAATTAAATGATTTAGTTGAGAAAAAAAGGCATTATTGTTTAAATCTAGAAAAACAAATAAGGAAACTACTTTAGCCCAAGTAATGTTAGAACTGACAAAAGGGTACATTGCTAAGACTACTAAGAAATATGGAGTTAGGTTTACTCCTAAGTATAGATCCTTCATCATACTTCAAAATAATATTGAAGATGTGGTCAAGAAATCAACCCAAGTATGGAAACTAATCTATGGGTTGACCACTGTAAAGCAAGGAGAAGCTGACTCATTTGAGGGTAAAGATGATGATAAAGATGAATATGAAAAAGAAGATGATGATAAACAAGAAGATGAGAATTAAGATAATACAGTTGGGGAAGAAACAAAAAAGAAAGATGATGACACAACTATAGCTCAATAGTAGTATAATGAATAGAGTATGCAGGACACACAAGTGTTGAGTGTTAGTCCCCCACATGACAGAGTCAAGTCAACTGAAACTATTAATGTCAAGGATGTTCTTGATGCTTTAACTTAGAACATTAATCCACTAACTCCAAATGACTTGAATAAAATATTGGACCAATCTACACTACAAGAAAAGTTATGTGATAATCTAGTCTTGGTGAGTGTAGATGAGCTTCAAAAGCTAGTAAATGATATCACAAGGGACAAGGTGAATCCACAAGAACCACCTTCTACAATCCCTTCAGTTATCAAGTGCAACCTTTGATTCAAACTACAATAGATACACCCACTAAGGTTGATACACTTGTGAAAGTTGTTACTCTTGAGAAGAAGTGGACTAAAGAAGAAAAAGATAGTGCAACTAGACAACAAGAAACAAGACAAACAAATTCTTTTGTACCTGAAGCACAAGGACAAGGTGCTATTCAAGTCATTGTATTAGATAAGAGCCAATTTGAAGAAAATGAGAAAATACCTAAGGTAAAGGATCGAGAAGCCATCTAGTCATTGGTAACTCTACCTACATTTGGCACTTCTACAAAAGTTCTTTAGAAGCCAAGCATGAAATCTATACCTTTGCAAATCTTAGTGCCAAGCTCAAGATCTTTAAAAGCTAAAAAGGTAATTCACTATGGTGATATCACTCTTGATGAAGAGATTATTATTCCTAAGTTTGATTATGATACAATGACATTCGATCAAATAAGAATTTTGCAATAAGCTCTAGAGAAGAAAAAGCATCAAGAAATTCTTAGGAGAGAATATAGGTAGAAGAAAGCTCTTCAAGACATAAAAGACATCTTTTTAGATGCATTTAGTCTGCCTACTCCTAAAGAGACCAAGCCACTACTAGAGCAACTGTTAGACATAGTGGAAAAGGTCAACAATGAAGACATTGATACAAGTGCTAAACTTTTAGAGTGGTTAGAAAAGAAATTCCAAAGCTAGATCGATGAGAAGATATTTGGTGAAATAGTAGTGACTCAAGTTACATTAGCAAAAAAGGTTGAGGATGTGAAGAAGGTACTTGAGAACATATTCTCATTGTACACAAAATTGTGTGACCCTACACTCTTCACCCAAGAGACTAGACATCATATTCTGAGACTAGAGAGAAATCTCAATATATCAAGCACAAGATTATCTCAGAACCAAGCTCATAGTGAGAAGCATTTTCATACATTGCTTCAAACACAAAGTCAGTAGAAGAGGCTAGCATAAGAGCCAAATTGACAAGTATATAGGAATCTCTCACCCTTCATATGGAGATACTATACAAGGAGCTAGGCTATGCATAAAATTTGCTAAAAAAATGACCCGAATCTTTCTACTCTAGATGGCCTAGTACAACTTGCTGCCAAGCTTGCCATCCAACTCAAGTCACTAGATATTGCATGTGACAACTAGGATATAACTATTAGAATTATAATGGAGGTACATAAATAATTTTTGGACAATCACACAATATGTGGATAGCCCATTTGACATAAGTGTCAAAAAGTGGGAGAATATCCTATAGGGGAGATAGATAAAAAGGGGGAGACAAAAAAGAGAGAGGAGAGAATAAAGAAAGGGGGAGCAATAAAATGTAGAGATAGAAATAGTGCATGAAAGAGTATATGTGCATTAAAGTCAAAGAGTATCAATCAATAGAGACACATCTACTTAGAATAGAGAACCAATTTTGGATACAGAATAGACAAAGAGTATCAATTAGCAGAGACAAATCTACTCAGAATGGAGAACAAATTTTGTACATAGAATATACAATTTTGAGGTATATAGGTTATTGAAATTTTTTGAAACTTTGAATTTTTGTATATAAGCCAAGTCATGATATGTTGTACTCGAGAAGATTAGATTGATTATGTATATTCAAGTGTTTTTGACACTCATGTCAAAGGGGGAGATTGTTGATCTCAACTTGGTTTTGACAAGTGAGTGTCAACACACTTAAGACATTTACTTAGTTCATGTCAAACTAGTAATGCATGCTGAGTATAACATGTAGATATTAGACCATGTTGAGTTGCAATGAGAGCCAAGTCACTCATGTGTTGAGTCACTCAAGTGTTGAGTAGATAAACCATGCCAAGTGATTCAAGTGTTGAGTGAATAGTAGATGTTGAGTAGTTTAGATGTAGAATAGTGTATGTCAAGCATCAGAGACTCCATATGCCAAGTGACATAGATTGGACATATTTGTTTGTTATGGCACAAAAAACTATGTAAACCATTTTTCAACTAACTTAAGGATAGATTTCAATCTTTAAGAGATAAGGACAAATCTATATGCATATTCCCTATGCAATTACATGCAGCCACTCAGAAAATGAGAAGGTTTAAGCAGAAAAATGGATGAATCTTAGCTATAGATTCATAACTAACCCTAAGCCACCTAAGTCTTCTTAAGGAGGACAAAGCCCTAAATTTTTAATGATGTTGAGAGCATTGCAAAGGGGTGAATAATTGAATTCAAGGAGTGAACAAGGTAGTTTGCAGAGAATTGAAGGTGGCTTATTAGTAAGAGTGAATTAAAGAATCAATTAAGTGAAGAATAGAGGATAGAGGATACACCATTGATACATTAGATCATGAAGGATCAATCAAAGATTGGATAGAGGTGATCTATTATCAGGAAAGAAAGTGCCAATCGTATGATCTATGCTAAGACATTTTGATGGGTGATTTCAGTTAAATCTCTTAACAGAGTAGCCTTAATAGGTTGTACAAAATCCTTTAATAGGGTGCTTACTTAATTGTAAGTTGAAGTCCTCTAACAAGGAACACTTCTAATAGGGTGTTGAAATCCTCTAACAAGGTGGGTCTTAACAGTATTTATAAACCTTTAACAAGGTAGGCCTTTTACAGGGTAGATCACGATTCATGGTCAAACTATTGTAACCTTAATTAGATACACTTTATTGCTATAGTAGTGAAGATTTGTGGGTGTCATACCCACCCCAATTTTAACTTCTCATTTGGAGGGTTTCTGGGTAATCATATTTGGTGTTAAGTGTGTGTGTGTTTGATTACTTGTTTACATGATTGATGCATATGCTTTATATGTTATTTCAGTTGATTATGCATGTGATGTATGAAAGGTGAAAGTTTTATGGGTCCAAGTTTAAACTCATGATTCAACCCCCTTCTTAGAAGTTTACTCCTTTCCCACTTGTAATTCCAACATTTCATATTTTATGTGTTGCATTCTCATTCAATAATATATGTGCCAAACCCTACAGTGAAAAGTATTTTGACACAAAAAGATGTTGGTTGCACTAATAGAGGAGTGCGGATAGCCAAAGTTCAAGAATATGAAATAAATATTAAGCCAACCAAACTTGTAAGAGGGAATGCACTTTGTAAAGCCTTGGCAGAGAACCAATAATTCAGAAGAAGATACAGAAAAAGTTCTTATGGTAAATCTTTAAGATCCTTGGTTCTCAAACATTGCTTATTTTATGACATATGGTAAATTCCCTAATGGATTGAATATTAAACAAATGAGAGATCTAAAAACTAAAGCCTTGAAATATGTAATTCATAATGATGTCTTTTATAAGAGAGCTATTGATTGAACATTTCTAAGATGTGTGGATAAAGAACATCAAGTGAAGTTGTTAAGATCTTTTCATGATGAAGCATGTGGAGGATATTTTTCTAGTACTATCATTGCATTCAAAATTTTGAGACAATGTTATTATTGGCATGGTATGTTTAAAGATGCATATAAGTGGGTGGCTAAATATGAAAAATGCAAGATGTTTACTCGTGAACCTTAGGTGGCTGCCTTACCTCTTAGGCCAGTAGTAATTAAAGATCCTTTCCATCAATGATGTTTAGATTTTATAGGCCCAATTAATCCTCCATCTAGTCAAGGAAATTCATACATACTCATTGCCACAAATTATTTTAGCAAATGGTTAGAGGCAAAGCCAATGAAGAAAACTTCCTCATAGGTGGCATGTGAATTTACAAAAGAACATATCCTAGTAAGGTTTGGAGTTCCTGTGAAATTAGTAATGGATAATGCATCTTACTTTTCCTACTCAGAAATCATTGAATTTTGCTATGATAATGGTATTCAAGTTGGTCATTCCTCTGATTATTTCCCTCAAGGAAATGGACAGGCTGAGTCTAATAATAAGAACCTAATTAATATTTGGAAGAAATTAGTCTCAGATAATTAGAATGGTTGGTACAATAAGATTCATAATGTTTTATGGGCTGGTAAGACTACACCTAAAATATCTATAGGTATTTCACCATTTCAATTAGTCTATGGAGTGGAAGCTAATTTTCCATTACCTTTATAACTTGCTACATGTAGATTAAAGATTATCATTGAAGAAGATGTTTTCGAAGATTGATTAGAGAAGAGAATCATGTATCTCACCAAAGTGCAAGGAGAAAGAGAAGAGATGGTTGACAAAATTACTGAACATCAAGGAAGGATAAAGAAATTGTTTCATAAAAGGGCAAGGCCTAGAAAGTTTATGGAAGGTGATTTGGTGTTGTTATGGGATAAGAGACATGAGCCAAGAGGTATGCATTCCAAGTTTCAATCCTTGTGCAAAGGTCCTTTTTAGATTATTCAAATGAGTTAAAATAATTCCTTTAAGTTGGTATATCTCATAGGGCACACCTGACAATGTTATTACAATGGGAAAGATCTAAAGTTGTATCAAATGCAAAGTTGAAAGTAGGAAACCCTACATAGTAGTTAGATAGGTAGGTTTTCCTTTCTTTCTTTTTTCTTAATTTAGTTTCTTGTTTTCCTTGGGTAGTTCCTTGTTGCTTTCTTAGTTTATCCCATTCTTTTGGTTTCCAAGTTTTCATCCTTTATGTGGAACGAGAGATTGCTTGGATTCTTTCAAGCATTATCATGCTTAAATCCCCATTCAGAGCCAACTATTGCCTAAATTTTAGTCCATATGTTTTTTTCTTTAGGGTTTAAAGTTAAGTGTCAATATATTAAGTGTGAGTATAGATTTCCCATAGGATGGCCTTTCTTCTCATCTTCCCTTTGAGCTAACCTAATGCAAGAAATCATATGAGCAATACATTGATTCTTGACTACGTGATTAGGTTTGGGAGGGTTTGTTATGCATTTTCCTGATGAGAAGAAGGTCTATGTATCTCTAATGGTTTATATTCTTTGTTCCTAATCATATCGAATACAAGATCCATGTTGCAAATTAGTTCTTTATGAAAGCATTTCTTCATCTCTAAAAATTTCTAACTCCATGGTCAAAGATCTATATCTAGAGAAGGATACATTTTAAGAGATATATACAGAGAAAATGTAGAAGAGAACACTGAAGACTAAAGTTGAAGATTGATATACAGATCATGAGAATAGTTTAGAATCAAGTTCAGTTGAATTCAATACATAATGAATGCTTAGAAATGTAGAAATAGAGAAAGAAACCAATCAAAGGTGATACCACTTCTTTTGAAAATAAAATTGATGGCTTAGATGAAAATCATAATAAAATACGTGGTGGAGAAAAGTTAAATTAATGAAAAACTACATGTCATTGGCCAATTGACAAGTCAAATAGTTTAAAGAAATACTACAGGTTGTGTATGTTCTTAGCCACCCAATTAAAATAGATCTATGATTCTCATTGTGTCGCTATAAAAAGTTAATCAATCTTTAAGTAAAGTGACACAGTGAGGGAATGAAATGTGTCTGAATGAGCCTGTTACATTCTATAGAGTAAAAATAAGTCAAAGTCAGATACTCCATGCAATAAAGTGATGCCACATGTATTCCATGATGTATCTAGTTGGAAAGGTGAATCCACACTACAAATAAAAGAGATGTAATGTCATTTTATTGCCATTGTTAGATGGAGATGGATCCACCATTGTCACTATCTTGCTATAAAAAGTTGCTTCATTTTTATTCTATGTGATAAAGTGACAATCCAATATGTGTACAAGGAGGGACTTGAGTGTAAATTATAAAAGGAAAGTCTCAACATTTAATATCATGATCATTGATTTAACATCGATGGTCAAAATTTGAAAATGTACTGACTGTTGGAATATGAAATAAGTAGTATAGCACGAAATTACATAAAATAAAAGAAACAATGATTTTTCCACAATATTTTCTAAAGATTGCAAGAAGATGAATGGTCATTGTGTATTTAGAAACATAATGGATTTAGAATCAGCAATGGAGAAGATGCCACACGTTTGTATGATTGGAAAATTTCATATTTGATTTTATTTTTATTTTGTCACTATTGCTCTACTAGAATTAAGAAATGATAGAGAACTATAAATGTAACTTCATTTAACATAACATAGGTTAGAAAACTTGAGAGGGAATGGTTATATAATTCCATTTACAATATTTTCTTTTCATCTTTTGTAGTCTGTCCATTAGGTAGCTTTGCAATTAGAGTTGAAAAACAATTGTGTATAATCTTGTAAATAATCAGATGGATTCCATTTCATTTTGATAGTTGCGGTATAGTAATTCCATGTGCTACTACATATATGGTTCTATTTCTTCTCTTGATAGTTTCATACATGTTAGATATTTCATTGGGAATTAAAGGATAATGTATGTGGATCTATTGGATACTTGTTGATTTCCATTTTAGTCAAGACTAATAGCCAAAGAAATTCCACTTGCCCTCACATGTATAATCCTTTATTTCATACTTTTGCATTTAGAATAGAATTAGAAGTCAGAAAATATCAAGATAATCTACTGTAATCATTCCATTGAGTGTTGTAGGTTATGCATGATGGGGTCAAGCGAAATAACAAAATGGACACAATAGGGAAGGGGAAATTTTATTAACTATGTAAATATGCTATTACATTTAGTATAGAGAAAATGGAATTTTAAACATGCTCTATGGGATTAGAATAGCATAAATCTAGAGATAAATTCTTCTCCCAGTACCTTCTCTCAAACTCCACTCCGAGCTGCCTTTTACAATGCTAGAACTATTCTTAAATAGACCCCAGAGGGTTAAGGATTAGGAATACATTCTATAAAGTGCTATTTGACATCCACCAAAAAGATAGAAGGCTCCAAAAGTTGCATTAGAAGTTGACACAAAATTAGAAGAATCCAAAAATGGTAACCGAACTTTCGGGACGCATAACTTTTGAACCGTAGCTCCGATTGATGAACCGTTTACATTTTCAAAAAGCTCTCAAAGCGCTCTATAGCCCTATGGACTAGCTTCGCTCATCCCCCATTTTTTTTGACCCTATTCAAGGTCATTTAATGCCCCTAACCTGACTTTGAACCATTCTTAGGAGGTCTCTAGAAATTGAAAAACTGCGATAACTTTCAAACCATGGGGCATTTTGACCTGATTCTTTTTCTAGAATGCTCTAAATTAAAATTACATTCATCCAACCAATTTACACCCTCTAATTTAAAAAAAATATGGCTCAATTACATACTCCTATTTTTTTGGCATTTACACATATCCCAAGGTGTTCAAATACTCTATCCTAGAACACTTATAGTGGAATTGTGAGAGTTGGAACCTTTATTTGACCCAACTGGGTATCCAAAAATGAAAAAACATGAAACAAAAACTAAGTCTAAGTACATTTTCTTTTTGGGTGACACGGGATTGCCCTTATACCTCTAGATGCTCCTGTATCAGACACCCAGGGTAGATTGAAAAGTGACCCTATCACTTTATGAATGGTAGAGGGAATCCCAAATGGGAAACCTCAACTACTGATATCCAAGTTGAGTCCTCTATCGGCCGTCCTTTCCACTTGACTAGATACTCCTCATACTGCCTATTTCTGGTACTCCTACCCATATGACTATCCAAAATCTCCTCTATCTCATCCTTCTTAGAAGTAGGAATTGGAAATGGCTCTGACATCAGCTCCTCATCTGCACCATCATCATGATACTTTGTTAAGTCTGCAATGTTGAAAATAGGAGAAATGTGAATTCCATCTAGCAACTCTACTTCATATGCATTTCCTAAGTCATGTTTCTTCAAAATTTTGTAGGGGCCAAATTTCTTCATTTTCAGCTTGTTGTAAGTACTGGCTGGAAATATTTCTTTTCTTAAGTGTACCATGACTAGATCCCCTACTTGGAATTCCTTATGTCTTTTCATTTGATCAGCCCTAGCTATATACTGTTGGTTCATCTTGGTAATGTGTGCCTGGACCTCCTCATGTAGATGCTTGATATGTTCAACAAATTTTTTAGCTTCAACACTTGTCCTCTCCCCTTGCTCTATCTTCCTCAATTCTGGTGCAGTCCTTGGGCCACTTCCATATACAATTTGGAATGATGATTTACCTATACTCCTATTTATAGAGTTATTATAAGCAAATTTTTCTTGTGGTAGAATCAAATCCCATCCCTGGGGCTTATCCCCAACTAAACATCTTAGTAAATTACCCAGACTTCTATTTACCACTTCTGTTTGGCCGTCAGTCTGCGGGTGATGTGTGGAACTGAATTTCAAGTCTATTCTCAACTTCTTCCACAATGTTCTCCAAAAATACCCTCACAAATTTAGTATCTCTGTCAGAAACTATACTCCTTGGGAGACCATGTAGTCTTACCACCTCTTTGAAAAACAAGTCTGCAATATGGACAACATCATGAGTTTTGTGGCATGGAATGAAATGTGCCATTTTGGAGAACCTATCAACTACCACAAATACTAAGTCATTACCCCTTTGTGTCCTCGGCAATCCAAGAAAAAAATCCATGCTTATTTCCTCCCATGGCTTTGATGGAACATGCAATGGCTGATATAGTCTAATATTGTGACTAAATCCCTTGGCCACTTGACAAACCTAAAAATTCTATACAAACTTCTTCACATCCTGTGACATTTGAGGCCAAAAATAATGTTCTTTGAGAATGGCAATGGTCTTATCTCAACCAAAATGTCCTGCCATCCCTCCACTGTGTTTCTCCTTAATCAAATTTTCGCTCATGGAACTCCTTGAAATGCATAATTGAATGCCCTTGAACAACATAACATCCTAAATCAAATAGTCTAGCCACTTGGTTCTATCTACAGCAACAGGCTCTTTATAAGCTTTCCATGCTTCAACAAAATCAGGATCCTTAGGGTATAGATTCTTGAGTTCATCAAACCCAACTACTTCAACCTACATTACTATAAGCAACAACTGTCTCCTACTTAGTGCATCTACAACCCTATTAGATTTTCTATTTCTATACTTCAACACAAATGTATAGCTCTGCAAGAACTCTACCCACTTCATATGCCTCTGATTCAATTTACCTTGGCTATTTAGGTACTATAATGCTTGGTGATCAGTATATTAAAAAAATTCCTTTGGCAATAAATAACACCTCCATTTCTTTAAGGCCTAAACTATTGCATAGAACTCTTGATCATAAACAGAATACTTCTTTTTTGCATCATTCAAATATTCACTAAAATATGCAATAGGCTTACCTTCTTGGCTCAATACAGCCCCAATAGCACTACCACTAGCATCACAATCCACCTAGAACACCTTTCCAAAATTTGGAAGTGCCAATACAAGTTTTTCTATCACCTTCTTCTTCAGCATTTCAAAACTTCTCATAGCTGCCGCAGTCCATTTGAACTCTTTTCTATCCCCTCTTATTGTGTCAGTCAAGGGTGAACATATTGAAATTCTTAATGAACTTCCTGTAAAAACTAACCAGACCATGAAATGATCTTACCTCAGTAGCAAACCTTGGAGTAGGCCATTCCAAGATGGATTTTACCTTCTCTGGATCCATTTTGAGATCGTCAGGTGATATAACAAACCCCAAGTAGACTAACTCCCTTTTTGCAAAGATACACTTCTTCAGATTAATTAACAGTTTCTCTTCTCTTAACCTTTCAAGGACACTATGAATATGCAATAAATTTTCTTCCAAAGTCTTGCTAAAAATTAAAATATCATCCAAATAAACAATAACAAATTTTCCCAAGAACTTCTTAAGTACCTCATTCATAAGCCGCATGAAGGTTCTTGGGACATTTTTCAATCCAAAGGGCATGACTAACCACTCATAAAGACCCTCATTGGTCTTGAAGGAAGTTTTCCACTCATCTCCTTCTTGTATCTGTATCTGATGATAGCCACTCTTGAGATCTATCTTTTTGAAGTACTAAGCTCCACTCAAGCAGTCCATAAGATCATCCATTCTTGATGGTTATCCTATTGATAGCTTGAGAGTCTGTACACATTCTCCACTCTCCATCCATCTTTGGTGCCAGTACTATAGGTACTACACATGGACTCAGGCTCTCTCGAATCAAGCCCTTCCTCAATAGCTCCTGAACTTGTCTATTTAGCTCCTTAGTTTCAGAAGGAGTCATCCTGTGAGCAGTCTTGTTAGGAAAACTAGCTCCTGGGATTAAATCTATTTGATGACTGATTTTCCTTATTGATGGCAATCCTTTTGGAACATTATCAGAGATGATATTTCCAAACTCACTTAGTAAATTTGAAACTTCAAGTGGTATTTCACTACTACCTTCTTTATCTTTCCTAAGAATCAAAGCATAGCACATACACTGATGTTTCATGCCATCTATAAACTTCCTTCCATCAACAAGACAAATCCTAGCACTGCTACATACCTTTTCACTTTCCTTTTTCATGGGCTTCATTTTGTGGCAAACTCCATCCTTTGTTAGTATGTGTTTGCATGACCATCATGTACTGCATGCCTATCAAACTACCATGGTCTACCCAAAAATAGATGGAAAACATCCATTGGAATAACATCAAAGAGAACTTCATCATGGTAACTCCCAATTTTGAACTTCACTAAATATTGTTTACTTACCAGGACCTTATGATCATCCTTCACCCAAGCGATTCGATAGGGCTAGGGGTGTTTCTCCCTCTTGAGCTTCAGCTTAGAGACCATCTCCTCTGATACCAAGTTATCAATGCTACCACCATCAATGATCACATCACAACATTTATCCTCACACTTGCACCTGGTACAGAATAAACTCCTCCTTTGTCCTAGTTCAATCTCACCACTTAGTAGGATCCTTTCATTTACTAAAGTATCTCCTCTTTCTACATCCTTTGAATGTGATGATTATGCATCCTCATATGCATGAGAAACCCTAGCTTGACCCTCAACTCTCCTATCTGTCCTTCGTTATCATTGAGGGCATTCAAAGGTACGATGACCTTCTTCATTGCAATGGAAATATGTTCCACAGAAGCCTCCTCTTCATTGTCCATGTCCTCTACCTCTTCCTCTCTAATTTCCAAAGCTTTGATCATGGGAGCGGTTGAAACCCTCATTCCTCTGGTTCCTGCTAGTACCCACATCTTCATTTTTCTTTTGGGTTTCATGTTAGCCTCCAGATGACTTACCACTACCCCTTCCTCCTTGACCACACCCTCTTTGTCTCCCTTCAAACTTTTTATTTAGCTTCTCTTCAACTTGTAGGGAAAACTAGTATGCCTCGTCAATGCTGGTCATTCTTACCAGACTTAATTCCTCCTGGATGCTAGGTTGCAACCCAATAATATAATGAGCAACCTTCTCCTTATTTGCTTTTGCATGCCCCGCTCTAATTAGAAGTCAATAAAACTCCTCAGTATATTCCTAAACTGATTTTCTTGCTTGCTTTACCCCATGCATCTTCTTAAGCATCTCAAGCTCATAGTCAACAGGAATGAACTGCTTCTTTAGTTTGTCCACCATGTGATCCCACCTTGTGATCTTATCCTTTCCTCTTCTATTTATTTCCAATTGAACCTCTTGCCCCCAAATTTTGGCATGTCCTTTCAGTTTGGCCTTTGCAAACTTAACCCTATATGGATCCCTCATATCCTCATACTCAAAGTATTCTTCCAGTTCATTAATCCAGTTGATCAACTCATCTAGTTTCAGATTTCCTAAAAATACACCCACATCAATTGTAGGTCTTTTTTCAAAGTTACTAATGGCCCTAAAAAGCCTTTCCTTTGCTTGATTCAGAACTTCCCTATCAAATTCCCCTTCTGGTACAATTTCTTCTTCTTCATTGTCATCCTCACTTTTGTTGCCTACGAAAACATTTGTTCCTCTATGGAGCTCCTCCTGCAACACTTGTACCTACCTTTGGAGGGCTCTAACCTCCTCAAGATTAATAGCTCTGGCCCTTCTACCATGCTCTCTTCATGGAGGCATCTTTTTAACTCAAGCCCACAACCACACAGTCCTGGTGCAAACTGCCTCACAGTCAGTGCTCTATTTACATACTCAGGAAAACCAGCTCTGATACCACTTATGTAGCTATGCTCTGATACCACTTGATGGGGCCAAGCCAAATAATGGAATGGACACAACAGGAAAGGGGAAAAATTTATCAACTATGTAAATATGCTATTACATTTAGTACAAAGAAAATAGACTTTTAAACATGCCCTATGGGCTTACAATAGCATAAATCTGGAGATAAATTCTTCTCCCAGTACCTTCTCTCAAACTCCACTCCAAACTGCCTTTTACAATGCTAGAAATGTTCTTAAATAGACCCTAGAGGGTTAAGGATTAGGAATACATTCTAGAAAGTGCTAGTTGACATCCAGCGACCAAATAGAAGGCTCCAAAAGTTGCATTAGAAGTCAGCACAAAATTAGAAGAATCTAGAAATGGTAATTGAACTTCTTGGATACATAACTTTTGAACCATAGCTCCGATTGATGAATGGTTTACATTTTTGAAAAGCTCTCAAAGTGCTCTATAACCCTATGGACCAGCTTCACTCATCCCTATTTTTGACCTTGTTTGAGGTCATTTAATGCCCCTAACTTGACTTTGAAGCATTCTTAGGAGGTCTCCAAAAATTGAAAAACTGTGATAACTTTCAAACCGTAAGGCCTTTTGACCTGATTCTTTTTTTGGAATGCTCTAAATTACAATTACATTCATCCAACCAATTTACACCCTCTAATTTACAAAAATTATGGCTCAATTACATACTCCTATTTTTTCAACATTTACACGTATCCCAAGGTGTTCAAATGTCATGTCCCCTTTTCAAATAATTAAAAAATAATAATCTTTGCTAAGGCAGGCAGGCCCAAGAAAGTGAAGTTTCGAAAAAAGGGGGTTAATCTTTGGAAACCGTTGGACTAATAAATGAAAATTATTATTAAAATATGTTTCATTAACCTCTCTTGGATGTGAGTTATGGTTATGCCCTCTTTTAAGGGGTTTGGAGGCATTTTGGGCTGATTCCAGAACTTGATTTTTGCTCATTCTTTGTTATTCTTCAGAGGTTGCCAAACCTGTGGAGAAGGAGACCCAAGAATGGGAGTTTGTAGGTTTCTAGGGAGACCCAAGAATGGGAGTTTTTAGGTTTCCAAGAAGGCTAAGGATGGGAGTTTGAAGCCATTCCATGTGCATGCTCATACAAAGTTTGCCTTTGTACTGAACAGTGCAGATTTGTGGGTTTTCGGGTGTGTTTTTTGTATGAGTTTGGTGTTTTCAGTTGAGTATTTCATATTAGTTTGGGTTGCTTCTGTATTTCAGAATTTAAGGTGTTAAAATAGAGCTGAATATATGTATTTGGATGTGATTAAACTTCTAAGATAAATTATTAGTGTTTTTGTGGTGTTTTCAGGCATTTTTGTGTCAATTTCGGGAGCCCGATGAGCATAGTTTTTGTCCTACATTTTTGAACTGTTGTGTAAAGGCTATATGGATCTGGAAATGTCATTTTGTAGGCTGTTATGCTGCTGAAATTTCTGTAAAAATGTCCATTTTCAGATTTATTAATAATTTTTGAAGTTGTGAAGCTTTTGGCACTATTTTCAGCATACCCGATTTGGGGTTTCTTGAGAAATTTGGTGGATCTTTGTGATATTAGTTGTTTGATCTTAAAGATCTGATTAGAGGTTGGAAATATCATATAAAATTAGAGAAAGGGACATTTCAATGGTATCAGAGCCATGATCTTGCCAGCCTAAGGGTTTGTAGAAGCTTGCATGTCAGTTTTGACAACTACCCAGATCTTGCATTTCAGTTTTGAGAACTACCCAAATCTTGCATGTCATAATTTATGGTTGCATGTTGCTTATAATCAGATGCATGTCAAAATTTATTGTTGCATGCTACTTCTAATCATTTTCATGTTAGTTCTTGGTGAATTTAGTGGTTGTAGAAGTTTGCATGTCAGTTTTGACAACTACCCAGATCTTGCATTTCAATTTTGAGAACTAACCAAATCTTGCATGTCATAATTTATGGTTGCATGTTGCTTCTAATCAGCTGAATGTAAATATTTATGGTTGCATGCTACTTCTAATCATTTTCATGTTAGTTCTTAGTGAATTTGGTGGTTGTAGAAGTTTGCATATCAGTTTTGACAACTACCCAGATCTTGCATGTCATAATTTATGATTGCATGTTGCTTCTAATCAGTTTCATGTCAAAATTTATGATTTCATGCTACTTCTAATCATTTTCATGTTAGTTCTTAGTGAATTTGGTGGTTGTAGAAGTTTGCATGTCAGTTTTGACAACTACCCAGATCTTGCATGTCATAATTTATGATTGCATGTTGCTTCTAATCAGTTGCATGTCAAAATTTATGGTTGCATGCTACTTCTAATCATTTGCATGTTAGTTCTTGGTGAATTTGGTGGTTACATGTTGCTTCTAATTAGTTGCATGTCAAAATCTATGGTTGCATGCTACTTCTAATTATTTGCATGTTAGTTCTTGGTGTTTGAAGAAGTTATATCCTATTGGGGTTACACTCTACTTTATCTAGAATGGATAGGTATAGTACAGAGTCTTAGAGGACACAATCTTGGACAATTGATATCCAGAGTCAAAATAGTAGAAAGGATGGTTATTTAGACATTCGAGATAAACTTATAAAAATAAGCCATGCCATGTCTGAACAGTTGGTTGAGCACCACCGTATAATGAATGACATGTTGTTCGACCCAGCTAATGTGGATAAGTTGACTGGATTTCTATTTGGCAAATTTTCTCACAGGACAGATGACACAATTCCCAAGAACTTGCATGAGGAGTTTGAGAAACTAGCTGATAGCCAGGTAGAGGACTCAGATTCTACTTTGCCACAGGAGGTGGTGGGAAAGGATATTACACAGATTGATAGTAATGGTCAACTTGATACTCAAATTGAGACCATTATTTATAGGTTGTCAAAGGGTGATGCCACAGGTATTCAGGATGGTATAGTTACAACAGGCAGTGACTATAGTGTAGTGGGTTCAGATGATGATTATGAGGATGTTGTTGTGCAGGATGGTGAGATACCTGGTAGAGATGAGTAGACATTGAGCATTCATGACTTTGCTGAGAAAGAGTACCAGACACAGTTAGATGCTTCATCACATGAGGTTGAGGCTGGTAGTACTTCACATGATTTGTCCAGCTAGCTGAAGGTGAACAAAGATAGTATTGTGACTTCATTATCTCATCATGATAGGTATGTGGAGTTAGTTGATATTGGTCATATTACTCAAGTGAGGATTTTTCTTGAGTTACCAGCTGATTCTAGTTTATAGATATGGACTCAAGATTGTTATATTGGCATTTGGGATTTAGTTGACAAGAGATCTTTAACACTTTTTGGTAGTAGTGTTTGTTTGGGTGCTATCATGGATTTGATTAGCAGATTGCACAGTGTTGTCTTTTCTTGTGCTAGTAGCTTGTCCAATGTTGGTATTAGTTTTTATACACTGGTGTTGGGTTTTGTTCATATATCCAGTCAACCATAATTGCTAGAATGTGTTGATGATCTTTCATATTTGGCAGTGTGTACAGATGAGTCCCAGGATCATATTGGCATTGATGAAATCCAGGAGGATGTAGTGGGCAGTTTTGAAGACTTAGTTTCTTTGGGTATAGAGGAGTTGGACAGTAGTGCTATAGTTTTTGATACTCCGTATGTTGATATGAGCTTTAGAGTTGATTCACAGGACATGGATGGTAATACTCTAGAGACTAGTAACTTTGAGGATACTCCTTTAGACAGTGCATTAGAGGAGGTTTGTAGGAGATAGTCAAGCCAGTGCCATCATGTGTCTAATCAGTTGAGAGTTAGTGACTGAGACATTGCTATCACTTGCCAGCATTTTGATGTTGCTTGTTAGTTGTTAGCAGTTTATGGATGGGGTTCTCCTACTAGTGATGAGCAGGAAGGCAGTTATCTTTCCTTGACAGAGATCCACTCTTTATGGGAGGCTATTCGGATTTTGAGACAGAATTATATGCAGTTGGTAGCTGACAGAGATTATCTTATGGAGTGGGGTAGTATAGCATATGATGCATTGTTGGCCAAGGAAGATGAGGTGAGTGAGCTTACTGAGTAGCTTGAGGTGACTTCTGAGATTCTTGAGAGTACACAGTTGGCTTTCAAGGAGTCACAGTTTCATTTGGCTAAGGTGACCATGGAGTTAGAGTGACTACAGTCTTTACCTGATTCTATACAGTCACAAGCTGTGGTGTTTGGTGATCCAAGGATTTCCATGGCCGAGATTGTCAGAGACAATGGAGATGGGGATGCATCCATCCTTGATACTAACATTGGCATATCAGGTTCATTCCCACTAGAGTCAGGTTCAGTTGAGTTGGGTGTTGTAGCAGATTGTTGTATGCCTGACATGGTGGTGGCCTCTAGTATTGATGGCAAGAAGACTAGAGATGTATCAAAGATCATGTGTGATGTTGGTGAGTTGGCAGTTGGCATGGTTCCTGCTAGTAATACTACTCCCTTGGTGATATCTTCGGAGGTAGTAGTCAGTTCCAACATGGTTAATGATCAATTGCAGTTAGTTTCATCTAGATTACAGTCTGAGCCATTGACTGAAATTGGAAAATTCTATTGGCATTACACTGTGAGGTACGCTCATCAATTTAACTTTGATGACCATGATGATGAGATGATGATACAGAGATGTACTTTGGTTCCTAGTGCTTATCATCAGTTATGGGACAGTTTTATGCCTCAAGATGAGAGTTGTGATGGGCATGACATGGTAATAGGTTCTGCAGTTGACAGCTTGATAATATGTGACTTAGAGTAGGAGTTTGGGAGTGATGCTTCAGTGGGTGTTGTTATTGATTCTACTCCTTTGACTATGACATCTCCTGACTTAGCTAGTGATCAATCACAGTGGGTTGTATCACTTGTTCATGGTGAGCTATTGACTAAGGTTGGTTTTTTTAATCAACATTATATTGCAGGGTATGTACATCAGTTAGCATTTGATCCTTGTTTTGAGGAGTTGATGGCAGGAAAATTTGGTTTGGATTCCATTTCTTACTCTTTATCTTGTAATGTCTTTTCACCATCAACAGTACATGGGAGTTATGGTTATGAGATAGTGGCTGGTGATTTGTAGAGTTGTGTTGACTGTAGGAGTTGTACAGTGTGTGGATTCTCCATACTTGGTACAGTTTCATTCGAGAGCGTTCACCATTGTTGCAGAGTTCGATTGTACATTCTGTATAGGCCAGTGGGATGCATTGATGGTATTTACTGTGTTGGTAGTTTGATTTGTCCACTTTACTTGGGTTCTGATGTTCTCAGAGTTTGTGTCTCAAGGGTTTTTGACTGTGGTAGTGGTGATTTTGGAGTTTGGTTGAGCTATAATTGTCAGTTTGATTATGGATTCCTCTTGGTCATATTGCAGAGGATATTGCAGGAGCCTGTGTTAATTGGTAGTAGTATAGTTCATGACTACATTTGGGATCCAGGTGGATTGATTGGTTTATTGTTCAGCCATTGCTTGAGGACAAGAAATTTTTGGGAGGGGAGGACTTTTCATGTCCCCTTTTCAAATAATTAAAAAATAATAATCTTTGCTAAGGCAGGCAGACCCAAGAAAGTGAAGTTTCGAAAAAAGGGGGTTAATCTTTGGAAACCATTGGACTAATAAATGAAAATTATTATTAAAATATGTTTCATTAACCTCTCTTGGACGTGAGTTATGGTTATGCCCTCTTTTAAGGGGTTTGGAGGCATTTTGGGCTGATTACAGAACTTGATTTTTGCTCATTCTTTGTTATTCTTCAGAGGTTGCCAAACCTGTGGAGAAGGAGACCCAAGAATGGGAGTTTGAAGGTTTCTAGGAAGGCTAAGGATGGGATTTTGAAGCCATTCCATGTGCATGATCATAAAGAGTTTGCCTTTGTGCTGAACAGTGCAGATTTGTGGGTTTTCGGGTGTGTTTTTTGTATGAGTTTGGTGTTTTCAGTTGAGTATTTCATATCAGTTTGGGTTGCTGCTGTATTTCAAACTTTAAGGTGTTAAAATAGATCTGAATATATGAATTGGGACGTGATTAAACTTCTGAGATAAATTATTAGTGTTTTTGTGGTGTTTTCGGACATTTTTGTGTCAATTTCGGGAGCCCGATGAGCATATTTTTGTCCTACATTTGTGAACTATTGTGTAAAGGCTATACGGATCTAGAAATGTCATTTTTTAGGCTGTTATGCTGCTAAAATTTCTGTAAAAATTTCCATTTTCAGATTTATTAATAATTTGTGAAGTTGTGAAGCTTTTGGCACTATTTTCAGCATACCTGATTTGGGGTTTCTTGAGAAATTTGATGGATCTTTGTGATATTAGTTGTTTGATCTTAAAGATCTGATTAGAGGTTGGAAATATCATATAGAATTAGAGAAAGGGACATTTAATCAAATACTCTATCCTAGAACACTAATAGTGGAACTGTGAGAGTTGGAACCTTTATTTGACCCAAATGGGTATGCAGAAATGAAAGCACATGAAGCAGAAACTAAGTCTAAGTATATTTTTTTTGGGTGACACAGGATTGCCCTTATACCTCTGGATTCTCTTGCATTAATGCATCATCAGTATGATGTCATGAATCTCTGGTTAACTATGTAAGAGACTATTCCATCATCATCAAATCTTATCATGCTACTGTAAAACTGTCTAATACTTGGAAAATTTTCCTTCATGAATAATCATGACTAATCTGTAAAAAAAATATGTTGCCATAAATGACAACCATATAAATTACCTTATCTAATTGACTATTCATATTGCCAACAATCACTCCCTTTGGCATTGATGGAAACATTTTGGGAAAATTGGTTAAGTCCCTAACATGCTATCATACCAATCAAAATAAATAACCATAACACAAAATAAACATTGTATTCATGTTTGAGAGCATCACATCCCTTATAAATCTGATTACAAAGTTTTCTTAAAGTAAAACTTACTACTATACTTCAAAATATAACTATCAATTACACTTTTCCTTATTTCTCCCCCTTACAATTACAATTTTCCATATTTCTCCCCCTCTGACATCAATGAAAAAGGTGCCAATAAAATGAAAAGAGAAAAAAATGTCAAAAACTACATCAAAACTTAGAGAGACAATCACTGAAATCATTTCTCAACTATGCAAAGTGTTTCCTCCAACTATCGTTCAGTGCATCAAATACATTGATTAGCACACATAAGGCATATGTAGCTAACTCTATTGCATTCAAATCTATAGCCATGAAATTGTCATATGAGGACTTTGCTGCCAAGCATTCCTCCAAATAATTTTCTAGTAGTGTTACCTATGATGATAAGTGATCTCTCAAAAGAGTGAATCTTTTCAAAAATTTCTTCTTTTTTGCCTATAAAGCCCCGATGCTATTATGAAGTGCTTTCATTGTATGCTCAATGGTATTGTTGGTCTGATTTTCACTATACAAAGGTTAAGGGAAAATCTTCTGAAAAATCATTTAAGTCTTGAAATTTTGAAAGTTAGGGTTTTGTTCCTTGTGTTTTTCAAATCATTAGATTGCCCTAGTTTTAGAATACCCTCAAAATATTTTTAGAAAAATGCTTTCAATGATATATATATATATATTTTTTCCCTAAGGGAGGGCTTGCAAAAGTATGAGGTCATTATAATTTTATTTAATCCTACGTGACTGTGCTTAGCATACAAATTGCTTAATCATTTTGTTAACAATTACCTCCGATGATGCAAAGTCTTTTTTAATCATTGATCCTATTCAGATCAATGAGTATCACATGCCCACAATTTCAAGACGAAAGGTGCTTAAATAATGAGGGCATGCGACTTGGTGACACGTAGCCTTTACATTCCTAAATTCCAGTGAATTATAAATTGTTAGGAACTTTTGCAAGTTTGTTAGTACTTTTGCACACATCCTAATTTTCCCGTGATATCATTGGTGGATTCGCCAGTAGAGATATGCAGTTTATCACCAAGAAACGACAACCATTGATTGGATCTCAATCAAGGGCTAGCACTTTCCTACAAGAAGGAGATGCTCATCAAATAAATAATGCAGGGAAGCAAAAGTTGAACAAGTGGCATGGTCTGATGAGATGGGCCTGCTGTTCTCTAGAATAAAAAATAATAATGGTGAGATGTCCTCTGTGGTGTGTGTCAGATGAGTTGGAATAGGTGGAGGAACATCATTCATCACTATTAGCCAATATGCTACTCAAATGGAAAAGTTTCTATAACTGTTGATCTATCAGAGATCAAAGGCCAACACATGCCTGCAATTTGAAATTGCACAGGAAATAAATAATGAAGGCAAGCAGATTTTTGACATGTGGCAAGGTGGGGTGGGGTATTTGTAATACAGTGTGCAACACTGTAAATGATTGATGACGTATACTGCCAGATGTTTCATTGAAGGAGTTCAACTACTAAATGGAAATGAAGTCTTATCAACTGTAGATCTTTTGAAGATCTACGGTTAGTGCAATCCCACATTATGAAGCTGCAAGTCAAATAAGGAAAGTGGGAATGCTCCTTTGTGACGCGTGTGACAGTGGGGCTAGACTATGGAAAAATGCAGAATTCATGCCATAGGATCTGCCAATTGTGCTTAGCTAGAGCTACTTATGATATGGGCCAGAAAAGTGTTAGAAATAAATACAATAGTTAGAACATGTGGGTTAAAAGCAGTCATGTCATTGGCCCAAGTGGATAATGTGAGCATAAAATGAAGAGTTGTTTCTGATCATTGATCCTTATCCTAATCGACGAAAGGCATTTCCTGCATTTTGAATTTGAGTGAAGTTTAAACAAAGCGAGAATGCTCCTTGCAGACACATGTCCATGGTGACATCAATTTTTTTTTTTGCTTGGATGACCTATAGGGTAGAATCAGTATCACCATTGATCTTTCAAAGATCAACGACTGGCGCAAGCCCACAATTTGAAGATGCTTGTTAGATAAGGAAAGCGAGAATGCACCAGCATGACATGTGGATTGAATGATGCCAAGTACTTGCTCGCTCAAAAGAAGATATGGGATATGCTGGCATGGAATGTTGTCAGATGGCATGAGCTCATATGGCAATTTCTTATTGGTCAGTATAGCTGACTAGTTTTTATTAGAAAGTGGATTAATCTGATCGTCGATCTTGTCTTGATCAATGAATGACACTTCCCCATAATTCTAAGATGCAAGGAATTTAAATAATATGGGGAAGAAAATTTGTGACACGTAGCATTGTTTTAAAAACCATAAAGCTTGTTAATTTTTAAACTAGAACCGTCTGATCTAGTAAAATCTACGGATGGGATTCAAACTTGGGTGCAAATTGCGGGCAACCATTACTAAGAGTAAATATGATTCAGACCTTGTGCGTGCAATTTTAATGTATGAGAAGAGCCCACAATTTCACCATTAATGAACCACCAAAGCGCAGAGAGAACATCAGGGCATACAAAATTTTCAGAGCCAGGGCACGAAAATTCTTGGTTAACACTCCAGTAAAATTGTAAAAGATATCACATAGTGCAAAAGTGTGAATTCTGGTAGATAAGTACTCTGTGACTTTTTAAGTAAATTTAAAGTATCTATTGTTTTTGAAATTCCTAGGGTTCATTCAAAATGCCTCCCCAAAAAGAGTTTACTAGGCAAACAGATTATTTGAAATGTTCTGTGCATGATGACTTTCTTGAACAATTCCCCTTATTAGTGCATGAAATAAATAAGGGGAGGGAACTCATTCCAAAACATCCTAGAGTAGTTGTAGTAGAAGGTTTTTATGACAAAACTAATTGGGTAAGAGATGCCCAGGTTTG
Source organism: Cupressus sempervirens (assembly GCA_028749045.1). NCBI lineage: Eukaryota > Viridiplantae > Streptophyta > Pinopsida > Cupressales > Cupressaceae > Cupressus > Cupressus sempervirens. The sequence goes on from CM053786.1 coordinate 401,099,865, forward strand.
CATGGGAGGTCTAGAGTTGTTTAAAAAATGGTTTTCAGAGCAAAAACTGGACACTCCTATGAGCAATGTTTGGGAGTTTGATATTGGTAAATTAATAGTCCCCATAGTTTTCTTTGATAATGATTTATTGATGGACCTGGCAAAGAAATATGATCCTATTACGAGATGGGTAAAAAATCATTCTGGAGTCAATCTTTTTAGGGTTTTCCTTGAGTTGTTCAGTGAGGTTTTCAACCTTAACCTTAACCACGTTGTGCATAAAATCATTGATATGGATGATTTACAAGCCATATATGATGCACAATGAATTTACCTAAGAACAGGGCCACTATAGGAGCATGTTGCTAAAATTGGCACTTTGCTTGTGATTATAGCCAGTACCCCAAAGCCATTGTTGAGAAGACATTTCAACTTGAGAGCTCAAGCACTGTATTTTTCTCTTTGCAAGATTTTTGGGATAGATGAAGGTGATCAAATTTTAGGTTCTATTGTCCTTATAATAGCTCAAACCCTTCAATTTGGAATGAGTACAATTCTAGATTTTGCCACTTTTCTAGCAAAAGAAATTCGCAATGGTTTGGTTGGAATAGCAAAGGGAAAAGTGAACAAACCATTCAGTTGGTATTCATTACTGATGCATGTATGCTTATATAAGGGATACACTTTCTTCTCCAAGGGTATAGAGTTGGAAATAACCAAGGATGGAGAGAGGAATCCAATGCAGTTGTGGAGTGTGGATATGACTTCAGAAGCCACAGATGCTAGTTATGTAAAATTTGACAGATATTTTGCATCTAGGCTAAGATTGCTTTTGAGAGGTGATAGCCCCAGAATTCCACAAGCATTGTTGGAATTGGTTAGACCTAAAGACCATGCACAAGGACTATTGGTTAGTCATAATTGGGGGGATATAATCCCTTATAATGTTTCAACTGTGATAAGGGTATATGGTTTTTTAGGAAAGCCACATGTGTTTCTTTTTCATGTCCCTTGAAGATAGGGATTGCTGAGCTCTTATGGTAGATTGACACTATAGATGAGAGGGAATTGATTAAGAAGGGCACTTTCTTTCCAATTGTTACTATAGTGCATGATTTTGTCTTTGTCAGAAAAGGATGGAAGCACCTGAATTTTTTTTTGGATAGATATAACATGGCAGAGTCTCATGCCAGATTCATTGACCCTGAAGGATTCTATGACCTTTTAAAAGAAAGGGTGAGAGCTTCTCATATGGTACATGAAGTTTACTATCCAGAAGATATAGTCAGAAATATCTTCACATTGCAGTAACAAGAATTGAGGAAAGAGAAATGGATAGTTTTTAGTAAGACCTTGGAATTCATTAATGCTTTTGAACCCCAATATGACCCATTGAAAGATAAGAAATATCTGGGAGCTAAAATATAAGCATTAATGAATAATTTTTCCATAATAATTCAAACCATGAATGAAAAGAAAGCTATGTATGTTGAGACACATCCAGAAAAGGCTACAAAAGTACAAAGAAGAATAAGCAGTAGAAATGTGGTAGCTCCTGGCCAATATACATTGTAGAAAAGGGCAGGTTATGTCATGATTCAAAATGTGCAACAGGCACCCCCTCATCAGAAGCCAAGGTCAAGAAGTCCATCTACAACCAGCTCTCCAAAAAGGAAAAAATTAGAGTAGGGGTCTTCTTCTTCTCAAAAGGAACAATACTCCCTAAGCCATTCCCCAAGCCAGATAGATGATGAAGCATCTCTAAGGGAACAACTTAGACAAATAGGTGGAGAAGGGGATGTGATTGTCACTTCTACAGACTTGGATGTTGGAGAGCCACAAGAACCTCCTACACCTTCCTTGGACCTAACCATTGCTGATTACCAAGGTAAGGAAATTGACCTAATAGTTGCCTAGGCTTCTGAAAGATTTATTAATGATGAAAATTTTGTAAGATCTAGGGCTTTTGCTCATTTTTTTGTGGAGATTAAATATGGGAAATTTTGAGAAATCCTGTGAGAAAATCAAGGCTGAGCAACCAGATAAAACTGACCCAGTTATTAAGGGAGAGGTGAAATCAAATTTTTTAAATGATTTTTCCCAGTTTACTCCTAAAGCTGGGAGGCAAATAGTTAGACAATTAGGGGTCCTCCTTTTGCCAGAATGGTATATAGAAAATGCTATTGTTTTTGATTCGGTAAGGAAGCAGAATGATGTTCAACTAACAACTGTTGAAGAAATATTACAGGCTCATAGAGGAGTCAAATTTAGTGATGAGCACCAAGCCCTTGTTATATGGTCCATGGAAAAGAGAAAAAATACCAGGATGCATGAGTTTCCCACTGTAGAGCATACTAGTACATTGACAATATATAGGGCTGGTGAAGTGAGTAGTAAGCAAATAATGGGAATGGCCTTAAAAGTGCTAAAATTTGGTGGTGTTGCATCTAGCCAGGAAGAAGATAGATTTACCCAACTCAATGCTAGGTTTGAAGAAGTTTTGAAAGCATATGAGGAAAGGGGTGTATAGATATAGTCACTAGAAAACAAAGTGTCTCAAATGGAGAAGGTACTAGGGAAAAGAAAAATGGGAGAAACTAGCAAACCCAGGATTGCCTACCCCCCAAGGCCACCTATTGAACCCTTCAAGTCTACTCCAATAGTTGAGATACCTGCTACTCTAGAAAGACCTCAGTTCGATACTGCAGATGATTTTGAAGAAGAGAAGAATAAGTTGTATGCCATGCATGTAGAGCTTAACAATCAGAATGGAGAAAAACTAAGGCATGGTATTATGTATTTAATACAAAGAATAGAGTGGCCCACATTATTTGATCAATTGTCAAAGATTTTAGCAATCAGGGATGAATTAAAGCAAAATGAAGATATATTTAGACCCATTGTACAGAAGTGGATAGAGAGAAGCTCAGATATCACTACTATGTGTATATCTGTTATTCATTTAACATATCATCAGATAGAAGAATTTTTTGACTTACTAAATAAGTTGTAGGATTTTGATGATAAACAAGATTCTTTCTATAGAAGATTAAACAATTGCCTTTACAAGTATTTTGTAGAAAAAATTGATTTATTCCCTTGTGCTCTAAAGTCAGTTGATAAAATAAAAGAAAAGGAAGAATGGAAGAAGGATCTAGATGAAGTTATTTGTGAGAGAATAAATAGGGTTATAAATGAAGCTAGCCATCTATTGTGAGCAATAACAAATGAGGAGTTGGTTAAAGTGCAGATATTTTACAACTCTATCCGAAAAGAATTGGTTAATATGGAGACAATTACAAATTCCCTTTTAACTATACAAAGAGAAGTTTTGAGTTTTGATTGGCCAGATGATGTTGTTTATAATAAGTGGAAGGACAAATTCATGTCTATAGAGCAAATGTTAGAAGATGATGAGGTAGAAGATCATGCAGATGTAACTATTACTTTAACAATCGATGAAAAAGATAGAGAAAATCCCCAAGCTAAAGTAAACTTACAGATAAATGAAGGAGACACATCACTTTCAAGCCTCATGGTGACTTATTTCGAGGAATCAGATAGATAATAGAATCAAATCATTATACCGATTCCAGAGGATGTAACAGAAAGGGCCCACAAAAGGAATGTTCGATGTAAAACTTTTTTGTTACTCACATTTTTGTCATCTTGTGATAAGTGTATGCAAATGTTTCTTGTAAAAGACACCTGTCACTTTCTCTTAGCCCGAAGCTTGTTGCATCTCACACTATTTAAGTGAGATTCCAAGGCTAAAGAATGGTCTAAATTCTATTTTTCTAAGTGATATGCTTAGTCTATTTTTGGTCCAAATTTTTGAAATCAAGTTTATGATGTATTTTCTTTGTCAATTCTCTGAGAATACATGAATATACAGTGAGCTGTGTTTCTTTCTGAAGGTCATTTTGAGTCTATTGTAAATGGTATACAATTTTCAAAGAAAATGAATACAAATTGTAAAATGTCCCCATATCATTTCTTTCTAAATCTTGTCTCCTTTTAATTAATTGGTTATCTTGATATTGTATAAGTAAAGGCTTGTGCAATTGAAAGCAATCTAGTTAGGTTGTATATCTGTTTATCACTTCGGTTAATTCAATGGATTAAGTAAAAACTTTGGTGAATGTGATAAGGTTGCTCTAGTAGTGGAAAGGGTTTTGAATGATAAATTCTCATAAGAATTGCTGATAAAATTTGTTGTAAGGGAAAAAATTAGATCTAGAAATTTGTAATAGACTCTATGCCCCAACGGATTAGGCACTAATCAATTTTACTTTTGTTTCCTGTAGATCTTCAAGGCTAGCCAGTACTTGTCTGCATGGAATGTTTTAGTTTAGTTAGCCACTATTGATTGGGAACATCTGCAGATCTATAGAAGAATTTTTGGCCATATCTGTTATATGGGATGTGTTTATCAAGTTATCAAGAATTGTGTATGTATTTGAGGATTTGAGATGAGAATTAGAATGAAACTAAAAATAATCCTCATACATTTTTCCCAGTCTTGAATCATCCCTGGGTATACCCACCCTGGTTTTGCAGAGCTAGAAGAGTAGAAAACCACTCTTGGTTTTGTTGAAGTTGGTCCCAAATACTTTGCACATGCAATTGTTAACAAGAATTGGCTAGTCTTTAGATTGTATGAGTACTATCATCTTGGTATTAAGCATTTTGTTGCTTAGTAGTTTTAGTTCATTTTAAAACACCAATAGGCATCTAACTTCTAATTCTATTTCAGAAAGTTTTCAATGACTTTCTAAAGCTCAGTTACCTTTTCTTTGATTTGATCATCAAAACTTTGAAGATGGATGCATGCCAAGTTGCACTTAGCATAAGCCTATTTTCCTTCTTCTATACTTTATCTTAATGCCTTAATGCATACATTCAAAGTTTCTATATCATTCCTTATATTTTTACACATGGTATTAAGGAGTTTACCATCATGCTCCATTTGCACTCAAATTGTAGCTACATTAGTAAGTGTTGTGAACTCATCATCAATTTTTTTACACAAAATTGCTACGGGCTATTGAATATCTGTAGGTGTGTCAATAGGACTTACAGTCTTTTCTATTCTATCCAGAACTAAAGTCAAAGTATTTTCAATGGACTTGACTGATTTCTTCTTCTCAAGAAATTTACTCAAAGAAGATATAAGATTTTTCACTTCAACATCTTCATTTGACTGAACTGCTATTATTGTCACCACTGCTATTTGAGTAGGTGGTGTAGTTGCAATTGCTAAGGGAATACTTGAAGTAGCTACTTCAATGGTAGATTTAGTTTTCTTTGTAGAAGGTGCATCTAATTTCTTTGGCTCCTGATCTTCTTCTTCATCAGATAAGCTGCTATAATCCATAATATTTCCAACAATGTTGGAACTAAAATCCTTAAATGGGTGATATGTGGTGAATCACTAGAAATTGGTGTTCCAGTTGGTTTGTTAAAATTGTGAGGTGGACTTCCTGTAGTAGGACTTGCTTCCTCTATCTGCACACACTCCTCAGACTTCATAGAGCTTGCCTAATCTGGTTGTACACTCTTTTTTGGCATAAGGCTTGCCATTTTTGGCTGCACACTCTTCTTTGGCATAGTAGTCATGTATGTGACTATTTCCTTTTGAGTTTCTTTGTTTACTTCTTCAAAATTTCCTCCCATGAGGAGAATGGATTTGGTTTTTATTCCTTAGTAGTGGTGTTATTCCTTTCAAAATTTCTATTAACTCTTCCTCATTATTTATAGTACATAACTTTTTCACCATATTAATTCTTATTTTTTCTTCTTCCTCTATCACTCTACTTTTTCTATTTAAAAGTCTATTGTATAGATCTTTTGGTATTTGACCTTTTATAGTATCAAACCTTTTATCTTTAAGAATCATATTCCTAACTACAAAATTCTCTAGGTATCTTCTAACCATATTATTGTACAAATCATAGTATTTGTTTAATTTCAAAAAATTATTATCATTAATAATTTACATGTTGAGATTCTCTACCTTAGGTTTCCATGTCTTTCATCTGGCTGCGATCTTTGCTTCCTGATTAGCTAGCTCTACTGGTCTATCACTAGTTTCTTCTTCTGATTCAAAAAAACTAATCGGTAGAGTTCTTCTCATCTTTCTTGGACCACTTATACCCTACTTGAATTTCTTCTTAGGAGGGGTTGTGGTCTTTTCAAGCCTTGTAGAATTCCTAGGTTTTGATGCTTCCTCAATCTTTGTTGGATTCCTTGGAGGTTTCTATTTCGCAACTATTGCATATGGCACAATAGTTTCTTGTGCACTTGATTGGGCAACTATGACCTCCTTAGTAGGTTCGGCCACTGCAAAGGGTGTAGGGGCCAATAGCTCAGATTGACCATTGGCATTCATTTCCATGGATATTCCTTTCACTTCATCAAATTCCTTTCTTGTAATTCTTGCTTCCTTCAAAATAGAATCAGTCAACTTTTCCACCTTCTTCTTGGAGTCCTTTATTATCTGACTTGTCTTAACATCTCTCATCTATTCAACATATGTCCCCCACCTAGGACATTTAGAATCAACTTCTAAGTGAGGGATTATTTGCACATATCCTTTAATTAATTCCTCACTCATCTCATAACCCATAGGTTCAATAAACCTAACTCGATGAACTACAACCTCCATACAAGCGAAATCTATTTCAACCATGAAGCATAGTTCATCCTTATACTTTTCCACTAGCACATGTGGTATTCTATACCTTTTCTTCATTTTAGCTTGGAAAGATTTCATTATACTATCAATATCACTATCTTTGACTATTTTAGGTTTGGCTCTATATGCATGAGTGATTGATTGCATTGTACACTCACTTCCATCCTAATTCATAATACCTAGAAACTTCTTAGTTGAATAGAAGAATGTGTGAGTTATTAGGGATTCAAACCTAAAGACTACACCCTAGACTTCTTGATTCTTGATATATTATCCAACAACTATGTTTAGATAATGTTGCATAGATTAACATCTTTTCCTTTTACTACCAGGTAAGCTGCATGAAGGAATCTTTCAGGTACTAAATCAATCCTAGATCCATGATTGAATTTATATCCCAAAGTTTTACAAATTAGTCTTACTCCATCATCCTAAATGCTATTGACCTTCAGTTTCTACCATCAAAACATGTGTTGAGATTTTCCTCAAGTATCTTGCGCACATTCTTAATGTTTACTAGATTGCATCCTCCATTCTTTAAACTTGTGACCTTATGAATTAGGTCATTATCAATACATATGATATAATCTCCCAGCCATAGAAGATCATCATGTACTCTACTCAAAATTATCCTTGTCCATTCATGATTGTCGAAGTTCGTATAGAACATATGCTTAACTAGGTTAAGTCGTTCTAGGTATCCATGTTCAGGTTTTAGTGACAAATCATTTCTACACATTTTCTCCAATTCCTTATGAATTTCTATATCACCTATGATTTCAATTTTGCAATGAATATAACATCTTTGATCCTCAACATGAAGAACATTTTTTGAAACTTGTGAAAATTCTCCAATAGAGTCATCAAGCAAAGAAAAAAATGGGTATTTCTTGAAATTGTATCTAGGTCTATTGTTGACATTAAAAACTTGTTGTCTTGCCATTTCTGAAAAAATTATGCTCAACAAATTTAGAAAATATCTTAACTTTGCAAATTAGGGTTTCTGACAAGTTCAAATTTTTGCAAACCTCTTTAACTCTTCAAATCTTCCTTTGATCTTGCACTTAGATTTCACACAAGCATATGATGTTTACAAATCAAATAGTGTCCTTTAAATCTTTCACAATCTATACTTTGCATTAAATGCATATCTGCCACTTGTTTTGTATAGTGTCTTTGTATAACAAAGAGTTTATTTTTCTCATATATCCTTATCTTGATTGTATTATGCAATGCACACTTAGCTATAGACTTGTCTCAATGTCTAATACATACTATTAACTACACAACCTATAATATTCTTTTTAACATTAGCTATCCATAACTGATGCTCAATTTTACTAAGAATACTTAAATCTAGTAGGAGGAGTCACAAACAATAAGTGATTTTACTATCTTGTCAGATACATTAGGATGAGCTTCTTCCTAAATTGTGTGAGAGCTTCCAGCTTCTCTTGCTTTTACAAATATTTCCTTAAATTCTTTTGTTAGTTCTTTTGTTTCTTCCTTCAGACTATCATCATTTTTTGTTGTTGTTCCTTTTGTAATTTTGATTCCTATTTAGGTTTCTCCTATCTATTTTGCAGAACTTTGTTGTGTGTCCAAAGTTATGACATAACTAACATTTCTTCTTTGTTCATTCTTTTGGTTGTCAGGTGCTCTACAATTTCTTACAATGTGTCCAAGATTGTTGAATCTATAATAAATAATTTTTCTTCTTTCTCCACTCTCATTAGTATGAGATCTTCTTCTATTGCCTGCATAGTTAGTGTTCCTAGACATTCTACTATTTTCATTATCACTATCAATTTTAGGTTTCTTTCAATCTACTACATAATGTCCATATCCATGATAATTATGACAATAAAACTTTGAAATAGGTTTAAACACTTATCTTTGCAATCATCTTCAGTATGTTCAAGTTCATTATCCTTTTTGACTTCTGGGGTATTAGGTTCTTTTCTCTCAATAAATTTCTTGGTGGATTGTCTAAGGAAGAATCCAAGTCCAGTCTTGTCATAACTAGGTCTCTGTACAAATATTTGTTCTTCAATCTTTTCACTGTCGATATATAATTTCACAAGTTATTGTTTGGTTTGCACCAACTCACGTTTCACAGTAGTGTTGTATTTTTCTAATTCTACATAATGTATCTTGATATATTATAATTTAGATGTTACCTTGCGTAACTAGGATCTTAGATATGCATTTTCAGCTTTTATGTCAGAGTCATTCATACCTCCATTTTTCTTAAGACTTAACTTGAGTTCAACTTTCTTTAATTCATGTTTTAGGATCTCATTTTCTTTCTTTAGATCTTCAATATCATCATCATTGGTTTTATCACTAGGTCCTGTTTGCTTTAGATCATCTATCTTGTCCTTTAGTTCACCAATATAAGATTTTTCATCTTTATATTTGTCTTTAAGGCCATCTCTTTCATCAATAAGGAGATCAATCTATTTAAGAACTTCTTCAAGATTCTTCTTCAAGTGTTCCATATCCATAGGAATCTTATTCAAGCTATTAAGCCTCTTTTGAATAAGTAGGCTTTGATACTAATTGTTAGAAATAGATAATATTGGGGGGAGATGAATTAGTATTTTCAATCTTTTTGCCCACAACTGAATTTTATTAATTAATTTTCGATAAGCATAAGAGAGTGAACCAATGGTGAAAAAAAAAAACAACCATACAAGAGGAGAACTCATAATATCATTTTTTTAAAACTAGGGAAACCTTGGCCAAGGGAAAACCCTCATGGGGATGGAACCCACAAAATGATTCACTATATAAAGAATCCAGTTAAGGATATTGACCTTTTTAGGAGTTTATGAAGAATGTATAGTGTGTTGAGTCCCTGCTAGGAGACTAGGCCTTGTTAGAAGCCTCAACCCTATTAGGAGTTTCTTCAACCCTATTAGGAGTTGGTAGAACATATACAGATATGTACAAGAAGAGCCCACTATCCTAACATGCAACTATACAAATAAGTTCTTCAAGAGAATATATATACATACAAAACTAGATCACTTGCTATACTACACAAATCTTTTGAATGTTAGTAACTACACATAACTGGTTTACTTGCTATAGTTCTCAATTCTTTTGATTATTTGTTCTTCACACAAAGAGTAACTGTGCACATATAAAATTGCATCATATCTTGCATCACATATCCTTACTTCACATGGCATTCATTCATTCACATTACACACTAACTTCACAAATGAAGCTCTTTACTTATACCAAACATATTGGTAAATTCTTCCTTAGTTGGATCACATATCATTCTTAGAGTCATCTCATCAAAAAATAATAATTAAAACAATTATCCAAGTCATTTAACACATTCTACTAACATGCTCTATTCTGCACTATATCATCATTCCATTGCTATTTCCTTCATAACTTGAATTCAATTGATCATACAAACATGTGCACTGGTATGCATCATTATTATGATGTCATGCATCTTTGGTTAACTGCGCAAAAGAATATTCCAAGGGAATATTCCTCTATCATCAAATCTTGTCATGCTGCTATAACACTATCTAATACTTAGACAATTTTCCTTGATGATAATCATGACTAATTTGCTAAACAAATATGTTGCCATAAATGACAACCATATAACTTACCTTATCTGATTGATTGGTCATATTTCCAACATTATAATATCAATAATTTTTGATCACATAAAGACATATTCATTGCATATTATTACAAGAATCATAAGGAGCTATACCTAATCAATTTAGAGGGCAGTTATAGGATACATACACTAACCCATTTTTTGGTAAACATCCTTTTGTTTCTCCAAACATTGGGTATCAAAGTGTCAAGATTATCAAAAATAATGGGAGAAAAAATTGTTAACCAACAAGTTGTTCATTATTGGTCGAGTTATTCTATATTGGCCAAGTTTCCTAACATTAACCATGTACTTTAGTGGTTGAGTGTTCCTTCATGCAGAAAGTGAAATTGATGTTTGTTGATGCTTGATTTTGATGTCCAAGATTATTGCATTGTCACCTTGCATCATTTAGTTTCAATTCACATTATTTAATTTATCAAACTAGGGAGTTGTCCAAGGGTACATGCAAAGAAGAAATGAGAAAATTTTCTTGATAATTCATTCTATATTACACTTGTATGAAATAAAATCTATTCTAGAGTGTGTGGATGGAAAGAAACAAACTTGCATGAATTGAAAAGGGTAAACTAAAGAACATTTTTTGGAAATAAAATTGCTTGAGTTTAATTTACTCTAGGAATTTCAAATTAAATTACTAATGAAAATTGAAAATATCCTATTTCCTAAGAATAAAAAGATTTCCTAATATAACCCCCCTTTGTCACCATTCTTTGATAAAATAGTTACAAAGTATTTATAGAATAAATATCTTATAATTACCTAACCAATCCAAGCTCTTATTTTTATGGGACCATTTACACGACTTTGAGAAAACTAAATTTGTTGTCCATAGTTCTTTCATTTCACGTTCAGTCAACTATAGTCATGTGATGTTTCTTTATTTCTGTAATTCATGACAAACCCTTAGAGTTTTTGGTATCTCTTTTTATTTAGTTTCCATATTTTTTTTAATTTCTCAATTTCATTAAGAAATGAGAGAGATATGGTCATTTTACTGAGACTAATATTTTAACTAAACTATTGTTTATTACTATATATCTGAATTAGTCATCTTCAACCACAAACTATGACTTTTATATTGAGAATCAAAACAACTATAAGAAACATCATTTTTATATCTTCAAATATAATTTCTATAACATCTTGAAGATCTCAATTTCATTAAGAGATGAGTGAGATATGACTATTTTAGTGGAACTACATTTTTGACAATTTTTGGGCCCTTGATTTTAGGAACTCTTCAAGTTCTCAACGTGAATCAAGGAACTTCTCATCAATTAGTTCAACTAGATAATTTATTTTTATCATCAATATTAAATCAAAATCATGAAATAAAATTTAAATAGTTTCCAACTTGAGTTATGTTTGTTGAAAAAAGATAACACAATATAATGTACAACTTCAACTTGCACAAAACAAAAATTCTATCCACTGATTTAGGAATGACTAATTGTCCATGAATATTAGAATGTGTTGTTGTATCAAAAGAATCTTGTCATTCCTTTTATAGTTTCCTCAAAGCGCTAAATGTGTTTGGAGTTCTCTGATGTTTTATTCTGGAGCTCTTTGTAGACAATGCTTTTGAACATTCATCTTGTCATGAGTTAATTAATAACTCATAAAGGCTACATTTGTAGTATCTTGAAAAATCATAGAGACATATTATAAATAATTTGAATCATATTTATTTAATAAAAATAAATCAACTATCTACTTTACATTCTACCTTAAACAACTAAAGAACTTTCCATCATTCCTCAAATTTACTTTATCATCAATATTTTAAGAAGAAATATGTGATATGATTGGGTTAATTATGAGTCCAATTATGGTTTCATCATTTCCCCCACACCTAACATGTTTTAGATCCCTCTGTAACTCATGATGAGCCTTAAGGTTCATAAAATGTCCTCTTTTTGCAATTTTCTAATGGCTCTGCATGTATTTGGATAGCTCTAGATTAGCTTTAGATTTCTCTATAAGCCTTAATATATTATGTTTAACACTTTTTCTTCTTTTTTATGAGTGGATTGAGAAAAATGAAAGAACTTTAAGTTGATTAAGAGTAAAATAATGAATGAAATACCTAAATTTATCTTGGTTTCTTCCATTCATCCACTATACAATATTTGTAGCTCACTTTCCCATGATGTATGTAAGAAGTTTCTTCATCTTGTAAGAGTTGAATCTTGATCTTCTATAGTGAGAAAAAATGAGATTTCCAGTGCATATTTTTTTCCATGGTATTGAATTTTTAGTGTATGAAGTAGACTCCAAAGTTCCACCAAGACGTGCATAACACAAAAATATCTAATCCAGTTCTTGAGAGCAACAAATTATATTGGAAAGTGCACACTTATAGATTTAGATAAGAGAAAATAGCATGTGCACAAGCACTTATTCATAGAAAACAAAACTTATCCTAACCTACTTTATAGAGAGGTTATAGATAACCATTAACTAATGTTACAAAAAATTCTTCCCTTTCTCACAATATTTTTCCATGCATTCAAGCTCTTGAGAGAAGATAATGGAAAGAATATGACATAAAATTTGAAATTCAACGCTTCACCTTCCTTTTATGTAGAAACCTTCTCCATAAATTTTAATTCTAGCAAGTACATGAGCTGATTTAAGAGATCTTTCAATACTCCAATCTGACTTGATACATGCATGGATGAAACAATACCTTGTTCTTCAAATCTCTGATTGGACAACTGTCTTTTGAGTTCAAAAATCTGATTGGGTAACCTTTTTGGAGCTTTGAAGGTCTCCATATGAGTCTTTCCTTTTCAAAAGTTTGTCTTGAAGATAATATATCCTCATTGAATTCTCCACTTCCTGAAAGTAATAATCCATGAATGTATTCCTTGAAGGAATATCCTTTTCTTGGACTTAGAGTAGTGTATCTCAAACTAAGAATATTTTGAGAAAAATAATTGGGGGGTTTTGTACATTTGGTACTTCTTAATGAACTTCTAAATCTAAAATAATGGAAAACTACTTTTACTAACTCCCTAGTAACACCTATACCCAAAAATGGTGCCAAAAATGATGTGCAAGATCATTACATTTTCACCTTTCATCATTTAATTTCAATCCACATCATTTAATTTATCAAACCAGGGTAGTGTCCAAGGCTATATGCAAAGAAGAATTGAGAAAACTTTCTTGACAGTTCATTCAATACTACACTTACATGAAATCGAATCTATTCTAGAGAGCTTGGATGGAAAGAAATAAACTTTCAAGAATTGAAAAGGAAAAACTAAAGAAAACTTTCTAGAACTAAAATTTCTCAAATTTAATTTAATTTAGGAATTTCAAATTATATTGCTGCTGAAAATGAAACTATTCTATTTCCTAAGATTAAAAAGCTTTCCCAATTACCCCATGTCATCACCATTCTCTGATAAAATAGTTACAAAGTATTCATTGAATAAATATCCTATAATTACCCAACCTATCCAAGATCCTATTTTTATGGAATCATTTACACAATTTGAGAAAACTAAATTGTTTGTCCATAGTTCTATCACTTCACATTCAGTCAAATTCAGTCATGTTATGCTTCTTTATTTATTTAACTTGTGATGAAACCTTAGGGGTTTTTGTATCCCTTATTATTTAGTTTCCATATCCTTTTTAATTTCTCAAATTTATTAATAAATGAGAGAGATATGGTCATTTTACTAAGACTAATATTTTAATTGATCTATTGTCATTTATTACTACATATCTGAATTAGTCATATTCAACCACAAACTATGATTTTTATGTTGAGAATAATTCCAACTAGAAAATAAAATGATTTTTATATCTTCAAGTATAGTTTCTAGAACATCTTACAGATCTTAATTTTATTAAGAAATGAGTGAGATATGGCTATTTTAGTGGAACTACCTTACTGACAATTTTTGGGCACTTGATTTTCGAAACTTTCCAAATTCTTAATGTGAATCAAGGAACTTCTCATGAATTAGTTCAACCAGATCAATTATTTTTATCATCAATATTAAATTATAATCATTAAACAACATTTAAATAATTTTCAACTTGAGTTATCTTTGTTGAAGAAAGGTAACACAATGTAATGTACAACTTCAACTTGCACAAAACCAATAATTTTCCCACCAATTTAGGAATGACTAATTGTCCATGAATATTTGAATGTGTTGCTTTATTGGAAGAGTCTTCTTATTCCTTTTATGATTTCCTCAAAGCCTTCAATGTATCTAGCATTCTCTCATGTCATTGTTCGAAGCTCATTGTAGACAATGCTTTTGAAACATTCGTCTTGTCATGAGTTAACTAATAACTCATAAAGGTTACATTTGTAGTATCTTGCAAACTCATAGATATTTATTAGATATCATTTGTATCATATTTATTTAGTAATAATAAATCAAATATCTACTTTAAATTCTACCTTAAACAAATAAAGAACTTTCCATTATTCCTCAAATCCACTTTCTCATCAATATTTTAAGAAGAAACATGTGATATAATTGGGTGAATTATGAGACCAATTATGGTCTCATCAAGTTCCTTCTTTGACTAAGTTTGTCTATGATTTGTTCCTAGTATGAGCTGACTTATGTAGTTAATTTGTGTCATGAATTTAATTTAAGGATCTTGTATTGGGATGTTTGCAAACCATTTTAATGCAAGCCTTCTATTTTTTTAATGATTGTAGACACCTAAAATTGTCCAAATACCCTTATTATAACTAATTAAATAGATATTTTTTATTTATTTAATTATAGTGTTACCTTACCTTTAATTAAATAAATTTACATTTATTCAATTACATTTGCCTTTCCTTAATTTAAATAAGCTAAGGTTTATTTAAATCCTAGCCTATTTCCCCTCATCCCACTTTCATCTTAACCCATTCACTTTAATTAAGTAAATTACTCCATTTACTTAATTGACCCCTTTTAATCCCACTTGGAATTAAATATTAAATTTAATCCTATTTGAGCACATGGCTTCTAACTTTAATCCTCACCCAACCTCACTTTCCTAACCTAACTCATCCTTCTAAGCCTACCCACTACTTAGTCCCACTTAATTTTCCTAATCACCTTGCTAATCCCCTTTTAATCCTAAGTGTGTGCTCACACATGTGTGAGGAACACTCACACTTCCACACCCCTCACACTTCTCACACCTCTTATGCATTTGTCCCCCTCCACATGAGAATTAAGATGCTCTCACATGTGTGAGCAACCTTTGATGTGATGGGTCAATGAAAGGTGTGAAAGGTGTGAGAAGCATGGTTCCCTTATCCATACTAATTAAATAGATATTTATTATTTATTTAATTATATTCTTACCCTATCTTTAATTAAATAAATTTACATTTATTTAATTACATTCACCTTTCCTTGATTTAAATAAACTAAGGTTTACTTAAATCCTAGCCTATTTCTCCTCATCCCACTTTCATCTTATCCCATTCACTTTAATTAAGTAAATTACTTGGTTTACTTAATTAATTTCTTTTAAGCCCACTTGAAATTAAATATTAAATTTAATCTTATTTGAGCACATGGCTCCTAGCTTTAACCCTCACCCAACCTCACTTTTCTAAACTAACTCATCCTTCTAAGCCTACGCACTACTTAATTCCACTTACTTTTCCTAATCACCTTGCTAATCCCCTTTTAATCCTATTTGTGTGCTCACATATGTGTGAGGAACACTCACACTTCCCACACCCCTCACACTTATCACACCTCTTACACATTTGTCCCTCTTCACTTGAGAATCAAGGTGTCTCACACATGTGTGAGAAATCATGCTTCTCACACCTCTTACACTTGTCATTGACCTATCACATCAAAGGTTACTCACACATGTGTGATCATCTTTCACCCTTTGAATGGTCAAAAACCCTAATCCACATGGAGTCCACTTGGCCTCCACCTCATGGACACCTCATTGATCCTGAGAGATCCTAGCCCTTCATCTTGCATTGAATCTCAGCCATCCATTTCATCTTATTTCCTATAAAAGGAGAGCCCTCTCCTCATTTCCATAAGAACTATCTAGCCCATTGTTATGTTGCAGAATGTGTGAGCAACCACATCCCACAACAATGAAATCAACAACTTGGTGATTTTATGAGGTTTGCATTAGTGCTATTTTGAATGGTTTAAGCTCTTTTGATTTCACGTCATCATTATTTACATGTTGTCTTTCATATTTGAGATTTGCATGAATATGTAGGAATAGGCTTTAGTTTCTTATTGTTTATTCCGTTGGTACATTTTTATGCAATACATTTTAGAAACACCTAACCATGTTTTCTTGTAGGTTTTGCTTAATGTTTTATTTCTCTTGGGAATGAACTTGAATGCTTAAAAATTTGTCTTTGAATGAATGTTTCACTTAATGGGATAAATCAAACACACTCTTGAATGTCTAAACATGAAATAAGAAAATCCAATCTTGAATACATAATCAACTGAAAAAAACCTTTCATTTGGATAAATATTGTTAAAACACAATCTTGAATGCCTTAAGGAAATTGACATGCTTTCATTAGAATGAATGTGTAGATTAGAAAATACACTCTTCAATGCAAAAAGGTCAAAAAATAATGCTATGATACACATTTCAATTTGGGTTTAAAATGAATTCACTCAATCTTGAATGACTTAAAGGAATTGGTTTCATTTTCTTATGTTCATGATTGATTTACTTTTGTTGATGAATCCTTGCTTTTCATTATGTTGATGATGTTGTCAAGTTGGAAAGACCAATACATATTTAAACATGAGTGTCTTCAAGAATAGATTACAAAACTTAAAGCTTCATTGGGAAAGAACAAGTGTCTTTTAACCCTAAGATCACTTACGTATTCACTCCTCTCGTGCCTTTGGATGATCTTGAGTGCACAAGAAATAAGTGGCCTTATTTTACATTTTTAGGAGGCCTTCTTGGAGATTTCATCACCCCTTGAGATGACCTCAACTCCAGTGTTCTAGTGGAATATAAAAATTGGGAGGTGAATCGAAAGACACCTCTCTTGGAAGTAAAATACTGTCACTCTTGGCTAAGCCCCGAAGAACTTTATACCTTTGTGAAGTGAAGGAGGAGATTTGGGTTACTGTCTCCCCCTGGCTATGTGGCATTATTTTCTTTCATCTATAGATTTGGGCCTCACGTACCTTGTGTATATCAAGGATGCCCTCTAGTTGATCCTTGTACATCCTAGTTGAAACTTTATAGGATTGCTAGTGTGTTTGACATTCTTGAGTGTTTGAAACCCTTCCCAGTTAAAGGGGACACATTGGCTACACTTGTCTTTTATATATTTCATTTTTTGATTTTGCATCTCAAATTTGAAAAAGCTGAAAAATAATGTAACATAAAAATCCAAAAAAATTGTAAAAGTTCAAAAATTCAAAAAAATCAAAAAATCTCAAAAAACAACAAAAAAACATGTCTTGGTTTTAGTCCTCTTAGTCAAGTTGTCCACCTCAATTCAACATCACTTCTTCTTTCCATCAAATTCATCACCCTCATGAATCTCTTGTCTTAATCATTCAAACCATTCCTTGAAGTCTTAATCATCTCTGTAAGTCCAAATCATTTCCTCATCTTCCTAATCATTCTAGCTAATTCCTAATCTCTATCCTAGTCATGGTGCATACTCCACATCACGCTTCAATTCCCTCATCCATTGCTTCATACTCATGATTATCAATCTAATTCATTGTCAAATTTAGTCATTTCTAATCAATTCTTAATTCAATCCATTTACATCCACAATCAATCTTTGCAATTTCATTCATTTACGCCTTATTCTAATTCAACTTTGCATCACATCTTCTACTTTGGATATAGGAGCATTATCATAAACATCGGACTTTAATTCAAATCCCACATTCACTTGTTTGCAATATCATAATTTTTTTTATCAAAGCTATATCAAACCTTCATCCAATATCAAATCAAATCAAATCAAATCAAATCCAATCAATATCAAATCAAATTAAATCAAATCCAATCAATATTAGGTCCAATTCAAATCAAGTCAACACAAAGTCCAAAATTGTTCCTAGTCCCAAGTTCATATTCTATCCATCATCAAATCTTTCATCACTATTCGTCTAACATCTATGGATAATAATTGGCCTAATCAAATGGTTGATGATCTTCAAAGGCAATATGGAGTTATACCTCCCTTTAAATGTATATATCAAATCAATCCTCATAACTTCATATGCAATTCTAATCCATCTCATGTTCATTATTCTTCGACCTTTGACAAGGGAAATCCACCTCATTATCCTTCAATGACATATGATTCCATTCATAGCCCACACAATTCCTCAGATAGAAATGCCATTACCAAGGAAATTGAGGAACTAAAGAATTCTATCTTGAGCCTAGCAAATCAGAAAAAAAAGTCCACCTTCCATGCCATGTGTTCTCCTCCCCCATGTTTTGAAGACCATAGTCCTCATGTCCCATCCAGCCCAAATCCTCAATGCAATTCTCCATACTTTGCGCTTTATGTCAAAAACCATCATCCCAATCCCCTAACCATAGTTCCACCCTCACACAATCCTAATCCTCCAAAAACATCATCCCCACCTCATAATAGGTTTTTCTCACCCAAATACTTGTCTAAGTAAAAAATTCAGACTAAAGTAATCCAGTCACCCAAAGTCATACACCCAATTCCCTCTCAGGACCTTTCTCCAAAGTATGTCATTATAAATTCCTCTTCTCCTCTAGATCCAAGAATTTCTCCATCCCATTGTTCCCTTATCCCTCAAGATCCATTTATCCCTCTTAGTCCATCTCATGATTCCATTTCTAATCAAGATCAAGAAATTCCATGTACCGCACACCTTCTCAATTCCACTCCATCGCAAGAGTTAGCATCCATAGAGCCTGCCCTTCATGAAGAAATTGCTTCCACTCCATCCAATAGTACTCCTCCATGTCAAGATCAAATCACTCCATCTCATGATCCTATTCCATATCATGATCCACTCATTTTGCTACATGATCCTCTTTTAAGTCAAGATCAAAGTACCCCTTCATTTTCCTTTCATGATCCCACTCCATCTAAAAATCCTATTATCCCTCGTAATCCCCCCCATGATCCTACTCCTCCATATGATCCTATCACACCTATCCAACCCACTCATGAACCCCATATACATAGAATCACATCTTGTGTTAAAAATGATAAGTATCCCATTGAAGAAATGATGTCTCAAGATTTTGGTCTTCCTTCCACTCCTTCGAAATCCAAAGTTACTCCTTCCAAACCAAAAGCTTCCCATCATTCATCTTCCCAGTCCATTTTGGGCCCTTATATCCATATTCCCATTCCTTTCTCATTTCCATCCATTTTGGGTCCTTATGTTCCACATCCATACCCTTCATCCCCTCCATTCATTTTAGGTCCTTATGTTCCATAGTTGAACCCTTCATTCCTTCCATCCATTTTGGTTCCTTACATACATTCATGCACCATATCCATGTTTTCCACTTCATCCCCTCATGGTCCTAGCAAATATCAACAAAGGCATACATTCTTGAATTCCTTACAAAGTTCATCATCCATATGCTCTCCACCCTATTTATCTTCATGCACCCATACCCTGGCCAATGGAAGCAAATTGGATGCCAAAGAAAAAGAGAATAAAGCCAAAAATCCACAAAAATCCAAGGATCAAAATGTCACCTCTAAAAGACATGTCCAAGAAAAGAAAAATATGATCCAAAATAGAACTAAAAGGACACAAAGGCTAAAAATTAACAATGCAAAAATTTTGTGATCCCAAGGCTACTTAATGTAGCAATGAATCTCGAAAAAAGATTCAAAATGGAATCCAATTTTGCTAATCTAAAGGTTCCCCCCATTCATAAATCATCCAAGCTTCCATTTTCCACATCCATTTTGGGTCCTTATATACCCAAATCCACCATCCTAAATCCATCATCTCCTTCATCCATTTTGGGTCCCTAGATCCCAAGATTCAAACTCTCTCCTACATATCCTCCACAATTTCCTCCTTTCCATCACCCTTCAAGGTGTGTGCCAATGATGATCTTTTTGTCTCCTTCATCCACTCATTCAAAAGTCTTCCAACCTAGCATCCATTAACCATATCTTCCTCCCACCCACTCCACCCCCTTAATCCAATTTTTTTCATAAGTCATTGTCCTCCATTCACTATCCTACCAACATCTAGGAGAAAATAGTACAGATTCATTGAAAATAACCAAGAAAGAGAAATAAATATCAAGGGATACCATCCATGTATCTAGATGCTTGAGTCCTCCCTTTCTATCCAATGTCTTCCACTTCCACTTATTGATCCATTCACTTTTCCTCTTCCACTTGCATTCTACACGGGGGGCAAGCTCCATCTATACCACTCTTCCTTACATATCTTCCATACTTCCATCTACCATTCATCACCCTTTTCCATCTTTGATCTTGACTATCATTTTCCTTCTGTCCATCCATATGCTCACTTTCCATGTCCCTTTCTCATTATCCATACATTATCCTACATATTCCCATAATCCTTTCATTTATTTGATCTTGAAATTTTATCGATATCTTGCATCCCATAGTTCATTTCATGTTCATTTATTCCATCCTCCATCCATACTCCTACATATTTCCATCCTTCTTTCATATGTCCTTGAACTTGGTTATCCCATCCATCCCATCCACTTCACATCCCACATTTCATCCATACTCTTCATATCATTATTCCTTTTTCATACCCTCCCTCCCATATCCTTTATTCATCCCACTCTCATACCCATGCTTGTGATCACTATTAGAGGCCAATGTTCATACATGCTTTATAAATACATGTGCCTTCTCTTCCTCCATACACTAGCCTTCATACCATCTTTCCATTTTCATGCATCTTTTTCCACCATATTTCCTTCCATTTTCTTATCCTTGATATGGGACATTTGGACTCCTTCAACACATGGTCCTTGGCTCTTCATTTTCTAATATCATTTCACTTGGCCCCTCATATCCTTTCACCATTCCTTTCATCCACCAACTCACATTTCTTTTCCTTCATTTACCCTTCCTTGGCTCTCCCTTGTCATTGGTCCCAATCCATTCTATCCAACATTTGTTCATATAACATTCAATCTAATTCTTCCACTCACTTCAATCAAATTCATGTATCCTCTAATTCAATCAATTTCCCCTTCTTCTAATCTTCTCACATCAAATAAATTTTGCTCTCATCATTTTTCATCCTATCAACATCATTCTTCCAATCTCATCCAAGTTCATTCTTCCACTTGCATTTCAATTCAATCCATTCATCAAAATCTCCATAAAAAAAATAAAAAATCTCAATCAATGTGCAATCAATACTAATCCAATCACTATAATCTTGCAATCTTGTACATCAACCCTTAATCAATTCATCAATTTGACCCTATCAGTTGATAATTTGTTGACCATTTTCAAACATCATCATGGGATGTTTCCTTCCCAAATCCTTGGATGTGCATTGTGCTTATCGTTCACTTTTTCATCCTTAATCCATCATCATCAATCAATCCATTAATTGGTTTTCAACTTGACTAGGGGCAAATTTTGGTCTGCTTTTGGTTTATTGTGCACGATTGCTTGTTACTTGTATGCATTATTATTTTATGCATTTATCATGGTCTTTGCATCCTATTGTCCCAAGGAATCATGGTATTCCATATCATGGTTTCATAAGGCATATGGTTGTCTTAGGCCCCTTTTTATCACGTACTTCACACATTGTCATCTTGGTTCATCATACCTTAGTGTATAGTGTTGAATACAATATTAAAATAAGGTTTTTCACACCATTGTAGCATAACTTTATCACTCTTTTCATTTTTCCCTCCCTTCCATCCTCCCATCTATTTCGAGAGAACATCTGTGTTCTCCTAACCCACATGTCCTCTCGAGGGGGCATACCCTTCCACCCTCATCATCCTTCCTCATCCTTCCATGACTAGGGCATCATGCTACCCCAACCACTATATTTTATTCTTCTTTGATATAACATTACTAATGCTATATCAAAGAGGGAGAAAATGAAGAAACCTAAAATTATCCAAATACCCTTATCCAAATACCCTTATCCTAACTAATTAAATAGATATTTACTATTTATTTAATTATAGTCTTACCCTACCTTTAATTAAATAAATTTACATTTATTTAATTACATTTGACTTTCCTTGATTTAAATAAAATAATGTTTATTTAAATCCTAGCCTATTTCCCCTCATCACACTTTCATCTTAACCCATTCAATTTAATTAAGTAAATTAATATATTTATTTAATTAACCCCTTTTAATCCCACTTGGAATTAAATATTAAATTTATTCCTATTTGAGTACATGGATCCTAACTTTAACCCTCACCCAACCTCACTTTCCTAACCTAACTCATCCTTCTAAGCCTACCCACCACTTAATCCCACTTACTTTTCCTAATCACCTTGCTAATCCCCTTTTAATCCTAAGTGTGTGCTCACACACGTGTGAGGAACACTCACACCCCTCACAAGTCTTATGCATTTGTCTCCCTCCACATGAGAATCAAGGTGTCTCACACATGTGTAAGAAACCATGCTTCTCACACCTCTCACACCTGTCATTGACCCATCACATCAAAGGTTGCTCACACATGTGTGAGCATCTTCACCCTTTGAATGGTCAAAAGCCCTAATCCACATGGAGTCCACTTGGCCTCCACCTCATGGACACCTTATTGATCCTAAGAGATCCTAGCCCTTCATCTTGCATTGAATCTCAACCATCCATTTCATCTCATTTCCTATAAAAGGAGAACCCTCTCCTCATTTCCACAAGAACTATCTAGCCCATTGTTATGCTGCAGGATTTGTGAGCAACCACAACTCACAATAATGAAATCATCAACGACTTGGTGATTTTATGAGATTTACATTAGTTCTATTTTGAATGGTTTAAGCTCTTTTGATTTCATGTCATCATTATTTACATGTTGTCTTTCATATTTGAGGTTTGCATGAATATGTAGGAATAGACTTTAGCTACTCATTGTTTATTTCATTGTTACATTTGTATGCAACACAATGATCTAGAATCTTTTTGTAAGCCATTTTAGAAAGTATAAATAGGGGTGTTTGGGATTAGGTTAGGAATGCTTGGGGAGTTTGAAGTTGAGGGAGTTGGAAGGCCTCACAACTAGAAATGTATGTAGACAAGCTTATGAATTAATAAAGAATTTTTTGTTCCTTCTCTTCTTGGTATTTTTCTCTATGATGTTCACTTCCATTTTTTTACTCTGTAGGGTGATTGGATACTTAGGTGTGCCTTTGGCCTTAATATTCTCAACCATACCTACATCAGCATTAGAAATAGAAAATAGATAGTCATTTCTTGCACCACATGTCTAGTGATAGGAGAAAGTCTCATGAGGTGGAGGCCTACAATGAAGGAATGGTGAAGTTTAGTAACAATACGCCATGCATGGTGATAGGTAAGGGTATTATAGCCCTAAATAAATCTATTAAGTGTAAAAATGTGCACCTAGTAGAATGATTAAAATATAACTTGTTGGACATAGATCAACTAATGAAAAAAAGTTATAAGTTTGAATTTAACATAGAGGCTTGAAAAATATTTGAAAAGACATGCAAGTTGCTAGCTATAGGAGAGAAAAGATGGGGTAATCTATTTTAATATAATAACTTTTCTAATACTTGTATGGTAGCTAGAAATTACAATAGTTGGTTATGGCATCAAAGGACATGTAATATAAATTTTAAAAGCATTGTCAAAGTAAAAAAGAAAAAATATGTAAGGGATTTACACCCTATTACTAAATTTGACAATGTCATGTGTAAGGACAATCAACTAGGAAAGTTCAAGTTTCTCCACCAAGTCACTTACTTTAGAACATGTACTAGATCTAGTTCATATTGACTTGTGTGGTCCCATGAGGAAAATGAGTGCATTTGGTGATAGATACTTTATGCTCTTTATTGATGATTTTCTAGTGTTAGTTAACAATTTATCCCCTTGATTTTAAATCATAAAGAGGGAAAGTTTTGATAAACCAACTGATTGAATTCCCAAAAAGGCATAAGGAATTCTCTACTTAGTATTTCGTTAAAATACTATTAGGTGCAACTACCAAAAAAATATATCCATTAATTCCTCTTTTGATAGAAAACCTTCCCAATGAGTATTTATCTAGAAAATACTAAAAATATTTAAACAATGAATTCATAAAAATGAAGAGAATGTGCAGGTTGAAAAACCATTTAAATCTAACAACAATAAACATCCACATAAATAATCAGTAAAGATGAATGAAACTTAAGACTTATACTTCTTCCCTCAATCTCTTTCAACCTCAAAACAAGATTTCAAATTATAATAAGATAAATAATTTTTTTAACAAATGATTCATCTCCACAAGAACACAAATCACTACAGAATAGAAAACATTACCTATTCCAAAAATACTTCAACATATAAAAATGCAGAATTTTATATTACTTATCACAAAAAACCTCCTTAAATTTCACAACATAGATACTTAATAAAAATAGTTCTATTGTGGATATCTATGGAGAGTCAATCCTTTCTAGAAGTTAGTTATTCCATATGTAAGCTCCCCAAGGTTGAATAACTGAATCCAAAATTACCCTCAACAGGACTAGATAGTCTTTTGTTTATCTAACGATGCTAACCTATTGAAAAGAAATAAAGAATAGAAATTTAAAGATAGCTAATATCCAACTAAGAGACTCTAGGTGTCACAAGACTTTTTCTATGCTGATGGTGGTCCTTATAACTTTACAAATTTCATATGTAGTAGTAAAGGATGAAATAACTAATTGGTGAGGTAAGTCAAGATAAGCATTTCTCTACTTCTAGACTTGTTTCTCCTTCTTTAGCTCCATGATATTTGCTTCATGCTTCTGTAGGTGTTTCTACTATCAACAGGGCTTCAACATGTGTTATGTTGAAAAAGTCTTGTCTTACAAGTGTTTGCTTCCCTTGTGCTTCCAAAAATTTCTTCTATATCTACTTGATAATATCTTCTATGGGAGGAACAGAGTCTTAATCCTCCCCTACACATTGTTTATAGAACCACTTCTAGTCTGCTAGGATTATGTCATTTATAACACTAAGTTCAGACAATATTTCTTTGATCTCAACTATCTCCTACATAATTGCTTCATTTCTCCATTCGATACATTTTTTGATTACATAGAGAGTTTTATCATCCAAACCAGCCATAGTGCACTTAGAGAGAAAATTTTACAAGCCATACTCTTGTATTTATCAAATCCATAATACTTGTCTCACCCAATTATCTCTCTCTTTCTTATATCCTGTGATATTTGATTCAACCTTTTGATCAATAGTAGAAGTCTCTTTTTGGGCTTCACTCAGAAGGTTCACCTATTTTATTATTTCATCTTGCATAATTTGGACCCATTATTCAAATGTCTTGGTTACAGCTTTGTACTTCTATAAGTTATCTAAAAACTATTGATTGGCTACATAATTAACATCAACAATGGAAAAAAATTGATTGGCTTTGCTTCTAGGTGTAGAATGACATTAATGTACTGGGCCATACTCCTCATAGCTTCTTTCATGTCCTATTTATCCTTGGTGTCTTTCCATAGCCAATTAGCAATCTTTCTATTAGATGCCTCAAATATTTTCATATCCACTATTCTGCTACCCTTTCCCAGGTCTACTTTAGATACTTGATAATCTTGAGGTGTTAGATCCTCTTGGAGCTCATCTTGGGGAGGTTTGGTGATTTCTACCAACCATCACCTTGTGTTCTTGTCAAAGTCAATTGGGGACTCTATTTTTGCTTTCTTTGTTTTAGAAGACTTTTAAAGACATTTACTTACAAGATCATCCATTTTTATGGAGAGTGGTACCATATTTCACTTCTTCCATACAGACGTTTCCAACCATTTGGTGTCATAGGTTCCTTTTTAGGTGTTGCAATAGTATTAATTAGAGCCAATGTGTCTATTGGTGCACTTCCTCCTTTGGCTATTTTTTTGATGCTCTCCTATTGTGTCAAACTTATTAGGGGTAAGGATTTTCTCTGCTATTATCCTTACTTCCTTAGAATATAAATCTATTGTGATTCTACTTGTACCTCTACTCTGCATGACCCTTTTGCTCTTGGTATTTGAGCAAGTAGTTCTTTTAGTGCTCATTTCCTTAGACTGCACTTGAGGAATAAACAGTTCAGATTCAACTTCCTTTTTCCTTTCAATAGAATCTTCAATGATATAGAACTTAGAGGGGAAAATTATCCCTTTTTGAGGTTTCTTTTATCTAACTTTTGAGTGCTTTTTTGGGATTTTTTTAGTAGACACTTGATTTATCTTTCCTTTCAACCAATTTTCATCTTTTTCAATACACCTTTCATCCAAGAAAACAAATAATCTACCTCTCTTTTGTTCTAATCTAGTTCAAGGAAGAAAAATACTCAATTTTCTCAATATACACGGGATCAACCAAGTCGTTGTGATCTAAATTAAGAATTTAGATTACAATACCTGGTGTAGAACCTGGGGTATTGTGAATTAATTGAAAAACCATTAAAATACCACAATAGATGATTTTCAAGCCAAAAGTGATCCATTCCATTCAAAAATAGAGTTTATACAAGTATGATGGATCCTAAGGGTCATCACTATCCCTTGGAAATGAAAATAAAGAGTCCACAAGATAATTAATTACAAAATAAATCCAAACAACTATTAAAAACTACACAAATCTATATTAAAAATTAATTCTACTTGTAGAAGTCATAACTTTCTACTTGTAGCTCGAAAACACAAAATGTCAAATTTTTTGGAAAGATCTTCTAAAGTTCTCCATTTTGTGTCCAAATTCTTAAGCATAGCACTATGAATTCTTAGCGCTACCAAAGCCCAGAAATGCCCCAGAGGTCTCCAAAAATGCAAAATACTAGAACATAGAAAATATGAAAAAAATAGATTTCGGTATTTTCTCATTTTTACACATGCCAACATCTTTTGCATCTTCCTGGATTGTGTTCTGATCACTTTGTTATCATCTTCTTCTACCCCACTAGTGTCAAGATTAATTTTGAATGTTTTTACTTGGCTCACGGTCATTCTTGACCATAACCTCTTCCTCACTTCAAATTTATTAGAGCAATTGGCCTAACCATCTTCTAAGTGAGGAACACTCCTAAGAGAGGATGCATGTTTGAGGTTTTCCTTGGCAAAACCCATATAATTAAAGTCTTTTCTGGCAAGGTAGGGCTTGAGGTACATGTTGGACATTTTTGACTTTGTCAACATAGCTTATTTGACATTGGGGCATCTGTAGTGGCCAGTCCCTATAGGAAATATACAATCAAGATTTTTCTTGATGTTCTCAAACAAATCAATAATACTGATGAGTAGCCTACAAATTTATGATAGGATGACATTATTTAGGGAATAACTTGGCAATTTTAAAGGTTCACTAGGGAAGCCTCTAACTATGAGATGAGTGAATCTAGGAAATTGGATATAATAAAAATTGTAAACCTTAATAGGCTACATAACTTTTTTAGATATCCTACAATTTTCTTGACCCTAAACCTTAGAAATCAACTTCCCTAGAAACACATCATTAATTCTCAAAAATTCCTTGAAAGGTTCTATAGCCTACAGGTTTCTATAGTACTGGTAAATAGTCATGTCATCTATCCAAGCCTCATGTGGGAGACCTTCCCATTCTTTAGAGATAGCTAGACTATAAAATAAGAAGGAGGACATGAAAAATGAGCTAAAGTTATTCAAACCTAGTAGGCCTTTATGTAACCCTTCAGCTATCAAATTTTCCTAGTCAATGAATTTCTCTCCTTCAATAATTTTATAGATGAAAAGTACATCCAATCTTCCCAATGAAAGACATATTTATTTCCTTTTATTCTATTGATTAGAAACACTATGTCAACAATTTCCTTGATAAAATGTTCAATGGTTAGTGGCCTAGGTAATCTTG
The DNA here is from genome assembly GCA_028749045.1 of Cupressus sempervirens. Taxonomy (NCBI): domain Eukaryota; kingdom Viridiplantae; phylum Streptophyta; class Pinopsida; order Cupressales; family Cupressaceae; genus Cupressus; species Cupressus sempervirens. The sequence continues at coordinate 401,128,258 of CM053786.1, forward strand.
AGCCTCCTAGTGTTGATTTTAAAAGCTAGGTCTATGCTACAATAGAGTCATAATCATTTTTTTATCTATACAAGTGCTCGACTTCTTCAAATGTCCATGGCTCATAAGGGTCTTTATGAGGAATCTTTAAGAATGAGCTAATAGTAACCCTATCAATTCTAGCCAAAAATTAACCTACGAATTTCATGATACACCTGGTAAGGGGGTCATAATGGTCCATACACTCAATAATTAATTCTAGGCATTCTATGGTGGACAAAAATGTTGTAGCTTTTACCAACCCACTACCAGCGAGTTTTTTGTATATGGGTCCCTCCTGTGCATTCTTAATTCTCTCAACCAACTTGAATAAATTAACATTTATTTGGAAGGTATCCTGAGTCTCATATAAGGAGCTCAATAATAAGGGTTTTTCACGCTTAGGAAGCTTAAGCCAAAAAAGTGTCATGATTGCTTTAATAGAGTGCAAAAATAAATAATGAAAATAAACTTAACAAAAACTAGGAATAAGAAAAAAAAATACACAAAGAAGGTCATTTTATGCAGTCATTGGTTTTTGCAAAGCTTAGCACTTTGGTTTTGTTCTTATTAGTTTGATTTTTTGGGCTTCAACTAGGTAAGATAAAAAATTAAACTAGAAAAGGGGACAATTTAAGGAGTGAGATTTTGGGAAATCATGGATAGATATGAAGTGTATGAACACATTAATAACAACATGTTTATTTACTTGACAAGACCAATTGACTACTTTCTGTTAATTATCCCTCTCACATTAGTACTTGACTTCACTCCTTATGATGCCAAATGATCATTACCATCATTTCCAAAAAGAACTTGTACCTTGACTCATGTTTCTTAGCTGTCACATATATTTCCTTTTACATCATAGGTTTCTAAAAGAATGTGGGGCCCTCTCTTCTTTAAGAGAACACATGTTCATTTACCTAAGAAGTCCATGTAGAAGAAATGAGAGAAAACATTAAAAAGAGAAATTGAAGTTGAAGTTGAAACAACACTTTCTTGTTTCAACTTCAGCTTCAACTTCAAAATTTCACAAGACATGTTTGGGTATACAAGAAAACTAAAAGAGGATCTTAGCTTCTTCTTTTTGCACTTTCATAAACAACACTAGCTTGAACTTGAGGTTGAAGAATGGATTAAAGGATCAAGTTCAACTTTGGCTCTGTAAAATTGGATATTAGTAATAATAGTAGAAAAAAATAAATGGGGGGTAACAATTGGCTTTGACTAGGGACTAAGATTAAAAAGGCTAAGGTATGAACTTGGAATCACTAGTTTTATAGACTAGCCTTTTGAACTGACTTCAATAGAAAAGGGGCTCTAAAAAAAAAATGACAACATAGAAAAGGTAAAAGAGAACAAAAACAACAAGGTAAAATGGGTATTTACAATGTGGAGAACACCAAACTAAAGTTGAAACAATTAAAGATCCTGCTCGTTATAGGATAGGGGTAGATCATCACTATTGAAATATTTCAACTTGAAAGCATTGGATCCCAACTCCCAAGAAATCACAATGATCCCTTCCACAGGCTTTCAAATTTGTTGTGTGCTCCTCTAGGTTTCCTTGTTTTATCCCACAATTGTACTTTATCTCCTTCCATGAACTTTCTAGGCCTTGCTCTTCAGTCAAAAATTTTCTTCACTCTAGCCTGGTGTTTTGTAATGTGCTCTACTAGATCCCTTCTTTCTTCTTCAATCTTCTAAAGATAAAATATCTACTTTTCCAGAGAAGTAGAGAACACCTCACCTTCTATAACCTTTTACAGATTTAGGGCAACCAATTGAATTCGGAGTGTCAATTGCACTTCTACTCCATGAACTAACTTGAAAGGAGTCATGCCAATGGCTCTTTTAGGAGAAGTTCTATCTACCCATAGTGCTTCATAAAGTATTTTGTGTTAGTCTCTTCCTTGTTGGTCCACCAATGCTTTCATGATATTAATCAAATTTTTGTTTGTGGACTCTGCTTTGCCATTATCTTGTGGAAAATAGTCAGATACACATGACAAGTAGATCTTGTGATTATAACAAAAAGGCTAAATCTCTTGAGATGAGAAATTTTGGGCATTATAGGCCACTAACTTGACTGATACACTAAAAAAAGTCAAGATATTCTCTATTAAGAACTTGCATACCACTTGTGACATTGTCACTTTCACTGGTATGAATTCTACCCATTTGGTAAAGTAGTTTGTGGTAGTGAGAATATGAGTGTGACTGACACTAGTGTTTGGGTTTGTTGGACCAATAAAATCCAACCACCACTACTAGAAAGGTTCTTCAATGACTACTAGTTTTAAAGGGAGAGAAACTAACTATGGTTTACCATTGAACAACCTATATTTTTCATAGTCATTTACCCTTTTATAAGTAGACTTAAACATGCCTAGCTAGTAGAACCCACTCCTCAAGATTTTAAAAGTTGTTACTATAGAAGAAAAATGTCCATCGCATGCTTTTCTATGGAAGGTATGGAGAGATTTCTCTTGTTGGTCAATATCTATTCATCTAAGGAACATCCCATCTAGACCTATTTTTAGTAAAATATCATCAATAATCACAAATTTTGCTACTCTAAGTTGAAGATTCCTCTAATATTTTCCTTTCAAGTGTTTTGGGTAGTGTCCATATGTCAAAAAGTATATTGTATTTAAAAACCATTTATCTTTTAACCTTACTAACATAAAATTAGGATAGATCTCTTCTTCTATATTGTCTACACTTAACTTGCAAATCTCTTGACCTTAGATCAATTTGGTAGCTTTGATATCAAGAGATCAAACTCTTTCATTTTTGACACCCACATGGCTTAGTTATTCATGGCTACATCTTTTTGTATGAGGATTCTTTTGGCTACTATAGTTGGGATTTTGACCATAGAATGTCAATACATGAAATAATACCAAATCTATTTTACAATCTTTACAACTACGAAAGCTTTCTTTTTAGCAAGTGAATAGTGCGATTCATGCTTCTTCAAGGGGACACTCATAAAAGAGATAGGAACTTCTTCATTCTTCTAATTTTTTTGAAGATGGATACCAGACATGGTGTGTTTAGATGTGTAGAATTACATCACAAAATATTGTATAAAATTGGGTTGAATGAAAACTAGTGCTTTGGCAATGGATTCCTTAACTTCTTCAAATGACTTAACCACTAGATCATCCCATTTAAAACTCTATTTTCCAGTTAATAGCTTTACCATTGGTTCAACCATCTTAGCAAAATTAGGTACAAATTTCTTGAGGAAATTTATTTGGACAAAGAAATATTTCATGCCATTGCGGTTTACTGGGAGGCACAATTTCTATATAGCTTTTACGCTTTCTACGTCAATTTTGATCCCCTTTTTCAAAACTATATGCCCTACTAGTTTCCCTTCAGTCACACAGAAGATAGTCTTCTTTGGATTCAATGAAATTCTATGTTCTCTACACCTTTATAGTACTTCTTTTATGTTTTTTAGATGTTTATTTTTCCTTCTAGAAAAGACAGTCATATCATCAAGGTAAACTGTGATGCTCTTGTTGAGGAGATGTCCAAAGGTTTGAATTCATTGCCCAGTGGAAAGTTACATGAACATTTATTAGCTCAAAATGCATTCTCCAATAAGAAAAAGTTCCCCAAGGAGTTGTGAATGCCATTTTGTGTTGGTCTTCTTTAGCAACTCCTATTTGATTATGATTGGAGAATCCATCAAGGAAAGACATCATTTCCAAGATGACAACTATTTGAAGTATTTTGTATATGATGGGTAAGGAAAACTTATCCTTTAGGCTTGCCTAATTTAGGTTCCTAAAGTCTTTGGACAGATAATGTGTGCTTTAAGCATTTTATGAATTTCTTTAAAAATTAGATCTGACACTTTTTGTTTTGATGCAAGAGCATCCTGGGTGGCCTTGTAATCCTGTGCTTCTATTCATTCTACCAGTTGTTGCCGAGTTCCAATTATTGTTGAGTGCCAATTTTTAGTTTTTGTTGAGTTCTTAGTTACTACCAAGTGATTCCTTTGGTTTCCAAGTGATCCTTTGGTTGCTGAGTGATTCCTTTGGCTTCTTAGTGATCCTTTGGTTATCGAGTCCTTCATGGTTGCTGAGCATTAGAGGATACCAAGCTCATAGTTGTTTCCAAGTGATTCTTTGGATGCCAAGCTCATGTGGTTGCTGAGTGTTAGTATTTCATGGAGCCTATGTTTATCGAGTTGTCTATGTTTGGTTCTAATTTGGACCAAACTTGCTTGTATTTAATTTCATTATAGGTAGTTAATACTTGATGTGGGCTAACTTGTGGTTATGCATGCATTTAATGTAACTTTTAATTCTATGATGGGCCAACCTATGGCCGCTTAAGTATTTAAGGAAATCTAGGCTTGAGTTTTAGGTAGATTAGTAGAACTTGAAAAAAGTGGAAGGAGGTGATATGTGTCTAGATGTGAAAACTTGAAGTTAGATCATGAATTTGGAAGTTTTATATTGTAATTTGCCACAACCTAGAAGGCCTTATAGTTTGGTATTTATGCTAAATATCCAATGAATCTATAAGTGTTTTTGTTCCATTCTGCTTTGGTTGTTGTTGTTTATGTTGTGCTTCCACTGTGTTAACTCTTCCAAGGTGGTTTGAATAGTTGGGTGTGCCTTTGGCCCTAGTTATTTTATCTTTTCTTGCATCAGGTAATATCAGAGAATAGGTTCATTCTTGTGGTGATTGGAACATGTAGAACCCTATTTTAGATTTTTTTCTAAGGTTGTAGATTTGTGAATTTGACCTATAACTTGCAGAGGGTTACGATCTTGTCAGAACCTAATTTGTAAAGATGGTTCGAGGTAGAGGAAATTATGATAATGAAATATTAGATACATTGAGACAAATTATAGCTACATTAGATGCTATGAAGATATCCCAAAGGAGAGGAGCACATCTTGATGATGAAACAATAACACCAAACCCTAATCCAAAACTTGAAGAAGACCAAGATAATGCAATGTTGTTAAGAGTATTATCTAGAGAAAATTCAAATCCTACTATAGAATTTGTTCCTTATGATGGAAAGTTGGACATCAATACTATGTTGGATTAGATCTCTGAAATGGAGAAGTTCTTTGAGTATGAAAACACTCTTGATAATAGGAAGTTGAAGATTACAGTTACCATGTTGAAAGGTCACACCTCACCATAGTGGGAGCATTTGCAAACTGTTAGACAAAGGAGAGGAAAGGAGAAGATTAGAACTTGGGTGAAGATGATAAACAAGGTAAAGAACAAATTCCTTCCTACTAATTACCAAGTTATCTTGTTAGGAAAGATGCAAAATTTGAGACAAAATGGCCTAACTGTGAAAGAATATACTAAAGAATTCTATAGATTGGACATCAGATTTGGACATATGGATGATGATGTTGAGAAAATTGTAAGGTACATAAATGGGTTGAGATTTGGAATTCAAGATGAAATAAGTTTTGTGAAATTGGAAAGTGTGGAGAAAGCATAGCAATATGCCTTGAAAGCTAAGGAGATCTTGACAAAAAAACATGAACAAAGAAAAAGAGATAGAGGTGGTAGATTCTAGAGAGGTGGAGGTAGATCTTATGGAGAAGGTAGTATATCTAACAATTTTGTGCAAGATAAAGGCAGATCTGAATGGAAAAATGATGACAAAGGAAAGACTAAGTGAAAAGGTGGTGATCCCTACTAAGGAGGTACTGGTTCTTACCGAGGAAGAGGTAATTATTATTCTAGATGTGGTAAAGAGGGACATAGATCTTTTGAATGCATATATTTTGAAAGTAGACAAGGTAACAGAAATGCTGTGATTTAAGGAGATGGTGAGAGTTCACCAAGTGGACCTGAGGCTAGTGAAAATATGATGGTGAGAAGAACCCTATGTAATAAGAGAAGTGGTGAGTGCTAGAGTAATTATTTGTTACACTTATTAATTAGATCATGTTGATTTAATTAATCAAGCTCTTTATTACTCTAGTTAATTAAGCTTTCTCTTAGGTACATATAATTAATATTTTATATTAATTATGATACAAAAACCTAGTTTTTCTTTTCCTTTAGGGTTTCATTCACCTTTAAGGTTGAACTTTTGTTCTTTTTGTTTTCATAACTTGGCATACATTTTTTTTCTCACACCATTAAGATTTTCCAAGCTCTACCTTTTTCTTTTTTGGTTTCTCTTTAGTACAGGTTATTTGCATGTAGGTTTTCTTGGCAATCTGTGAAGTTGGTTTTCACAACTTCTATAGTGAGCAACCCATCCTTAGAAGAAGTTTTTTCAAGACCAGATGCAAGATGGCTGAAAATGTTGTAAGGAAATCATTGAAAATGGAAGTTCTAAAAATTTGGCATCATAAGAGCTAGTTACAAAGTTGTAGTTACACAAGAAAAACCATTCCAAACTTTATCATGTTTCATGGATCAAAGATGAGCATAAGATATTGGTAAGTGAACAATGTATTGTGAAGTTCAAGATTGGACATTACTTTGATGAAGTTTTGTGTGATATTATTCCTATGGATTTTTGTCATATTTTATTGGGTAGACTATGGAACTATGATATATATGCTATACATGATGGGAGATTGAATCAATATACTCTTTGGGTGAATGGGAAGAAGAAAATATTACTACCTTTGATTGAAAATCAAGATGAGGATGGTTGTACTGCAATAAAAGTTTTCATGGTTAATGGAAAGCAATTTGAAAAGGAAGTAAAGAAGAATCAAGTTTGTTTTACTATAGTTCTTAGAGGACCAAGTGTTGGTAGAAAGGACTGAGTGACAATAGATAGTGGCAGCTGAGTATCAAAAGATATTACATAATTACTAAAGGAGTATAAAGAGGTTGGTGGAGAAGATATACCTAATAGTTTGCCTCCAATGAGAAGTATAAGTCCTTTTATGGATCTACTTCTTGGAGCTAGTTTTTCAAACAAAGCACCATATAGATTAACACCTATAGAGAATGAAGAACTTAATATACTAGTAAATGAGTTTTTGGAGAAAGGTTTGACCAGATAAAATTTGAGTCCATGTGTTGTACCTGCTGTATTAGAACCTAAGAAGAATGGAGAATGGAGAATGTATATTGATTCCAAAGCTATTAACAAGATCACATTGAAATATAGGTTTCCTATGCCAAGGATAGATGGCATAATGGATTCTTTGAGTGGAGAAAAGTATTTTAAAAAGATTGATTTAAAGAGTGGCTATCATTAGATCAAAATTAGAAAAGGTGATGAATGGAAGATTAATTTCAAGACAAAAGATGGTTTGTATGAATGGTTGGTTATGCCTTTTGGTTTGACTAATTCATCTAGTACTTTAATGAGGTTGATGGATGAAGTTATGAAAAGATTTTTGGGAAAGTTTGTGATTGTTTATTTGGATGACATTCTATTATTTAGTAAGACTAAGGAAGAACATCTTGAGCATATTAGACAAGTAGTACAGAGATTGAAAGAGGAGAAGTTGATGATTAATTTGAAGAAGTGTTATTTTATGCAAGAGGAGATTGTTTTATTTTTTATTTTTTATTTCAGTTGATGGTTTCAAGATGGATCATGAGAAGGTTAAAGCTATTTTGGAATGGCCTACACCTGAGAACGTGGGTGAGGTAAGATCATTTCATGGTTTGGCTAGTTTTTACAAGAAGTTCACAAGAAATTTCAGTTCTATTTGTAATTCCATGACTGAGACAATGAGAGGAGATAAAAAGGAATTCAAGTGGACACATGGAGCTGATAAGAGTTTTGAGACTTTGAAACAAAAGGTTGCTAAGTTACCTATATTGACTTTACTTGATTTCAATAAGGCATTTCAAGTTGAATGTGATGCAAGTGCTAATGCAATAGTAGTTGTACTGAGTCAAGAAACTAAACCTATTGCTTTCTTTCGTAAAAAGTTGAATCATGCTAAAAGGAAGTATTTTTTGTATGATCAAGAATTTTATGCTATTGTTAAAGCCTTGAAGAAGTGGAGACATTATTTGATTCCTAAGGAGTTTGTGTTGTATACTGATCATAAATCTTTACATTACTTGGGAAGTCAACAAAAATTGAATCAGAGACATATGAAATGGGTTGAGTACTAGTAGAATTTCACATTTGTTACTAAGCATAAGAGTAGAGTTACTAATAGAGTTGTTGATGCATTGAGCATACGACATTCTTTATTGACTAAGATAAAGATTGAAGTTCTTGGTTTTGGTGAAATGAAAGAGTTGTATGATACTGACCCTAATTTTTATGAGGCATGGAGAGAGTGTAGAGTACCAAATTTAACAGATCACATAAGTAAGTGTGATGAGTATTTCATTCAAGAAGGCATGTTGTTCAAAGATATTCAATTGTGTATTCCTAGAAGTTTTATGAGAGTCAATTTATTTAGGGAAAAACATAGTGGTGGATTGGCTGGACATTTTGGAATTGATAAGACATTGAGTTTTCTGAAGGATAAGTATTATTGGCCACAAATGTATAAGGATGTTTAGAAATTTGTGAATAGTTGTGGAGTTTGTCAAGTTGTAAAAGGAGTAAGTTAGAATACCAGTTTGTATACACCTATTGTTGTTCCTGAGAAACATTCAAGTGACATAAGGATAGATTTTGTTCTTGGATTGCCCAAAATAGTGAAGGGGTATGATTATACATTTGTTGTTGTGGATATATTTTCTAAGATGACTCATTTCATACCATGCTAAGCATGTTACTGAACTTTTCTTTAAAGAGATTGTGAGATTGCATGGATTACGAGGAAGCATTATTTCTGATAGAGACATTAAGTTTGTTCGTTACTTTTGGAAGACTTTATCAAAAAATATGGGTACTAAATTGAAGTTTAGTTCCACATTCCATCCATAGATAGATGGATGAAGAGAAGTTGTGAATAGAAGTTTGGGTAATTTGTTGAGATTTTTAGTGGGAGGTAAGCCAAGTAATTAGGAGATGGTATTGGCACAAATTCAATTTGAATATAATAATTCTATGAATAGGAGTATAGGGAAGACAGCTTTTGAGATTTTTACTGGAATGTAGCCTTGAGGAGTATCATATTTGAGGGATGTTGTTGGTGAAGAAAAGAGAAGTGCTACAAGGGAAGACTTTTTTTATTTTAAAAATCTTTGCATAAGGAAGTGAAGTTGAGGTTGGAACAAAGTAATCAGAAGTATAAGGAGAATGCTGATAAGTTTAGAAGACATCATGATTTTGAAGTTGGTGATGAGGTGATGTTTCATTTGAAGAAAGGAAGATTTCTTGTTGAAGATGAAGAAGTTTGGATCTCATAAGATCTTGAAGAAGTTTAACATTGGAAATGCTTATAAAGTTGAGTTACTTGATGACATGAATATATATTCTATATTCAATATTTCTGATTTATATAAGTATCATGAGTTAGATGATGAAGTTTTTGTATTAGAAGATTATCCTAAGAACTAGATTAAAGAAATTGAACAAATATTGGATCAGAGAGTTGGTAAGAGCACAAGAGGAAAAGATTGCTGTGAATATTTGGTGAAATGGAAGAACATGCCAATTGAAGATGCCTCATGGATTTCTCAATCTAAGTTGGATTCAACTCACGTTGTGACATATCAATGATTTAGAAAAATCATTTCTTCTAACCCTAGTTGTCTGATGCAAGAGCATCCTGGGTTGCCTTGTAATCCTACACTTTTGTTCATTTTTCTAGTTGCTATCGAGTTTCAGTTATTGTGGAGTGTCAAGTTTTAGTTGTTGCTAAGTTCTTAGTTACTACTAAGTGATTCCTTTGGTGTCGAGTGATCCTTTGGTTGTTGTGTGATCCTTTGGTTTTTGAGTCCTCCATTTTTTTCGAGCATTGGAGAATGCTATGTTCATAGTTGTTTCGAGTGATTCTTCAGATGCCAAGCTCATGTGGTTGCTGAGTGTTAGTATGTGTTTGGTTCTAGTTTGGGCCAACCTTGCTTGTATTTAATTTCATTACAGGTAGTTAATATCTGATGTGGGTCAACTTATGGCTACACATGCATTTAATGCAAATTTTAATTTTGTGATGGGTTGAGTTGTGGCTGCTCAAGTATTTAAGGAAGTATAGGCTTGTGTTTTAGGTATATTAGTAGAACTTGAAAAAGGTGGAAGGAGGTGATATGTGTCTAGATGTGTGAACTTGAAGCTAGATCATGACTTTGGAAGTTGTATATTGTAATTGGCTATAACCTAGAAGGCCTTATAGCTGGGTATGTATGCTAAATATCTAATGAATCTATCAGTGTTTTCGCTCCATTTTTCTTTGGTTTTTTGTCATTGTGTTGTGTTTCTACTATGTTAACTCTTACAGGGTGGTTTGGATAGCTAGGTGTGTCTTTAGCCCTAGTTATTCTATCTTTTCCTATGTTAGGTTTGTATGTTCTTAATTTTTTTTTGCAAGGTGAAGTACCTGGTTTCAAAGTGATGTGGTATTTAAATTTCCCTCCTCTAAAATTCATTTGGTCTTCATAAGAACATGAAAATACATCTTTGTATTCTTTTAGTAAATTGGTGATTGTGTTTTCTCACCTTCATCACAATAGGTCCCCAAGTTCACCATCTTTGGACTATCTTCATCACTTAAATTTATTTTCATGTAGTCACCTTTTTCAAAATCTCCAGAAGTTGAGGTTTGAGTTGAATAAAAAACTCACCTATCTAAGAGCTTCTCAAGTTTAATTAGTCCTTTATGTATCATGTAACCCTTGAGCTAAATGACCTCCTCTATCTCTCTATGAGTAGCATCATGGCATAACTCATGGAATTCTAATTTTGAGCCTTCAAAGTAATTAGTGGTGAACTTTCCTCTACTTTGCATGAAAGTATTGATATGTGCATCATCTCTAAACAACTACCATGAATTTTTATTGTTAGGCACACTCGGCTTGTGAATGTTGATACTGCTAAGGAATCAACTCTTGTGTTGAGCTCTCTAGTTATTGATTCACTAGAGAAAGAGTCAAGCCATTTGAGCTCATCCCATAACCAATTTCTATAGTACCTTAATCTTTTCTTTTTACTAAGAACAAATTCTTTACTTGCTCAACTCAACATCTCCTTTGACTTTGATTTTATATTCCTCTTCTTTGATTCTTCTAATCCTAGCAAAAAGTTTCATATTTTTCCATATTGTTTGTGTTTTCAAAAGCCAATTTGGAAGAGGAAGGAAATTTTTTTCTTGAAGAGGAGATTAATACTATACCAACCCTTATCCACTTGAGCAACAACTTCCATCAAACTCCCAAACCCAAGGTGTATTAGTATCTTGCAGCTCGATCCCTATTTCTTCAATTTTAGGCATAATCAAATAATTAGAAAAATTAGTTTCTTGATAGAAGATCTAAGGTTTAAGGCCATCGAATGAGAAAACTGTATACTTGGACTTGGCTTCAGGAAATAGAGTTACTCTCTCTTTTCCTATGGGTATGATTTCTTGTGAGCAATCTATTTTGACTTCTCCACCCAAATCTTGATAGAAATTTCTACTAAGGAGCATACCATAACTAGTAGGGGTGTCCACTACTAGGATGGTGAGTTTAATTCTCTTTTTAGGGAAAGTTGCTAAAGAGACTTGAGCATCCTTAATTTTTCCCACTAGAGGTACTTGTTTGGAATCCATTGAAATAGCATTTTCCAAATGTTTTGGTTAGGGGTAAGTCAAGAGATTTAGCTACTGTTGTTGGCATTATATTGTTTGATGCCCCTAAATCTATGATACAGTTTCTTAGTTTGAAGCCATGTATGAAATGAGATACATAGAAGGGGTTAGGTATTTCTTTATAAGATGTCTCTGGGCTTACTCTCTTGGGTTGAATCTATTCTTCATGAAGATTTGGATTTTTGGTTTTGGTTTCTTTAGTAGAGGAAACTCTATTTTCTTTCTTGGTGGAAACATTTGGTGAAGGTTGATGGATGTAATCAATTAATTTGATGAGTTCATTAGGGTTCATTCTCAAATATTCAACAAGAGAAATTTGAATTCTAGATGTTTTACAAAACTCAACAATATCAAAAAATGAGTTAGCATTAGACCTTTTAAGAATTTGGGATGGAGAAAATTAAGGTTGTGGTATTTTATTCCCACCTTATGCTCTAGCTTTGAAATGTTTTTCCTTAGTAGGTACTATAGTGTTCTTGTATGGAGGATCAACTTTTGCTCCCCACTATGATCTAGTCAAGACTAAACTTGAATATTTTTCTAAAGTTAAAAGAATTTCACCACCTCATATTTGAGGTAGTAATTTATAGAATTGCCAGGTCCTTTAGAAGAATCTTCTTCTATTATCACATTTGTTACAGCTACCTTTTCTGCTTCAAGTTGTTCATGCCTCACATTCTTAGGACATGTGGCCCCTTTATGATTACTAGTAAGATGAAAGATATACATGTTGCTTTTGCCATGGGGAGGCTCAATTTGAAATCTTTGTTGACTAGGGTAAGGTTATATTGATTCCCTTGATTAGGAACACTTTGATTAGGAAATCTTCATGGGATGTCTTGGTAAGAAAAATAAGCTTTTGGGAGTTATTTTTTTACCAATATTAGATCATTTTCCATCTTCTAGATTAGTGAATCATTTGTGGAAGAAGACATTGAGGCTTGAGAGTTTTGGATTTTCATGTCTTTCTTCCATTTACCAGATATAATAAGGTCATCTTTTAACTTTATGGAGAGAGTTTGGGATGCTCCAAGTGTAGCGGGACTCACTCTTTTCATTGGAAAAGCAATGTCTAGGGGCATGACATTCAAAGAAAAACCTTTCTAGTTCTCATCATTGGGCCTACTAGCATTAGGTATTTGATACAAGACTTTATTGAATCTTGCCATGATCTCATGCATGGGTACATGTATCTCCTTTTTCATTAGGCTCAGTTGCATAAGCAAAGAATTAACATCATCGACCAACTTAAACCTAGCTTTAGAGGCAATTTTCATGGTATCTAAGGATGTGATGGATGCATTGGGCAAGTGGTGAAACCAGTCAGCTCCTAAATTTATCAAAGTTTGGATGAATAATCTTACAATAAAAGCCTCTATTTCTACTAGCAAGACACCACATGCTTATTGAAAGCATTTAAATATTCTTTGAGTGACTTCTTTCCATCTTTGTTGAATGTAGGAAGAACTTCTCAGGCTCCTTTGTAAAATATTCCCATGTTACCCTCTAAATGTAGAGGGCCTATAATGACACCCCAAGGATGATTGATAGCCATTCTTGATAATATGAAATTAAGAGGGATAATATGAATAATATAGGGGATAGAGGTTTTGGAGATAATCAAGGGATGGAAAGAAGATGATTGGCTATCACATTTGGTAGGGGATGATGGCCTGCTAATGGTTTTAGTTTTCTTTCTTTTCAAAGTATGGTCAGGCTTGAAGTCAATTCTTGCTATGTCTTCAAAACCTTCAAGCACTAGTCCTAAAAATTTATCAGTTTGAGCATACCTTTTCTCTACCAGAGTGGCAGTAAAATACTACAGCTTGATCAAATAAATTATTTACATGAGGATCTCTTGCTATAATTGCTACTTCATGAGCTATTAGAACCCTCTAATCCTATTTTCTATTTCTTCTTCTCTTTCTAGTACCAATTGTAATTGAAGGTTTTGTTGATTTTTGACTCGAATGGCCCAAGCACAAGCATTAAGATTAGAGGTAATATCTTCTTGCATATCTAGAAATCCTAGATTTGGTTGCAAAATACATAACTAATTATGGTTAAAGGAAGAACCATTTCCAAAACCATAGAACTCATTAAGACTTTAGGGAAATGAGATTCTACCTTTTCAAATCCCCAACAAAATATCCAAAAAATAATTAGCTAACAAATTTTCCCCTTGATTTTAAATCATAAAGAGGGAAATTTTTGATAAACCAATTGATTCAATTCCCACAAAGGAACAAGGGGTTCTCTACTTAGTATTTCTTTAAAATACTATTAGGTGTAGCTACCATTTTGAAAAGATATCCATTTATTCCTTTTTTGAGGGAAAACCTTCCCAATGAGTATTTTTATAGAAAATACTAAAAAGCTTTAAATAATCAATTCATAAAAATGAAAAGAATGTGTAGGTTGAAAAACCATTCAAATCTAACAAAAATAACTATCCACATGATTAATCATTAAAGATGATTGAAACTTAAGATTTATACTTCTTCCCTCAAAATATTTCAACCTCAAAATAATATTTTTAACTATAATAAGATAAAGAAAAGTTTTCACAAGTGATTCATCTCTATAAGAACACAAATGGCTATAGAATAGACAATGGTACCTATTTTAGAAAGACTTCAACATATAAACTACAGAATTTTATATTAATTATCACAAAAAAAACCACCTTTAAAGTTCGAAGCATAGATACTTAACCAAAAATAGTTTTGGTTTTCATATCTATGGAGAGTCAACCATTTCTATAAGTTAGTTATTCCATATATAAGCTCCCTGGGACTGGATAACTGAATCCAAAATTATCCCTGACAGGAGTAGATATTATTTTAGTTATCTAACGATGCTAAATAATTGAAAAGAAATAAAGCATAGAAATTTAAAGATATTTAATATCCAACTAAGAGACTCTAGGTTTCATGGGACTCTGTCTATGACAACAACAGTCTTGCTAGATTTCTAACTTTTGTATGTGGTAGTAAAGGAAAAAATAACTGATTGGTGAGGTAAGCCAAGATAAGCATTTCTCTACTTCCAGACTTCTTTCTCTTTCTTTAGCTCCATGATCTTTGCTTCATGCATCTCCAAGTGTTTTTCCTTGATTATCAATATGGCTTCAACATGTGCTATGCTAAAAAAGTCTTATCTTATAGGCATTTTCTTCCCTTGTACTTCTAGAAATTTCTGCTATTTCTACCTAACAATATATTTTGTGGGAGGAACAAAGTCTTTATCCTCTTCTACACATTGTTTATAGAACCACTTATGGTTTCCAAGGATTATGTCATTTAAAACACCAAGTTCAAATAATATTTCTTTGATCTCACCTATCCCTTGCATAATCACTTCATTTGTCCATTTAATATATTCCTTTATTAAATAGAGAGTTTTATCATCCATACTAGCCATAAGGAACTTAGAAAGAAGATTTTGTAGGCCATACTCTTGTATTTCTCCAATCCATAATACTTCTCCCACCCAATCATATCTCTCTTTCTCATATCCTTCAATAATTAACTAAACCTTCTGAACAATAGTAGAAGTCTCTTTTTGAGCTTCACTCAAAAGATTCACCTATTTTATTGTTTCATCTTGCACAATTTTGATCCATTCTTCAAATGTCTTGGCTATAGCTTTGCACTTCTAAAAGTTATCTAAAAAATGTTTATTGGCTAGAGAATTAATGTCAACAATGGCAACCATCTCATTGATTGACAATGGAATTGATGTATTGGGTCATACTCCTCATAGCTTCTTTTATGTCCAATTTATCCTTGGCATCTTTCCACACCTGATCAGAAATCTTTCTGTTAGATGCCTTGAATATTCTCATATCCACTATTCTACTACCCTTTCCTAGGTCTACTTTAGATACCTGATAATCTTGAGGTATTAGATCCTCTTGGATCTTATCTTGGGGAGGTTTGACAATTTCTACCAACCATTGCCTTGGGTTCTTGTCAAAGTCAATTTGAGACTCTATTTTTTCTTTCTTTGTTTTGGAAGACTTTCCAAGACATTTACATACTAGATCATCCATTGGAATGGAGAGTGGTACTATACTTCACTTTTTCCCTACAAAAGTTTCCAACCATTTGGGTGTTACAGGTTCCTATTTAGGCATGGTAGTAGTATCAATTAGAACCAACATGTCTATTGGTGTATTTCCTCCTTCTGCTATATTCTGATGGCCTCCTTTTGTGTCGGATATATTAGGGCCAAGGATCTACTCTATTACTATCTCAACTTTTGGAGAATCTAAAAAAAATATATTGTGATTCTGCTTGCACCTCTACTCTATGTGAGTTTTTTGCTCTTGGTATTTGAGTGAGCAGTTCTTTTAGTGCTCACTACCTTAGATTGAACTTGAGGGAAAAATGATTCAGCTTCAATTTCCTTTTTCCCTATAATATAATCATAAATGCTATAGTTAGAGGGTACAATTAGCTCTTTGGGAGGTTTCTTTTGTCTAACTTTTGAGTACTTTTTTTGTTTGAGTAGACACTTGATTTATCTTTCCTTTCAACCAATTTTATGCTCTTTTTAATACACTTCTGATATAAGAAAACAAATAATCTTCCTCTCTTTTGTTCCAATCTTGTTCAAGCATAGGGAAACACTCAATTTTCTCAATATAAAGGGGATCAACCACATCTTCATTATCATCTTCTTCTACCCCATTGGCATTGAGATTAATTTTAAATGTTTGTACTTGGCTCATTGCCATTCTTGACCATAACCTCTTCCTTACTTTAAATTCATCAAAGAAATTGGCCCAGTAATCTTCTAAGTGAGGAAAATGCCTAAGAGAGGATGCATGTTTGAGGTTTTCCTTGGTAAAACCCATTTAATCAAAGTCTTCTTTGGCAAGGTAGGGCTTGATGCATGAGTTGGACATTGCTAACTTTGTCAACATAGCCTATTTGACATTGGGGCATCTATAGTGGCCAATCTCTATAGAACAAAAAAGTAGGAGTTTTCTTAATGTTATCAAAAAAATCCATAACACCGATGAGTTTTCTATAGATTTTTGATAGGATGACATTATCTAGGTAATAACATGGCAATTGTAAAGGTTCACTAATGAAGCCTTTGACTCTAAGATAAGTGAATCTAGGAAATTAGATATAATAAGAACCATAAAGCTTAATAGCCTGCATAGACTCTTTAGATAGCCTACAATTTTCTTGATCAAAAAGCTCAAAAATCAACTTCCCTGAAAACATGTAATTAATTCTCTAAAATTCCTTATAATGTTCCCTAGCTTGCAGGTTTCTATAGTACTATTAAATAGTTATGTCATCTATACAAGGCTGATGTGGGAGAACTTCCCATTCTTTAGACATAGCTAGGATACAAAAAAAAAGAGGACATGAAAAATGGGCTAAAGTTATTCAAATCTAGTAGGCCTCTATGTAACCCTTCAGCTATCAAATCTGCCCAGTTAATGAATTTCTCTCCTTCAACAATTTTTTGGATGAAAAAGTACATCCAATCTTCCTAGTGAAAGGCATGTTTATGTACTTTTATTGTATTGAGTAGAAACATTATGTTAGCAATTTCCTTGATAAAATATTCAATAGTTAGCGGACTAGGTAATCTTGAACTTCCTAGTGCTAGTTTTAAAGACTAGGTTTGTGCCACAATAAAGTCATAATCCTTTTTTATCTTCATACAAGTGCTCGACTTCTTCAAATGGACATGGATCATAAGTGTCTTTATGAGAAATTTTTAAGGATGAACTAACTTTAACCCTAACATTCTAGCTAAAATTTCATTTGTGAATTTCTTGATACACCTGGTAAGGGGGTCATAATGGTTCACACACTCAATAATCAATTCTGGGCATTCTATGGCAGATGAGAATGTTGTGCCTTCTACCAACCCACTACTAGTGAGTTTCTAGTATATGAGTCCTCCCTGTTCATTCTTCATTCTCTCAATTAGCTTGACTAAATTCACATTGACCAAGAAGGTATCCCAAATCTTAGATAAGGAGCTCAATAAGCAAGGTTTTTTAGGCTTAGGAAGCTTAGGTCAAAAAAGAGTCATGACTGCTTTAATAGAGTGCAAAAATAAATACTGAAAAAAAAATTTTTAAATAGGAATAAGGAAAATAAAAATGCATAGAGAAGGAAATTTTATGCACTCATCAATTTTTGCAAAGACTAGCACTCTAGTTTTGTTCTTACTAGGTTGATCTTTTGGGTTCTAACTAGGTAAGATAAACAATTAAATTAGAAAAGGGGAGAATTTAAGGAGTGAGATTTTGGGAAATCATGGACATATATGAAGTGTGTAAACACATTAATACTAGTGTATTTATTTACTTGACAAGACCTCTCAACTACTTTCTATTAATTATCCCTATCACATTAGTACTCGACTTCACTCATGATGCCAAATGATCATTACCATCATTTCTGAAAAGAACTTGTACTTTTAGTTATGTTGCTTAGTTGTCACATATATTGTATTTTACATCACATGTTTCTAAAATAATGTAGGTCCCTCTCTTCTTTAAGAGAGCGCGTGTTCATTTAACTAAAAATTCTTTGCGGAAGAAAACAAGAGAAAATGTTAAAAAGAGAAATCAAAGTTGAAGTTGAAATGACACTTTCTTGTTTCAACTTTAGCTTCAACTTCAACATTACACAAGACATGTTTGGCTAGATAGGAAAATCAAAAGATCAACTTCTTATATTTGTGCTTTTAGAAACAACGCCATCTTGAACTTGAGGTTAAAGAACAGATTAAAGGATCAAGTTCAACTTTGGCTTCATAAAATTTGACATTAGTAATAATAGTAGAAAAATAAATATGGGGGTTAACATCTAGAATGATGTGGACTATTGATTTGAAAGAAAAGTTAGAATCCTTTCATATGTTCAAATAGGAAAATATGGAAAGGGAGACCAATATAGAACTAAAATTCTTGAGATTAGACCAGGGAGGTGAGCTAATCTCACAAGATTTTGAAAGTTACTATGAAGACCATGGAATTAGGAGGAAAATATTAGCTCCCAAGATACCCTAGTAGAATGATATTGCAAGGAGGAGAATTAAAACTATCATAGATTTTGCTAGAACACCAATGATCCAAAATAATGTTACACAAATCTACTAAAGAAAGGTTGCCAACACAACTTTGTACACCTTGAATAGAGTACAAATACAAAAAGGGATCAAGAAGACTCCCTATGAACTATGGTTTTGTCAACCACCATCTATTAGTTACTTCAAGGTATTAAGAAGAAAATTCTATATCAAGAGGGATGAATATTGTCAAGCCAATATAAAACCTTTTTAGTTATAGGATTGGACATCCCTTACTACCATATTACTATGCTGATCTTCATTAAATATCAATTTGGGAGCATGAACTTGAGATGATGTCTACAAAATATATGCTCTAGTTTTTGCTAAAAGTCACTACTACCTTGAATGCAATAAACATTAAGGAAATCTAGTCTATCAAAAGGAAAGAAAACTATCAAATTCTTGGAAGGAAATTCTAATTATTTAACCAAACATCTATGCACCTACTATTGTAGGAACAGTGGCTGGTTCTATTTCTAGTGGCTGCAAGAACAACAGTTCTAAACTTAACTTAGGAAATTGAGTCTAATTCCTAATTACTAAAGTAAACTCCACCTTCCATGTGGGTCCCCACAGAAGAACTACCAACCTGCTTACTACCTAACCTCGTAGATATAGACGAGGTCTTATTTAAAAGGAAGGAAATAAAAAAATCCTATAAATACAACTTCCTCACGAAAGATAGTCAATTACAGTTTAACTTATGAAAGCATGCAATTGTAAAATCTTTACTTATCTCCTTAAATTCCCATAAATATAGAGCATAGCAGATGCTAGATCTACTCTTTTTATCTGACTTAAACAACTTCTAGGAATCCAGGTATCATGCTTTGCATGTTTAACCAATCACTTTGATGCTTGCTTTTTGACTCAGCCACTTTATCAGGTCCCTCTTGTTATTCATTAAAATAGGGCCCTTCTAACTTTGCCGCCAGGTCTCCAGCTACAACGGTGTCATAATGTTTCTCTTTAATACAATCAATTCTTGAGCGTTAATCCTTCATAATTTTTTTTATGAACTCTAGCTCAGCTTGTATTCCTATGATCAAAATTTAATGTACACAAAACTTCCCACAAATATTTATTTATATTTATTAATTTATAAAGAAAAAGCATTAATTATTCAACTAATAGTTTTTGCAATCTCTTCGATTGCAGGAAGATTTGCCCATATCAAACATTCATGAAGAAAGACTTTTACCACAAAATGAACCCTTTTTAGATATATTCTAATTATCATTCTTATGCCATATGTCCATACCTTATAATCAAAAGTTCAAAATATTGTACTTTAAAGATGATAAAGTTCAGTATGTTATAGATAAATGTTCAAAAAAGGGCCAAAAAGACTTTATTCCTTCATGCCATCATTTTCTCCCCCAACCGTCCTGATGTTGGTCCCTTTAGCATCTATAGATTTTTTATCCTTATTTGCAGCCTAAAATCATTAGCGATCTTCTCCCCTGATTCATGAGCTCTATAATTAAAATATCCATAATTCTATTTCAACCTTTCCCATTTCTATTCTTCAATAACCATGTTATATTCAACAAATGAATCATACTTTCCAAGCATAGGATGCAAGAGTATTGGTGGTTGGAAATGAAGAGGAACCCAATAAATTTTTTGATTTTTGCCTAACATCATATACCTGGGCATCCTGCTAATAGCCGACTCCAAATTTTGAGGAGAGTGTAACTCTCTTGTGTTTAGATCTTCTAATAATTGGATCCATCTTTGAGTAGAGGCTCATATGGCATCAGGGGCAATTGCAGAACAATGTTGCTCCCAATCTAGAAATGCCTGTTCTCAGATAGGGTGAATTTTAGCAGCAACACTTTGATTGTTGTTAATAGAAAGCCAATCGAAGAATACCCTATGAGTGTTTTGCACCTCAGGCTAAATGCATAATGGTTCAAAAATTTCTTTTTTCCTATAAGGAGTGGCCTAATTCTCTCAACTTATCTCATTTTGCATCGATGACATAACTGCTCTAAACTGTACATCTCCCACATATAACAAAGAATTCCAATCCTTATCATCTAGAATAGCAAGATTATTAACATATAACTTGCAGAGGAGATTCTGTAGAGCCATCAGGACTAATTTGAATGCTGCATAAAATTCTTGGGAAGTGTGTAAAGAAGGGTTCAACCCTCAAGTAATTTGAGACAATGGAAAATTAATCATTTTATCTTTTAGGAATAGTGTATAAACTAGAGATGGTGACCTACAATTTACAAGCTTTGGAATGAGCTCTGTCACTTTCATGACATGTTGCTGCAGGACTATAATTTCACTATCTTTTTCTTCAATTTGTTGGGCTTGTTCCTTGATAGTTTTGAGCAATTATTTCGTTTCTAGGTCCTAGTTTTCCTTTTCCCATTAAAAATATTGGTATAAACTAAAGTTGGCTACTAATGGAGTAGAAATATCTGGTGGTGTATGACAATGAACAATAGGTCTATTATCTTCAAGGTGGTGCTCAAGATGATGGTGGATAAAAGGGTTGACAATTGGACTAGTAGTAGTGCTGTCATCTTGAGAATGGTGACATTCAACAAAGTTTTCACTTTGATGGGCAATAGTGCTATCATCTTGAGGAGGTTGATGAGCAACAGGATTGTCAACTTTTTTTGAAGGCACAATGGCTGTAGGATAGGGCATAATAGCCATTTTAACTTGAAATGTTTCAACAATTTCTTGAACCATTTCTTATGCAACAGATGGATATTCTTCTGGTGGTAAATTATTGGTTTCCTCTGTAGGCTGTTCAAACCCAGACACTATTTTCTCTGAGGACTCTGTGTCACTATCAATGTTAATAGGGCTATTTAGCTTTGTGGGAATTTCCTCAAGATCACTTTCATGTTTAGGAGTATGGGTTGTAGGCTTTGAGGACTACACAAGTGTATGTACTGGAGCCTCTAAATCAATAGGTGGAATGGAAGGTTCATTTCTCAAGTCCACCCTAGACAATTTGGCAACTCATCATGGGGTAGAGATTGTTCACTTACCCTTATCAATAGATTTCCCTTTATTAAGGTTGGGTGTAGCTTCTTATGATACTGGGGATACTTCTTCTGAACCTTCCTCTATAGTAGATGTGTGTGATTTTCTCTTTTTAGAGGTCAAGGATTCTACGAGTGAAATTTTTGTTTTCACAATTTTGGGTGTGGACATAGAAGCTGAAGCTTCTTGAGCCATTTTATATAATACTTTCTTGATTCCTACAACAATTTTCTCTCTTATCCCCATTCCTTGCCCTTTAGGTCGACCCCTTTGGGGTCTCACTGTCTTGAATTTTACAAAATCCTCCCATGCTCCCAAATGCCACCTAGTCAATTCCTTTTCAACTATGGCCCTAATTAAGTAATGGTGGGATACTGACTAGGTTTTTCCTTATTGTACATAGGTAGCTTGCCTTTTGATAATATTATAAAGGAAACTTGGGAGATTACAGGACAATCACCATGCCACAAACCACTCAAAATTTTGAAATGAACAACATGCAAATAGGAATACCCCCCCTCATAAGTAAAATACCTTATGATAAATTCAATAGGATGGATAAATTGAAGAGGGAGAGATAACCATAATGTACCTTTCTTTTTGTTTTCCTCTAGTTGAGGATCTCCATGTACTGCAAATTTCACGTTTTCTTGTCATGCATCCATGTCCTCTGTCCATTGTTCTCCATTTGTAGGAAAACCAAAATTTTTTGCCACCACTTCCTTTGTAAACTCTATCCAGATACCCTTAATAGTTGCATATCCATCCCTTAGTGTGTTATGAAATTGTATCACAATTTCTTGATCAAACTGCTTCAAATTGAGATAGTAAGCCATCCAACCTTGTTGTTGAAACAAGTTGCATGTTGTTGGGTTTGCCAGCAAGACTTTGTAATCTATTGGTTCATGCCACCAAGGTTCTCAACCCATGTTTTCTTTTGAAAAAAAAGCTATAACTTGCAAATTCACTGTAAGTGATTGAGAGTGTGGGGGGAGATGGCTACAAGGGTTTCAAAAATGGCATTTGGAAAGGGAAACAAAAGCTTTTAAAATACTTCAACACTTTCCAAAAATCACATCCTTTATTACTTCACACATCTTGCAATACTTCATGATGACATTTGAATCACCAAACATAATGAGGATAAAGATCATGCCCAAAACATATGCCATATTAATGAGGGGTTATGTGCTTGTGAAATCATAACTTAATGGTTGTCTTTTTAATTATTTCACACACACTTTAGAAGTATAAAGGGGTGCTAGCTCATTACTAAGATGATCCTACCCCATACATCCTACATGCCAACTTAAGATTTACCTTGATTTTCATTTATGATTTTGATTTTCCCTCCCCCCAACCTATTAGAGACTATGTCCCACCAGAACTTAAAGATTACAAATTCCAAAAATTGAAATAACATGCTTTTCTAAATAAATAATAAATTAAATAAATTTAGAGGGGTCAAGTGTAACTGACTTGAGGCGTGATAGGGAGGGTGCTATGAGTAGTACCGCATGATTGAAAGAAGATGGGATGGAATGATGATGGAAAGATAGGAAGATGGGATGGAATGAGGTGGAAAAGAAATAAATTTCACATGAATGCAATTTTTTTTTATTTTGACAGCCTTGAAATAAATTCAAGGGGCTACAAGCATCTGAGTGGAAGATTCAGATGAAGTGGCTGTAGGAAGAGATGTTTTTGTTGTGTTGAACTATTGAAGAAATTCCTCCTGGGTTGCTAGTTTATGAGTTTGAATTTGACCAAATCAATTGTTGACAATTCAACTACTCCATTGTTAAAAATTGCAATGATTTCATATGGACCAAACCATTGAGTTTGAAATTTTCCTTGGTGATGTTGATATCATGAGTCATACAGGAGCATCAAATCACCAACAAAGAATTCTCTATCTTTAATGAATCTGTCATGCCACTGCTTTCTTTGACTTTGAATTAATTCTATGTTATGAAGAGCTGACTTTTGCCTTTCATCCAACACATTGAGATGCAGAATGTGATCCTATTGTGCTACAAGAAGGGTAATATCAAGTTCCAAAGTTGTCTGCAAAGTCTTATGTTCAAATTCAATGGGCATGATAGTTGTCTTCCCATATAGGAGCTCAAAAGGTGTAAACCCAGTAGTGGATTTCCATGCTATTCTGTATTCCTATAAGGCTTTAGGAAGTTGAGTTGCCCAATCTTTCTGATGCAAGGACACTATTTTAGTGAGTATATTTGCTAGCTCTCAATTTGTCACTTCAACCTATCCATTTTCCTGTGGATGATATGGAGAAGATTTTCCATGCCAAATTTTGTACTCCTCCATGAGTGCATCTATTAAATTAGATGTCAACTGAGGCCCTTGATCTGATTGTAATTCTCTTGGAACACCGAATCTGGTAAAGATACATTCGTATAGAAAATTAGCGACATTATTGTCACAAGGATGCTTCATGGGTTTTGCTTCTACCCATTTAGTAACATAATTAGTGTAGACTAGGATGTAACTCTTCCCTTCTAATGGTGGTTCAATAGGGCCAACAAAATCAATCCTCTATTTATCAAATGGTGCTACTACTATCTATGGCTGTAGGGGTATTTCATCTATTTTCATTGGTTGACCCATTCACTGACATTTGTCACATCTTTTTGTATATTGAGCTGCATCCTTGTGAAGTGTTTAAAATCTTCAATGCGGTCCTTTTATTAGCAAAGTGGCCACCACAGGGTTCATCATGACAAGCACAAAGA
This sequence comes from Cupressus sempervirens, assembly GCA_028749045.1. NCBI lineage: Eukaryota > Viridiplantae > Streptophyta > Pinopsida > Cupressales > Cupressaceae > Cupressus > Cupressus sempervirens. The sequence continues at coordinate 401,152,832 of CM053786.1, forward strand.
ACATCATAAGTTTCATCCTCTTTGAGACATCTTCATGTCACTTGATCTAGTCTAGTATAAAACATGAACCCTAAGATCCATGAAAAGTTAAAACTCTTTTATGCCAACAACCATTTTTCCTTTGCAAAGAAATGTGGAGATGTTTTACCAGTGGTTAGGTAGTTGGAAATGTTAGCATACCAAAGGTTTTGTGTTGACAAAAGAAAGAGATGTTCATCAAGAAAGCTATCTTCTATGGTTGTAGGATCATCAGGTATTTGAAGATGAGATAAGAAATTAGCTACAACATTTTCTTTACCTAGTTTGTCAATAATGATAATGTCAAATTCTTGCATTAGTAACAACCACTGAGCCAATTGTTTAGAGATTACTGATCTGTTGATCAAATATTTGATAGTAGAGTGATCTATATTACAAAAATTTGGTACCCTATAATATAATGTTTGAATTTATTTAGAGTGTAAATTACAACAAGCAGTTCTTTCTGTATTACAATGTAGTTATACTCGGCTCCTTGAAGATTTTTGCTCATATAGTAAATTGCATGTTTTACTGAATCGATCTTTTGGCCAAGTACTGCTCCAATGGAATGATCTAAAGCATTAGTATATATGTGTAAAGGTAACTTCCAATTTGGTCCTTGAAGCACTAGTGCTATTGAGAGGACTTCCTTAAGCTGCAGGAAGGCCTTTGTACAATTAGAGTCCCATGCAAACTCTACATCTTTTTGAAGCAATTTATATAGGGGCGCTACAATTTGACTGAAATCTTCGATAAAACACTGATAGTACCTTGCATGTCCTAGAAAACTCCTAACTTCTTTCAATTTAGCTAGTATAGTCAATGTGCGTATGACCTCTATCTTTACTAGATCTACTTCAATTCCTTTGGGGGAAATAAAGTGTCCCAACACCAATCCTTGCATCATTATGAAACACTTTTTTCTATTTAAAGATCAATTGTAGTCTTTGCATCTTTGCAAAACCTTGTCCAAGTTTTCTTTGGCTCCTTCAAAGGTCTTCTCATATGTGGTGAAGTCATCCATATACACTTCCAAACAATCTGCAAATATGTTAGAAAAAATGCTAATAAAAACTCTTTGGAAAGTTGTAGGTGTATTACACAAACCAAATGGTAGGATAGCATAAGAAAATGTTCTCCATGGACATGTGAATGTAGTCTTTTCCTAATCCTCTGGTGCTATCTAGATTTGATTGTAGCCACTGAACCCATTTAAAAATGAAAAGTACTTCTTTCCTATAAGATTGTCAAGAAACTGATCGACAAAAGGCAATGGAAAATGATCCTTCTTGGTAGTTGAGTTAAGTTCTCTATAATATATGTAGACTTTCCATTTCCCCCCCTTCTTGGGAATAATAACCAATGGTGAAACCCATTGACTATATGAAATAGGATATATGAAGCCAACATTGAGTAACTTTTGCAGTTTATTTTTGATAATATCCCATAATGTTGGGTTTATCCTATGTTGAGGTTGTCTCATAGGTTTGCAATAAGGACTTATATAGATCCTATGAGTATAGATTGTGGGGTCCAAACCTTTCATATCTATATACTCCCAAGAAAAAGTATCTTGGTGCTTTTGTAATAGTTGTAGGATATTGTGATGTTGTGCCTGAGATAGGGACTTGCTTAAGTTTAGTTCTCTCCCTGGAATAATTTCTATTTTGACTATTTTTTCCGCCATTGAAATTTGAGAAATTGGTTGTGAGTCTATCTCATGTGGTAGGAGTGAATGTAGAAGCTATGCAGACTCAGAATAATGAAGTTTAGATGGTAAAGGTAGAATGCTTTCTAAAACACAATCCTATTTAGAAGATGTCTCAGGTTGTGCTCCATACTCATTTAGTATGATAGAAGAAATGACATCATCCTCTTCTTTAATGCTTACAAATGAGTCCCTTGAGATCATTATCAATTGTGTAATAGAATCTATGTCCATATTAGAGTCACCCATATTTGGCCAGACAACTTGGTCATCTTGTAGCAAAGGCTGAGCAGGAGAATACAAGGTTAAGTTTTTAGTATTCGTCCCATCTGGAATCTATTGTTGCCAACCATGGTTGTCCTAGAGTGATAAGATATCCCCCAGTACTTATTTTTGGAGAGAGTACTACTAAATCAATTGGATAATCCCATGAATATAATGTGATAGTGACATCTTCTAACATACTATTAGGAATGACGGTAGAACTATTTGCTAACTACAAGATTGTTGGTGTCTGTTTGAGACCAATGATGTTTAATTTGGACACTACTTCCTTGGTCATTACATTAATGGATGCTCCTAGATCTATTAAGACATTCTACACTTGCACTACTTGAATGGAAAGGGTTATTACTGGGCTCCCAAGGTCTGCATACTTGGACATCTTGAAGTTATCAAGCATAAGATTAGAAAGTTGGACAAGGACATGGATAGTCTTTGGATCTTTCTTTTTCCTTCCTAGTTTTTTAATATAGGCTTCTTTGATGGATTTTGACTATATGGGTACTTCCTTTATTGCATTGAGCAAGGTAATTTTTATCATCATTTGCTTGAGTTGTTCAAGAAAATTTAGTGCAGCTCAATTTTCATTTGGTAGGATTTTCTCTTTTAACTTACTAGGAAATAGTAGTTTCTTGGTTGCAAGAGAGATAGTGGTGGTAGGTTCTTGAATTGACTCAACATTTGTATCATCTACTTCTATTATAATGGGCTGCTAAGGTGATGCAAGCATTGTTCCAGATCATAGATGAATGTCATTCAAGGTGATGGAATAGCTTTTTTGCTGGGCTGAAGGTTTTGCACTATTAGGATTAGGTGCAAGTTATGCAGTTAACTATGGCTATTTTGGAGGGGTTGTATTAGCTATAAGAGGCATTAAGGCTTGCTATTGAGGGGGCTAAGTCAAGGCTAGTTGATGTTGTTGCTGCTACCAATCTAGGGTTGTTGCCAACCCTGCTGAGGTTGTTGCCACCCTTGGTTAGGCTTATGCCACCATTGGTTAGGCTACTACCACCCTTGGTTGGGTTGCTACCAATTGTTATAATTACCCTGCTATTGTTTCCATTGACTATAACTACCATAATTATGGAGTGGGTCTTGAGGAATACCTAATCTTGGATCCCACAACCTTCATTGAGCAACATAGAGGACTTCCCCATCTTCATCAATTGCCTTGTATCTAGTAGGTGTAACGCCCCGCCAAGGGATCCAAAAGAATTAACCTAAAGTTTCACTAAGTTTGCTAAACATTTTTTTTTTTTTTTTTTTTAAAGTAAGAAAGTATGACATACACATCAAACAAATAGTAGCGGAAGCAATAACATGTAATCATCGACAAACATACATTGCAAGTTACATTTCTTAAAGATCCCAAGACGTTGAGTCACGTTTAAATTTAATTAATTCTAAGTCTAACAACTATCACATACATATAAAAGAATAATCAGAAACTCCAATGTCCATAATATACATTTGTTCCGAATGCTCCTTGGCAAATTAATTCTATTAAGCCTTTCATACCCTATGACATGTACAGTGGATGAATGAGCATATATATATATATATATATATATATATATATATATATATATATATATATATATATATATATATATATATATATATATATATTCCCTTTGGAGGGAATTGTTTTAATATAATTAAACTAAAACTAATTAAAATAAAACTTAATTTGTTTTAAAAAAAAAATTGTTAAAAAAAAATAATATATAAAAATTATTTTTAATAGTTTGAAGTGGGGTGGGGCCACCACTTCCCACACCCCACAGCCACGTTGCCGCGGCAAGTGGTACTGCTGTGCAGCAGCAGTAACACCTGCGACCGTAGGGATTGGTAGGTCGGCGGGCCTTTAAACACGCCGTTTTTTATTATAAAAAAATGAAATAAATTTCGACTTACTTTTTAAATTGTTTTTTTAAAAAAAAAAAAAAATGTTTTAATTAATATTATTATATTTTAATTTAAAATTTATTAAATTTTAAATTATATTAGAATTTTATTATTATTTATTAATAATTTTATAAATAATTAAATTATTAATAAATATAATATGAAGTTTTTTTATTTTTTTTTATGTATGTATCACTAATTAATTTTATTTAAAGTTTGATTTAAATAAAGATTAATTAAAATCGAAAACTTGTTTAAGCAAGTTTGATATTAGAATACTGTTTTCAATAAATGTAAAGATTATTATAATCAAAGATCAACAAGTATTCTTATTAATTTAAATATTACCCTCAGATTGTTTTAGGACTCTGACTTAAGTACAATTAGGGGTAATTAGGTGTTTCATTTGGATATAGGAACGGGATAATTAGTAAAGGTGAACTATGGGTTCTATCTGTTTAAAACATACATTCAACTGGAAATGGAAACCTCACATTAACTCAATAGTATTTTATCAATCAAATTGATCTATAAGACTTTTTACTTGAAAATAAACACTGATAACTGAAACCTTATTGTTTAACTCAACTGTATGTTTTCAAATCAAAACCAATTGTGTGACTATGATGTTTTTCTATATATTGTCCATGCTTTGAGTGTTATGGGGTTGGTTTAGCGTTGACCAGTTTAGGTTGTTACCAGAGGCTCGGGGTTGTGAATGTGATGTCATGATGATTTGGTTTCGATCTTTCTTAACCTGACCATGGTAATGTGATGAAGTGCTCTATGACATGTTTGTGTTACTGTTTGTTGTTGCTTTCCAGTTTCCTTGTGTGAAGCTGAGGTGTATATATTTGAGATACCTAACTTAACCATTTCTGAGTCTCGATCAGTTATACTTGTATTACTTTCTGGTTGCTCATTAGAGAACCATTGGATTTTGTGACTTATCATTGATGCCTTTAGTTGCTGATAGATGACTGTCGTGATTACATGATTACTATTTGATGTTATCTGTTGCTCATGAAGAACTGATATAATTTGTGGATTATCTTTTTTATGATGTTTTTTAGTTGCTCGTATAGGACTAAGATGGTTTTATTATGATTCTTTGATTTACGAGTTCATGAGCTAGGGTAGGTTATCTATGTGTAGAGTCGAGAAGTGGCTTGCAATGGGGGTCGGAGCCCTAAGAGGCTGCCTTGAGAAACCCATTGTAAGTCGTTGTTAATAAGTGAAAACATTTACACTAAATGAGAGAAAATGAACCTAATAAGATAATTTTATGTTCTCTCCCATGCCATGAGTGCTAGTACAGACTAGGATGGGGTAGAGAGGACGCTTGGTTACGACCTTGCATTCCATAGTATGCCTCGTCAGTACGAGAGGATACTAGTGGCCGCAGGATTAGTAGGGACCCGGGATTCCTAAGGGATTGCTCGGGTAACTTCTACATGACTTTTGCGATGACACTTTCCCGCTTGCATATTAGGTTTCCTACGTGTCTTGTGGTACCTCTGGGATATAGATGTCGATCTTTTTAGGAACCCTTGAGTTAGCATACTTATAGGATTTCCTGGACTTAGAGAGTATTTATGATTATAAGGTTTTGTTATCCTATTTGGGACTTGAGACTATCTCCTCAGCGCGGTGGGAGTGGACCATTTAGGTTCCACGCGGTCGGGTGGTAGTGCTTTTACTCTTACCATTGAGATCCGTTCCGTGGTCACCGTGGTTGGAGATTTCGTGATTGGCATTTACCTACACTATGTTCTTGGATTAGTATGATGGATGGTTAGATTTTATGATAGATGTTTTATCATTATGGATGTATGGATGTATCATGTATGGTGAATAGTTTCATATATTTTTACTGTACTTTGTATCATGGATTTGAGGATGTTGTATCTTGATCTTTACATATGTATATTCTATTAAGCCTTTCATACCCTGTGACATGTATAGTGGATGAATGAGCATTCCGAATTAATTTTCCAAGGAGCATTCGGAACAAATGTATATTATGGACATTGGAGTTTCTGATTATTCTTTTATATGTATGTGATAGTTGTTAGACTTAGAATTAATTAAATTTAAACGTGACTCAACATCTTGGGATCTTTAAGAAATGTAACTTGCAATGTATGTTTGTCGATGATTACATGTTATTGCTTTCGCTACTATTTGTTTGATGTGTATGTCATACTTTCTTACTTTAAAAAAAAAAAAAAAAAAATGTTTAGCAAACTTAGTGAAACTTTAGGTTAATTCTTTTGGATCCCTTGGCAGGGTGTTACAGTAGGCACATGTTGTGATTCCAAACTAGCAATAGGCTTGCATTGGCAGTTGCATTTCTTCTCTCTACAGTGAGGGAAATATTTTGCTAACATAATATCAACATACTCCTTCTTCCTTTGTGCTTTCATGGTGTCTAGTTGTGTAGCAACATCATTAATGATGTCTTTCTTGAAATATGATAGGATTTTTGACAATTCTATCTTAGATACTCCAGCACCAGGAGTTTTTTTGGAGTAAGTCCCTCAAACCTCATCCTTTTTTTATTGTTGCTCTAGAATAGTTCAAGCAAATTTTCTAGATTTCAATCCATGTCTTCTATGTAATGTCATCTCCATCCATTAATTCTAAGGCTTCCATACTCATATAATGCACTCCTTTCAAAAAGAGATGCTTTTGGGATTCCTCATTCAACTGATGTTGGGTGTTGCACTACAAGTTAAACATGAACTGGGCAACATAGTCCTCCAAAGTCTCATCCTCCTTTTGTGACATCTTAAAAATGTCATCTCCTTTTAAGTCATGGCCTTTGCAATATTCCTTATATTTATTAAGGAATAGGTTACTCATGGTTGGCCAATCATTGCATTGGCACCTAGACTCATGAACCATCTTAAAGAAACTTCTTTGAGAGTCATGGAAACAATTTCAATTTATGAGCATTGGTTGTGTAGTCATTCGACAAAGGATGTCAACCTCAAAGAAAAAGGTTTCTGGATCTTCACTAATAAGGCCATAGAACTTGGGCAGGGTAGCTAAGGGTCTGTTCTTCAGATTTTGGTTACCCTACTAAGTAGGAATTAGAAAGGGAAAGGTAGGCTGAGATGCTGCCATTTGTGGATGTCCTACTGGTGGCTGATAAATGACTAGAGCTAATGGATTATCTTGATATTCTAGTTGAGCAAAAAGGTTATTCAAATGGAAGGATTTTTTAGATGTGGTTGGTAATTGTACTTGATCCAATACTTCTGCAAATATGTTCTCAAATGGTTCTTCTTCTTCTTCTCTTTCTTTAGAGTTAGGATAAAAAGGATCTTCCTAATTGAAGTTGGGAAGAAATCTTCCAAGGTGGTCTCTTCTCCTATGCATGCAAAATACTTAAAAATGAAGCTAAGAGACTCAATAGTGAATACTAGAGTAACACCATCCCTGACAATAGCATCAATAATGTCAAGCCAATATAAAACCTTTATAGTTACATGATTGGACATCCCTTACTACCAAGGTACTATGCTGATCTTCATTAAATATCGATCTGCGAGCATGAACTTGAGATGATGTCTGCAAAGTATATGCTCTAGTTTTTGCTAAAAGTCACTACTACCTTGAATGTAATAACCATTAAGGAAATATAGTTTATCAAAAGGAAAGAAAACTATCAAATGCTTTGAAGGAAATTCTAATTATTTAACCATACATCTATGCACCTACTACTATAGGAACAGTGACTGGTTCTATTTCTAGTGGTTGCAGGAACAACAGTTCTAAACTTAACTTAAGAAATTGAGTCTAACTCCTAATTACTAAAGTAAACTCCACCTTCAGTGTGGGACCCACAGAAGAATGAAGGAAAGATCAACTCAAAAAAAAGTATAAGAAACTCAACAAAGTCATGTATTCATTCAAATATCTAGTATTACAATAACTTGGAAAAACAACAAGATATCTATCAACTCTATCAACCTGCTTACTGCCTAACCTCATAGATATAGACGAGGTCTTCTTTAAAAGGAAGGAAATAATAGACTCCTATAAATATGAATTCCTCATGAAGGATAGTCAATTAGAGTTTATAATATGCAAGTATGCAATTGCTAAATACATTAGTTATCTCCTTAAATTCCCATAATATAGAGCATAGCGGATGTTAGATCTGCTCTTTTTATCTGACTTAAACAACTTCTAGGAATCCACGTATCATGCTTTGCATGTTTAACCGATCACTTTGATGCTTGCTTTCCCACTCAGACACTTTATTAGGTCCCTCTTGTTATTCATTAAAATAGGGCCCTTCTAACTTTTTTGCCAAGTCTCCAGCTACAATAGTGTCATAATGTTTCTCTTTAATACCATCAATTCTTCAACGCTAATCCTTTGCAATTGTTTTTAATTATCTATAGATCAACTTGTATTCATACAATCAACATTTAATGCATACAAAACTTCCCACAAACATTTATTTATATTTATTAATTTATAAAGAAAAAGCGTTAATTATTCAACTAATAATTTTTGCAATCTCTTTGGTTGTAAGAAGATCTACCCATATCAAACATTCATGAAGAAATATTTTTACCACAAATGAACCCTTTTTAGATATAATTCTGATTATCATTCTTATGCCATATGTCCATACCTTATACATCAAAATTTCAAAATACTATACTTAAAAGATGATAAAGTTCAGTGTGTTATAGACAAATGTTCACAAAAAGGGCCAAAAAGACTTCTATTTCTTCATGCCATCAAATACCAAGGAAAGTTCAAATTTAAAGTTATTAGGGTATCTTTTTGGGATACTCTACCAAGAGTAGAACATACTAGTGTTTGAATCTTTAGATAAACATTATTGTGGAGTTTGTAAATGTGAACGTGGATGAATTCTTAGAGAAACTTAAGGAAAAAAATAAAGAGATAGAATAATAAAATAAATTTGAGTATATCCCACTTATTTATACAATAGAGAGAGTACCAGTAGAAGCTAAACTTTTACAAGAAATTATTTTGGCTCTAGTAGACTCTAGTAGAAGAATATCATTTTGAAGAGCATAGGACAAAGACACCCAAAGGAGAATTGATGCTAGAAAATTATGTAAGAAGACAACACTCAATAGACTAAATCATTGGTGAAAAGGGTGTAGGAGTAATAACTAGAAGAAAGGTGAGAGACATATTGTGTCTACTCTCACACATGAAGCCTAAAGCTAAATATGGATCTCTAAAAGATCCAAACTAGAGAAAGGTCACGGAGGAAGAAATTGATTAGATAGTGAAGAATGATACATGGACCTTGGTTTCCCAAATAGATGATAAGAATTCCATTGGTACAAAATGGGTGTTGAGAAATAATATGAACAAAGATGGGGAAGTGGTTAGGAACAAGGAGAGACTTGTTTGCAAAGGCTATGCCCAAGAGGAGGGCATATACCATGGAGAAACCATTGGAACAATAGCTAGATTGGAAGGAGTCATGATACTCATAGAATTTTTAACACAAAAGAACTTCAAGCTATATAAGATGGACATAAATTATTCTTTCTTGAATGAAGTTCTCAAAGAGGAAGTCTACATAGAGAAACCCAAGGGATTTTAAAATAATTAAGGAAAGAATCAAGTATGTAGATTGATAAAATTCCTATATGGAATAGAATAAGAACCAAGAGAATGGTTTGCAATATATACATGAAACAAGAAAAAAAATTAACCTTGTTGATTTTAGAGACATTTGTGGACATTGTTATCTTTGGATTAGATGATAAGATAAGTACTGATTTTACTAAATCCATAGAGAAGGAGTTCAAAATGTTCACGATCTGGGAAATTAAATTCTTCATTAGACTTCAAGTGTCCCTTTTAAAGTGAGGGATCTTTATAGGGAAGATCAAGTATGTGAAGAAAATATTGAAGAAATTTAGTATGGAGGAAGACAAACTAGTAGGTACTCCAATGGTGACTAGTTGCAGGCTATTAAAGGAAGATGAAATACTTGAAGTAAATGAAACACTTTACCAATTTATGATTGAAAAACTAGAATATGTGGTCATAGTAGACTGTATATAGCACAAGTAGTTGGACTAGTGGCTAGATTTTTTACCTACCCAAAGGAATCACATATGATAGTTGTAACAAGGATCTATAAGTATCTAAAGGAAAATGTAGAGTATGGCCTGTGGTATCCTCATAGAAGTAACTTAAAACTTAACATCTTCAAGGATTATAATTGGGAAAGAAACATAGATGATAGTAAGAAAACAACTAGATGTGCATTCTTTCATGGAGGAAGACTAGTTTCTTAGACAAACAAGAAGCAAATGTGTATATCAAAGTCAACCATTGAAGCATAATATTTTGTTGCTGTAATGAATTGAAATAAGGTTGTTTGGATCAAAAAACTACTTGAAGGAATTCAAAAGAAAATGGAGGAGCTAGTAGTTATCAAATATGATAACACAAGTGCAATTAATATATGTAAAAGCCTAGTTATGAACTCAAAGACAAAGTACATATCCATCAAGTACTATTTTTTGAGGGAATAGGTATAAGAAAAAAAGGCTAGGTTGGAATATGTACCAACCAAGGAACAATAGGTTGATATACTTACAAAGCCTCTTGAGAAAGATGCTTTCAAGTATCTAAGAGAAAACTAGGGGTCCTACCCCTATCCAACTTGAACTAAATTTAGAAAGACAAACATCAATCCATGTTTAAGGAACAAAGAACTCTAAAGGTGGATTGGTGAGAGAGAGAGAGTACTCCATATGGGGACAAATCATAATAGTATAAAGTATATCCACCTTTGGAATCTTTGTCAAAGTGGGGGGGGGGAGATGAGAAGAGCAATAAAACATCAAATTATAAAGATGCACCATATCAGGGAAGATGTTGAACAAAAGAGAGTAAGGAATCAAAATAGAGAGTACCAAAATGACTAAGTATATCCATAAATACCAAACGGGGAGATTTTTGGCTTGGGGCATCTTGAAGAATAATTGGTAGATAGATTGATAGACTTAGTCATCAAAGGTGGTGTCATTGATGACAACACACTTAAAGGAATGAAGATTGATAGAAAGGAACGATTGATAAAACATACTAATGTACAACTCTAATTCCTAAGAGAAATTAGAGTAGAGAACATGTGTAAGACTATTAGAGGAAGTGAAAAGGTAATCCACTTAGATGAAACATGATAAGTGAGGTTTTTGTAAGTAGAAGGACACTAAGTGGAAGGAAAAGTAGATAGACAAGTGAATTGGATTGGCAAGATCAACAAAAGGAGCATGGAGCAAGGAACCCATGACTATCTAGTAATGTAGAGGGTAGGACCATACTCAACATCACATTTAATGGTGATGGGGGAATAGATTAAATAATTCAAATTTGAATTCTTTCTAGCAGAGAGAAAACCATCAAAGATGCATGACACCCATGGCCCCTATACATACACACTACATTTGAAAAGATCACTACACTACTACAATGGGAAGCTAAGCTACTAGTAGGGTGAGAATTCAAAATTTGAATTTTTGAATCATGACTTCTAAGCTAAGTAAGATAAAAGTATAAAATCACATAGAGTTGGAAGAGTAAAGTTCATATTTCTAAACAACCATCAAAAGAGCAAAAAGAGCCAAGATAAAGTGGAATCCCATAAGTGGGAAAAAGAGTGTTTGGAGAAGGGTCATCTTTGAAGAATGATTGTACTAAGGAGAGGAGAGTAATCCTAGATAACATAAGGTATAACATGTGTAGTAGCAAGTAGAGTCAATAACACACATGATCAAAATTTAAGGTTCTAGAGCTATGATAAGGAAGAGCTTAGTTCTAGACTAGTCAAGAGAGATAAAGAAGGATTAATCTCAAGATAAGTGTAGTAGAAAAATTATTAGATCATTTGCTATTGTTTACTAGTCTTCACAATAATAAATCCCATTGAGGATGGACCATAACAAGTTCTTTGTATAATTACCTTAACATGGGGACACATTAACTTGTGTTCCAAATTCCTTTAAAAATATTTCTCCTACCAGGACAAGACTTTAATAGGTCTTATCAAAATCCCTTAACAAGGTGGAACTTAACAATATCATTTTTATCTTCTTACAAGGATAATCTCTTGACCATGCACACTTAGAAAGAGTACAAACTTTGTGAGGATAGAATCACACACTATGATTTTTACTCTACTTGAGTTTCTACAAGATTAATACTATGCTATGTGTTTCTATTTTCATGCTTGACATTTTTTTCTTAAATCTAACCGATTAAGTTATAGCTAGCACTAACCCATAGATGAGTTTTGAGTGTGATATAGAGTAAAAAGTTATGATTAGTGAGTATACAAATTGAAACACCACCCCCCCCCCCCCCACAACCTCTTAGTATATTGACCTATGTTTGTACTAACATAACATACATTTGTATTTTATAGTACCTTATTTAACATCCTAGCCAATTTTGCCTCCCTCTCATATGATTTATCATCACCTTCAAGATTAGCCTTTGTCTTTATTTATTTATACTATATTAGATCTACTTTTCTCATTTGTGAATTTCCTTGACTAAAACAATGTCAGGGTTCCAAATATGTATTCTTTGGAAAATAATTGTGGATCATAAAATTCTTCTATAGTTGAGATCTTGTCACTATAGCTATTTGGTAATGACATAAAAATATTTTTCATGACATCTTCATTACTTATATTAGCCCCTTGATGTTTGAATTACAATAGGAAAGGTAAACTTCTAGGGGGGTGGGGGTGTTGAAACAATAGTTTAAACTTGGACCCATAAAAATTTCACCACACATCTATCTCATGTATTCAATGAGTAAACTAAAATAACATATAAAACATATACATCTAAATCATATGAACATGTAAGAATTCACACACATAACACTAGATATGATTAGCCAAAAACTCTCCAAGTGAGAAGGTAAAACTGGGGTGGGGATGACACCCACAAATATTCTCTATTATAGCAATAAAGTGCATGTAATGATGGTTACAATGTTTTGACCATGAATCATGATTTACCCTATGAAAGGTCTACCCTATTAATTAAAGGCTTACAAAGACAATTAGGTTTCACCTTGTTAGAGGATTTTAACACCCTATTAGAAGTGTGACTTGTTAGAGGACTTCAACTTACAACTAAGTAAGCACTCTATTAAAATATTTTATACAACTTGTTAAGACTACTCTATTAAGAGATTTGACTGAAATCACCTATTATAATGTCTCAACATAGATCTTACGGTTGGCACTTGATTTCTTGATAATAGATCACCTCTATTTAATGTCTTCTTGATCCTTCTTGATCAGATGTCTCAATGTTGTATCCTTTTATTTATCCTCTATTCTACTCTAAGTCCTTAAGAAGACTTAGTGACTTAGGGTTAGGTATGAATCTATGGCTGAGATTGATCCATTTTTCTTCTTAATCCTTCCTATTTTCTAATTGTCTACATGTAATTGCATAGGGAATCCAACTATATATTTATCCTTATCTCCAAAATATCATAATTTACATTTAAGTTAGCTCAAAAATGATTTACATAGTTATTTGTGCCATTATAAACAAATATGTCAAAAATGTGTCACTCAACATCTAAAGTCTCTGATGTTCAACATGCACTATTCTCTCTACTATGACCTAACACTTACATTGCTCAACATCTACTATTTACTCAGCATGGTCTATCTGCTTGACACTTGAGTGACTCAGCACATGAGTGACTCGACACTTCACTATAGCTCAGCATGTGTAAGATCCCTTCCCTAATACCTTATTACAAACCCTAAATGTTATGTATATGATTAGGGTTAGAAAGAGCAAGAACATTAGATGATATGTTTTAGTTTCTTGAGAAGAGGACATGAATTATATGTATAGCTATCCTTACATCTTATGATAAAATGAGGGTAAGGAGGTTTTAGAATTTATGTATGTCATGAGTGATAGTTTACTTATCAATAATGAACTACAAGATGTTGCTTGAGATGGATATAGATTTTATTTATTGCTAGTTGCATTCGGTTGATGAGTTAAGATCATATGGAATAAAGGTTTGAAATGTCATAATCTACAAACTAGGTCAATGGATTCATGGTATTTTATGATCTATTAAGATAATTGAATTGGATGGCTATTATGGAAAGACAAATCAACACCCACCCTTATGATATTACTAATAGTCATAGATGAAAATTGCTATCAAGATTAGATAAAGGTCTACATGGTAGAACTCAATATGAAGTAATGTAATAACTTCATTATTGTGCAAGTAGTATTAGGAGGATATGTTGAAACTCACAAGGATAGATTTTATGGCCCCATAAAATGTAATAGATTTATTCTATGATTGATTTTGAAAACTATATGACTATGCAAACATATTGATTACCTAACATAATTGATGTATCCTATTATGTGTTTTTATCTCATAATGATAACACAATAATGTTAGAAATAAAACTATATTGAATCAAAGGATACTAGTCATGATGTTTATATTTTGGTGATTTTGACGTAAGATATGGATTTAGAACTAATTTTCATGTTGGTCAACTTAACAGTATAGATTCAACATTTCACCACCATGATAGAAGATGCAATAATATGTGAGTCATTATATTAAATTGATCATGATAGGGAAAGATTAATGTTGATATGTAGATTTTTCTATCTTAATGTTTTGAATGCTTTTCATATGAAAATTATTAGAAAAAGAAAGGGTAATTATGGAAATTTGAATAAGTTGATTTTGAAATGTTAAAATTGTCATGTATTTATAGACATGAATCTTATATGATTTTTCATTGGGCTACTGATGTTTGAGTTTAGTGTGCAGGCAATTGAACCATGGAATTTTATTATGGAAACAAGGTCCAAACTCATATAAACATAGTTTAGCCAAGGAAAATCTTTGGGAGAGTCAAAAGCCTTGTTGTGATGTGTTTATTTTGTAAATGTAAGCATTGCATGTGTGTGGTAAATTTAATCACATAAATACATTAGGGACATGTCATAGTGATGTGTAATGTGTTTTAAATATGTCACTTGACACTTGTAATTATTTATGTGTTGATGACATGTCACCTAGGGTTTTGGTCATGGGAATACTTAACCTTAAACTAAATGTCCTTTAATAGTTTTAATCAAATCCACTTGGACAAAGGATAGGATGGGTCACCATCAAGGGGAATTTCGAATTCAAACTTGACAAAGACTTTAGAGGGTCAATAGGTGGTCCCAAAGTGCCTTTTTTGTGAAAATAAGCTACCCATATGTTAGCATAACATGTTAAGGGCCTAAATTTGACCATTTTAGTGTTTAGCTAACCTAGGGGACCCTTTAACCAATGCATTCTCCAACCAATTCGAAATTGGAGTTGTCACATGACTTTAACCTTTTCTTCACACTTGGTCAAGGTCCTATGTTTAGAAGGGACAATAGTGTAAGAGAAAGTGCACTTCATGTTTTGCCAAAAATGGAGATAGTGGGGTTAGAGGTATTTTTAAGGGAGTTTGGACAAACCATTGGGTGTTCACCCACTCTCTAAGTTTAGAGATAGTTAGGGTTTTGGAAAAGAGCCTAAGGAGAAGGGAGCTCTTCATAAACTATCATTTCCTTTATCTTGGACCAAGGTTGGTGTTCAAACCATGACCATCTTTTTCATTTGCATAATGATGCTAAAAATATTTATTATTGTTATGGGTTCATGTATTTTCATTGTGAAACCTTGTATTGTGTTGTGATGATGAGATTGTGATTTGTGTTACATGTATTTTCTTTGTTTCCTTCTTCATCTCTTTATTTTTTTTTGGGATGTTGAATTGTAAATGGGTATGAAGGCTTTGCTCACCCTTGAGAGGGAAGAGATGCCTTGGGTGAAGGGGTTAGTTGGGCTCAACATTGAAGTTGAGAGATTTTCCTCTTGGAGAGGGTTTTGTTGTTTGTGGAGTATGGACTCAATTGAAACCATATGCCTTGTTGTTATTATGGGAGGTATAAGTGTATTTTTGTGATGAGGAGATGTATTTTGATATCCTTGAAGAGGCATTATGTAATTGCAAATGTATATGTGCTTATGGATATGGCATTCTCTTTGGAGAGCCCACCTTCACCTATTGTTTCATGATTCCAATGGTGAATCATTGTATTAAACCTTGGAGGATTTTAAATTTCTTGTGGTATTGTGTTTGCATGCATTATGAACTATTTGAGTGTAGCCCTATTTGGGCCTTGTTTTCCCTACTTGGTGGGTGGCTTCTTAGAAGCTTGGCATGGGAGGTGAGCCTCCATGGTTCTTGTGTGCATGATCTTGTAGGTTTTAAGCTCATGAGATCCAAGGAGGAAGTCTAGTATTCCCCCATGTATAAATGGAATAGGGAAGGAAAATTTCATTATGTAATGTATTTGAAAGGATTAAATCCTCATTATGTGATTGTATATTGTTAAAAAATAAATTTAAAAAAATGGAACCCATCACTTGTGTCTTTTGTGTATATTGTATTCTAATAGTGAGGTTATCACCTTGTGTGCATTGTGGTGAGTCAATAATACATGAGAGGAATGAATAAATTGGGGAATATGGACATATGTAATTGTAGTGTAAAATCCTAGATTCTTGCATTTAGATGTAATGGTAACGAGGATATTGATGTATCATAGTTTGGGTATGGAAAGATTTCATTTTAGAGATAACCATTTATTTTGATACCTGAGCAACATATATGTATTATTTCATTTTACTCATTTGTGTAGATAGCTAAATTTGATTCCACAATAGGTAATCACATTTAGTCATCTCCTAGGACATTATTGATTAAATATTTACTCTTTAATTAATTAATTATCATCCTCTAGTTAATGAATTTATTTAATTAGCTATAGTCCAATTGATGAAATCAAATGATAACCCAAAATAAATTTATCAATTAAATCCTATTCTCTATTAAATTAAATATATCCTCAAATCTATTTAATTTAATCTCATATCCCCATTTTATTAAATAAATCATTTAATAAAATATCTAAAACCCTAAAAGCATCCCTAAACCCTATCCTAACCCCAAATCCAACCCATTCACCCATACTAACCTCACTTAGCCACCTAACTAACCCACCCCATCAAAGCTAGATCACTTTCCCCCTAACCCCCTTTCTAAGCTAATCCTAATCCCCCTCCTAAGCATGTGAAAAACTTTAAGCAAGGGTTAAGACTTGATAACCCAAGCTAAAGTCAACAAACTCATACTCACCCTCACCCTCCAACATTTATGACTCTTACATTCCCCTTTATGACTCTTACATCCCTCTTACATACTCAACCTCCTTCATTACTCCCTTGACCAACCCTTATCCTATCCTTTCACACTCATCCTCCTTGTGATAACTATCACTTCGCTATTGGCTTTAAACAAGCACAATCCACGTGCTCCCTTTTGAGTGCATCTTGACCCTCCCTAACTATCTTGTCATCCTTGCATCTTGACCATCCATCTCTCTACCCCTTGGCCTATAAATAGAACCCTCTCCCTTCAAAAACATCATCCACCATTTCATGCAAAGTTATAATTCTATTTTGAGAGCCTAAAAACTACCAAAATACCATCATAATGCTGAAATCCTTCCATACCTCCATTGTTCAAACCCTCACCCATACAAACACTTGGTAAAAACCCCCATCCTTTGAAAGCTTGAGCACGTGAGCATACATTCCCTCCCATCAGGGACATATCCACATCATCATGGGTTATACCATAAGAAACCTACCATTCTTAGTTTGATTCCTTTTGTGATGATAACCTTAGTCCTATCTTAAGTGTTAACTTTTTATTTTTGTACATGCTTGTTTTTAATAGTTAATATTCATTTTACACTACAAGATTAGGTGATACATTTTGGCACACCCGATGGGACCCCACATTTTGGTCAATATATTCATGTTTTTTGTATTTTTTATGCTAAACTAACCAAAATAACATTTTGTGCTTGTGGGTGCTTGCAGGTGGTTTGCTAATATTTTTGTAGGTACACAAGTTTCTCTTTAGAAATTGTGCTTCCAGCCATCTAATTGGTTTTCACTTTAAAACACTTCCAAACCCTATTTGTTCACAATCTTGCAATCAAAAGAATGCAAACCCATGACCACGAGATTCTAGCAAGAGATTAGTGGGAATGAAAACCTATGAAAGCGAGTTTGTTATTTGCCACTAACCCTTATCAACACATGTCATAAAATAGCCCCCACATCCTCGCCAACCTTTCTCCTATGGAACACCATCATTTACTTATGGGATCATTGTCTAACACCTATAGGAACATGTCATCCTATTAGTCAAACCTCCAGAAAACTCTTTTCCTATTACCAGTCAAACCCACCGATGAAAATTTTCATGGGAACGCTACTACAAGTGTTTGCAAGATCACCTTTTTGCAGGATCACTCTATGACATTTTATCGTGCGGCCCATTTTCTTGCATTTTTTTCAGCAGTCCCTATACATCAATCCTAAAACCACTGACCACATTCCCACACTTGCAAGATTGCTACCTATACCCACGAGTTTGCAGTGTTGACTGATTTGCTATAAATTTTGACATTTTTCTGTTACAAGTATCTTAACTAACTGGTTTCTTGCAAGTTTTATCACCATAACTATGTTTCAAGGTTTAAAATTGAAAAAATCTCACATTGTCATGGAATGAATGACTAGGTCTTTTAGGCATTTAAAATAAATAAATTGGAATGCTTGAATAGCCTAAGTAAATAATCTACTCTTGAATGACAAGCATTTAAAATTGAACCAATATGATGAACACTTTGTTTAAAGTGTAAATGAACATTATGTGTGAACACTTCAACTTTGGTGCTTAAAATGAGTTTCATTCACTCTTGAATGCTCTAAAGTGAAAACGTTCTTATTCCCTCCTCTTTAAAGCTGTCATGCTCAATTTTTCTTTTGTTGACTCAATTTACTTTGTTGGTGATGTTGTTAAGTTGGAAAGAACCTTTGAATGCTAATCACATGTGTCTTCAAGTTATAAAATAGTGCATATAAAAGTGTCCAAATAGAAATGAACCGTGTGTCTTGCGTGTTTTAAGATTGTACCCTTTAGCACATCTTTGTCTTCTCTACTTCTTGCATCTTAAGACATTAAAATACGTGACAGATGTATCAAAAGTTGTTGGCAAGATCATTCGTAGCAACCTAGGAGTGCTTCTAGCAAGTTCATCCACCTCTGGGAAGTGCTTCCCCTTTGGTGAGAAGCTCAAACCAGTAAAAAGTTTGGCTGATATATAAATGAGGGCAAAGGTAAACTTTCCCACTCTATCACCCAAGTTTGGCCAGTGTGTTTGTAAGGGTATCCTGAGGTGGAAATACTTTCCCATAATTTTAGCATGTCTAGAATAGATTCTTAAGTGGATCACATACATACAATTGTTTGTTGAGATGCCACAAACCCATTTACAACCCTCTTAGTAAAAGTATCTCTATTTTTTTTCCATGGTATGTTCATTTACAGTGGAATGGAAACAACATCCCTCAAGATTACTCACCATTGTGCTCCCTTGGTAGAGGCATAGGGCCACTTGGGTTTCATCTCCAAGGGTCATTGTTCCCATAGAAGGGAAAATTCTATTTTTCATGCCTTGAAGATTCTTTGATGTGTATCATTTGTCAATCGACTCTTGTATCAACTCATCTCTTCAATGAGAGGGACATATTATACTAGAATCAAGAGACATTAGGTTGTGGGCTATTGAATAACATATTGCAACGAAACAATTTGACCTTAGGGATAAATCATGTGTTTGAACTATCTTATTTGTGCTCAAGACCTATGAAAAACATTTGTAAAACATACACAATTCTGTAGTTCTTATCAAATCCTTTTGCTAAAGAGATCATCTATTTGTCTTTCTCAAAGTTGCTTTGTCCTTTAAGAAACTTTTTGCTCATAAAAACCTCATATCAAAAGAAATCCACCTTTTTTATTCCAAAAAAATAGTTGTTAGCAAGTCCCTTTGCAACAACTTTTGTCTCATTGGTCCACTTTCCCTTTGTCTAAAAATTATACTTGTTCCTTCAAAAAAACCATGAAGCAAGTCCTAAGTTACAAATCCTTTTTCCTCAATCCAAACTTTTTCCCTTTTTCAAAATATCCTTGTTACCTATCCTACTTGACCAAAAATAACACATTTTGTCTTTAAAACACACCATCTTTTCATATACAAGCAATTGTTAGCAAGTCTAGTTTGTCCTGCTTCACTCAAGCTTTACCATTGTTTTTAGAACCTTAGCTATTTCTCAATTGATTTATATTTCCAACCAAAGGTCAAAAAGGTATACTTAGCATAGTCACTACCTATAAAACCCCACAGTTGTGATCAAAATCTCTTAGAGTTATCTCATGTTAGGCCAATCCAAGACTAAGTTCAAAAATGCTAAACTTCCACAAATACTAGTTTACAAGGAAATAGAAGCAAAACACAAGAAATACACCCCCAACCCAAGGATCACCAAACTAGACCAAATTGAGAAAGATAGTGTAGACATAGCATTATAAACTAAGTGAGATTACAAAATTTACAACCTAACTCTCTAATGCAGTGTTAATCAAAGCCTTATCAACAATTCTAGTGTTACTCATTCTTATTAGGTCCTTCCTTTTTCCACACACAATTGTGGACTTATCTCCTCATAGGTTTAGTCATTCATGTAAAATGCCACTACTACATACAAGAATTTAAAATAGGATTACCTCCTCCCATTTTTATATCAACCTTAGGTTTTCAGAGAATCCTCCACATACATCATTAAAGGCCTAGTACCTTCCACCTTTTACTCACTTACTTAGAACATTATGCATCATTTCTTTAAAAATTTGTTTCCACTAAAAACAATTTCTATCCATCCCACCATCATAGTTATCCTTGAAACTCAACATTTTCTAGAATAGGTTGTCACTTGTATCCACATCACCTTAAGCCAAAGGTTTAGGCCACACATTTCATATCACCATCACATTTTCACAATCATATTTAAGGGAAACACAACCTCCTTCACTTAGCACCATATCATTTAGACTCCTAAAGTATCATATACACTTAGCATCATCCCTCTTTGAATTTTCATCCTTACAAAAATTATCTTTTCATGCCACCCACCACATGTTTTGGTAAGAGCACACAGAAAAAGAAGGACATGGATCCTAGTCATAGTAGTAACACATCTCGAGCTCAGCCATACCCCCTAATTCCCATGATACCATTGGACCCAACACCACAAATCCTAGAAGAGATAGGTTCTTCCATAGATATTGATGCTTTCATGAACCAATATGGCCACACAACCATTATTAATGCCATCATAGATCAAAACAAGGAAACCATCATGGAAAATTTCTTAAGGGATAATGTTGGTACCTTTGACTTTAGATGCCCACCACCTATCGACATTTTAGATCCTACAAACCCTTTATTTGGTTGGTAACCACCATCTACAGGGTCATCTATCCCTAATGGTCCTTTCTCTTCACTCAACAAAGGGTACCAACCACCTCAGATGGAGCTTGTCGACCCGAATATACCCTCAACCTAGGTGATTGCTTCCATTACAAAAAACACCCATGCCATCCTCACTCAACCCTTATTACATACTACATCTCAACCAACCACAAGTGTATCATTTGCATTTGTTTCCACCACTCATTTTCTTGCTTCACAAAATCCTCCTTGTACATCTAGCAACACTACATTTTCCCTTCCACCTCACAACACATCTAGTCCATTTACTACTAAAATGCTACCACTAGGGTCAAATACCTCATCTTCCATCCCACCCAACATCACTATCAACACCTTTGTAACTAGCCAAAGTTCTTTGGCCTCGTTTCCTTTAGGACCTTGGAGTGTTGCTATGGAATAAAGGTCTAGCACCAGCCTCCCCTCTAGCATTGCATCCATATCCATGCCTCAGGAACTTTCATCCATCACTGTGCAAAGCTATTCACTACTACCCCTTACCAAAGACTTTTCTATGCCACCCTTAGGAAATAGCCAAAACAACCTACCACTGTAATTCCCTACTGTAAACACTCTACCTTAGATTAACTACCTTGCAACTATTCATAATTAGTTTCTTTCTCAAATAGGAGCACAACCAACATATATTGGGCAAGGTATGTATTGCCAAAGCATGGCTTAGGCATTACCAACATCACCACCCTTTTAGCTATAATCATCATGCCAATAGTATGCTCCAGTATCTACATAGAATTATCTCATAGGGCAACAACCTAGCACTTTCTCTCCTCACCAACAATCTACCCAGTAGATGCAACAGTATGCAAAAAATACATTCCAACAACCCATAACATCCATCCCTCCAGTTGTGCAACCTATTTTTTTCCAAACACCATATGGTAGTCAAGGTTTTCCATATCAATCTTAAGCATTTCTCATATATCCCACAATGGAGGCACCTAGATTGGGGGCATCTGCTCCCCCACCTATAAACTCTGAATGGGAGGAAATGAAAAATGCTCTCAAGGCCCTCAAAGATGGGACATATTAAAAAACTTTTAAATTTGAAAATGATTGCTCATATCCATTTGTCAAAACCATCATAATGACACCATTTCCTGAACACTTTGAGATCTCCAAGTTTGATAAATTTAGGGGGGAAAGTGATCCAGTCACACATGTTAAATAATTTTATATGTATTTTCAAGAAGTGGCCTATAATGATATATTCCTCATGCGGCATTTTCTGAAAATCTTAGGTGGACCAGCCCAAAAGTGGTTCTGTTGTATCCCCCAGGGTACCATTAAAACCTTCATTGATCTTTCTAAAGCCTTTGTCGATCAATATGCCCATCTTGTCAAAACCAAATTATCTGTAGTGGACCTAGTTCATACTATGAAAAAAGAAGGATAAAGCCTTGTAGAATACTTACAATGTTGGAAAATCCTCAAAACTAGGATCTTATGTACTATCCCAGAATGTCACCTTGTCAAAATGTTCATAAATAATGCACATCCTAGTCTTTCCCACCACATGGTTATGAACTATTTACAAACATACAAAGGGATTAAGGAAAAAGAGATGAGACTTGAACAAGGGCTCATCAAGGATGGTGTCATCAAAATTTACAAAGAAAACACCCAAGACTGAGGCCCAAGCAATGACAAAACATAGTATTGGAATAAAAACAAAAACACAGTGACAGATGGTGCCACTGACACTCAAAATGTTCATATTGTTGGGGTAGCTACCAATATTCCCACCACATTTTGTCAATAACCTTATCAGAAACAACCCCCTATATATCAACAACCACCTATGTAGACCAATCAAAAAGTACTCACCCATCACAATCAAACCAATTCCATCACACTTTTGGCTGGACCTAAACCACGTGTTCAGAGACAACTACACATATACACCCCATTGGGGGAGCCCCTTGATGCAATATTTGAAAAACTACCCAAGGATAATCTTGTTCGATATCTGCAAACACAACCCTTGGAACCTAATCAGTCTAGAGCATCCTGGTATAAGGATAATGAGTTCTAAAAATTCCATCGTGTCAAAGAACATACTACCCTTAAGTGCATGCAACTCAAGGATTATGTTCAAGACTTCATTGACTGGAAAGAGATCACAGTAGGGGCACATGTCTCACCCAATGTAGGGTTGATGATATATCAAAACACTTTTCCTCCTCATAACACAAACATAGGAAAAACACCTACAAACACTCTTGTCAACAAACCAAAAAATGCTCCAAATAAACAAGGCAACAACCGAGATAAGTCTCAAAACTATACCTTAGCATGTTTGGATTATGGAAGCCTTATCAGCTGCATATCACAAGTTGAGCCATCTATCAATCTTATAAACATCAAGGGCCCATATACCCAAATGTACAGTTACTACTCACCAAGCTCAACTCAATATAGTTGGCCCACCTATGTTTGCACCATCAAGACCGCCTCCATCAACACCTTCATCAGGATCACCCTCATTAGGACCATAGTATAATATCTTGGAACATCTTGCAAAAATGTTAGCTTATATTTCCATTCTAAATCTCTTATGAACAAGCCCATTTTATCAAGAGATCCTTGATAGTACTCTTCATGAGTCACATGTCCCCACTGACATAAATGCCACTGAGTTCTGTAACTTGGTTGGCCATCTTTCTGCATCATGTGCTTTATCCTTCAAAACCACCAACATCCCAGCAATTGAACATGATCATATCCTTTTGCTTCACATAGCTATCATGGTTTCTAATTTTGCAGTCAAATAGGTCATGATAGATAATGGATTGATTTAAATCTATGTATTCTAACATTTATCAAATAGGTAGGATACACTAAGGTCGATATCATTAATGAGGTAATCACCATCAAAGCATATGACAACTTGGAGTGCACTACTAAAGGAACCACCTTGCTCCCTCTTAGAGTCGACCCAACCACTCAAGAAATAGTTTGTCACATAGTTGATCTTAACCTTCCATACAACATCCTCCTTGGCCATCCATGGATTCACACCATGAAGGTCATTCCATCAACATATCATTAGTGCATCAAATTTCTGCATAATGGCACTAAGGTAACCATCCATGCAGATCCTAAACCCTTTTCTTATTGCAATGTAGTCAAAGCTTCATACACCAACCATTGTCCTAGGATTGAAATTGGCCACACCATGGCTAGCTTCTCTAGCACTTGCCAGGATCTAGATACCATTTTAGCCTCCACTCTTTCCATGATTAAGATCAACTACCAAGGTTGTGGTGAATACAGTCTCACAGATGCTTTTTTTGTTGGTGCTCTACCACTTGATCCACATACTTGGGGGCACCCAACACATCAAGGGCCAAGGCTAGATACCACCTCTCAACTTAGACAAATGAGCCATACCACATTCATCACTAATGTTATCCTTGATGGCGAGGTAACCACTCCAGATATTAACACATGGCTATACAAAGAGCCACCTTCAAAAAGTGAAGAGTTGCTTGATCACCTTAAACAAAAGTACCTATGGTCACATTGTTTGGCCACTAAACAATAGGATTATCAAGGAGGTGGTCTAGGAAGTCTGGAATTAGCATCAGGTGGCCTATAGAAGCATACCCAGAAAAGACAAAGCAAGGCTTAGGCTATGGACTCTTTATAACTAGGGGCACTACGAAGGAAGGACATGCCTTCACAAGCATCCAAAATAGTCTCATTGAGGTTGAAGTAGGGTAAACTTTAAGAAAGCCACCTCTAAAAAAAGATATAAAATATTGGCAAATCTTTCATTATTTTGAAAAAAAAAAATTCTATTGGCAAATCTCTCAATTTTTTATTCTAAATATGGTTAATATTGGCGATTATTTTCGAATCATAATTTTTTGTAGAAAACATTGATGAATCCCAATAATAATAGGAAGTTCATTAATCACCATGGAATGTTACAAATCAAAATTGAACATTTTTTTACCTCGTAGAATATTATGAGCATCATTACATATACTTTAAATCAATAGTGAAAACTAAATATTGGTGATATATCCCTCAAGTAACTAATAATTATGATAATTATTGGTCAGTTTAATTTCTCCAATAGTATATTATATTTAAGTGACTCCAATCTAATAATGTAACAAATATAGTGGCAAATATTTGAGTTTAAAATTTTCAATAAAATAAATTATTGAGTGATTTTAAATATTCTAAAACTAAATTTTATAAAACTATTGCGATTGAGGTTGTATCAAATCTTAAATTATTAGCCAAATTACTAGCCAAAAAATTCTAAAATTAGCCAATTTGCAAATATTAGCCACTAAAAAATACCTTGGGTTGAAGACAACCCTGAGGAAGTAGAAAAGAAATCCTATGATGATGTTTTCCTTGACGAGATTATCTTAGGAGCATGTGTACTCTACCAATTATCCCTAAATCTTATAGACCTACCACTCACTCACCCTAAACTCATTGATTGGGACTAAGCAAGTGTTGTCCATGTTGATGAATTCTCTATTGAGAATGCACTCCTTAAATTCATGCTATAGAAACACCGCATAAATGACTGCCACCACCATTAGCATATGTCTACAAACTAGATCTAGCAGGTTACTTTGAGGAGGAGGAAGTCTCCAGTCACAAAATTGAATTGAAAAAAGAAAGAAAAAAGAAAAAAAGCAAGAGAAAAAATCCACTTGTGAAAAATTCTCTGGGACACCATTGGCTGACTCACAAAATGAAATAAAAATAAAGGATAAATTTGATAGTGAAAACCTCTTAGAGGCACCTCATCCTTTCTCCATAGGATCATAAGCCTCCCATTTCTTTAGTCTTAATAGAGGAAACTAGACCGGTCAATATCAGTCTGACTAAGATACCACATATCACATATATCACAACATCTCTACAACATGAGCAGGTGGATCTTCTCATTGAAGTTCTCCATGAAAATGTTGGTCACTTTGCATGGTCCTATCAAGACATGTTAGGGTTGGATCCCAAGTAGTACACCATTTGACCATAGATCCAAAGGCCAAATCTGTCAAGCAAAAGCTCCATAAGATGCACTCCAAAGTTACTTTACTGGTTAAAGTGGAGTTAAAAAAAATTGCTAGAAGAAAAAATCATTCACCGAATAAACTATTCCAAATGGATTTCCAACATGGTACCTGTTACAAAAACTTCCGGTGATATCAGAATTTGCACAAACTTTAGAGATCTCAACGAAGCTTGTCCAAAGGATGATTTCCCGTTACCAAAAATCGACATGATTATTTATCTCACCATAAGCCATGAGCTCTTATCACTCATGGATGGTTTCTTTAGATACAACTAGATTTAGATAGTAGAGGAAGACCAACATAAGACAAAAATTAACCACACCTTGGGGAAAATTTTGTTATAACATGATGTCATTTGGGCTAAAAAATGCTAGGGCAACATATCAGTGCACCATGATGGTCATCTTCCATGACACAATCCATAAAAAACTTGAAGACTATGTAGATGATATTTTAGTCAACTCTCTTAATGCCTATGATCAATTATCTCATCTTGTGGAAGTGTTTGATCGATTGGCTAAATATCGTCTCATGCTATATCCTAGGAAATGTGTCTTCGACGTTACCTCAGGAAAGCTCCTAGGATTCATTGTATCATGATGTGGTATTGAGATTGATCCTAAAAAGGTCAAGGCCATCATGGATATGGCTACTCCTAAGACACTCAAGCACCTTTGTTCTCTTTAGGGGAAACCTCAATCAGTTAGGCAGTTCATTTCATAGCTCGCTGATAAATGCCAACCATTTACACATCTACTTAAAAAGGACTAGAATTTTAGATGGGACCCTACTTGTCAATGGAACTTTGAGCTCATCAAGAAATACTTGGCTAATGTACCTATGTTGGTTCCTCTAGTTGCAAGGTGTTTGCTCATATTATATATTAAAACTACTCCCATTGCAGAGGTGCTCTTCTAGTACAACTTGATGATATAGAAAAGGAAAGGGCTATTTACTACATTAGTCATACCTTAATGGGATATGAGCTCAATTACATGCCAATGGAAAAGGCTTGCTTAGCTGTGGTATTTTCCCCTCAGAAGTTGCATCATTACATGAGCCACATTGTGTAACTAATTTCCAAAATTGATCCATTAAATATATGTTATCTTACATAGTACTCATAGGATGCCTGGCTAAATGGGTCATGTTTCTCAATGAATTTGACATCCAATATGTTGATAGAAAGGCCATCAAAGGCTAGGCTATTGTAGATCACTTGGTACATGCACCCTTGGTTGAAAACCACCCTCTTATTAGACCAGGGATGAAAAGCTACTACCTTACAAGGATTTGGTTGATCAATTAAAGGAACATTTTACTCAACTTTAGTTCACACAGATACCTAGACTACAAAAAAAGGTATCAGATGCCATGGCCACTATTAGTTCCCTTTTGGAAATACCATGCAAGGATACATAGTATGAATTTCTAGTTGAGTAGCTACACAAGCCTGCATATGATAATGATGAGTCAACACGAGTATGCATCTTGGTTGGTCCCCAATCCCCATGGTACCACAAAATTCATGCTTACCTACTAAATGGTATCATATCTCCCCATCTCACATGAACCCAATTCCAGAACCTTATTTGTAGAGTCTACTATTATACTATCATTTCCCAAACCGTATATTATCATGGTTATCATGATACTCTCTCTTGATGTCTAGACCAAAAAAAGGCTGCAATGGCTCTCAAGGAGGTACATGCTAGACTTTGTGGTCCTCACATGAGCAAGATAGTTCTAGCTAAGGAAATCTTTTGAGTTGGGTATTATTGGCCTAATTTAGAGCATGATGCCTATGAATTTGTGAAATGGTGTTTACCCTATCAACAACATGCTAATCTAATCTGAGCCCCAGCTGAGATCTGCAACCTATCACACCACCATGGCCTTTTGCCTATTGGGGATTTGACCTTATTGGTATTATTACACCTCTCTCTTCAAAAGAATACAAGTGGATCATCACTGTCACTAATTATTTCACTAGTTGGTTAGAGACAGTTCCCCTTGTCACTAGCACAAGAGTTTTGGTGTCCAAATTTATCCTATATCATATCATATGTCGCTTTGGCATCCCAACCACCATTTTTACTAACCATGGAGGTAATTTCAAAAATCTCAATATGGAGGAATTGTGCACTTCCCTTCACATCCATTATCACTTTTTAAGCCCCTACTTCCCACAAGGTAATGGTTAGATGGAGGAAACTAATAAAACCCTACTTAAAATCCTAAAGAAAGTTGTCAATGATTTCGGTTATGATTGGCATTTACAAATCAATCCTACCCTATGAGCATACAGAACCTCATTTTGTACATCCACCAACACAACCCCATACTCCTTGGTTTATGGTACTAAAGTAGTATTACCTATTGAGGTTGAATGCCCATCCCTTTACATTTCTCTATAGGGACATATATCTGATGAAGATTACAGAGTGGCTCAACTTACTCAGCTTGATCTACTTGATGAAAGAAGGCAACAAGCCTATGACCACCTCATTGTCTACCAAAATCACCTCAAGTGCAATTTAAATAGGAAGGTCCATTCACCCCACATTCAAGAAGGAGACATGGTCCTCAAAGAGAATATGAAGGTTTAGAATGACTGAGAAAAGAAAGGCAAGTTTGAGCCCACATGGCTTGGTCCTTGTGTGGTCACAATATCTTTTGGCTCAGGGGCCTATCAACTATCTACACTTCAAGGTGAAGTCCTAAATGATCCTACCAACATCATTCACCTTAAGAAATTCTATGTCTGAAAACAAAATTCTCAGTAAAAAATAGATAAAGAAAAACAAGCATCCAAATGGTGAAAACTTGGCAATTCAAGTGCCTTGGATAGGTACCCTAGTGAAAACCTAGCAATTAGGCACTAGGTGTACTTAGCCTTTCTATTATCTATCAATGATAGATTTCCCCCCTATCACTACTCCATATTGCATCACCCATCTCCTCAAGGTGTCCCTCATAGTTTCACTTTCATACCCCCAAACCAACTCATGACATTTTCTTTTCGCCACTTTGCAACACCCCACCTAGATCCTCTATTATAGCTCTCATTCATATATCTACCCTATCATTGTACTCTACCCCATGTAACATATCAAATGTACCCTACCATTGTACTCTACCACACGTATCTTATCTAGTGTTTTTCATCCTTGTACTTTACCATATATATCCTACCCAACAAGTAGTATTCTATGTATCATGTCCTTGTACTAACAATAGTATCCTATGTATCATAACCTAGCAAATACAACAGTATCATAATCCTTGTGAAATATGTTGCGCTTTATGTATCATTCCCCTATAACAATAATTTTATTATAACAATGTTATCTCCTCATCTTGAGCTTTCCCCCCTTCATATACATACCCACTATTTTATTTTGTCATATTTTTCAAAGTCCCCATTCATTGTGTAGCCATGCTTGTGCATACTATTTAGGTCTTATTGAGACACCTTGTGTTGCTAGCCCGTCATCTGTACAAAAGAAATCATTGTCCCTTTTTGTTAGTAACTTACATGTCCTAACCTTAAAAGTCCTTTCCAAGTGCTTCTTCCTTATTTTTTTTAGCCTGTCAATAGCCAATCATCCCAATCTCTTTAGAAAAAGGTTACTTTTTCGCACTTTTGTTCTTTCTTCTACAATCTTTGGTTTTTGTATATTTTTATTGGTTGCTTCCATGAAATTTTAGTTGTTCCCTCCTCAAGGTTGCCATGGTATTTTCATATCATGGTGTGTTTTGAATGGGGCAACTCAAAGGCATGGTTTCAATCATAGTCTTTTTTCTGCTTGTGAGTCAGT
Organism: Cupressus sempervirens; assembly: GCA_028749045.1. NCBI lineage: Eukaryota > Viridiplantae > Streptophyta > Pinopsida > Cupressales > Cupressaceae > Cupressus > Cupressus sempervirens. Next base: position 401,183,191 of record CM053786.1, read on the forward strand.
CAAATATCACCCTTGCATATTTCAAAAATGTTTTTATTTTTGATAACATGATGCACTTGGATGATATCATTTTCTTGTGGATCACCCAGTATCGTTCCTACATTGATCTCTTCGGGATTCATGTGTGATGTTGGGGCAATCCTTGCATGCTTGTTTTAGTTAGTACTATGTAATATTGGGGAAAAGGACTTGATGTTCTTAGTAACCTTGGTAGATCCCTAATATTCCTTTATCAAATAAAGTGCTCACACTACATGGTAGTACTTCTTCATGAAGTACCCCACTCTCAAGCTTACCATACACCCCACATTTATTTCCTTGTCACTTTACTTCCCTTTCCTATCATAACCTATGGTATCCTCTTCCTTTACATCACCTATCTCTCTCAAACTTCAAATTTTTCTACTATCATAATTTTTCGGTTCAAATTCCTTATCATCAAACATTGAATTATCTTCATTATCCTACTCTTCCAATTTCTCATCCCTAAGGTTTCACCACTATCATGATGTGCTCCTTATCATAAGTTACTATCCTAGTTCTATGTCTATTATCCTCTTGACTACAAGTTTGTTGGTCAATCATTTTCCAAGATCATCCTCCTTAGAGTCAGTATCTCCTATGTTTTTACTATCATTTTTTATAATAGCTCGTTATCCTAATTCAAGTATTGGTTATCCATCATAATTTGTCTTGTATCTCATTATTGTCATCATTGCCTACATTTATTTACTATCTCCCTGTCTCCTAGAATTTAACATGTTGTATTATCATAGCTTGTGTTCATCTTCCCCTTTATCATACTTTGCATCTCGCTTTTATCCTAGCATTAGATCTTTCACCATATGTTAGATACTTTAGCTCATTTTGCATATGTTATCATCAAAACTTCTCATACAAACTCATGCTTGATTGTAGATTGTGTTTATTTTAGCTTATCATCAAACTCATGTTTAATTGTAGATTATGTTCATTTTAGCTTATCATAAAACTCATGTTTAATTGTAGATTGTGTTCATTTTAGCTTATCATAAAACTCATGTTTAATTATATTTTGTGTTCATTTTAGCTTATCATAAAACTCATTTTTAAATTGCAAATTGTGTTCATTTCATATTATCATACAAACTCATGTTCATTCTTTCATTTGTGTTCATTTTAAGTCTATAATTCATCTTTAGTTTGTGTTCATTTTAACCCTATAATTCATCTTTAGTTTGTGTTCACTTTAAATCTATAATTCATCTTTAGTTATTGTTAATTTTAAAATCTATACTTCATCTTTAGTTTGTGTTCATTTTCACTTTGTAATTCATCTTTATTTTGTGTTCATTTTAACTTTGTAATTCATCTTTAGTTTGTGTTCATTTTAAATCTATAATTCATCTTTAGTTTGTGTTCATATTAAAATCTATACTTCATCTTTAGTTTGAATTCTTAAAATACTATATAAACTATAGTGCCTCTCCCATTTGACTTCTATAAGTCATCTTGATGGATGCAATGTTGTTGATCTTTTGTTGTGATGGATCATGATTGTGACCATGTGTGGTCTACACCATTGAGGTGATTTGATTTATGTTTTTGTATCAGGTGCTTTGATTATGCTTTGGCTGATTTATGAGATTATGATGTGATTTATGGTTCACTGAGGTTTGTGCCAGTGCTTACCAAGATCGATGTGGTATCATGAGGTTATTCCATGATTAGCCTTAGATGTGTGTAGAGATTGCACTATGTACTATTACCATGCTACACTGGACTAGGTTCCTGTAGTAGTGGTTAGTCATGTTTATGACTATGTTCACTTATATCTTTTAAGTGCCATTAAGTGTTGTTTAAAAAATCATTATTAAATGCTTAATTAATTAGAAATGGATTGTCCATGTTGGATTCATTGGTTATGTGCTTCGAATATTTAATTTGTTATGTTTTGATCTAAGAGATATTTGTTACTTATGTTTAACATGTGAGATGACCTGAGGGTCATATGTTATACCTTGATTTTAGTATCATAGATGTTAGACTACTATGCTATTCAGTTGATCATATTGCATGATGATGCCATTTTGAGATGATAGTGTGTTTTATGATGATATTTGGCTATCCAATATTTAGGTATATCACTGATTATGTTATGTGATGGATTTAGTGCTATGATTATTTACTTCATTCCTACGTTGTTATCCTTTTTGCAAACATGAGTGATGTAAATAGATTATTTTAATATAATCAAATAAATGGTTAAATTAGGTGACTTAATGCATTTATTGCTTCAGCTATTTTATTATATGCAATTGCACTTGATCGTGTTGTTTAATGTGCATGATTTATATCCCTGGCAATGGCACATGGAGTTAGTGATTCAACCATTCATATTTTACCAATGTCATCCTTGTATGGTCAATGTATCCTTAATTAAATGTTTAAATTAAACCTTTTAGTGATTATTGAATCCAAACTCATTTGCATTATGTGATTAGACCAGTGAGCATGTTTGTGCATTTAGAGGTTTTCTTTATCATGAAAGTTGTTAAGGAAATTTATGTGCTTTTGGGTTTTCAGGCTTTTTAATTGGTTTATTTTATTTTTTGGTAGCTTTGCCATAGATGAATTCTTATTTCTAGGAATAGCCTGATTTCATTTGGGCCAATTTGGGGTTTAACTAGGTTGGCTAGTTATTTGCCCCAATCATTTATTCATTCAAAAAGTGAATCAATATCCAAAAAGGAATTTAATTCCTCACTTCTCACTTTTGAATTAGAAATTTGGAGAGTAAAACCCAAAATCCTCTTCATGAGGATTTATTGTTTTGTTCATTATGGGAGCTATGAGCGTGAGATTTTCGTGAGGTTGAGCTTGTTGGATCCAGCTCGGGAAAATCTTGGATTGCTATGATTTTTAGCTACTTCTATAGGCTATTTATTTTATGGTTTAGATTCCCATTTTGCCCTTTTGGCTGCGTGGTAGGGCTTTCCTATTTTATTGTTTTGGCTCCATTTCTACTTCTATTTTTGGTAGCCATTTTTTTGGAGGCTGAGAACTAGTGTTCCCCTCCATTTCTGTATGTTAGTTCTATCCGGTTGGGCGGGTATGAACATTTCCCTATTTTTTAGGATGAGGGTTTGGAGTTTTGCACTATTATGCTAGCCATTTTTGTATACAGTGTCCAAACTTGATTATTTTTGGATTTTTGGGGTTTTTGTACCCAAAGGAAAAATGGGTTTTAATTTTGAAGTTTTCCCAAATTTTGGAGTTTTCAACTCATTTTGTGTGTTGCCCAATTTTCTCAAGTTTTCTTGGCACAATGTGGGTCATGGACCTGAATGATCCATTTGGATATCAGTTAGACCCTTATTGCACTTTTATGTTGCATTGGGATGCACGCCATATCCATACTCTCGAAGTTGTGTTTGGTTGATTGATTTTTATACCTATTGTTATGGTTTCTTTTGGACCTTGCTTTTTCTTTGTGACACTAGGATTTGTGTTCAATCCATGCTCCCAGATTGAGGCTGGTTGAGTGAGTTCATGATGTTTGGTCTTGTTGCATCATTGGGATTCATGAGAATCCATACTCTCAGATTGAGGTCGGTTGAGTGATTTCATGATGTATAGTTTTTTTTTCTTTGAGATTCATGTAGAATTTGTCCTTCCCATGTTGCTTTTAGTTGGGTGTTATCTTTTGCATTATGTTCTCATCCAGTCCTTGTGTTCTAAAGTTTATGATGATGGTGTGCCACACATGAGTACATATACATACATTTGTCGAGTGACTTGCGAGGCCTGATCTTCCATGGTACTTCCAAAAGTTATGATCATTGGGGTTGGGATGGGAGTATGCATTCCCATGGGCACTTGTTGTAGGATGAGCATGGGTAGGGTAGGGTAGCATATGGAGGGGGCTTCTATCCCATAGCCTAGTGATCATTGTTTCCAGAGGGTTGTCAGAAGAAGTTTTAAATAAGTGATAGCTAAATAAAAATGTGTGATTGGTAATAAACTTAAGATAACAAAAATGTGGGGTGCTAGAGCCTTTCCATTGAGGGATGTTAGCCCCTACTTAGTATCCTTTTTAGTGTCTGACTAGGACCTGTACTCTTTGCATTATCTTAAGTTCTTGATTACAACCATCATACTATTTGGCATGAGTGTTAGCCATAGATGTTATTTTGCGTGTTTGTGGTTGGATCATTGTCACCATCAACATAGTAGGTGTGTACCTATAGGCACCATGTGGTTGGGAGGCCTAGCTACCTATACCATTGCTAGGAACTAGTGTATAGAGATGGTCTTTTGTTCTAGTGCGGCCATTGTTGGATGTTTTCACTTGGTACTTTGGGTTCCAGAGTATGCTTTCTTGTGATTTATGCTTTCATTGGAATGCTTGGATATCATGTTTAGATAATGTTAGTTTATTTGACACATTCTCATATTATGATGTTCCACATATGACTAGATAGTGTAAATTACTATATTGGATTATCTATTGCTTATTGGTTAGCATGTTAGATTTCCTTATTATGATGTTCAATATGTGATAGGTGATGTTATCTACTTGAAGGATTATCTTATGCTTTACTACTACCATGTTAGATTTCCTTATGCTTATATTGTAGCATGTTTTATTAGTGATGTCCCTATTACAATAGTACCAAAAATTTGATTGGTGGCTTGGGATGTTATGCATGGGGGATGGCTAGGATCCACGATGATCTTATGATGCTATAGACAGTTGGGAGGAACTGTATATTTAGTTTGGTTGTTCAAATATTGTCATGTTACTTTTGTTCACTATGATGTTGCATTCAATATGTTCTTTACTGCTTTGGTTTAGATGGAAAGATGTTCCTCTTTCCTTTTTGTTTATGCACTCGAGTATTCATTCCTCAATTTACGTGGATTTGGTACTCCCCAGTGTGGAGGTTTTCATGTTTTTATGCTTTTTATTCTTGTTTTGTGGTTGCACTGATGTGTTTTCTCATGTGGATAGGTAGTTCCTTGTGCGAGAATGTACTTCTTCATGCGAGAATTCATTTCCTCATGTAGGGATGCAAATCCTCGTACAGTGTGCAGCAAAACCTTGCACGAAGCCATGCACTTTCATGCACATAGTGATGCAAGATCTCGCACAAAATTTGAGACTAGTGCACTTTCTCATGTGAGATATAGGGAGCAGTTAGGCTAGGTTGAGGAAGTTTTGAAAGTTGGTTTTGGACACCTTATTGGATTTCACACCTTTCTAGTTCAAAATAGTCTTTCTATGGGGTTTAAAATAAATCATTTAAGTATAAGTTTAATTCCTTATACTTAAGATATATTTTAATATATGTGATGAATCTTTTGAGATAGGTTTCAGACCTCTTCGAGATAAGATAAAGATTCTAGGAAATTTTAGGGCTTCAAAAATTTAGACTTAGCCAAATTTGAGTATCCTACAATTTAACCTAGCTTGGTGTTTTGTTGATTAGTGGTTGTTTCTTCAAGCCCTCATCATGTGTGTGGTTGTTGTTGGCCTATATTTGTGCGTGTCAGTTTGGTAGTGGCATTTGGAGATTCACTAGTTACTAGGATTATGGTGAAGTCTTTCATTGTGATCTTTGTAATTCTTGTATGGTGTTGTCATGTGCATTCATACTTGTAAAAAATAAAATATCTTCGCTTGAATTGAATCCTTGTTCCAAGGATCTCCGAGTGGGGCATTACATAAAATTTCTCATCATCATCAAAAAAACATATCAACACTATTATAAGCAAATCACATCATCAGAATCGCATCAAAGCATATCACATTTACTCAGTGCTATCATAGTAAATCACATTATCAAAATCACATCAAAACATATCACATCATATCTGCACTATCATGAATTTTTTTTTATAAAAAAAAATACATATTGCACTATCAACACCAACCTCATCCTCACAATCCATCCTATCCTGCATCATAAACTATCAATAATGTCATATCTATCATCAAACATCACATCCTGCATCATAAACTATCAGCAATATCATATCTATCATCAAACATCACATCTTGTATCATAAATTGTCAGCAATATCATATATATCATTAAACATCACATCTTGCATCACAAACTATTAGCAATATCATATCTTTCATCAAACATCACATCCTGCATCACAAACCATTAGTAATATCATATCTCCCATTAAATATCACATCTTGCATATCAACACATCAATCTCTCATCCACATCTCAACATATATAAAACTCACATCGTAACCATACTCATGCAATCATAAGTGTATACACATATCCCACCCCAAAGAATGATTTTCTCTATATCTCTCTCTCCTCCATAAGGAATAAATGAAAGAATAAATGAATACATCCCCCCTTGAAAAATTCCACAATTCATCAAAATCAAAATATGTAGTATCCATATCATACATATAGCTACAACAGGTCTGTGCCCACACAAAAATACATATATCTCAATCTGCTAATGCATCCAACAAAATACTACTCATATAATTATACCCAACATATCACTAGTCTCCCTGATCTATCACCTCCTCCTCTATGTCCCTCCCTACTCCTGGTGCTATTGGTGGTGGAGGTGGTGACCTCATTAGTCCTCCTCCTATCCTTGATCTCTCTACCTCATCCCTCCTCCCCCTTATCCCCATGTCTCACCTATGGCTCTGTCATGTCCTATGACTCTGCTCTATCCATTGAGACATTCATGTCCTCTATGAGACCCAGTGCTCTATCCACTCTCCCCCCTCCCTGCATACTTGTGTGGGTACTAGTTATCCCTAATCATGTCGGCCATCTATAATGCTCTATCTACTCTGCTAGGACCACCACATGATACCTCTCATAATAGAATCTTGCTCTCTCTCTCTCTCTCTCTCTCTCTCTCTCTCAGATCCTCCATCTCTACCCATAGTCTCCTCAACTCCTCCATCCCTCCACCCACCGCCATCTGCACTCGCAAGGTCACCACCTCCACCACTAGTCTATCCTACTCCTATTACATGGCATCTAGTCTTGCCTGTACTACCTGCCTCTCGAGGCTAACCATTTCTAGCCTCCCCTCTATCCATCCAACCTCCATCTATAGTCTCCCCACCTCTATCCCTATCCTTTCTACCTAGCCCTGTGCTACATTCCACTCTTGGCATAACTGATCCTGCTCTATCTTGAGCTAATCTCTCTCTTGCTATGTATCTTGTAGTAGCTAGCTGGTGGCTTCATGAGTCTATTGTAATGAGGTGTATCAAGATGCCAATCCATCATCCCCTCCCCCTGTAGATGACTCTCCTCTACCATCCCCTACTAGCATCTGTGGCCTCTACTCACCCTCTCTTGCAATCTCCTCTCCTTTGCTGCCCTCTCCCCTCCTCTCTAGCTCTAACCCCCTGTCCCCTCCTCTCTTTGACTCTTCCCCTCTCTCCTCTCCTCTCTCCTCCTACCTCACTATCCTCTGCCTCTATTGCAATGGCCCCTCCTCCTATGTAATGGCCTCTTCCTACTGACATAGCCCTCTCACTACATATTTTCTCAAGCTAGCTCCTTTGCCATGATGGCTACTGTGGTCACTTATGCTTGGCCTACTAGTCTCAGTCACTCAAACAGTCTCAGTAATCTCGTGTGGAGTCTACATTTGTTTCCCTACCAAACCAATCCCACTATTGTGGCTCTAACTCTAGCTAGGCCTAAAGAAACCCCTCTCTACAATGTTGGCCCATACATCAACACTAGGCTCATGAGCCACTTGCTAATACTAGTTTGACTCCCCTGGAGCCACCTATCACCATCCAAATTGCCATAGGGCCCTATCCTGCCAGTATTTCTCTGTGATGTACTCCCACCTTCCAAAAATAAAGCAAGGTGATATTGTATATGGTAGCTATTGTCCCTCCTCTACCCATGGCCCCAAACCCATATAGGGTCCATACAACCATAGTAATCTCATCAATCTAGACTCTTTAGTAGTCCACATTCTCTATATGGTGGTATACCAATGGCTTCCCCCAACTATATGCCACAAGCTCCTTTGCCTACTTATCTCTCCACCCAATAGGCCTAAATACTACAATATGCTCCCAAGTGCATACTTGTAATAAGGTGGGGAACCCTATACTCTTCCCCCATTGGCCAACTCCCTGATACATAATTTGGTGTAGATCTTAGTACAACTCAACCAACATCAATGATCCCCAAGCTGCCAGGACATTGGCATGCACTATCCACATGATCACTAGGATCAACACCAACATCACTCGTGTCTCCTCTTGTATCTAGGGAAATGCAACCTGATACTAGTTAGCACACATAGAAGTGAATCCGTCTCTCTAAGGCTACTCAATCCAAATGCTCATGCAGTGAAAACTATCTCCTATGAATCTGGAATGGCATGCCTAGCCCTACCAATCCCTACACCATTGCCTCTATAGTCATCTCTCTCATTGCCATCACTGGTGTCCCCCATACTGGTAATTTGAAGATCTGGTATACATCCTCTAGAGTCACTGTCATCTCCCTTATGGGTAGGTAGAAGGTGGTTGTCTCACTGTGCCACTACTTACACAGTGCTATCACCATAACCATATATGTGTGTGTGTGGGGAAGCCTCACCAAGTATCCAAGACCAATGCCCTCAATCCTTTCCCAATCCACCATTGTTAGCTACTCTCCCACTCATAGTACGACCACCTACTACTCGCATGACACTAATGCATCTAGCAACAACTACACATAAACCAGTCACATGTCAACTTTTTTAATCATTTTTTTATTACATCATTTCTCACTAAAATACCCCCCTTCCTCTACCCGATCCCCCTTTTGAAAATGACCTTTTCCCTAAAACTTGCATTCGCATGAGCCTATGAAACTCACAATTCCATGGACATATATTCCTGTAGGATCACTCTTTGTCCTTTCACCCTCTCAAACTATTCTACCAATGTTCCCACTGGCATGTTCCTATGTAGGCTTATCCTGGTGATCCTGTGAATGCATGTTCTCATGGATCACATTTGCCCCTTCCCCTTCCCATCAACCCTTATCACATTCCTACATTGAACTAATCACTGATGCAAGATTGTGTTCTCACTGCCATATTCACATTGTTTTTGGCGAGATCACAATCCCGCTATCATACCTACCATCCCATATAAACTGCTCCCCCAAGTTTGCAATCCCACAAAACTCTATTGTTGCTATAACCTACACAAAAATAAAAAATACCAAAAAGGTTCTCGAACCTAACAAATGATTAGGCATCCATCACACTCATACTTGTTGCACCACATTTGATCGATGCTCGGGTCATCTAATCACCACCATTGTAAAGTCCAACATAGAGCTCATGGTAGCAATATCTCCTCATCTATCTGAAAGAAAATAAATGTTTCTAGCCCTCTTCTAGCTATACACTCAAAAGTGTCCCACTCTAAACCCTTCTATCCAAATGATTCCATGAGTTTGGAATGCTTAGATGTCGACTTAGAGCTCCATATCCACAGAGTGTAAGAGAGTGTATTTCAAGTTCAAGGGTTCTTAGTTGAGCCTTAGGAATACTCTTCTTGCTAGTAAACCATGTAATGGGAGGTTCCAAAGACAAGATGCAAGAATGAAAATGTCTTAAGGAGTTCCTCAAGAATGCAATGCAAGTATGAAAACTAAGCTAAGATGAGAATGCAAAATGTAGCTATGCTAAAACATGTATGAGAGTGTTACAATCCAAATATTAAGCTATGTGAGATAGATTATTGCAAAATAGAAGCTAAACTAACATGAAACATGAATCTAAGCTAAAATGCTATGGTATGAGAGAATGTAGACAAGAAATAGAAGTTCTCCACAAAGCTCCAAAGAAACTTATTAGAAAACCTATAGCATAACAATACTCAAAAGATGGATGCTTTGAGGGTGAAAGGTCTCTCCTTTTTAAAGTCATACAAACGGTAGAGATCAAGATAAAGATGGTGGATGATCAACAGTGGAATTTGAAAAGAAGAGTGATCCATGTGCACACACAAGTCAACCAATAGAATATAAGTTGACTTTTCATATGAGACAAAAGTCACAAAGTCTTTTCTTTTAATTGCAAAATAGAAAAAGGAATTTATGTGTGCACTTTAAGTGGGTTAGAAGAATGGGGTCTTTTATTTAATTAAAAGGGGACATGTTCTTTTAATCAAATAATGAACTTAGGATAGCATAGTCAAACTATAGGTTATAATCAAATAAATTGATTATTAGCAATTTGGTCTAGGTAAATGATTAAATTAATTTAGCCAAAATGTTGAAAAGGGGGCTAATAGTCTAGATGAACATTTTTAGGTGATTACATTTGCCCCTCTTTGACTAATATGTGATCAATCTGAGAACACATTATGTCAAAGAAAATAGAAAGTCAAGTAGGCAGTGATAGATATAGATATCTTATTTTGGAAAACAAAAAGTAGAAAAAGATAGCAAGTCCTGAATGTACAACCTAATAGTGGTAGTACTGAACACTAGGAAGAGAACAATGTTAGAATTCAAGAAGAATGTTAACACCTAGAAAAGCGGATAGAGTGAGAGCAAGTGAGAAGATCAAACAAATTCTCCTAAGCAGTGATAGAGTATTTCTGCCCCCTCGGGATCAAAATCAAAATGAGGTAAGGGGACATAGAAACAAGCTAGATATGAGAAAATAAAAATTTAGAAGTGTCCAAGATGATATATAGATGATTAGAACCAAAGAATTACTGTTAAAGAGACTAGTAAAATGCCCTAGTTTGACTAGAATTGACCATGAAGGATACAATGTAAAAATTAGGTCAAATCTAGTAGAAAGATGATTTTAGACATGAAAAGGTTGAATTTGAGTAGATATAAAGTATGGAAATGATGAAGACATGAAGAAATGAAGATGCCCCAGTGATGATTCAAATATTAGACCAAAGAGGTATAATTTTAAAATGTGATTTTGACTACCAAGATGAACTCAAATTTTGATTTTGATCTCAAAAATGAATCTAGGACATAAAAATTATGTAAGAGGTCAAAATTTTATATAATATGATGATAGGATAGAAAAGAGATGAAGCTAAAGATTAAGAAGGTGAAAAGACATGAACAAGAAGAAAGTAAAGAAATATATGAAAGGAGTTAGCTAATATGTCCACAAAAAGATTAAGAGAGAGCTCTCCCCATATGCAAGAATACAAGATTAAGCTAGAAAAATGAACCTAAAATGCAAGCTAATATGCAAAGTGGTTTACTAGGAAGAAGCACATAACATTTAGACTCTTAATTTCATCATTGAGCATTTATTAGGGACATCATGAGATCATACAACCATCACTAGTATAACTATGAGGATATGAATATGATCATTATTAGATAGGTATGTGGAAATCCAATTTAAGCATCAAAGACATGTAAGTCAAGATAAATACGTGATTAGATTCCCTAAGTTTAATTTAGCAAGATTACACCTGTATCAAGGCATAAGTGCCAGGATAAACCCCAAGTGCGGTCTTGCAAAATAGTCAAGGATGATACATTCGTAAGTCAAAATGTTGAATAGGACAAGCATAAATTCTTAAAACACTATAGACAAACAAGGTATACCCACAAGCAAAAATCAAGAAAATATGTCCCATGCCCCCAGTCTTCTAGTCAATGACATCATCGAAAGACTATTAGGGAGGGAACACATGGAAAAGAAATCATCATAGACAACACACAAGGTAGATAAATATAAGCATAACTCAATAATTTAAATGTTCAAGTGCATGTGTGTAAGTCACTTGGCCATTTCTTCAAGATTTGATTTTGATAGTCAGAAATATCGTGACATCGGAGACCATAGGTAAACTATCTAAAAAGTGTTGAAAAACACTTGATGTCAAGGTGGGGGAAGTGTTGAGAAAAACTATTTTGTGAGTTGTCAAAGAAACCCTAATGCACAAGAATACCTCAATAGGCTAAGTAGCTATGCCCCTGAGACAAGGACAAGAAATAATTCCAAGCTAGGAAATGTGTAGTGAAATGGATGATTGAGACTGATAGACATATCTGCAAGGGTTTCAAGTGTAGACACCTAAATTTGATTACACCACTTTTGTAATCTAATTTAGTTATCTCTAAATGCATCATTAATTAAATTCCTATTTAATTAATCCTTTTCCATCCCCTAGTTGATTAATTTAATTAATCATCTATAGTCCCAATTGATAAATCAAATAACCTATTATTTATCAATTAAATCCTATTCTTCTATCTAATTCCAAAAATCTCCATTTATTAAATAAATATATTTGATAAATAAAATCCTCAAATCCAAAAACCCCTAACTTATCCCTAATCCTCCATTTAGCCTATCCACCCCATCCACCCATACTAACTAAGCTTAGCCACTAACTCACCCACCCTCATTAATGCCATCCACTTGCACATCTCTAACATCTCTAATCTAATCCTAAATCCAAGCCTAATCCACCCCCTAATGTTGTCACATTCCCTAAACAAGTTTAAGACTTTCCTAAACCAAATCAAAGTCTCCCCTCAAAAAATTCCAACCACCAAGTCATGAGTGCTCTTACAAACCATAAAAGACTCTTACAAGCCCACTCATGACTCTTACATCCATCTTCCACACTCTTCCCTCTTCCACACTCATTCCTCTTACATCTCTCTTACATACTCTACCCCACTCATCATGCCTTTAACCAACCCTTTACCCTACCCTCTCACACTCATCCTCCTTGTGATAAGTGTCACCTTCCCATTGGTGCTAAACAAGAACAATCCATGTGCTCTCCTTTGAGTGCATCCTAGCTTTCCTTAAGCCTTCATCTCCCCTTGAATCTTAGCCCTCCATCCCTCAAGCCCTTAGCCTATAAATTGAATCCCCTCCCAAGCCATTTCAATCACAATCTTTGAGTAAAGTTATCATGCCATTTTGAGAGCCAAAATCCATATCCATAGCCTTATAATGCCAAATTGAGAGCTCACAAAGCTACCAATTTGCCATTACCCATCTCCACCATTGAAGCCATTTTGAGAATTTGAGCATACATCCTCAATCCATAAATAGACACATCTCAAAAACAAGAGAACAAGCTCATTGAGAGAGCCTATCCATGGCTCACATTCTCATTTGAGTTTGTCTTCTCTTTGTCTCTCTTATATGTTATGTTAGTTTAATGTGTAAATGCTTTCATTAAATTAGTATTTCTAGCATATTAGATTAGTGTATACATCAAGTAGTGCCTATTTCCAGGTTTTCACCTCTTAATAGATTTTTTTAGGACTTTTTCAATTTTTTTGTATTTTTGTATTTTTGAATTTTTTTGGTGATACATCAAAGTGCCCATTGCTAGGTTTTCACTAAGATGATCATTTTTTCAGGGCATTTTCTGATTTTTAGAATTTTAAATTTTTAGAATAATTTAGAGATTACTAGTTCTCAAGAAAGATCACATCATTTTGTCCCAATGTCTAGAAAGGTATAGGACATGATGGAGAAACAAGCTAGTGGATAAGCAGAGATGGATAAGAAAGGAGTATGAAGCAAGTGAAAGTGATCCTCAAGGACTAATTCCTCAAGAGTACCCAAGCTAGGGAAAGAGGTGAAATAGTCATATTAAGCATGTTTTGGATAAGCAATGGAAGTAATGAGTAAGATAGCATGTAGGATGATAAGTGGTGAAGTCAACAAGTGTGAAAGCATATAAGATAAGTGATGAAAGCCAATGAGTAAGATAGCATGTAGGATAAGAAATGAAGCCAACAAGTGAGATAGCATGAAGTGTGTAGTTCAAAAGAGTAGCCATCTCAAGAGACCTATGATAACCATGTTTCATTTATTATGATAAAGACCAAGGGGTCAACTAGATAGGATAGCGATGGGATAGAGCAATAAAAATAAAGCTCAAGATGGAGGCTATGAGGGAATGAGAAAGCACAAATAGAGAATCTCATGGATAAGATAGCCAATATGCAAAGATAGCTTAACATTTTGAAGATCAAAGAGAGAAGAGGGGATAGATGGATGGTGAAAGAATTACGCATGATGCCTATTTACCAGGTTTTCATCATGGTACTTATCCAAGGTGTCATAAGAAGTAGTTTTCACCATAGGATGGATTTATTTCTCTTTACTTTTGCTACCAAGGTGAAACAAGAAGTGGTTTTCACCAAGGCACATTTTCATTTTTTTTCTTTTGATTTTTTTTTTTTCATTTGTTTTCATTTTTAGAAAGAGCTCAAGCTTTTTGAATGTAGATAGTGCTCCTATAGGAAAGATAACTCATGATAAGCCAAGAGCATAGAAAGGTATGCTCAAAGATGTTGATAGGGTGATGAAAGAGAAATGTTTGTAGGAAGAATATATTGAGGATAAGAGTTCATGTATAGAAAGTAAGTGTAAGATTTAGAGGATTTCATGAGGGTAGCTGAAATATTGGACAAGATCAACATTGACACACACCTTGAAGGGTATTGGAACAATGGAGGAATCATGGATGAAATAGATTGAGATTTAGATGTGTGAGGTGGTAGAAGAGATTTGGAAAAAAGAGGAGTGGAAGGATTTGGAATATTTTTAGGAAGTTTTTTGGAAGAAGATGGAATGGAAGCCTTTGGAAGCTTGAATGTCAACTTTGAAGTATTTTCAATATTCAAGTCTTCTAAAAGAGACTTGGGAATCCATATAGCTTTAGATTTTCCTTTGGATACTTCAAAACAAATTTCTTAAATAATGGGTTTAGGAACCAATATTTTCTTTGATTTAGCTTTTTTAATAGTGGACCTTTGCAGTCTCTTTTGTGCATTCTCCTTCTTAGCATTCACATGTCAATTATATGGGACATAGTGATCTTTCTTTTTTAATGGATTCTTATAGTTATTTTCACTTCCAAGGACTTGGGATTTGTGGATGAATAAGGATGATATGACTAGTTTAGATGTATATATGGGTGAAAAGTCATCAAGGATGAGTGTCTTTGTTGATCTTGAGGTATTATAGGAGAGCTAGGGAATGAGCTAGGAGTGAATCTAGGAGATGGAGGAACATAAAGCCCCAATATGGACGGAAGGTTTGAATACTTTATCTTAGATGGATAAGGACCAAGGATAGATTTAGAAAATGTAAAGGGATAGTGGTAAGGGATATCAAAATATTTAGAGTGAGCAACATGGTCAAAGTCATCAATAGACTCATGAGTACCTTTGATAGGAACAAAATTTTTAATAGAAGCACTTGAAGCTTGAGCACAATTTTGAAGTGGATGTGGAGAAGTAGAACATGAGGGGATGCTTTGATCTTGACAAGTAGCTTTAGATAGAATATGAAGAGAACTTTTCTCATAGTATTTAGTAAGCTCAAGGGAGATAATGGAAGTGGTATCTTCATCATACATAGGAGGTGGAAAAGATATAGGATATGGAGGGGAAAAATATTGAAAGAGATGAAAGGGTGCTTGATCATGATCTTTCTTGACATTTATAGCTTTTTCTTTTTGAGAGTCCTCTTGAAATGGAGCCACTTCTAAGGAAAAGGGAGAATGAAGAGTGAATGGAGTAGTGCTTGGATTAGGCATAGTAGTGCATGAAGGTTGAGGATGTTTAGGATTAGTAGCATGGAAAAGGTTTGCAGCCAAGTGAAGGTTAGCTTGAGTTTCTTTTAGAGGTAGCCCTTGAGGATACACGTAGTCAATGTGGAAAGCATTAGGTTCTTTATTTGATGGAGGCATGTTGGAAAGCTTTGAAGTGTTGGGAGATTCATGAGTTTTGGAAGAAGTGGAGGTATCAAGGAAACCATCACTAGACATAGGTTCATTAATATGATCTTTCTCAAGAAAAGCATCCTCATTACATGAGTCATTATTGGTATCAATAATTCCATTATCAATAAGATCTTGGATTTTATGTTTCAGCTCAATGAAATCTAAATTACTATTCTCATTATGTTTATGATAAGCACAATAGATATACAAGAATGGGTTTCTATGAGCTAGACTTAGGTAACCTGATGAGCTTGGTGCTAAGAAGTGTTTGCAAAGTGTCATTATAAGAATCTTCCAAGGGAGTAAAAGTTCTATCAAAATTATGTCTAGAGTCCTTTTTTTGCTTCTCAAGTGAATGGTATGCATCCATGTCTTCATCATTGTCTTGGTCAAAGATAGGTCCATCATGACATCTTGGAATAGGCTAAAAGTAGGTATCACTTTCTTTCTCTCTAAGGAAGTCTTTAGATCTAGAAGATGAAGACATTTGATGTCTTGGAGTAGAATATGAAGACCTTGAAGAAGATGAACCATGTGTATTTAAAGGTCTTAAGGGAGAATTATTTAAGAATGAAATCTTCTCCTCTAACATTTTCTCAAGTTTAGACATCATTTCTATCATGTGCTTATAGAAATGAAGGTAAGAAAGATCATTTTTCTCTTCTAGTTCTTTGTATTGTGCATATAGATCTTGAAACTTTTTAGTGGCATGGAGGATATCATGATCATCTAGATTTGATTGAGGTTTGGTAGCACAAGGTTTGAATGCCATAGTGGTAGAAAGATAATCAAGCATGAAGGAGACTAGAGGAAGCTAACAAGGTGACCCAAGATAACTTGATGTCCAAACTAGAGAGGTAGATTATTTGCTTACCAATATAGTAAAGATAGAGTAAGGTGACTTTTCAAGAAAGTTTCCAAGTTACTTATGACACTAGTGACTCAAGTCAAGAGCTAGTCAATAAGCCAATAGCCAAGTAGATAGAGCAAGCGGGGTGACAAGTGAACAACTTTTCTAGCCCAAGAGTGTTGTCAACAAATCAAGGTAACCATTTCAGCAAAAAGATAACTAGCAAGCAAACATAGACCATGAAGATAGGAAGACCATGAGCACTAAGACCAAAGAGTCATTGAGAGTATGTTCAAGCACTAGAGACATATAAAAGAAAAGTCAAATGATGAGACTCCTCTTAGCAAGAAACACAATAAAATGTTTGCACTTGGTGTTTTGACTTGGTTGACAAAGTTTGACAATAATTGATAGCATAGCAAGTTTTATGTTCAAAAGCAATTTCTTTCCAAGCAAGATAGTGACACATGGAGTAGTCTTAAAACAATCAAGAAAGGGACAAAGAAACCTTGCATGATACAAGCATATCTGAGGTCTCAAAAGAAATCCCTAGAATTATCATCATGTGTATGTTCAAAATATTTTCATAGGTATACCACATTTGAGAACACACCAAGAAATATCTACCTAAAGAACATGGTTCATTACTCAACAACTTGGCTCACGCTTGATGCTCCTTCACCTCACACCAAATGGTTGCCCACAAGAGATATTGGCTTTGTCATGGAAATGCCATAAGCATAACCAAGGGAACACAGATGGTGAGTGTAACATCTTGAGGTGATCTGAGTAATTCACTAGGACCAATCCTTGCACCAAGAAGTTGAGCGGCTAAAAAAGGTAGTTACTAACTTAGGGTGTTTAGATAGGGCTTTCGTTCGTAATGTTCCTCTTGCACCCAATTATAGGACACCCTACTTTGCAGTGGGCAACAAACCTCACAGTCATAAGAGCACCTTAAGCATTCTTGTCTAGTGATCTCCTGATGGTCGTAATCCCACAAGTGATCACACTAGGTGAAGAAAAACACTAGGTGAAGAGCCAAGTAATCAGCTTGTCCCCACTTGGGTCGTTCCTCTCAGGTTGTCCGCGAGCAGGCCCTCTAAAGGATCTTAAGTTTCACAAAATGGATCCACTCTCAAGGGTCAAGATTGCTAATTTACCTCAAGGGTGAAGAGCATAATCTCCTACCTTGATTACTTCCCCCAAACACACGAAGAAGATTTAGTTGCCTCTTACTCTTGAAACCAAATGGTAAGTCAAGATTTTTGATTCACCACAAGGGTGAAGAGCATACTCTCCTATCACCAAAAGATCCCAATCGTAAGTTTTAATGTGCCTAAAAAAAAAAAACTAGTATATGTCACATATGTAAAAATTAAAGAACAAGAAAAATTGTATTTTTATGTGTTGGGCAGCCCTATAAACAATCGTTAGTAGCCCTTGTGCATTTGAAGCTTTGACATGCGTTCTTTTTATGCAATGTTTCAATTTTTTCACAAGGATGGCAACCTAAAATCACAACTTGTTAGCACCAAAAATTAGTGTGAAATAACATAAAAATATGCAATAAAAAGTGGTTAATTGCCTCAATATCCAAGTTATCTTCCCACCAAGTGTATGCAAAGAAAGTGCAAACTAATCACAAATGCTCTCATTTTTACTCTTTGCTTTTAACCTAGTCAACATGATTAGACTTTTTTGCTATGATTTTGGATCCAAAAATAGAAATAGAAAGAAGAGACCCCTACTAAAAATTAGAGAGCTTTCCAAAAATATAAGAAATTCAAAAAATCCTCTTCATTTGTAACCTAAGAACCCATTTTGTCAAAATAGGCCAAATTTATCAAATCAGGTTTGTGATCCCTAATACAACCTCAAAAGTCAAAATACAAAGAAATTACTCCCCTTAGAATTTAAAATAATTTCTGAAAATGTAAGTTTTTTCAAAAAAATATGCTAATTTTTTATCAGAAACATCTTTTTATGAAAAATAAAGAAAAAATCATATCTTCCACAAATCATGTCAAAATGCTCTAAAAATGTAACTAAGACATGTTGGACACATACCCAACCTGAAAAAATAATTTTAGAACCAAACTCCAAGTAGTTTAAAAGATATGATCAAATCTTTAAACCAACTAGATTTTTGGCCTTCAAACCAATCTACTTGTGGGTTGGCCTTAAAACCAAAGTGATAATTCTACAAAAGCATTTGATTAGATCCAATATGCTGCTATAAAAAGCTAGAGATGAAAAATAAAAGTAAATCGAACTAGAAACTTGATTCAAGCCCCACAGTGGGCGCCAAAAATGTACACTCAAAAGTTTCCCACTCTAAACCCTTCTATCCAAATGATTTCATGAGTTTGGAATGCTTAGATGCCAGGTTAGAGCTCCCTATCCACAAAGTGCAAGAGAGTGTATTTCAAGTTCAAAGGCTCTTAGCTAAGCCTTATGAATACACTTCTTGCTAGTAAACCATGCAATGGAAGGTTCCAAAGACAAGATGCAAGAATGAAAATGTCTTAAGGAGTTCCTCAAGAATGCAATGCAAGCATGAAAACTAAGCTAAGTGGAGAATGCAAAATGCAGCTATGCTAAAACATGTACGAGAGTGTTACAATCCAAATATTAAGCTATGTGAGATAGATTATTGCAAAACAGAAGCTAAACTAACATGCAACATGAATCTAAGCTAAAATGCTATGGTATGAGAGAATGTAGACAAGAAATAGAAGTTCTCCACAAAGCTCCAAAGAAACCTATTAGAAAACCTATAGCATAACAATACTCAAAAGATGGATGATTTGAGGGGGAAAGATCTCTCCCTTTTAAAGTCATACGGATGGTAGAGATCAAGATGAAGATGGTGGATGATCAACGGTGGAATTTGAAAAGAAGAGTGATCCATGTGCACACACAAGTCAACAAATAGAATATAAGTTGACTTGTCATATAAGAAAAAAGTCACATAGCATTTTTTTCTAATTAGAAAATAGAAAAAGGACTTTATGTGTGCACTTTAAGTGGGTTAGAAGAATGGGGTCTTTTATTTAATTAAAAGGGGACATGTTCTTTTAATCAAATAATGAACCTAGGATAGCATAGTCAAACTATAGGCTATAATCAAATAAATTGATTATTAGCAATTTGGTGGGTAAATGATTAAATTAATTTAGCCAAAATGTTGAAAAGGGGGCCAATAGTCTAGATGACCATTTTTAGGTGATTACACCAGCCCCTTATAGGCCTCCTCGATGCCTTAGCTACCTTTACAACTCCTCCAAAAACCTCCTAATACCCACCACCCTTCTTCTTCATGCCATTTATTCTCTTTTAAACCTATTTTTTCCTTTTCCATGTCCTCTTTTCCCCCACTGGCTTACTGCAACCTTTTCAAGAAGTCATCATGCCTCGTGTTCTTTCCTTGCCACCTTCTTGAGGGGGCATGACCTAGTCCATTCTCTCATTTTCTACTCAAAATTGGGGCAATCATGTTACTTTAAGTAGTCTTCTTCGTGTTGTTTATATTCCAACTTTTTTGAAATAGTGTTATTTCAACACTATGTCAAAGAGGGGCAAAATCTAGACACTTAAATTTAATTACACAAAAGGTAATCATATTTAGTCATCTTGTAAGAGATTATTGATTAAATATTTACTATTTAATTAATTAATCAATCATCCCCTAGTTAACTAAATTATTTAATTAACTATAGCCCAATTGATGAAATCAAATTATAACCCAAAATCAATTTATCAATTAAATCCTTTTCCTCTATTAAATTAAATAAATCTTCAAATCTATTTAATTTAATCCTATATCCTCATTTTATTAAATAAATCATTTAATAAAATATCTAAAACCTTAAAAGCATCCCTAAACCCTATCCTAACCCTAAATCCAACTCATTCACCCATACTAACCTCATTTAGCAACCTAACTAACTCATCCCATCAAAGCTAAATCACTTGCCCCCTAACCCCCTTTCTCAACTAATCCTAATCCTCCTCCTAAGCATGTGCACAATTTTAAGCAAGGGTTAGGACTTGGTAACCCAAGCTAAAGTCAACAAACTCATCCTCACCCTCACCCTCCAACATTTATGACTCTTACATCCCTCTTACATACTCAACCTCCTTCATTACTCCCTTGACCAACCCTTATCCTATCCTCTCACACTCATCCTCCTTGTGACAAGTGTCACTTCCCTATTGGCTTTAAAAAAGCACAATTCATGTGCTCCCTTTTGAGTACATCTTGACCCTCCCTCACTATCTTGTCCTCCTTGCATCTTGACCATCCATCTCTCTACCCCTTGGCCTATAAATAGAACCCTCTCCCTTTACAAACATCATCCACCATTTCATGAAAAGTTATAATGCTATTTTGAGAGCCTAAAAACTACCAAAATACCATCATCATGTTGAAATCCCTCCATACCTCCATTGGTCAAACCCTCACCCATACAAAAACTTGGTAAAAACCCCCATCCTTTAGAAGCTTGAGCACATGAGCATACATCCCCTCCCATCATAGACACATCTAGTTCATCATGGATT
Source organism: Cupressus sempervirens (assembly GCA_028749045.1). Lineage (NCBI taxonomy): Eukaryota > Viridiplantae > Streptophyta > Pinopsida > Cupressales > Cupressaceae > Cupressus > Cupressus sempervirens. The sequence goes on from CM053786.1 coordinate 401,204,370, forward strand.
ATACCATAAGGAGCCTACTATTCTTGGTTTGCTTCCTTTTGTGGTGATAACCTTAGTCCTATCTTAAATGTTAATTGTTTAGTTTTGTACATGCTTTCATTTAATAGTTAATTTTGTTAATTATTTAGTTTTAAATAGAAAGGTTCTCGACCCTATCGAATGATCGAGCATCTACCCCACTCATACTCGTCGCACCACATATAATCGATGCTTAGGTTGTCCAATCACTTCAATCATAAAGTCCAACTTAGAGCTCTTGACAACAATATCTCCTTGTTGTTTGAAAGCAAATAAACCTTTCTAGCCATCTTCCAGCCCCTTATAGACCCCCCTCAATGCCCTAGCTACCTCTATGACTCCTCCAACAACCTCCTACTACCCACCACCCTTCTTCCTACCATTTCTTCTCCCTTTTACCTATTTTTTACCTTTTCCATGTCCTCTTGTCCCCCACCAGCTTACTACAACCTTTCCAAAAAGTCATCGTGCCTCATGTTCTTTCCTTGTCACCTTCTTGAGGGGGCATCACCTAGTCCATTTTCTCCTCTTCTACTCAAAACTAGGGTAACCGTGTTACTTTAAGTAGTCTTCTTCATGTCATTTATATTCCAACTTCTTTGAAATAGTGTTGTTTCAATAGTATGTCAAAGAGGGGCAAAATGTAGACACCTAAATTTGATTACACAATAGGTAATCATATTTAGTCATCTCCTTGAACATTATTGATTGAATATTTACTATCTAATTAATTAATTGTCATCCCCTAGTTAATTAATTAATTTAATTAACTGGAGTCCAATTGATGAAATCAAATGATAATCCAAAATCAATTTATCAAGTAAATCCTATTCCTCTATTAAATTAAATAAATCGTCAAATCTATTTAATTTAATCTCATATCCCCATTTTATTAAATAAATCATTTAATAAAATATCTAAAACCCTAAAAACATCCTTAAACCCTATCGTAACCCCAAATCCAACCCATTCACCTATACTAACCTCACTTAGCCATCTAACTAACCCATCCATCAAAGCTAAATCACTTGTACCCTAACCCTCTTTTTAAGCTAATCCTAATCCCCCTCCTAAGCATGTGCACAAATTTAAGCAAGGGTTAAAAATTGCTAACCCAAGCTAAAGTCAACAAACTCATCCTCACCCTCACCCTCCAACATTTATGACTCTTACATCCTCCTTTATGACTCTTACATCCCTCTTACATATTAAACCTCCTTCATTACTCCCTTGACCAACCCTTATCCTATCCTCTCACAATCATCCTCCTTGTGGCAAGTGTCACTTCCCTATTGGCTTTAAACAAGCACAATCCATGTGCTCCCTTTTGAGTGCATCTTGACCCTCCCTAACTATCTTGTCATCCTTGCATCTTGACCATCCATCTCTCTATGACTTGGCCTATAAATGGAACCCTCTCCCTTCACAAACACCATCCACCATTTCATGCAAAGTTATAATGCTATTTTGAGAGCTTAAAACTACCAAAATACCATTATAATGCTGAAATCCCTCCATACCTCCATTGTACAAACTCTCACCCATACAAACACTTGGTAAACACCCCCATCCTTTAGAATCTTGAGCACATGAGCATACATCCCCTCCCATCAGGGACACATCCACTTCATCATGGGTTATACCATAAGGAGCCTACCATTCTTGGTTTGCTTCCTTTTGTAGTGATAACCTTAGTCCTATCTTAAGTGTTAACTATTTAGTTTTGTACATGCTTTTGTTCAATAGTTAGTATTCATTTTACACTACTAGATTAGGTGATACAATTTGAAGTTAAGATCAAATCAAGATAATATTTTTTTCAAGGAATTGATTATGTGAAGAAATTTGAGTATACATTAATTCCACAAGAAATACCATTCTTAGATTCATTATTGAAAGAAAAACACAAATCTATAGATTCCATGTTTGATCTTAGGAGCTTCATGTAAGTTTTATTTAAACAAATTAAAAAGATACCCATTTATTTGTATATGTATATTGGAATGTGGAAGGAACATCATAGTACTGCTAAATTGATACTAATAACATCATAGATGCATAGGAAAGATGCATCAAATAAACTATGTATCAAATACCATGAGAGACAACCTATACATACACATTTAGCTCTTTGGATTTTGTATGAGAAGAGGAAAATATTCCCCTATCTATTACAGTCCAATATAATATTTAAATGGAATATATTCTAGCATCTTCTCACCTAGATAAAAAGATAAAATAATAATAATACTAGTCATAATACATAAGGTTACCAAGTTGAAAATAAAGTAAAACTAGTACATAAGTATCTCATGAAACAAGTCACATTCAAAAGAATTATACAAAACTATTAAAATGGTACTTTGACCCCATATCAAGTTCAACTCATAGGAGTGGTAAGGAAAGAGAATTTGAAAAAAAAGTATATTCCCCTCCCTTATGCTAGTTGAATGCACTTCTTAAAGTACCCACCCACCAAAGATATATATATTAAAGCATTTATTTTCAAAAACCTACAAACATGCACATTAAACTATGCATGAGTACCTTGTTGTAACCCCACCTGAACAATTAGTGGTTTTTTCCCTTGTTCATGGTAAAAGTTGCCATCCTTCCTAGACCCATTAAGGGTGTTCTCACATAACCCTAGGTGCCTTGGGATCTAGCCAAAGCTAACTAACCCATGTCAAACTATGTCCCCTTGGGATATGTGAAGCAACTTTAGTAAGCATGTGAGTCTAGGTAAGGTAAGGAAAATTTTCCTAGGCTAGGGAGTTTAATTAAAGTAGATACTTAGGATTAATGGTATAAGTTGGGTCTAGAGATGTGCAGTGAGGGATAGTTAATATTGATAAAGATAGTAAAAGTTAGGAAAAATTTTTAATGTGTAGTAAGAATTTTGGTTATGAAATATTTGTGGCTGAAAATAGGGATAAGGAATGCATTGTAGGATATTCATGTTACTAAAAGTTAGCTAGTATAAGTTAGCATAAGTGTTTAGTAGGTAGTTACCAATAGTTGTTAATCAACTTTAATTGTTTAGATAATTTCTATAGTGAGTTAGGAGATAAACTATTTTAGAATAGTATTGATATCAAGATAATGAGTAATATTGATATAATTAGTTAGAGGTTAGTGATAATAGATATAGTTAAAATTAATCTATTGTTAAGTGCATAATGTAACTTAATTAGAAAATTAGTAAGATTAACATGTTAGTATATAGATAGTGGTTGGTACAAGTAATTTGGAAAGTGACATTTAGCTAGTAGTGAAGCCAATGTAAGTAGTTAGTGATAAAGTAATTATTAGAGATTAGATTTAATATCATTTTTGGTAGATTATTGTATACATATATTTTTGTGTCATAGTTATTTTATTTTATTTTATTTTATTGGTGTATAGTTTAATATCAATTGATTTATACAATATTGATAGATCATAAATATGATATAATATTCTATGCATGCATGTAACATATTTTGATACATATACAAATTTATTCATTTAATTTATCTTGTGATTAGGAACATAAATTTGGAATATAATGAATAAGGGTAATGTGAAACTAAGCATGGTGGCTCTTATATTGACAATTATGTTAACAAATTCTTGATATACATAAATACATACATATATACACATAGATAAAGTCATCCTAAAGTATATATATTACGTTTGAAAATGAATAGATGTATACATTTTATTAACCTTTCTGGTAGCTACCTTTAAATAAAAACTCTATATAGCATCGAAGTGAAATAAGTTATGTGTGTTATATAATGAATGGTAATCATAATAACTCAATGATTTGCATATGTTCAGTTCCCACTCTTTACTACATGTATTGTTGAAAATATTCAAGACTATGCTTAGTTATTGAGAGGGGAGGGGTAAATCAGTAACTTCTAAAAATTCAACAATTTAAATCCTTAATCCAACCATTCAATTAGTATTTAATTCATCATATAAATTTTGATCTAATTGCATGCATAAGAAACTAAAAATATGAAAGCATTCATAACATTTTGACACAAAGATTCGATGACCCAAATACTTTCCAAATAGAAAGTAAAATTGGGGTGGGGATGATACCCACAACTTTAGTATTATAGTATTGTTGGATACAATTATTCAATTATGTGTTGTCTTTGATGTTACACAAATGTCATATTAGTTGACAGACAGAGTCTACCTAGCTCAATTGGTCAATAAAGCAAATTTTAGAGTCTATCGAGCATTCCTGAAAGTTACTCTGTGGGAATAGTTTTCATTGAGCTCACTTAAGCATTGAAGGATTTTGTGGCAGAAGTCAGTGTTAACTGAGCTCACAAGGTTAATTAAGGAAAGTTAGTGTTTACCAAGTTCACTTGGTCTCCAAAGGATTTTGTAGAGTTCGCAGTGTTCACCGAGCTTCAGTTGGTTAACACTAGAAACCAATTCTAGAACAGTGTCTACCAAGCAGGGTCAACCAATGAAGGATTTAATTGTGTTGGGAAATAAAGCTTAATTATTTTATGTAATGACTATAGTTGACTGATGTAATAATTATTGGTAATTGTAACTTGTAAATGAGCTGACTTGATAATCAATAAGGTATATATAAAAGGTCAAGTTGTGAATTCTAAATTGTAATGAGCGAGCATGCAAAAGTGTTCATTATGTGAAGAGGAAAGTGTGAGAAAATTTTGAAGAAGGATCAAGTATCCTTGAGGAACAGAAAAGTTGTATTCAATCAGAAGATGATCTAGTAAAGTAGAACATAGATTTGTATTAGCAATTTAGTTACATCTCATTCAAGTCAATTCATTGTTACTTTCTCACCATTGTAGCAGTGATTTCTAAATCTCTTAATAGAGTTCATTTAATAGCCATTTTGTAAATCCTCTAACAAGGTGACATTTCTATTGAATTTTTCTAAAGTCCTCTAGTAAGTCCACTCTTAGCAGGCTGATTAAATCCTTTAACAAGGTCACACCTAATAGATTGTTTTGTAGCCTTTAACAGGTCTCACTTTAGAAGAGTGAAAATTAGTAGCTAGTTACTTGGTGGTTTTTCCCATATTGGGTTTCCACATTAAATCTAGTGCCTCATGTGTTCATGGTATTTCTTTTATGCATGCATGTTAATCACTATGAATGTTTAAGATCTACTAAAGATAACATGCACTACATCTACCAAGTTACAACATTTTTCTATATAGCTACTGAGTATCAGCAGTAACTAGTTTTATAAGACATCTAAGGGATTTGTGAATTTGATTTTGTGGTAACTAATTCACCACACCCACCGCCCCCCCCGCCCCCCCCCCCCCCCCCCCCCCTTAGTTACTGCATCTATATTTCCAACAAGTATAAAGTTAGCCTATTAAAGCTTGCACTAATCCCTTCTAATGATCTACCCTATTAGGAGCAATAAGGACTGCTAGGTCCACCTTGTGAAAGGATTTAAAAACATAAAATTAAGTATGCACTTGGTAAAGAGATTTATGAAAGATTGTTAGGTCTACCTTATTAAAGGATTTAACTAGATCACCTATTAGGATGAAGTAGTAGTATATCACTAATTTACAACTTGGCTTGCTTAATGAGATTCCTTTAAGTATTGATCACCTTGCTATGATAGACATGACTTTGCTACTCATTATACTATTGTAGCCTTTTTAATTCACTCCTTTTCTCTAATTTAATTTTCATTCACATTCTCATATTTTTCACACACATGCATACACATATATTGGATATGATACAATGCATTACATATATCAATCCAATTATACTAGTATAAAGTTGGCCCATATGAAGAAATTTGGGTTCTAATGACTGATTTAGTGAGGTTCTAATACACGAAATCTACTATTATTGCTCGACATCATCATGCACTCAATAGACATAGAAGCTTGGTCCATAATAATCACTTCCAAGTAGTCCTAAACTTGGTCTGCACTAGTGACTCAATAGACATGGTGAAACTCATCATATAAACTAAGCCTCTTGATTTACATTGTATGACTCGATAAGAATTCTCATCTCAAGCTTGGTATAAACTAAGTCACTTGTTTATCAATGGGAAGCTCGGTTAACAATAGACTCTCATCAAATACACTACGAACTCGGTGACCACTGCACTACTTGGTAACCACTAATAAACTAGGCATCAACTAAAATACATGGTTTACGCTGCTAGTCTTCATATTAATTGAACCTTCTTGGTAACCACAGGCATTTGTCCAAAGGATTTGTTAACAACTAAAATGCTTGGCGACAACTAAAAATGGTACAATGAGCTTAGTAACCATATACAATCTAAATAAGTGTGTGTCACTAATAAAAAACTTTACTTATATGTCAACAATCTCCCCCTTTGACATTAGTGACAAAAACACTTATCAGCCAAAATTGAATACCTTATATCCATCACCACATGATACTAGCTCGATAGAGTATACTATTTTTGGGTTTTTTCAAAATTAACTTTGTAAGGTATATATAGTATACTATACATCTTCTTACTATGTACAACATATTTTTCTATTTATTTCTTACTTATTGCAAGTTCTCCCCCATAGCATATTTCTCCTCATACTATCTTCTGTCTTTTTCTTCATACTATGTGTCTCTCTCCCCCTTTTTGACAATAATTCCAAATATTTATTCTATTTTATTTACATAGAAACACCAAAACGAGATAAAAATTTAGAATGTACCTTGAGAATGATTGCCAAGGTTTTGTCCCAATTTTCTTGCAGGACCTTACATGTATGAAGTGCAATTTTTGCCTCTACTGACAATTCTATCATATGGTCCACAATAGAGAAGTTATTGTCATGGATTAGAGTTTTTGAATATGTAATATGTTTTGTAGTGCATCCATGTTGGAAGGAACATGTTGTATATGTCAATCAATGTGGATCTAATCCTTGCTTCTTCCCTTAGCAATTCTGCTTGCATATCTGACAAAAATCTTATTTTCTTGAAGTGTGCAGAGCTTGAACTAGGGTCAAGTTGTAGCTACTGAGCATTGGTCTTTATATTTTCATCTATTTTGGACAATTTTTCCTCTATTTCCTTTGTAAACTTAGAAACATCACATAGCTTCCCAAAAAGTGATGACACATTTGAACAAGATGTTTGTAAATTGCCAAAAATTGTAGAAAGCTCTACTTGATGAATGACTATCTATTGAGCAATGTGCTCCAACACTTTAATGTCAAACTTCTTTTCAGCCTTCTGGACTAGCTTATCTTGTCCATCAGTGTCTTCATTAAATTTCTAGACTACTTCTGCTAGCTGATACAAGATAGGTTGAGAAAAATTAATCTCAATTCCTATGCCCTCTGCCAAAATATTCTTAGCATATTCAATTCTCTTGCACTCTTTATCTCTTTCATCTCTTAGCATTTTTTGTTTAGCCTTCTTTTGGAGGAGTTCACCAAATGTCTACATTTGGTTTGGAGTAAGCTTGTAAATATCCCAATTGGGGATTACTATTTCCTCATCTAAATCAGTATCTTCCTCTATCTCCTTTCCTTTCCCCAAAAAATTTGTGCTCAGTTGAACCTTGGGCTCAACTATCCTTACACTTATTGCTTTTGTATCTAGAATAGAAATAATGGTAGAGATACTAGGGCTTGTAGCAAAAATTGATATTGTACTAACTGTACAAATACTTACAGAAATAATTGAGTAACCCAAAATTGGTGTGCTCAAAACTAAAGAGGTCAAAACTAGAGAAGTCAAAATTGAAGTACTCAACTTTGTAGATGAAGGAGGAATCTACAGCTTGATAGATGGAGTGGAAGTCACTTTTGTTAGTGATGTGCTGAGCTGAGTAGAGGCAAAGAGTGATTGTGATGTAGAAGCATCCTAGGTTTCCTTGTAATCCTGCACTTTTGTTCTTTCTGCCTGTTGGTGCCAAATTCTTAGTTGATGCTAAGAATTCAGTTGATGTTGAGTCATTCCTTTGGTTTCTAAGTTCATGTGGTTGTTGAGTGAACTCTTTAGATGCCAAGTCATTCTTAGTTGCTATTGAGTTCCTTTGGTTTTCGAGTGAATTCCTTTGGATGCTGAGTGAATCCTTGGTTTCTGAGTGCCTCTAGTTATCGAGTGATTTTCTTTAGTTATCAAGCATTAGAGGATGCCAAGTTCATAGTTTTTTTTGAGTGATTCCTTTGGATGCCGATCTCATGTGGGTGTTGAGTGCCAGTTTCTATGAAGTCTTCATTTGTAAAGTTGTCTGTGTCTAGTTCTAGTTTGGGCTGAGTTGGCTCGCATTTAATTTTAGTAGGTAAGTAATATCTATTTTGAGCTAACTTGTGGCTTTCTAGAATCTTCTATAAGCCATTTTGGAAAGTATTTAAGGAGGTTTGGGTTTGAGTTTATGAGTCAGTGAGTTAGAACTTAGAGGATTAAGTAAAGAAAGTGAACTTGAAGTTGGTTGTGTAGATTTGAATCTATTTGTAAATGGCTATAAACCCAGAAGGCCTTATAGCTAGGCATGCATGTTGAGTATTTGATGAATTAATAAAGATATTCTTGTTCTCTCTTTCTCCCTTGTATTGTACTTTTTTCTTTCTTCCATTGTGTTAACTCTTGTAGGGTGGGTTGGGTAGCTGGGTGAGCCATTGGCCCTAGTTATTCACCCTTGCCTACGTCAGGTGGTATCAGAGCAAGGTTCACCCTTGTAGAGATTAGATTGTGTAGAACCTTGATTTATATTTAGTTGTAGGGTGGCAGATCTATGGATTTGACCTATAACTTGCAGAGGGTTATGATCTTGCACGAACCTAATTTTTAAAGATTGTTCGTGGTAGAGAAAATAATGGTGATACTTCTATATTGGATCAATTGAGGCAAATTGCAGCCATATTAGATGCTATGGATATAGCCTAGAGGAGAGGAACACATCTTGATGATGTAAGTTATGATGAAGTGGTAGCACCAAACCCTAATCAAGAACCTAAAGAAGACCAAGATGAAGCAAGATTGTTGAGAGTATTGTCTAGGGCACATTTGAAGCTTGTTGTAGAAGTTGTTCCTTATGATGGGAGATTGGACACCAATGCTATTTTGGATAGGATATTTGATATGGAGAAGTTCTTTGAGCATGAAAAAACTCTTGATAATAGAAAGGTGAAGATTGTAGTCACTAGGTTGAAAGGTCATGCATCACTATGGTGGGAGCACTTACAAATTGATAGACAAAAGAGAGGAAAGGAAAATATCAGAACTTGGGTGAAGATGGTGAGAAAGGTAAAGAACAAATTCCTTCTTGTGGATTACCAATTAGCTTGTTAAGAAAGATGAAAAATTTGAAATAAAAGGACATGAGTGTGAAAGAATATATTGAGGAATTCTATAGATTGGACATCAGATCTAGACATGTGGATGATGATGTTGAGAAAATTGCAAGGTACATTAATGGATTGAGATTTGAAATTGAAGATGAAATAAGTTTTGTGAAGTTGGAAAGTGTACAAAAAGCATATCAATATGCCTTGAAGGCTGAGGAGATCTTGACAAAGAAGTTTGAACAAGGACAAAGAGGTAGAGGTGGTAGATTCCTATGAGGCAAAGGTAGATCTTATTGTGAAGGTGGTAGATCTGACAATTTTGTACATGATAAAGGAAAATTTGATTGGAAGAATGATGACAAAGGCAAGACTAAATTGAAAAGTGGTAATTCTTACCATGGAGGTACTAGTTCTTACCAAGAAAGAGGTAATTCTTATTCTAGAGGTGGTTTTCATGGTAATTGTTTCAGATGTGGTAAAGAGGGGCATAGATCTTTTGAATGTAGACCCTTTAAAAGTGGGCAAGGTAACAGAAATGTTGTGATTCAAGGAGATGATGAGGCTTCACCAAGTGGACCTAAGAATGGAGAAAATTTGATGGTGAGAAGAACCCTATGTAATAAGGGAAGTGATGAGGAACTTATTTTAAGGAGAATTCTTTTCAAGACAAGGTGTAAGATGGCTGGAAAATGCTGCAAAGTGATCATTGATAGTGGAAGTTCTATAAATTTGACATCAAAAGAGTTTTTTACCAAGTTGCAATTGTTGAGGCTAAAGCATCCTAAACACTACCATGATTCATGGACCAAAGATGAGAATAAGATATTGGTAAGTGAACAATGCCTTGTGAAGTTCAAAATTGGACATTACTTTGATGAAATTTTGTGTGACATTATGCTCATGGATTATTGTCATATTTTTTTGGGTAGACCTTGGCAATTGATAGATATGTTATACATGATGGAAGACTAAATCAATATACTCTTTGGGTAAATGAGAAGAAACAAATATTGTTTCCTTTGATTGAAAGTCCAGATGAGGTCATTTGTACTACAATAAAAGTTTGCATGGTTAATAGAAAGAAATTTGAAAAGGAAATGAAAATGAACCAAGTTTGTTTTGCTATAATTCCTAAAGGACCAAGTTGTGTGTTAGCAAATAGTGTTAGCTAAGTTAGTGGTGACTGAGTGACAATCGAAACTAATGAAAGCTATGTACCAGTATAAATTATAGAATTGCTAAATGAGTATAAAGAGATTATTGCTAAAGATATTCCTGATGGTTTACCTCCAATAAGAAGCATAAGTCATTATATGGATCTGATTCCTAGAGCTAGTTTTCCAAACAAAGCACCATATAGATTAACACCTATAAAGAATGAAGAACTTAATAGACAAGTGCATGAGTTGTTGTGGAAAATATTGATCAAAGAAAGCTTGAGTCCATGTGTTGTCCCTATTGTATTAGTACCTAAATAGAATGGAGAATGGAGAATGTGTATTGATTCCAAAGCCATTAACAAGATAATAGTGAAATATAGGTTTCCTATGCCAAGGATGGATGACATAATGAATTGTTTGACGAAGATTCATTTGAAGAGTTGCTATCATTAGATTAGAATCAGAGAAGGTGATGAATGGAAGACTACTTTCAAAACATAGGATGGTTTGTATGAATGTTTGGTTATGCCTTTTGGTTTAACTAATGCACCTATTACTTTCATGAGGTTGATGAATGAAGTTTTGAAACAAATTTTGGGTAAGTTTGTGATTGTTTATTTGGATGAAATTTTGATATTTAGTAAGACTAAGGAAGAACATCTTGAGCATATTAGACAAGCATTGTAGAAGTTGAAAGAGGAAAAATTGCTTATTAATCTAAAAAAGTGTTTGTTCATGCAAGAGGAGATTGTGTATTTAGGATTTGTGATTTTAGTTGATGGATTAAAGATGGACCATAAGAAGGTTAAAGCAATTTTGAAATAGCCTACCCCTGAGAATGTGGGTGAGGTAAGATCATTTCATGGTTTGGCTAGTTTTTACAGAAAGTTTATAAGGAATTTTAATGCTATTTGTAATGCTATGGCTGAGACAATGAGAGGAGACAAAAAGGAATTCAAGTGGACACATGGAACTAATAATAGTTTTGAGAGTTTGAAACAAAAGGTTGTTGAATTACCTATATTAGCTTTGCCTAATTTCAATAAGGTATTTCAAGTTGAATGTGATGCTAGTGGTAGTGCAATAGTTGTTGTATTAAGTCAAGAAGGTAAACTCGTTGCTTTCTTTAGTAAAAAATTGAATGATGCTAAAAGGAAGTATTTTGTGTATGATCAAGAATTTTATGCCATTTTTCAAGAATTGAAGAAGTGGAGACATTATTTGTTTCCTAAGGATTTTGTGTTTTATACTGATCATAGAGCTTTATAATACTTAGAAAGTCAACATAAATTGAATCAAAGACATATGAAGTGGGTTGAGTGCTTGCACAATTTCACATTTGTTGTGAAGCATAAGAGTGGAGTTACTAATAGAGTTGATATGCATTGAGTAGAAGATGTTCTTTGTTGACTAAAATGAAGATTGAAGTTCTTGGTTTTGATGAAATGAAAGAGTTGTATGATGCTGACCCTGATTTTTTTGAGGCATGGAGAGAGTGTAGAGCACCAAACCTGACAGACCACATAAGTAAGTATGATGAATATTTCATTCAAGAAAGTATGTTGTTCAAAGGTATTCAATTGTGTATTCCTATAAGTTCTATGAGGTTGAATTTGATTAAGGAAAAGCATAGTGGTGGATTGGCAAGATATTTTGGAATTGATAAGACATTGAGTTTGCTGAAAGAGAAGTATTATTGGCCTCAAATGTATAAGGATGTTCAAAAATTTGTAAAGAGTTGTGGATTTTTTCAAGTTGCAAAAGGAGTGAGTCAAAATACCAGTTTGTATACACCTATTACTATTCCTAAGAAACCTTGTACTAATATCAATATGGATTTTGTTCTTGGATTGCCTAAGACAGTGAAAAGGTATCATTCCATATTTTTTGTAGTGGATAGATTTTCTAAGATGGTTCATTTCATACCATGTAAGAAGACATCAGATGCTGAGCATGTTGCTAAACTTTTTTTTAAAGAGATTGTGAGATTGCATCGATTACCAAGAAGTATTATTTCAAATAGAGATAGTAAGTTTGTTGGTTATTTTTGAAAGACTTTTTGAAAGAAGATGGGTACTGAATTGAAGTTTAGTTCTACATTCCATCCACAAATAGATGGTTAAACAGAGGTTGTGAATAGAATCTCGGGTAATTTGCTAAGATGTTTGGTTGGGAATAAGCCCAGTAATTGGGAGATGGTATTGGCACAAGTTGAATTTGCATATAATAATTATGCGAATAGGAGTATAAGGAAAACACCTTTTGAGATTGTTATTGGAATGCATCCTAGAGGAGTATCATATTTGAGAGATGTTGTTGGTGAAGAAAAGATAAGTGCTACAGAAGAAGAGTTTGCTGATTTTATGGAGTCTTTGTATAAGGAAGTGAAGTTGACATTGGAATAAAGTAATTAGAAGTATAAGGAGAATGCTGATCAGTCTAGAAGACACCATGATTTTCAAGTTGGTGATGAGGTAATGGTTCATTTGAAGAAAGGTAGATTTCCAATTGGTACATACAATAAAATGAAGATGAAGAAATTTGGACCTTGTAAGATCTTAAAGAAGTTTGATAGTGGTAATGTTTATGAAGTTGAGCTACCTGATGACATGGATATATCTCCTATATTCAATATTGCTGATTTGTATAAGTATCATGAGTCAAATGATGAAGTTGTTGCATTAGAATATTATCCTAAGAAGTAGATTGAAGAGGTTGAATAGATATTGGATCAGAGAGTTGGCAAGAGTACAAGAGGAAAAGATTACAATGAGTATTTGGTGAAATGGAAGAATAGACCAATTGAAGATGCTACATGGATTTCTCAATCTGAGTTGGATTCAGCTCACGTTGTGACACTTGCATGATTTAGGAGAATCATTTTCTCCAACCCTAGTTGTTTGATGTAGGAGCCATCTGGGTTTCCTTGTAATCTTGCACTTTTTTTCTTTCTACCTATTGGTGCTAAGTTCTTAGTGGATGTCGAGCATTCAGTTGATGCTGAGTCATTCCTTTGATTTCTAAGTTCTTTTGGTTATTGAGTGAACTCTTTGGATGCTAAGTCATTGTTAGTTGCTGCCAAGTTCATTTGGTTGCTAAGTGATCTTCTTTGGTTGTTAACCATTGGAGGATGCCAATTTTGTAGTTTTTGTTGAGTGATTCCTTTGGATGCCAAGCTCATGTGAGTGTCAAGTGCCAATTTTTGTGAAGTCTTAATTTGCTAAGTTGTCTGTGTTTGGATCTAGTTTGGGCTGACTTGGATAGAATTTAATTTTGGTAGGTAGTTAATATCTGTTTTGAGATGACTATTGGCTTTCTAGAATCTTCTATAAGCTATTTTGGCAAGTATCTAAGGGTTTAGGAGTCAATGAGTTAGAACTTAGAGGATCGAGTAAAAAATGCAAACTTGAATTTGGTTGTCTAGATTTAAATCTATTTGTAGTTGGCCATAACCAAGAAGGCCTTACAACTAGGGATGTATGCTGAGTATTTGATGAATCAATAAAGATATTCTTGTTCTCTCTCTCTCTCTCTCTCTCTCTCTCTCTCTCTCTCTCTCTCTCTCTCTCTCTCTCTCCCCCCCCCCCCCTTATCTTATACTTTGTGCTTACTTTCATTGTGTTAACTCTTGCAAGGTGGGTTGGGTAGCTAGGTGAGCCATTGGCCCTAGTTATTCATCCTTGACTACGCCATATTAGACATTTGAGATGTCACTAGTGGCCACAATAAAACTTGTTGATGTTGTCTCCACACTTGATGTTGACACTGGCTCACTTGGAGAGTGAGGAAGTGAGGCAATGATTGTTGTGGCTATCTTGACTGGGTCAGTCTCCTCATCATCTAGCTTTTCTTCCTCAATGGCCTCTTGCCCTTGATCCTCTTCATCTTTTTCATTGTCAAGGTGAGTTACTTCTTCAACATTATCTTCTTCATCATTCTACTTATCTTCTTCATCATCATCATCTTTGACATTGACTTAAAAATCACTTGGTTTATGTAACAAATAAATATTCTTCCAAGTGTTTGTTGCATTCCTAACAACATGCTCAATGTCCTTAATCAAAACTAGACAAGTATTAAACTTTAGAGTCAAATTTTCTTCATTTTTCTTCAATGAATCCTTTACCTAAACATTTGATATGCTCGATAATAGCTACCTCAAGGTTTACCCATATATGTCCTTGATAGTTTGCATAGAAAAATCCCATCTTGGCTTTATCTTTTCCAATAACTCACTAGGAACTTGGGAAGTGAGCTAATCTAGTGAGTATTTCCACTTACCCATTTTATTCAACACCAAGTCTTCAATCTACTTCTACTCCTCTATTGTCCTAATTTCATATTTTAATGATTTGAAATTTGTTATGTATGCCCCTATTTCTAGATCTTTTAGTCTATCTTGGAAGGTGGGTGAAGGTTTTTTAAATAGAATGTCTCCTCCTTCCTTGTTAGACTTCTTTCTTGACCTCCTGGTGTTACTATAGTGGATGGTTTTTCTAGCTTAGTGATGATCACCTTTCCTTTCTTCTTTAATGGTTCTTCTTCCTCAAATTCTTCCTCATCCTTTGCTTCTTCACCTTGCTCGTCCTCACCTTTTCCCTTAGTGAACAAAAGAGGTGAACTTGATTTCACTTTTGCAATCCTTCTTTTCCATTTTTTGCCTAAGGGAGCTCTATCTCAAGTTCAATTCTGGCCTTTGCTTCATCATAATTTCCAAAGTATGCAGCCTTAGGATCAATTGGTTCATTGATAAGAGCTTTAATGATATCCTTTGTTTCATCAATGTTGACCTCATAACCAAGAGGTTTTACCCACATAATTCTAGTCTTAGTTTTCTGAATATACACCTTGTCACTATCCACCATGAAACATCTATCATCTTTATAGTCTTCAACTAGCTTCTTGGGGATTCTGAACTTGTTGTTCATTTTCTCCTTAAATACATCAAAGTTGTTGTCCATGATACTATTGTAGTTCTCACCCATCTCAAAAATATACTCATTGATTTGATAGAGCATAGGCACATCTTTTCTCCAAACTATAGTACCTTTAGAGGGAAAGAATTTTTGTACATAAAAGAATAGGCAATTCAACAAGGAATCGAACTTACATGGGTTATTCTTTAAAGTTCTTATGCTTTCCATGTTCTTGTTGAGTTGCTTCAACAATAGGTTGGAAAAGTTGTATGATAAATTATTCTTAACCACCTTGTAAGCCAAGTCCATGAATTCACATAACACATTGTTCAATCTGCTTGAACTATATATCTTGTGCACAATAATGTGAATTCCAAACTTTAATTCTACATCAGTGACACTGTTGATTTTCATTCCTCTGTCATCCCATTCAACTAGGGTTTTCTTTTCTAATTCTACCTAACCTTGGGGTTTTTTTCATTTTGGCTTTGGCTAGCATTGGGAGGCTAGTGATTTGATGAATCATCTTCTTAGTTATCAGAATTGGTTTTTCCAACCGTAGCTACCCATTATGCACCCAACTAAGGATAAACCTAATCCATTTGATTTGAAATTCATGATGCATGTGAGGGATGTGTGTCAACCCTTTGGTTTTTAGATGTTGATGCTCAAGTTTTAGGACTCCATTCACACATAGTTGACCTAGGGTATTATCCATTTCTAGTCTACCAATCTCTTGAATAACACATTTGAAATGAGTGTGAATATCATTGATAAGAAGTACCTTTGGAGGAATTTGGGATTGCACACAGCTTGGATCTAGGGTTTCAATAACTGTAAGAGTAAGCTTGAAATTTGGCACCTTACACTCAACTCCATGAACCAACATGTCAAATCCTTGCTTAACATTACTATTGCTAGATGTCATTTTCACTCAGTTGATTGAGAGAATTTGAAAAAAAATTCACTAGAAATTTTCTCAAATCACTTTGGTCACATTGAAAATTGCTCTTCACAATAGCACTTAAAATTTCACTATAAGAAATGACTTTAATTCCATGCCTTTTGTTGAAATTTCACCATTAATTTTTGTTACAAAAGTATATATGTTGATAGACTATCATCCACTACTTGGCATTTATCACTCAGTGACATCTTCATGACTTGGTAACCATAGGTATCTTTATTACTCAAAACCTTACTTGGTAGAGTCTATGACCCAACCTCACTCAGTAGAGAAGGTAACTCTATAATAACTGATACCAATCTCACTCAGTCATCCCTTTATATCCTAAATACAAATTTGGACTGTCATCTTTCAACTGGAATTGATTTGGATGTCATCTTTGATAGACTAGTTCCAGTTCTCCCTTGAGAACTTAATCAAAAATGATAGAGTCACCCAATTATTGAGTGACTTGATCATTACTCAGACTTGTATCCTCAATAGACCTAGGAACCCATTGGTGTCTCATTTTCTTTCAGATGTTATCAGCTTTTGCCTTCTTTTCATCTTCAATTCTACCAGTATTCATATAGTTCTTGGAAAGATGACCAAGTTCTGTACAAATGAAACATCTTTTAGTGGCATCTCTTTTCTTCATATGATGTTTAACATAATTCATACCAATGTGTCCAAATTATCCATAGTAATGACATTTGCACTAGGTGTTGTAGTCCCATCCAAATATTGCTTTCACAATTTTCTCTACTAGATTCAATACCTTGGTTTTACATTTTGATGACTTGTGTCCATGTTTCTTGCATTTGTGACATTTGCCTTCAAATCTTGGTTTCTCTTTGCATTCATTAGCCTTATGACCATGTTGATTGCAATTGTAGCATTTTCCATTGAATTTTGCTTTTCCATTACTCCAGCACTTGCTTGATGTTGTCTTACCATAGTGATTTCAAGTAGGTCTTTGATTCTATTGAGCTCCTTGTTTGGATGATTCTCCTTCTTCTGTATATCCAATTCCTACTTTTTCTTTTCTCCTATAGAGGTTTTTCTCATTCAATTGATTCATGTCTTCTTGAGATTTCATCATTCTTTAATTGATTTACTTCTCAAAGTTTAGATCATTCCTCAATCCTTAATTGATTTTTTTTTTTTGATTTTAGATAATTTCTCATTCTTTCATTGATTTGACTTTTAGAATTTAGACCATTCCTCATTCTTTCACTTTCAAATCTTAGGCTCATTATTTCTTCATTTGCATTAGAGAGCTAATCAATAAGGTCTACTTGTTGAAGGGATTGGTTTTGGATTTCATTATTCCTTCCATCTATCTCTTCTTTTATCTTGTTTCTCTGATCCAATATTTCACATAACCTTACTGACTAAATTTCTTGTTCTCTTCTTAGCTTTATTACTTCTTCTTACAGGTAATCATTCTTTTCTATGAGTTCTTTGATTGCTTCATTGGCTTCATCTAAATTTCTTGAATGAAGGATTTCAATTCTTTCTTCAATGTAGAGATGATCATTCATTTGAATTGCAAGTTCTTTTCTTCTTTTTAAGGATTGAGAGAGTTGCTCCTTTGCTTTCTTGAGTAAGGAAATGGCCATTTCCAAGTCCAACTTTTCATTGTCAATGAATTTTTCAAGTCTAAATATCTCCATGGCCTTGATCTTTGCTCAAGCTATTAAATTTTCTCCTGAGAACCACAAAGCTTTGATACCAATTGTTGGAAATATTCAAGACTATGCTAAGTTACTAAGAGGGGAGGGGTGAATTAGTAACTTATAAAACTTCAACAATTTCAATCCTTAATCCAACCATTCAATTAGCATTTTATCCATCATATAAATTCTGATCTAATTACAAGCATAAGAAACTGAAAACATGAAAGCATTCATAAAACTTTGACATAAAGATTTGGTGACCCAAAAACCTTCCAAATAGAAAGTAAAACTAGGGTGGGGATGATACTCATAACTTTAGTACTATATTATAAAGTTAGCCTATTAAAGCTTACATTGATCACTTCTAATCCTTTGCCCTGTTAGGAGCAATAGGGACTACTAGGTCCACCTTGTGAAAAGATTTACAAACATAAAATTAAGTATGCACTTGGTAAAGAGATTTATGAAAGACTATTAGGTCTACCTTGTTAAAGGATTTAACTAGATCACCCATTACAATGAAGTAGTAGTAGATCTCTAATTTGCAACTTGGCTTGCGTAATGATATTCCTTTAAGTACTGATCACCTTGTTGTGATAGATATGACTTTGCTACTCCTTATACTATTGTGGCCTTTGTAATTCACTCCTACTTTTCTTTGATTTAATTCACATTCACATATTCAAAATTTTCACACACATTCATACACATGTATTGGATATGATGCAATGCATTACATATATATCAATCCAATTATACAAATTACAAAGTTGGCCATAATACAATTTTACACAACTATTACAAAGTCAGCCCATATGGAGACATCTAGGTTCTAAAGACTACCTCGGTGAGGTTCTGATACATGACATCCACTATCATTGCTTGGAATCATCATGCACTCATTAGACATAGAAGCTCAATCCATACTAATCACTTCTAAGTAGTCCTAAACTTGATCTACACTGGTGGCTTGGTAGACATTGTGAAACTCGTCATATAAACCAAGTCTCTTGATTTACATTGTATGACTCAGTAAATATTCTCACCTCAAGCTCGATATAAACTGAGTCACTTGGTTATCACTAGGAAGCTCGGTTAACACTGGGCTCTCATCACATACATGAAAAACATGGTGAACACTACACTACTTGGTAACCACTGATAAACTCAACATCAATTAAAATGCATGGTTTACACTACTAGTCTTCATATTAACTGAATCTGCTCGATAACCGCTGGGATTTGTCCAAAGGACTCAATAGAAACTGAAATGCTTGGCAAAAACTGAAAATGTTACAATGAGCTCAATAACCATATACAATCTAAATAAGTGTGTGTCACTAATAACAAACTTGACTGATATGTCAATAGTGTATAGCATCAAAAATTGAATAATATGTTTTACCATTATTATTGTGTAGTTAAAGTTTCACAGATATATTTATATCATTTTTTTTCATCATTTAATAAATGCATCTTACATATTGTTCTTCATATGCAAGAATTTTAAATAAATTCATATAGTTGTTCCCCTTTTATTACTTATAATGTCCAATTATCTATGTTGTTAAACTGGTAATGATTAGGCCCCTACTGGGTTATAATGATCTCGATACTTATTTAGGATTACTCACATATCTCAACCAACAAAAAAAAATGTACTTGTGTTTTTGCCTGGAAATTTTGGGCATGACAACATGGTCTAATATTTACATGTTTTGCTTAGCATGCATTACTAGTTTGACATTAACTAAGTAAATAACTTAAGTGTGTTGAAACTCACTTATCAAAACCAATTTGAGATCAACAATCTCCTCCTTTGAAATGAGTGTCAAAAACACTTGAATATACATTAATATCCTTGATTTTTTCAGCATAAGATATCCATGACTTGGCTTATATACAAAACTTCAAAATTTCAAAATTTGCAGTAACTTATATACCTCAAAATTTGATAACTCCCCCTGAGTTGATATGTTTATTATATAACCAAATTATGTGCTCCTTTTGAGTAAATGTGTCTCTATTGATACACTTTGACTTCAATGCCCTATTTTACTGATAGTCTCTTGTATACTTACTCTTCCTTAGCTGATATCTCACCATTTTGCTCTCTCTTTGCTTTATGTCTCCCACAAAAATATATATCTCCCCCAATGATGTATATCCCACTTTTTATTATGTTCCTCCTTTCTTATTCTCTCTTTTTTCTTATGGTCTTTCTTATTCGCTCAAAAATATTTCTCCCCCTTTTTGACACTTATCTTAAATTGGCTACACATTGATTGTGTGTTTGTCCAAGGAGGATTTATGGACATCCAATATTATCTTGAGAGCTGCATCCCAATTATCACATGCAACATCCAATGACTTGAGTTGAATGGAAAGCTTAATAGCAAGTGGACTAGACCATCTAAAGTAGAAAGATTAGGGTCTTTCTTTAGTACAGTTTCAGTGTAGCCTAGCTCCTTGTGCAATATTTCCATATGTGGAGTGAGGGTTTCTTGTATGCTAGTCAGTTTGGCTCTTTTGTTAGCCTCATCTAATATTAATATAGCTAACTAACTCTGTATTTGAAAAAATTTCCTAAAATGCTTCTCACTCTAAGCTGCATTCATTGGTAGTCTTGCACTTGATGTAGAAATTTGACTCTCCAAACTCATAATGTGACTCCTAGTCTCTTGGGTAAAGAGTGTTGGATTGCATAATTTTTTGTATAATGAGATGTTCTTAAGTACCTTCTTCATATCCTCAACCTTAGTTTCCAATGCAACTTGTGTTTTTGATAAGGTAAATAGGTTTTAAGGGGTCCTGAAACCCATAAGTTTAACAACAAGAAAGGCTGAAAATAAGCGAAAAATCGCCCAGCCAAATCATAATCCTTACGGCTGAAAATAAGCCCAAAGGCCCAGCCTGAAACAGCTGCCCACTAAAAAGGCTAGAGAACCAACCAGAAAAAATGGAGACCAGACAAAAAGCCAAAGCTAGGAGAAACAAAAACCAAAGGACAAAGACCAAACCTGGCAGACTACTTCTCCATCTCGAGCATGGTCTAGGCAGCTTCGACGCACTCTTGTTGCTCTTCTACCTTATGATCTTGGGCGTTCGTCAAATCCTGCTCCATAGTGTTGTCCTTAGCTTTATCCACATCCAGCCTATCTTTGTCTCTGTTCTGTTTATCATCTTCCTCCATCTGGTTCCTATCTTTGAGATTATCCAAGAGAGAGAGGATGTTGTCGTTGATCGAAGCGAGGAGGGAGATCATTTGACTAGCTAGGTTGTGATTGTAGTTCTCAATATTTTTTACTCTCCTCTCCATCAGAGTCTCCCAGCTGTTCCGGTCGCCTTGGCTTTTAGCACCTGTCTTGCTCTTGATTTTTTCCATTTGGGAAACCCTACCTCTGACATCCTCAAGCTCATGGAAAAGCCATTTAATAGATCTGAAGTTGTCGATCATGCTATTGCGGGCATTGTTCAACAGATTCATACCCATTTATCTTGCATTATCAAAAATAGCCACCATAGCCGGGTCAATTAGCTCATTGATTCTAGGCTTCTCGAGGTCGTCCACCAGGAGTTGGGGGTTCATCGCCTCTCTGTAAATTCCCATAGTGGCCATTCTCACATTGAAGTTCTTCCAAGCCTTCCTTCTGTTATTAACTTGCACTTCCCCCTCAATCTGTCCAGAGTTGTCATTTTCCTCCAAAGGAGGCTGAGGATGTATAGGGGAGAGGGGAATGGGCAGAGAATCCTTTCCCTGACTGTTGGAGTGCTCCATGCTCTCTCCTTCCCTCTTCTATCTTTTTCTCAGTTTCTCCTCATCCAGCTCCTCCTTCGAAACCTTGTCAGAATCATCTGAGCTGATGCTCTCGACATCATCAGAATCTGAGGAAAAACTGGAGCTACTCTTGTCAACATCTGCCCCCTGGATAGGGTTTTTGCTTATGGTTTGAGCATGGAAATGCTCATGAATCAGAAGCAGAAGACCCTCATGCAGTGTCGGGTTGACGGTAGCTTTCTTTTTAAAACTAGAAATGGCCTTATTCATCGAGTTAAAAAGATAATACGGGAAGGAGATCTTACTACCATGCCGAAAATGATTCAGAATCACAAAATGGTGAGTCCTAACCCTATCAAACCTGGGGTCTAGGGTTATATATTCAATGACAGCGTAGAGAACATACCTCCAGAGCTTCTTTATAGTATCCGTTACAAAAAACATCTCTTTCTTGCCCAGCTTGTTCAGCTCTTCAGTGTTTTTCACAAAATCCTTGATAGCATTAGAAGACATCTTCTTGTCTCTGAAAAATTTATGCCCCTCCATCGGAATCCCCGTGACTTCAGCAACCACATCCTTAGTAATTTGAAAGTAGACCCCGTTCACCTTAACCTTACCATTATTCCATGAATTTACCATGTTGTTAGTGATCTCAGGATCCGAGCCATGAAGTTTCTCGAAGAAATTAGTAACCCCACCCTTTTCCAGCTCTCTCCAAACTTTGGCCTTGTTCTTCCACTTCTGAACTTCCCCCACCGGCTCCTTTCTGCTCCTCTCACCAATCATGTTTACTTGATCAACTTCCACAATTCTCATGAACTCTGATCTATGCAAGTTATTTGCATTCAAAAAAATGGTGATGTTTCTTTTATGATACCCATGAATAAACCCCTTTCTGAAAATAATGGTATCATCCTTTCAAACGTGTCGAAATGACAGAGGAAACCCCTTTTGCTGGTGCAAATCACGATGCCAATAATGGCACTTACCATTTATTAAGCAATCTTTATTATCCATAATTGCATTGGATTTGAGCCGTCCTTCCCAAGATATTATCTTGGTCGATGAGCAACTTTGCCTCTGCCAGAAAATCTTTTCTGGCATGCCAGGACAGATTATTGGTGGCGTTAACCCCTTTATTAGCAAACCAATCAGCGACTGGGTTTTCCTCTTTGTAAACATGAGTGACGTGGACCTTATCGAACTTTGTGAGAGTGGCGCAAGTCTCAGCAATTATGTTCGCAATGGTCCACGAGGGAGAGGAAATACCATTAATGGTATTAATAATGTTTTTGGAGTCCCCCTCAAGCCAGAGTTTAGTAATCTCGGCTTCAAAAGCCAACTTGACCACCTTACTCGCAGCTCTTGCTTCAGCCAGATGAATAGTTTGGATTCTTAGCGGGGAAGCAAAGGCAGCTATTCCCTCCCCATAGCTATTTCTTATGATTCCACCACAGCCTGAAGGGCCTGGGTTACCCTTGGAGGCCCCATCAAAGTTGGCTTTTGACCAACCATCTGGGGGGAGAAGCCAGCTAGCATCCTGCCTTTTGAGGTTCCTGTCTTTTTCTTTAGCTATCTTTCTATCCCCTTCTTCTTCTTCTTCCTCCTTTAGCACTTGGAGATTTTCCTTTATATTCTTTGAGACCTTCCTGCCAAGGATTATAGCCGGCTCCTCTCTGTCTCTAAATATTCTATTATTCCTTTCCTTCCAGATTCCCCAGCAAAAATGGGGTAAAATCCAGTCCGAGTGATCCTGCCGACCAGCAATCTTACAAAGACCTTTCCACTGATGGAAAAAATCCATGAGATTATCTGGTTTGCACCAGAGGGTTTCATTATCATGTGTGATGTCATTCCACACCTCCCTGGCATAGTCACATAAGATGAAAATGTGATTTTCGGTCTCAGCCTGATTCTTACACAAGGGACATCTACTGGGCATAACATGTCCTCACTTCATGAGATTGTCATGAGTTAGGATTTTGTTCTAAAGAGCCAGCCAGTAAAAAATGTTGATCTTTGGAGTGAGACCCGAAGTCCAAGCCTCTACCCAAGGGGCCTTCTCTATTAAGCTCCAAAGGGAATTATAGCCTAAGACAACAGAGTATCTTCCATTGGGATTATCCCTCCAGACCAGCTCATCCCCCAAATTGATAGGAATCATGGAATTGAGCATAAGCATTATAGGAGTCAAGTCCTCAGAGATGAGGGATAGGTCACTCCATTCTTGGCCGTTCCAATAATCACAAACTTTGGACCCAATTTGATCAGCACAATCTTGCATCCATCTCTCAAAAATAGGGTTATTGATAAGTGGATCTTGGGAAAGCCATCTATCCAACCAGAACTGGATGTCCTTCCCATTTCCCAATTTCCATGATATCCTGGCCTTAGCCAGGTCCTTGGCTTTCATGATCCCATTCCAAATGTTCGATCCTTTTGGGATATCTTCATTAAAAAGGGTGAAAAGAAGAGTGGGTCTTCTAAGGTACTTGTTTACCAGGGTGTCCCTCCATTCACCGGTGCTACTGAAGATCTGCCATATTTGTTTAGCTAGGAGAGCCTTATTGAGGTGAGTGATCTTTCTAATGCCCAGACCTTCGTACCTCATAGGGAGGCAAACCTTCTCCCAAGCAACAAGAGGATATCTTTTCTTCCCTTCATTACCATTCCAGAGGAAGTCTCTCTGGATTTTCTCCATTCTTTCAACAATTTTCCCCAGAATTCCAAAGAGGCTCAGGGCGTAGATTGGCAGATTTTGAAGAGAAGATTTGACTAAGAGGCATTTCCCCACTTGACTAAGAGAGACCCCTTTCCAACCAGCCATCTTCCTGTTGAATCTGTCCAAAATATCATTCCAAAAAGACTCTGGGGGTGAGGATCCTAAGGGAAGACCAAGATAGGTAGAGGGGAAAGAGCCTACCCCACAACCCAGAATCCTGGCGATTTTACTTTGTCTAAACTCAGAGGTGTTGATGAAAAAGAGCGAGCTTTTGTTCCAATTAATCAGCTGACCCGTCCCACTGGAGTAAGTATCAAGAATCTTCTTCAGGGCTCTGGCCTCTTTGACAGAAGCTTCCCCCCCCCAAGATAGTATCGTCAACAAATTCTTGATGAGTGAAGGGAATGCAATTAGAGGAGGGAAGGATCCCTTTGATACAAGCCTCACACTTTCTACAGTCTATAAACCTTCCTAAGCATTCAGCTAAAATGATGAACAATATGGGCGAAAGGGGGTCTCCTTGTCTGAGGCCTTTGGAAGGTTTGAAAAAATTAGAAGGGACTCCATTAACCAGAACAGCCAAGGAGGAGGTGGAGACCAATTGAGAGATAATTTTGCAAACTTTACTGTCAAAGCCAAAAGTCGAGAGGACCTTCCCAAGGAGAGACCAGTCCACCCTGTCATAACCTTTAGAAAGATCCAGTTTGAGAAGCATACCTTCCCGTTTGGATGCCTCAAGAGAGTGGATGACTTCGTGCACCATCTGGACAGAATCCAAAATTTGTCTCCCTGGAACAAAACCCGATTGATGCTACGAGATTATCATGGGCAATATCTTGAGCATTCTTAAAGTGAGAACTTTAGAGATGATCTTGTAGAGAGAGTTGCACAGACTAATAGGTCTGAAGTTGTCCAACGAGTCCGCCCCAGGGGATTTAGGAATGAGAACCAAAAAAGTCGAGTTTAGCTCGTTGAGAATAGATTTGGCTCCAAAGAATTCCTGGATAGCCTGAACAACCTCTCCCATGATCACCGGCCAGAACCTTTGGAAGAAAAAAGTGGGAAAACCGTCCGAGCCTAGAGCCTTGTCAGCAGGCAGAGAAAAGAGAGCCTCTCTAACTTTCGAAGCCTTAGGAATAGCACAGAGCTTTTTATTATGGAAAGGTTGAATGAGCTGAGGGATACAGTGTAACAAATCCTCCTGGTCCAAATTGGAAAGCATTGGGTCCTCAGAGAGAAGGCTAGAGAAAAAGGAAACAGCTTCTTTCGAGATGGCAGATTCTTTAGTTAACAGCTCCTGCCCCTTTCTGATACCATAGATCCTGTTACTAGCACGGTGCTTGAGGGTGGTTAGGTGAAAAAACTTAGTGTTCCGATCTCCTTCCTTTAGCCAGGTGATCCTCGATCTTTGCCTCCAAAATTTTTCTTCCTTATTAATAATGTTATGAATTTCAGATAGGGTCTTGAGCTCCGAAACCCTGTTGGTCTCAGTGTAACCTTCCTTCTGAATGCAATCTTGGATAATAGTTAGATTATCAAATAACTCTTTCTTTTCATGGAAGATGTGACCAAAATCATACTTGTTCCAAATTTTAATCATCCTCTTCACATTGCTAAGTTTTCTGGTGACTCTGAACATGGCTGAGCCCTCCACCTCTATCCCCCACCATAGCTTGATATTATCCATGAGGTCAGGGTGAGAGGTCCACATTTTCTCAAACCTGAAAGGATGGTATCTCCTGTGTACCAGAGGGGAAACAACAAGAGAAATGGAAGAGTGATCCGAACCAATTCTAGGAAGCAGAGATAGTCTGCAGCTAAAGGATTGAAGCCAATCCAAAGATATAAGAGCTCTATCCAGCCTTACCTGAATGCAATCATGGCCTTTTCTCTTGTTTGACCAGGTAAAGGATCCGCCCTTAAGCTCTACGTCCATAAGGGCCAAATTATTTATGAAGTTAGAAAGATCCTGTTTACTTTCCCAATCCGGGGGCATACCTCCCTTTTTCTCTTTATCTTCAAGCGGTGTGTTAAAGTCTCCCATGATTATACCTTTCTGAATGTCACAAACTTGCACCATATTACCAACTTTGGTCCAGAAGTTTTT
Organism: Cupressus sempervirens; assembly: GCA_028749045.1. Lineage (NCBI taxonomy): Eukaryota > Viridiplantae > Streptophyta > Pinopsida > Cupressales > Cupressaceae > Cupressus > Cupressus sempervirens. Next base: position 401,230,988 of record CM053786.1, read on the forward strand.
TCTATCTCTCTTATTATTGGGGGTGTAAATATTCACTAAATACCAGGAATCATTGGTATGCAAATGTTGAACTCTACAAAAAAGAATGTTATCTTCATCATACTCAGCTACTATATTGAAATACTTATCATTGAAAAGTAACAGCAGTCCTCCAGATGCTCCTTCAGAGTTAGAGGCTATGCCCTTCATGCTATTGTTGAACTTAATATTTTCCATCCTTTCCTTCTTCATTTTAGTTTCCTGGATTAGAAACACATCATGCCTTTGGTCCCTTATCATATTTCTAATAACTTCTTTCTTGTGGATTCCATTGAGTCCACGAATATTCCAAGATAAGATCTTCATGATTTAACTACTGAACATGCTTCCTGGATGGTGCGCTGCGTACCATCCTTAATGTTTCTTCTGGCTTCCTCTTTCCTGATTTCATTCTTGTTTTTCCTTCCCACTAGGTTAGATTTGTGGCCTAGATCAGCCTTGGCCATGCTTCTAGTAGAAGGGGGAGATACCGGAGAAGGGTCCCTGCTATTCTTCTTCTTTCTACTCCTGACTTCCGTCCAGGGATTCTCTTCTCCTTCTAGTCCTTTGTCCAGCAAAGCATCAATTCTCGCCAAATCTTCCATTGTCGATGTAGACAGCCTCTCTATGATTCTGTTTACTGTTGAAGGGGGGCGGCAACACACCGGGTTAGGGTCCTAGGACATGGGTTCCCCCTCCTTTGGTTCTTCCATGGAGTTCGGGACAAAGGATAGTTTCAAGTCATCCTCCTGAGAATCCAGAGGGGGAAGAGTCATTTTTTCACCTATCTCCTCAGATTTCTTCTCAGATTCCTTCGCATTGGGGAGATGTGTTGAATCGTCTTTCACTCCTTCCTCTTCTCCCCCTCCTAAGTTTCCAGTCACCCGAGGAGGCCCTGATTCCTCTTGAGGCGCATTAGGAGCAGTAATTGTTTTTTCTTCTGCCTCTCCATTTGCCTTGACTTGCGATGCTTTTTTCCTCCATTCTTTTTTGGGATCTAGAGAATCTTTTATCCCCCCTTGTGGACGAGCCTTTCCCACCGTACTCTTCCCTTTGAAAAGTGGACATGATCCAGCCTTGTGGCCAGCCTTCTTACAATGGAAACAAGCGAAAGGCACACTTTCATAGTCAATCTTTTGAGATCTGTTTCCCAGACGAGATTGTAGTTCTTAAACTTGAGGCATGTCCTGGCCTTCGATGACTCTTACACAGATTCTTGCGTAGTTCAATCTTTTCTTAGCAGTTATGACAGGGTCAATGGAGAGGAGCTCTCCAAAGGTCCTGGCTATGCCATCAAAGACATCCTCATGCCAATATTCCAAAGGAAGTTCCAGAAATCTTAACCAAACTGGAACCTGAGATTGGAAATCATTGTTCAAATCCAAGTTGGATGTCCATTTTTGCAAAATTAGGTTGGATCTGCCCAAAGACCAGTTCCCAGCACATAGTATACGAGAAAAATCTTTCGAGCAAGAAAACTCGAAAGACATGAAGCCTTTGGCCATAGCAGTCACATCTACATGCCCTTTAAGGTCCCATTTTCTCCTGGTAAATGTCCTCACTACATCAATATTAGGTCTTGGCCCTACAAATTTTCCTACCAGAGTGTTCGCCATGCTTAGGATATTGTGGTCAATAATTTCCCTAGGGATTTCCAGAGCAAAAATACCTTTCTCCTTATCAGATTTGTCAATGACTTTTGGGAAAGACGATTTACCTGATGGTTTTATCCCGAATAGATTCGACCAGCGTCCCCATGTCCCAGACGGCCCACTGCCCACATGGGGGGGAGGGGGGATCTTCTCACCTGGATGGGGCATCAAAACCCGTGGGTCCCCATCCTTTGAGGCATCCTCATCTTTCCCCTCCGTTTCCTGCTCTGCGCTTGCTGCATGCCTTGCTGCATGCCCTCCTGCAAACGTGGTCTCCTGTCTCCCGCCTTTCTCCAGATTCGAAACAACGTGATTCGAATTGCAATTCCCGCCTGCTCCATCCCTCTCTCTCACCATGCCCATCGAGTTTTGGATTTCCAATGCAACTTGTGTTAGTACTATCTCACCAGATATTTTCTCATTCACTTTATTTTAGAATTTTTTTGTTGACCATTCTAATAATTTGGCTTTAGTATCAAGGTCTTTAGTACTGACCATTTCCACTATATTAGTTAACTATTCCATTAGTGGCTTGGTCTCTTCAGGAGTTAGTAGACTAAATGCATCTAGAAAGATGTCTTTTATTAGTGTAAATAATTAATTAATATTTACACTTTACTTAAGTTTACTTAGGTTAATACATTATTATATTAGTTTTCATATAGACACCTAGGAGTATGTGTAGTCATATGAATTGTCTTATTAACAATAGAGGAATTTGCATATTCATCTGAGTTGTCATGTAGACAACATAGTTGTTTGCACTCCAATTGAGCACACAGTGTCTACAACATCTCTTTAGAAGATACACCTATGTAAGCTTATCCTCTCATCAATGCACAAACTCCTATGCTCAATGGAGGATATTCCACTCTTGGTGGACGTGTGCTTAGTTGTGAGGCTTATCACTTTGCTTACTCCTAGTCATTCTAGATGCCTTTATATAAATTCACTTCTAGTTTCATTTTTCCCTAAGCCAAATTCTTACATCTTTAATGTCTTGAAATGCCTGCTTTTGCCTATGTTCTCTCCTAAGCATTTCTTGATGCTTTTTCCTTTCTAAGGCCTATTGTAATATGCCTATTTGTTCTAATGTCATGGTGTCATAATCATATTTTGTAGTGCCTACCCCTAGTTTACATTTTTCTATCATTGCCAAACTCTTTTAGGCCAATTTTATGTTTGATGATTAGTAGCATTATCTTGAGATTATTAGATATTGTTTTAGACTCAGTTGATATATGATGATATTACTTGGTACTCTATACTTCATGTGTGCATGATGATTATTACAATGCTAATGATGTTTAGTTAGATGGATTATCATATGTATTTTCTTATAGATACTTACTCCATACTACATGTGTATGGTGTGCATGTTTTTTTTCTTTATGTATGGTGTTTCTGATGTGGTTAAGGGAGTTGTAGTCACCTGCTAGTCAAGATCTACACGATGCACCACTTCCTGCCATTGCCTGTTTAGCTTAGTACATATTGTGTATGTACATGCATAGATTTTATGTAGGTTGCAGGTACTAGGTATTGACTTTCCTAAATTTCCAGGATGAGCATACCCTATTGCATTATCTCAATGGATAGAGAGGGGAGATAAATTCCTAAGTCCAAATCCTTAACTTTCGAGCCATTTGTCCTAATTAACAATTAGGACAAGTATCTGAGTCGTGTACCCTCTGAATGTGTCAAAGGACATTAATTTGTGATTTTAGCCCCTTAGTTTGATTTTGTATGAATTTTTCTATGATGGGTTTTCGTATTTTACTTTGGGAGTCTTTGGTGAATTTTTTGTTATTTAATTTTATTTAATCAATTGGAAAAAGAATTAAATTTGAGGATAAATTTATAAGTTTAAATTTGGAACGTGATAATATTTAATTAATTTAATAATAATATATTTAGAGTGCATTTTTAAATAAATGCTAAATATATTATTATTTAAGTTAATAAATAATTATCAAAATTAATGTTCGAAAATAAATTTAGAAGTCGGAAAAGAAATTAATTTATTAAAAGTTTCATGATTGCATGATACATGCATGAGAATAAATTAAATAAATTAATGTAAAAAGAGGTTAATTAAAAATTAAATAAAGTAATTTGATTAATTAATGAATGTGCATGGAAAAGATAAAAGAAAGACAAGTAAAAGTTAATAAAGAGCTAAAAGGTTGTGAGCAAAGAGTTCTCTGGGGTGCATGCACAATTAGTGCCCCGATTTTAGGGAGAGAGCTCCTTATCACAATTGGGGGGTTCACTTTCAAGGGACCATGAATTTTGGAGAAGAAATTTTCAGAAAGAAGAAGGTTCTCAAAGGGGAATTGTTCTCTATAGATTTTTGGGGCATAGCAAATTAGCATCAATGTCTAGGTAGATGCTTATAAATTTTGCATAATTTAAATACACTCTTTTCTTTCTTGTCTTCTTCATGTTTGTTAGATGATTGTCTAGATAATTCTTGTGAAGAATATATATCATGTTGTGAGTTCTAGACATTTGGAAATTATTCTGTACATGGATTGTTTTTATTTGTTCAATATAACTTCCCTTCCAGTAGATTCTAGATGAGAAAATTTATTGGGATAGGGTTTAAAAATAAATAGAGAAAAACCTTCTAGAAAGAAAATAAAATATATCTATATATCAATTGGGAAATTGTAAATTTACCATTAGATTAGTGTTGAGAAATTGAATTGAAAATAAGAATATTTTTAAAGAAATCTCCTTTGTAATTCTGTGATTTCATACAGTAAATTATTTCAAGAAGAAAATTTTTTTATATATAAATAAACGATATATTAAAAAAATCTTTTTATAAAAAAGAAGGAATTTTTAATAAAAAATTATATATTGAATGGGGAGGTGGGCAGTCACATCCCACCCCCCTTTCATAGGCACTGTCCATGACAGTGGATTGCTGCCAGCCTTAAAGGCTGCGTGAGAAGCCACTATCATGGTAGAGCCATGGTGGCCTCCCTTTAATAAGGGAAGGCAACTATATTAAAAAAGTGCTCTGTTTTAATGAAAATGTAGGCACGAATTTTGATTTGGTTTTTTCTTAAATTTTTAAATTATATTAAAATGTAATTTAATTTATTAAAGTTTTTAATATATTTATAATATATTTTAAATATTATGTTAATTAATAAAGGTATTAATAGTCTTGAAATTATAAATTAACAAATTATATTTAACATAGTTATTGATTTATTAAAATAAATTTATAAATATTAATTAAATGTTATTTAATAGACATTAGTTTATTATTATTATATATATATGTATATATATATATATATATATATATATACATACATATATATATATACATACATATATATATATACATACATATATATATATACATATATATATATATATACATACATATATATATATACATACATATATATATACATACATACATACATATATATATATACATACATACATACATATATATATATATATACATATACATACATATATATATATATATGTATGTATATATATATATGTATGTATATATATACATATATATATGTATATATATATACATATATATATATATATATGTATGTATATGTATATATATATATATATATATATATATATATATATATATATATATATATATATATATATATATATATATATATATATATATATATATATATATATATATATATAACTTAATGAGTATTAGTGAGTAACATAGAGATCTTTTTAAAAATTGATAAATCAACACTAGCAGGATTATAAATCAATGGGAGTCTTACTTTAGTGAACTCAAAACAAATATAATATTTACCCTTAGTAAATTTAGAAAATTGATCTTCAAATGGTGGGGGTAAATCTTTATTTTACTTAAACAAATACTTGAGTTAATTATAAGAATAATGGAGGATATTTCTTACTTGATAACAACTCTAAACAAAAACTAAAACCTCATATTTGGCTTAACCATGTGATCATAAAAGTAAACCAAATCATGCATTTGTATCTTGTTTCTTTATGCTATTTGTGATTTTTGGTGTTTTGGGGTTGACTAGTTATAAGATGTCTAGCAGAGGCTCGGGGGTTTTGTGAGTGCTATCATGTTGACTCAATCTCAATCATTTTTTCTCAACCATTTATGTGATTGTATGCTTATGATGAGTATGTTTATATTATTGGTTACTATGTTTTAGTGTCTTTGTGGGATAGTGGGATATATGCTATGAGATACCTAATTTAACCATTCTAAGTCATTGATCAGTATTTTTGGGATAATTTATGCCTGCTCATTGAGAACCAATGGATACTATGATTTATCTTTGTTACTTTTTGGTTTCTTGTTGAGAACTGATGGTTATTGTCACTTATCTTTGTTGCTTTCCAATTGCTTGTAGAGAACTAATGTGATTATTATGATTATATTTATGATGCTTCCCAGTCACTTTTATAGGAATGAGGTGATTTTACTATGATTCTATGATTTGTGATTTCATGAGCTTAAGGTAGGTTATCTATATGTAGTGTCGGGAAGTGGCTTGCAATGGGGGCTAGGGACCCTAAGTGGTCCTGGTGGTAAGCCATCGTAAGTTTTTTAATAAGTGATAACTTTACACTAAATAATAACTTAAATGAACCTAATAAGAGATAATTGTATGTTCTTTCCCATGCCTTGAGTGCTAGTGTAGACTAGGATGGGAGTAGAGAGAATGCTTGGTTATGACCTTGCATTCTATAGTATGCCTTGTCAATATGAGAGGATACTAGTGGCCATAGGGATCACTAGGTACCCAAGAGTCCTAAGGGATTACTAGAGTAAATCCAAACATGATTTGTGCAATGACACTTTCTTGCTTATATAGTAGATTCCTACATGTCTTGTGTGTCTCTAGGTCTAGATGTCGATCTATGTTGGAACCTTTGAATTAGTATACTTTTAGGATTTCTGGACTTAGAGAGTATCTGTGTAATGTGATTTTCTATTTGTTTGGGACTTGAGACTATCTCCTTAATGCAGTGGGAGTGGGCCATTTAGGTTCCACGTGGTCAGGTGGTAGTGCTTTTTTACTCTTACCATTGAGATTCATCCATAGTCACCATGGGTGGAGCATTCTTTGTTGGCATTTACCTTCATTCTATTCATGGATCATTATGATGGATGGTTATATTTAATGATGGATGTTGTATCATTTTATGATGGATGTTATATCTTATTAGTGTATGGATGTATCATGTATGATGGATGGTTTCATTTACTTTATTGTACTTGTATCATGGATTCAAAGAGGATGAAGTATTTCTATTTTTACATATGTATATTCTTTTAAGCCTTTCATACCCTATGACACGTATAGTGGATGATTGAGCATTCCAAATTTAATTTGCCAAGAGGCATTCAGAACAAATGTATAATATTTAAAGGACATTGGAATTTTTGTTATTCTTTCATATGGATGTGGTATGTGATGGACTTAGTATTAATTAGATTTAAATGTGATTCAACATCATGGGATCCTTAATGAATGTAATTTGTTAAGTATGCTTTTAGTTGAATGTATGTTATTTCTTCTACTACTATGTGTTTGATGTGAATGGGTTATCTTTCATGTTTGAAAAAAAAAATGCTACCAAACTTAGTAAAACTTTAGGTTATTTCTTTTGGATCCCCTAGCAGGGTGTTACATATTTGGCTATAATAATTTCTTCATCAAGGATTATACCTCCATAGTGAATTAACTTTTCAACCTTTGATGAACTTGGGCTAGGCACTAAGATTTGTAATGGAATAGGTTCTACGCTCAGCTTCTGAAGAGTTTGTGTGGAAGGAGTGGTAAATAATGGTAAAGCTACTAGAGCTTGAATGGAAACTTGTTCCTTCACCTTAGGTGTTTTCTTAGTCTCTTTAGGCTTGCCCTATTTTGCCAATATGATCTAACTTGCACTTTTCCCTTGTGGTGTAGGTGCAAATAAGTCTATTTGACCTATTTCCTGCTACCCTATAGTGGTGGCTTGTTCTTTTTCTATTTCCTTCTCAACAATATCAATCTTGATAGTTGTATCAACCTTGTTAGATGTAGCTTTTGGAATTTGTACCAAAGGTTGTACATTAGTGACTAAAGGGATGATAGAAGGTGGTTCATGTGGATTCACTTTTTCCCTTGCAACATCAATCACTAATTTTTGTATTTCATCTACACTTACCAAAATTAAATTGTCACAAAGTTTGGCTTGCAATATAGACTAATCTAATATCTTCTTTAAATATTTTTTAGTAAGAGGATTGATTTCTAAGATCAGAAAAACATCCTTTACAATTATTGTTTTAGTTGTCTCAATTGTGTCATGTGGAGGACTGACACTCGACAATTATGTGTTATGCACACTATGTTCTTCTTGCTGCCCAAGCTTAACTATTGCCTTGTCATCTTCTTTCATTTCTGTTCCTCCTCCAATAGTATCACCTTTGTCATCATCTTCTTTATCATCATCTTTAACCTCAAATGGTTCAAGTTCTCCTTTCTTTACTATGGTTAATCCATAAATGAGTTTCCATATCTATGTTGACTTCTTGACAACATCCTCAATATTATTTTGTAGAATGCTAAATGCTTTGTATTTAGGTGAAAACCTAATTGCATATTTCCTTACAACTTTAGCAATTTGTCCCTTAGTTAATTTAGGCATTACTTGGGCTAGTGTGGTCTCCCTAATTTGTCTGTCCACATTTAGATAGTAGTTCCATTTTTGCTCAACTATGTCATATAGACTATTAGGTACAAAGTTGGCAAATTCTAGTGGTGTTGTCTTGAATTTTGACTTCATGGCATATAGGGCCTCTTCCTCTTGGTTTTTCTCATCTTTTCCTAATTTATCAAAATCAACATGACTAAAACCTAATAGATCTACATTGTTATTAACATTTTTGCATTAATTTTCAAGATCTAAGAGAGGATTGTGACTCACCACCTTGAATTGGCTATTGTCATCTGACTCTATTTTCTCCTCTTCAAAATTTGGTTGTGCAACATACTTCCTTGTAGGTCTCTTTTTCTCTTGACCTCCTTTTTCTATTTTCTTTGTTTTCTCCTTAGCCTTTTGTGTAGTAGCACATGTGTTGGTTCTTGTTGTAGGTGCAGTGGGCTTTGGCTGACTTGATTTAACAATTTTCTTGGCCATTGCCATAGGTTGTTCCTTGGCATTCCTCTTCTTTTGCTTAGCAAGAGTAGGTGCTTCCTTAGCTTCTTCTCCTTCAGAACCTTCAATTTCCTCCTCTTATTTATCATCTCTCATGCCCCATGTCAATGTGAGAGGTTCTTTTTCTTGAGTTCCTTATTCCTCTTCATCCTCTTCTTCTCCTTCCTCTTCCTCCTTGACACCCTCCCCAAATTTGGCTTTCAGTTTCTTCACTATCTTTTCCTTTTTCTTCATGGCAGAGGTAGTCTTTAATTCCATGGTAATCTTGGACTTTACCATCTCATAGTTCCCAAAAACTTTTGTAGTTTTTCCTACCTCTTCTGACAGTAAGGTTGTGATTGCTACAGAGGCTTCATCCATTTATCTCATAGCCTAAGGGTCTCAACCATCTTACCCTTGGTGTAGCATCTTGTGAAAATGTATAATCAACATCCACAACAAAATATACATCATTATATTTTTTTCAACCAAAGATATTCGTATCCTTAGTCTCTCCTTCATTGAATTTTTGAAATCTTCAAAGTAACTAGTCATTAAGGATTCAAAATTCTCTCCTATCTGCTCAATGTACTCACCAATCTATACTGCAATTGATATGTTGGTCTTCCATCCAATCATACCAAATGAGGGGAATTTTTTTCATACATAAAAGAATATACAAATCAATATAGAGCCAAATTTACATTGTACACTCTTAGTTTTCTTGATTGCTCCAAGGTTCTCCATTAGTTATTGTAATTGTAGTTCTACTAGATCATATGTATGATCTTTCTTAACAATCTTGTATCCAACATCCATAGCTATGTAGGGCACACTATTTAATCTACTAAATTGATACAACTTGTGTGATATAACCCTTACAAAAAATTTAATAAGAGGGTTAGTGATTGTGTCTATTGTCTACCTCTTTTATTCCAAATAGCTCCAGTATTCTTCTCAATTACTTCCTTCAAATCACTTCTTAGTGTCTTAGGACAATCTAGGGTTGGATAGCTAGTAACTCTATAGATTATTCTCATAGTGATTTTAATAGTTCCACTCTCTAGACATTATCACACAACTCATTATATGCCTCCCTAATCTCCATGTCACCAATGCTACCTATCTTGCAGTTATAACATTTTCTCACATCTTGAACCATTATTACATTCAATAGAATCATCAATAATGCGCTAGAAGTGTCTTTTTTATATGCAATGTCAAGAATAGTTTTGAAAATGGGCTTCTTAACTTCATTACTCACTAATGGAACATTTAAAACTTCCTTCACTTCAACATTCTTATAACTTGATGCCATTGTGTGAAACTAGGGTTTATGAAAATTGAATTGCACAGCTCAGCGCTTGATAAATACCTTGTAAAATTTAACAAAATAGTGTGAGATTACTACTAGAACCTTTTGCAAATTCTTTGAATGGATTTCTAGATTTTCCTCTACTCTGCTCACTCTTTCTTGTATTTGAAATGATGAAAAATGAGCTAAAAATTGTTCAAATATCCTTTAAAACCCTCACCTTTAATAATAAATGCTTACATAGCTATAAGCTCAGCATCAATCAATTTAAAGCTCACTCAATATCCATTGACATTTTCATCACTCGGCAATCACTATGAGTTCAACATCAACTAGTTAGATTTCTAGTTCAACATCTTCTAGCATTTCACTCGGAATACATAGGAAATATTTCATGCTTGGCAACAAAATTAAAAACTTAAATATTTATCTTGAATTCCTATCAACATTTTGCATCTTTATTCATGCTATTGTAATCATTTTAGTACTATATCATTTTTGGAATTGATGTATGATATAGCCTTTAAATATCATTTCCACATTCCTCTTGATTTCCTAGTTTGATGAAGTGTGATCACCTGATCCATTGGGTGAAGTGATCCCTTCTCCATTTGATGTGTTGTAATCAAATTTATTTTTCCATGCCTTATTCATCTCATCTCTTATGTGTGTAGGACCACAAAATAGGCTAATGCATAACATATTATGAGCAAATAACAAACCCAATCAACATATGCTAGCACCCACTAGTCTACCATGAAAGCCAAACTAATAAAGAAAGCACCACAAGGTTAGAAACCCCCTCTTTCATTTGTAGCTCCCATGTCCTTCTTTCTTCTCCAAATGATGTAGCTCCAAAATTGCCTATAGTGCATACAAAGTTGAAGAAAATTCTATCATAATGGTGATGCTATGAGAATACTTGAAGTTGTGATTTGAATGTGAGAACAAGAGTGCAAAAGATGAGAAAATTAGGAACCCAAGAACTCAAGAATTAGGACCAAAAATGGGAGAAAGAATGCTCATTTTATAATCAACACACAAGGTGAGAGCATTGGATTTGTCACCCTTAGATATGTGACTTGACACAAGATTCCTTTGAGAATCTATGAAACATATGACACAAGATGCCAATTGTAGGATTCTATGATGCTTGGAAGTCAAACAGGGCTAAATATGGTTGAGAATCTATGATGCATCATATGACACCTCAAGCCCACTTAAAGCCAAGAATCTATGATGAATAACGCCAAATATGGACATGCATAAGGGAATAAGAATCTTTGATTATGCCATATCTTAGCCAAGTGTCAAAGGACAATTTACGAGGTGTCACACCCATATGTCATGATGATGTCAATATTGTGCAGAATATTTGAATTAAAAATCCATTATTCCACACAAATAGAAATTAGTGAAAATAGAATTAATGGTGGAAAATATGACTTAGGAAATTGTGAATTTCCAATGTTTGTGAATGATGAACCAATTAATTAATAAAATATCAATTAATTGAGGAGGATGAAAATTAGGAAGAATAACTAGTAAGTATGATAGGATTAAATTATGGTTTATTTAATCCTATAGAGAAAATTACTAAATGATTGGCCAAAATTGATTAAATAAATATGACAGTATCCTTTGATGAAGATGTGATGATAATACGAATCGAATAGGATGATGAAATGTAGACCAAAGCCATGGTCAAATTGATTGATTGATCAAAATTAATAACATGCCAAGGACACTTGACATGAATTAAAGATATGAAACATTTAACTAATATCTTAAATGCTACAAGATTGAGATTGATTGATAAGGTTGATCATAATAATATCGACAAACATAGTCAATATTATTAAAGTCATTTGATGATGTCATGATCTGACACTGAGAGCCTTGACAATGTCAAAGATTAGATGACATGAATGATAGTTTGACCTAGCACTAAGATCCATGATAGTACTAAGGCCAGATTGATAAGATTTAATAGATTGATAGGTTTCCAAGGAACTAAAATCCATAAAAATGCTTAGGATAAAATAAATGATGATTGATTTTGGATGTTTGATATGTTTTGTGATGATTAGGACTAATTTTGACTGATTTCAAGTTGGTTTGGGGTGATTTTGAGTTGATATGAAATGGTTCTAAGTTGATTTGATATGATTTCTGATGATGTTGAAATGGTCCCAAAATGATGTGAAATTGATGTGAAAGAGGATATGGATGATGATAGACACTATTGAGACACAATTAGTTTGGTCAAAGATTAGAATTAGTGGAATGAGAAAATGGGATGAATTAGTATGAAGAGTGATGTCGATCTAGGGGTCCAAGAGTGTTTTCAAGGGTTACCACTAAAAATAGTGACCAAATAATGAAAATGATAGCTCAAAATTTTCATAATGAAGATACAAATCCAACGCAACTAAAGATTTTAAAATTGGAGTTGAAATGCAAAAGTTATGGCCTTTGGAGTGCAACATAGGGGCTTCAGAAGTAGTTATGGGCATCTTACTGCCCCAAGTGCGCCCAAAACTCATCCAAGTGCACCCAATGCACACTTGGTAAGACCAAGTGTGCCATGATAGTACCAAGTTCACCCATGGTGCACTTGGGAAGCCCAAGTGTGCTTACAGAGTGCAAAATGTGCCCTAGAAGGCTCCGAGGACCAAAAATAGCCCGATTGGACTCAGAATGACCTAAAACTTTGTGCGAGTGCCCAAAATGATGGAAATATGTTAGAACATGAGTGAAATTAGTCAAAAATGGTCACATTTAGTCAAAATTGGTTGAAAAAAGGTTAGAGTGAGGTTCGACTAGGTGGAAAGCCCTAGAAGGTTGACAAACAGTGTGGGATGATGTATGAATGTAGGAATGCAAGATGAAGATGATTTGGTGTATTGAAACACGTGATCATGGTGGTGAATGAAGATATGAATGAAAGAAGACCTAAGAGATTAGATGAGTATTATTTAGAATGAGGTGAAGCCTTTTTATTTCAAAAGATGTGCTATATGCCAAATGAAGCTTTGTTTTGATGAAACCATAGATGCGAACCATTTTTTAGTGTCTACATTTTGCCCCTCTTTGATACAATGTGATTTAGAGGATTGTGTCAAAGAACACTGATGAGAAGTCTATAACAACATGACCTAATAAGAATGATATATATGGGTGCCCCCACAAGAAATTGACTGAGATATGCATATGGTAGGTCAATTTATCAACAATGAGATGCAAGGTAGCAGATGAAGAAGATGCAAAAGATGGAGGAGATGAGATGAGGAATTGTTAGTATGATGAGAAGAATTTTGCTTTTGTAAGGTGGACTATATGTCAAATGTATCTTTATTTTGATATGGCAAATAGAATGCAACACATCATGGCATAAAGGGCCAGAGCGTAAATGCAAGCCTTTTGCATAAACAAGCATGATGCAGACATAAATGACCTTGTCCTACCTGAGGCATATGTACATGCCCGAGACCCTCAAAGGTACATTTTAATAGGTAGAAAGTAAAAGATGACCATGAACTATCTTGTCCACTCTCATAGATCAGTTTATATCATCGAGTGACATTGGAACATGATCAAAGAAAAATAAAGAAAAAATAAATTACTCATTAAATAGCGTGAGCCAACAACTATTCTTGTCCATTATTACTTTCTTTTTAGTGTTTTAGGTCTTTGGATAGTGTTTGATAGGTTTTTTAGGTGTTGGTTGTGATTTGTCAATTCAGTTGATAGGGTCATGGTGACATGTTGGATTGATTGTCAGTTCGCATTGCTTAGATAGTGTGATTGTCATTGAAATATAGTGCTTTGAGTTTTAGGCTGCAAAGTGCAAGTGTTCACACAAAAGGGGTGATTATCCACAGTGACTATTGAGAAGGTTTATTACAAATTTTTGATGAGGTTTGTGATTTTTAGGGTTTTTGAGGATATTTGATGTTTTTGTGTGACTAGTTTCTTCTGGATATTTTATGATTTTCTTCAGGCCATTTTATGATTTTTATGGATTTTTTTCAGGACATTTTATGATTTTTAGTGCTTTTTTTAGGGCATTTTATGATTTTTAGTGTTTTTTTCAGGACATTATATGATTTTTAGTTTTTTTTAAGGATCATAAAAGCATATACAAGTGCTAGCTCCAATCCATTATGTGATAAGTCCAATGGATAAATAGTGCTTAGAGATATGCCCCCAATTCAAATTCAAACTCATGTACTGTATAGGTAATATGCCCCCCGACAAGACACAAACTATGTACAAAGGCCAATGACAGATTGTGTGCAAACTGGTGATGTGTTAGGTAAGATAACAATGGATATTAACCAATTCATGAGCCATGGTCAAGTAGCCAAGGATGTCTCGTAAGATGATGGATATGATCAATGAATAGAAAAAGGGAAGAAAACCAAATGGATTCTTGATAGATGGAGGAGCAAAAATTGATTACACATGGTGCCTGTTTGCCAGGTTTTTCACCATGATACTTGCCCAAAGTGCCTATGTGCCAAGTTTTCTTCTCTTGACTCAAACTTTTGTGCCAAGATGCCTATTTTCTAGATTTTTCATCAAGGCATCCATTTTTTTCATGGCTTTTTCCCATTTTTTTCTTTTCTTTTTTCATGACTTTTTGCTATTTTTAAAATATTTTTTCAAGACATTTTACCTTTTTTTAAAAAAAATTTTAGGACTTTTTGCCATTTTTTTGATTTTTTTTAGGACTTTTAGATGGAATCAATAATGTTGCTGATGACCACTGAGAAAAAAATCTATTTTTGGTGCTGCTAGCTGATAATCTCTTGACCCACAACTGACCATAACTATGCAGGAGTCATTCCAAGTCTGTAGCTAAGATCAAACCACTAGAAAGACCTCGAGATATACCATTATGTACCATATGTAAGATAGTATTTTCCTCTTGCGAATCAAGGCATCTAACGATAAACGGGTCAAAGGATTCTTTGTATGGGATATCAATGATGATGACATGTGCAAAGGCTTGCTGGATAGAGGTTTGATTTTGGGTGTTGGAAAAATTAGGTAGTAGGATTGGGGGATAAAAAATTGGATATAAGGGAGGATTGGGATGATTGAGACTAATGACCTTCCACATGCACGATGATCGAGAGTGCTTAAAAAGACTTTGTGGCATTTTGAACACTGGAACATTGTTATTCATGGCATCATCTTTTTCATTTTGTATCCTCACGAGCTACTTAGCTTTTGATTTTTCACAGTCTAATGGCACCTTTCGGTTTTTACCAAGAGACCTATGCTCATTATTTTTTTCTTTGCTTTTAGTTTCATAACTAGAAGATGGAGTTGACTCCCAAAAATATACCAATGTATTCACTTCAGGAGAAATTGATTCTATATGATTGTTGTTCATAATGCCTCAAAATATTTTAAAATCTATTATAAGAGTGTCGTTATTGTCTAATCGATCAAAAATTGGTGGTCCATGTTGGTCCCAATACAATAGTTCAAGAAAAATACAGGGGATGTCATCATCAGTGTTGAATGGGCTTTAGTTAATCATATGGATATGGGCATTAGATTTCATTGTATCATTGGGGTTATGCTCAGAAGCTAGAGGATTGTTGGTTTTAGGTGGGATATCCTCAAATCCCTATTCATCATTCAAAACATCCATAGTCTTACATGTTGGTACCATAGTACTAGGAGGACCTATTCATAATGGTTTGAATCCAAGCCCCAAGCTAGGAAGTTGTCCTTTTGTAGCAATAGGTTCAATTATTCCTTGTTTCTAACATTCAAGACCACTGTAGCTCTTATAGCCTTGTTTCTGCATGATAGTAAACCCAGGTCCATACTTGCTAGGAGGTATCAAAGTAGGTTCTTATTCTTCTTTTTCTTTCTCAATGCATACAAAAGTATCCTCATTGATAGGAGTGGTACTTCATGTACTAATCTCAAAATGTTATGCTTGCAGTACTTGTGATTTACCATAATATTGGGGAGAAAGGGGCGACTCTCTAATGTGGGATACTTGAGACATAAAGTACTCTCCACACCCATTATCTTCAATCTTCATCTTTTCCTTGGACTTATTGAGGAGTATATTTGCATCCACATATTTAGAGAAATCTGTGGGTTGTGCTTCTTTTTTTTTTGGGACTTGGTATCCAATAGCATCTCTTAGATTAGCACAAAAATGGAAAGGGTTTGGATTGCTAGGTATGGTAACCTCCACATTGTTATAGGAAAATTTTAAACACTGATGATATGTAAAGGGAACCACTTTCATAGCATGAAGCCGAGGGTATCCTAGTAT
Organism: Cupressus sempervirens; assembly: GCA_028749045.1. NCBI lineage: Eukaryota > Viridiplantae > Streptophyta > Pinopsida > Cupressales > Cupressaceae > Cupressus > Cupressus sempervirens. The sequence continues at coordinate 401,247,465 of CM053786.1, forward strand.
CATGTTGTAATTCATATCTATATCTAGGACATGGAATAATGTGTCTTCAATAGCTAGGCCAACTCTGATGGGCAATATGATGAAACCCCTAGAGAAGAATTCACCATCATCATAAGCTTTTATTGTGATTCTTTGAGAGGGATCCACATCATCTTCAGAATAACCCAAACCTTTGATAACCTGAAGAGTACAGATGTTTAGTCCTACTCCTCCATCTATTAAGAGACGACTAACTTTGGATGGATGAATACTTTGAGATGAAGGGGATCATTGTGGTTAGGTTTGTCCTAAGGAATATTTAGAGGGGAAAAAGTGATATATTCTGATGTGAAGAGGTTCCCAACCATGGCTTGGAATTGGGAAACATCGATGTTGTCTAGGACTATAGACTGTTTAAGGGCTTGATCCAAGATCTTTTGATGTTAGGGAGATGCATGCAGTAGGTCCAAGATGGATATTTTGCATGGGGGTCTTGCTGAGCTATTCAACAAGGCTATAATTAGATGAAGTAGGAGCAATAGGTCTACTAGAGGGTGCAGGTCTAATAGAAGTAGTAGGTCTAGATGGGGCTCTAGGTAGGGTGATCTTGGTACAATGTGTACTGATAGTGTAATGAGGGTCTTTAGCCTTTAATGTGAATGTGGATATGTGGGAATCAGCCTCATTAAAGCAATTGATGGTGTAGTCATATTCGATGCATGTGTAATTCACATTACCTTGTGAGGTTGAGTTTAAAATGGAGGGTTTCTCTTTGTCATGATTACCCAAAGGATCTTTAAATATAGTGTGATCAGAGTTGGATGCTAGTAGTGATGGATCAACTATGATTACACCATCATCAATAAGATCTTGTATTGCATGTTTCAATTGGAAGCACGATGAATTCTTATGTCCTTTGGTGTGAGGTAATCAAAATACTTTTTGTCATTCCACCAATAAGCTTTAGTCAATGGTTCATCTTTGATTGAGGGTAACTATAGGAAGTTATTGCTTAGTAACTATTGTAGTGCAGTCTCAACAGGTATCCCTAATGGTGTGAATTTCTTGTCCTTGGTTCTAGGATGTCTTTGAGGTTTTTCTTGTGTGGAAGTCTCAATTTTCTATTGTTGAGGTGTTGTTTCATTGGGAGTTTGTGAATTTGTAGGGTTTACACCTTTCAAATTTAGTAGAGGTTGTGTTATGCTAATTGTTTGTGCATCCACGATACCATCATTAGTCACATTCTTGTTTTTGGAGAAAAAATTTTCTTTGTCATTAGATGAGTTGGTGTTTATGTTTTCCTTGTTTATCTTGAGGATTCCCTTAAAAATAAGAGCATCTTCAATAATGGCCCCTTTTTTCATTAGTTTAAAAATGGTGCTTGGACTCTTGATTTTGAGTTCATACATTAAGTCCAGGACTAAATTTTTAATGCACAAATTAACTTTTTGTTCTTCAAGAATGTCTAGTGAGCATTGACTAACTAGAATTCTCCAACTTAGCAAGAATGTGATAAATGGTTCTCCCATCTTTTGTTTAGTTGAGCCTAGATGAGAAAGTGTCACCTCATTTGTAATGTTGAAGAAAAAGTGGGAGATGAACTTTTGTACTGATATGTTTCTGGATTCGATTGTGTTAAGATTTTTACCATCAATGTTTCGAATCACACTACGTGATCCATCCATCATATTGTTTTTTTTGCATCTCTTGCTCTTCATCCTGATGATGGATCGCGTAGTGTGATTCGAAACGTTGATGGTAAAAATCTTAACACAATCAAATCTAGAAACATATCAGTACAATAGAATGGATTGTGTAAATTTGTTCTCTTTAATGGGAGATGAACTTGTCTGCAAGTTCTGACCATGATTTGATAGTGCTAGGAAGTTTAGAGTACCATTCAAGTGCAGGCCCACCTAGAGAATGAGGAAACAATCTCATGAGGTAAGTGGGCTCATCACTAAGTTTGGTAGAAGGGGTAGATAATTCTTGGATGTGATCAATAGGGTTGCCTTTTCCTCAATATTTTTCAAACCTTGGAGCCTAAAAGTATTTTGGGAATGGAGGCGTATATAGACTTTTGTCAAATGGATTAGGACGTAGGTCCCTTTCTGTATATAGAGCCTATTTCTTTTGGACTCCCAATGCCTTGACTTGTTTGGAAAGTTGTTTTAATTGTTGCAATAGCTCTTCATTAGGGTTTTGCATGATAGTATTTCCTTCAAGTCCTTTGTACCTATGAGTAGACCATTTTTTATGGTGAGAACTATGTCTATTCGGTTCTGACATTTTTGTGTTTGATGAGTTTGGTGATGTGTCACTTGGTAGTGGAGGTATGTTGGTACCTCAAAGAAAAAAGGGTTGTTTTTGTGATACCTATTGGGGTACTTGTTGTGGTATTTGATGTGTCACTTGTTGCAGTATTGACTATGATGAATGTACCATGTGTTTTTGTTGTGCCATTTATTGTAGTTGTCATTGGGATACCTCTATTGGTTACATGTGAGGCCATGTATGTGATTGTTGCTGTAGAGGTATCTGTTGAGGTTGTTGTAACAAATGTTGTTGGTATGCAACTTTTTGCTCAAGTCATCTTTAATATTCCAGTTTTTGTTTGAGTTGCTCTTGTTGTTTAGCAAACATGGTTTGTTGTTGTTGGAAATGCTGTTGAAATTATTGTTGATATATTGCATGTAAGTCAAATGGGTTTACATTGGATTGTGTGTTAGGGATGTTGGGTGCTTGCACCACTTGAAGTTGTTGTTATTGTGGTTGATGTCACTATTGATATGTGGAATGTGTGTTAAGTGGATGTATACTAGGTTGTGGGTTGGAAGTGTTAAGTCCTTGTATCCCCATAGGTTGATGTTGTTGTAGGGGTTGAATAAACCCTTCAAAATTGAACATCATGTTTGAATTATTGTTGTGGTACCCTTGTGTGTTAGATGTTCCTCCTTGGGACATCATATTGACTTGACCATGAGATGTGTTTCTTTTTGGAATGGGTGTAATGTCAATAAGACTTTTTCTTTGCATGTCCATAGGGATTATGGTAGCTGATGTTTTACTTGCTGTACTTATAAGAGGCTCCATAACATTTGATGTCATAACACTTGGTAGGGTTAGGAGAAAAGGTGTACTTTGAGGGTTTTCCTCCAAAGGAGGTATGTGTGGCATCCCTAGAGTACAAGCCCATTTAGGTGCATCTTGTTGTTGCATCATGTGACTAAGGTCAAGTCTTAATGTTCTTTTGGGATATTTTAGAATAAGGGATTAACATTGATGTGTTCAAATGTACTTTGGAGGATTTTGATGGTTGATTCTTGATGGAACCTTATAGGTGCCATTATTGCATTTGACAACTCCAAAGGTTTTTTTCCCTTACCTAAGTCCAAATTGATCTTGGGTTGTGTGTTTTCAATTGTTGTGTTGGTTTGATTTTTGGACTTATGAGCTTCCAAGTTTCGGTTAAATTTGACAATTTCTTAGGCTACCAAATGTTTGAAGTTCTTGTAGAAATTTTTTGTCTTGACATGACCTAGCCATTTATTTGTCAATGATGCCATAATTAGTGTTAGAGTCATCATTAAGGTATATAGTACCTTTTTGTATGTTTGATGTGTTAGGGTTGAAGGTACTTGTGTTAGGTTGGTTGAATTTGAAGGAGTGTGATTGTTCATCTTCAGGTGTGGTTGGTACACTTCCTCCTCTAGGTGGTATTAGCATGAATATAGGTTCAAAGTCAAGACTCCATTGATCCATCCCATGTGTAAGGGAAGTGTTTGAAGGAAACCTCATGGTAGGTGCATTGTTTAGGGTTTGTTGCATCATTTCTTGGTTATGGTGGTCTTGTGGATACAAGTTCAAGGGGTCTGCAAGTAATGGTTGTGATGCCTCAATTTGGTCTTTATCAAACGTTTTTTGGGTTTTCTTGCTCTTGTTTTGTCTTGTATGAGGTTTTGGTTGTGTTGGTGCCTCAAAAAAAAAGGGTTGATAAAGTTCTTCAAGCCTCTGAGCTGATTGTATCCTAGTAAGTGTTGGCATGATATCTAAGGATGCAAATGAAGTGGAGGAAAGCCTAAATGGACTCCCTAACTCCCAAGTGCACACCTAAACTACCAACTATGCTTAGATAGTACCAAGCATTCCCTTGGTGCACTTGGGGGCCTAAAGGTAAGTAGTTGGTAAGTAGGAGGTATGCAATGGGTAAACAGAGGTGTTAGAGTGCCTAAAATGCAAAATTTGAATGTTTTGAGTGATTTAGAGTGTTTTGCAAAGTTTAGGGATGCAATGAAGCCTATGGAAGTATAGATTAGGGTTCTAGAACCTAGAATGAAGTCCTTAATTACCATGTGCATTCTAAAACTACCAAGTGCACCCTGAAACTACCAACTGTGCACTTGAAGTGTGCAGTTGGTAAAACAAGTCAAAACTTGATAATTAAGATGTGGGTATGCAAGATATGAGTTTTTTAAGGATTTTTAAGAGTTTAGGGATGATATAAAACCTATGAAAAATTCCAAATGAACTAGGGTTTTGATATGCAAAATGTAAATGTCCTAGGGATGTTATGCAAATGCAAATGCAAGATGATGTTTTTAAGGTATGAAAAATAAAGATTATGGTATGCAAAATGAAGGTTAGGGTTATGTTTTGGACTTGGTAAGGATGCTAAAGGTTGATGTATGCAAGGTAAACTAGGTAAGGGATGGTTTTAAAGGGTTTATAATGATGTTTGGGATATGCAAAATGAGGGTGAATGATCAAGAAGACAATTTGCTTGATGGACAATTTGGTAGGGTTTGATAGTGAAAATGATGCTAGGATTTGAACAATGCAAAATGAAAGGGATATGCCACTAGGGTAAGTCAAAATGACATTTAGGGACACTAGGAATATGATAATGCAATGACAAGGGTATATGGAAAGTCTTTTAAACTTAGGTAAAATCGGTACAAGGTATTAACTCAAGAGTTTAACATTATGATAATAGACTTTGGATCTTGACCAAAAAAAAGGCAAAAAGTGTTAAGATTAAAATGATAAAGCCAAATATACCTTGAAATAGGTAGAATTTGACCAAAGAAAATGATAAAATGACCATAGTCAAGATCCATTATCCATTGACACAATGTAATACTCTAGGGTTCATACTTTAGTTCAGATTTTTGACTAAATTCAAAGGTTTTGGTGTTCAAAATGATGTTTAGGGGACTTGAAATGGTGATTATTCTGGTTGGATATGTAATATGAAAAGATACTAAGGTGTAAAATGAGATTTTGGGTCAATTGTAGAATGGGGAGGTACAAAGGCTCCTAGATGCAGTTTTAGGGTCCCAAAATGCAATTTGGAGGCTCAAAATGATCATGCAAGTGCCCAAGTGCACCCTAATAGTGTCAAGTGTGCTCCAATGGTGCCAAATATGCCTATGGTTTAGCTAGGGCCAGTTTGGGCATAGGTGGTAGTTTCTAGGCACAGTTGTAAAGTTGGGTTAAAGGTGTGTTGATTCTGAGTAGTGTGGTTGCCAAATTGATATGCTAAGAAGTTAAGATGTTGGGGTTGATGTTATGATGGGTTAGGAGGTGTAGAAAAGGACTTATGACCTAAGGAATGATGTCCTAAGTAAAGACCATGAAGGTTGGGAGATGAAAAATTCAAATCAGGGCATGCTAATGCTAGGGGACCTACCCAGGTACCTAAGGACATTGTTGAAGCCTCAAAATGTTATCTAGAATCCAAAACTGGGTCCTTAGACCACCAAGTACAATTAGACAATACCAATTACACCTATGGTGGAGTTGGGGCCAGTGTGGACACAATTGGTAGTTTCAGGGTGCAGTTGGTAAACTGGGTTGAAACAAAGGCAATTTTGGGTGTTATGTTTTCCAGATTGATGTCACAGAGAGCTAAACAATAAAGGACAATGCTAAGACCAAAATGGAGGTTCGAAATCATGCTTATGACACTCAAAATGATGGTTAAAGTGGGCAAGATGAGGGTTGGGTATGCAAAGATGTAATGTAAAGTGCTAATTTTGAGGGCAAAATGCAAAGGATGCAAGTTAAACTCTAATGATTGCAATGTGAAAATGAGGGATACTAAATGAGGACTAAAAGGTGAAAAATGAAGCAAACTAGGGTGAATGTAAGTGAATTCTATGCAAGGATGAAATCTATGTTTTGCCAAGCACATTTAAGATCACAAGTTGCCATTTTTTCCAAGTGTTGAATGTATTGGACCAAAGTTTGTAAAGTTTTGACAAATTTTGTAGCATTTTAACAATGTGTAATGATTTGCCAAGGTTTTAACAATTTCCAAGGTGTAAATTTGAATGTTGGTTTTTATCTTGATTATGTTTTACACACATGCATTACACATAAAGATAAGAATAGCTATTGTTAAAAGTGAATAGTCACACCACAACCTAGGATTTAAGACTATATCCACTGAATTCCTACTTGAATCAAAATTTAGTTGTTCTTATCTAGAGTAGACAACCTAGGATCTTGGAATCATAGGCTCCCCCTTATAGTGCACTCACTTCTTGGGGCTACCAAGATCAGCTTCCTAAGGGGCCTGACTTCCCAAGGGACTGTTGCCTCTACTAAGGACTACAAGAATGTAGGATGTCTTCACGGGCATGGGTGACCCCTTGAGCTAGTGGACAGAAAGGATTTTGGCCACTAAAACATTAGTTTTAATAAGGGCATTTCATTTACCAAGTGAATGATAAACTTCCTCAGAAGGTCTCCCAGCCCTGAGAAGTGGGGTTTGATGCACCACAAGGCTACTGAAGGAGAGCTATCACTCAACAATACCACCGACATGGATTTCATTGTAATCAAGTTTTATATAACAACTAGAAAATTGAATTGGATTTTGGCCTATTACTACTCTGAGGTCATCCCTTGGCATACCGAATATCGAGTATCTTGGTCCAAGGTAGGCCTCCTATAGAAGTTACATGGATTTCTCTTACACCCAAGATCCATGAATAATGAGGGGAGAGGATACATTCATGTAACTTCTAGGGATTTAAACACCATAGACATGCCAAATAGAAAATAAATTTTTTATTTTAAGCACTAAACAAAGTGTTATCTAATCTAGGAAATCCACACATATGGTTTTGACAAACACACAATGGTCTTCAACAACATCTTGCAAACAAAAATTAGTAGTTTTCAATGGTTAGTCTTCATCCAAAGATCACCACATGCTGCAACTAGACTATTAGTAACACAAAATCATCTAACCTATGTCCTACAAAGTGATAGAAACCTTAGATGCAGATTCTATGTTATGTGTGAGTTTTCTGTGAACTAGGTGTGCTCTGACAGAGAAAACTGCTCCCCAGAAGGCCAAAATGGTTCAAAACACCCCCAAGTGTGCTTAGATAGTGTATACTATGCCCATGACATAGTTGGGGCCTAGTAAGGTTCACTTGGTAGTTTCTAGGCATAGTTGGGAAGTTAGAGGCAAGTTGTGGGGAAATGGTGCCTAATCAAGACCCAAAAACTAAAAATTTTGACACCTATACTACCAAGTGTACTTACATAGTGTAGACTACACCCATGATGTAGTTGGGGCCCAGAAGGGCCCAATTGGTAAGTTCTAAGAATAGTTGGTGACTTAGGAACAACATAAATGGGTTTTGGTGGCTCCTAGACTCCTAAAATTGCCTCCTAGGGGTCCCAATTGTGCCCTAACAGAGAAGAGTACACTCTAGGACAAAAAACTAATAGAATGTCTAAATGAGAGCATAATATCATATTACTAGGCCCCTTAATTAATCTAGTTGTGATAAGGAAGTGCAAATAGTAGTTATACCCTTCAAAATGAGCTCCTTCCTTGCACCTACAAGCACAAAACAAGAAAAACCAAGTTAGATAAGTGTGTTCATGTCAAGTTAACCAAAATTTAGGACCTAAAAAATGAGCTAATGCATAACATACTATGAGAAAATCAGAAACCCAATCAATATATGCTAGCACCCACTAGTCTACCATGAAAGCCAAACTAATAAAGAAAGCAACACAAGGTTAGAAACCTCCTCTTTCATTTGTAGCTCCCATTTCCTTCTTTCTTCTCCAAATGATGTAGCTCCAAAATTTCCTATAGTGCACAAAAATTTGAAGAAAAGTATATGATGATGGTGATGCTATGAGAATACTGGAATTTGTGATTTGAATGTGAGAGCAAGAGTGCAAAAGATGAGAAAACTAGGGACCCAAGAACTCAAGAATTAGGATCAGAAATGGGAGAAAGAATGCTCATTTTATAATCAACACACAAGGTGAGAGCATTGGATTTTTCACCCTTAGATATGCAACTTAGTACAAGATTCCTTTGAGAATCTATGACACATATGACACAAGATGCCAAGTGTAGGATTCTATGACACTTGGAAGCCAAACAAGGCTAAATATGGTTGAGAATCTATGATGCATCATATGACACCTCAAGCCCACTTAAAGACAAATATGGACATGCATAAGGGAATAAGAATCTTAGATTATGAAATATCTTAGCCAAGTGTCAAAGGAGAATCCACGAGGTTTCACACCCATGTGTCGTAATGATATCAATATTGTGTGGAATATTTGAATTAAAAATCCATTATTCCACACAAATAGAAATTATTGAAAATGGAATTAATGGTGGAAAATATGACTTAGGAAATTGTGAATTTCCAAGGTTTGCGAATGTTGAACCAATTAATTAATAAATTATCAATTGATTGAGGAGGATGACAATTAGGAAGAATAATTAGTAAGAATGATAGGATTAAATTATGGGTGATTTACTCCTATAGAGAAAATTAGTAAATGATTGGCCAAAATTGATTTAACAAGTGCGATAGTATCCTTTGATGAAGATAAGATGATGATAGGTAGACCAAAGCCATGGTCAAATTTATTGGTTGATCAAAATTGATAACATGCCAAGGACACATGATATGAATTAAAGATACGTAACATTTAACCAATATCGTAAATGCTACAAGATTGAAATTGATTGATAAGGTTGATCATAATGATATCAACAAACACAATCAATATTATTAAAGTGATTTTATGATGTCATGATCTGACACTGAGAGCCTTGACAATGTTAAATATTAGATGAGATGAATGATAGTTTGACCCAGCATTGAGAGCCATGACAATACTAAGGCCAGATTGATAAGATTTGATAGATTGGTAGGTTTCCAAGGCACTGAAAGCTATAAAAATGCCTAGGATCAGATAAATGATGATTGATTTGGGATGTTTGATATGTTTTGTGATGATTAGGACTAATTTTGATTGATTTCAGGTTGATTTGGGGTGATTTTGAGTTGACATGAAATGGTCCTGAGTTGATTTGATATGATTGCGAGTTGATTTGATATGATTTTTGATGATGTTGAAATGGTTCAAAAATGATGTGAAAGAGGATATGAATGATGATAGACACTATTGAGATACAATTAGGTTGGCCAAAGATTAGAGTTAGTGGAATGAGGAAATGGGATGAATTAGTATGAAGAGGTGATGTCGATCTAGTGGCCTGAGAGTATTTTTAAGGTTTACCACTCAAGATAGTGAAAAAATAATGAAAATGATAGCTCAAATTGTTCACAATGATTATATTATTCCAATGCAATTTATGGTTCAAAAATCAGAGTTGAAATGAAAAAGTTATGGCCTCTAGAGTCCAACATAGGAGCTCTAGAAGCATTTTTGGACATCCTAATACCCCAAGTGCACCCAATGCACACTTGGTAATCCCAAGTGAACCATGATAGTACCAAGTGCATCCATGGCACACTTGGGAAGCTCAAGTGTGCTTAGAGAGTGCAAAATGTGCCCTAGAAGGCTTTGGGGGCCAAAAATAGCCTAACTGGACTTAGAATGACCTAAAACTTTATGTGAGTGCCCAAAATGATGGAAATATGTTAGAACATGAGTGAATTCAGTCAAAAAAATTTACATTTTGTCAAAATTGGTTAAACAAAGGTCAAAGTAAGGTTAGACTAGGTGGAAATCCCTAGAAGGTTGACAGATAGTGTGGGATGATGTATGAATGCAATAATGCATGATGGAGATGATTTGTTGTATTGAAAGATGTGAAAGAAGACCTAAGAGATGAGATGAGGACCAGTTAGAATGAGGTGAAGCCTTTTTCTTTCAAAATATGTGTTATATGCCAAATGGAGCTTCATTTTGATGAAACCATAGATGTGAACCATTGTTGAGCATCTACAATGTGTTCAACATCTACTTTTCCTTTGCCTTTATCAAATTCACAACTTGGTGCCTTTATCCTAGTTGGACAATATCTACTAATGTGACTAGTCTTCAAATAGCTAGAACATGTGGTTTGGCTCAACCACCTTTGGTAATTTCCTCTGAAGTGTGTCCTAATACAATTCTCAGGAACATATCCATATTTTTGACAATAGTGATAGCTATATCTTGTATTATAATCATAGTTATAAGAGTTTCCATTGTTCCTTACCTTTGTTTACTTGTTTGATGACAACATGGGTTTCGATTTGCATTCAAGAACTCTATGTCTATACTTCTAATAGTTGTAACAATATCCTTCAAATCTTTGTGTATGCACGGTCCTATTTTTTCATTCATGTACCTAATGACCTTATTTGTTGTACTTATGACAATGAATCATGTTCTTAGGCTTGACATTCTAATTTGCAGTCTTTCTTTTGGACACATTAGTAGTATTTCCTTTCATACCAAAATTATGAAAAGTAGGTTTGGAGTTCTCACCTTTGTTGATCCTTTCTTCTAAATTTTTGGATGATTCTCCTTCTTCAGTGTTTGTATATCCCAATCTAAATGTGTCATTATTGGATCAAAGGGATCTCAATAATTGCTCAAAGTACTTGATGGTTTGATTTAGCTTGTTGAAACTTTCAAAAAATTCCTTTTCTCTCTTTGGGTCATTTTGCTATTGTTCATTCTACAGCTTTAATGTGGTTATCTCAATGCCTTTGAAATTTAGTTCATAGTTGGCATTCATCATTTGACTTAGAGTATCCAATTGTATGTTGGAAATCTTGGTTAGCTCTATTGAGTTTTCTTCTATTATGTTGGCTAGAATTATTTTGTCTTCTTCAATCATGGCTTTGTCTTCTATAGCTTTCTTCTTTTGTTCAACCACTTCACATAGTAGTATGGCTTGTGATTCTTGCTCTAATTTGAGATTTCTAATTTCCTTAGCTTGGACTCTATTCTTTTCCATTAGATCTACAACTGCTGCATCAAATTCATTGGAGTCTACATCTACAAATAGCTTAGTAGTGTCTATCTCTTTGTTTTGTGTGTCATTCTCCACAATAACAATTTCTTTCCTTCTCTTCAAGGAATTCTTTAGGTCTTCTCTTTCTTGATTCAATTGATGTAGTATGAGATGTATTTCAATCTCCTAGTTCTCAATGGTATTTCCCAACTTGTAGACTTCCATTTCAAGATCTTTCCTCAAAGTTGCAAAGCTTCTCTTTTAGAGAAAAAATCTCTAATACCAATTGTTGGAATTACAACAGGAAAGGTAAACTTCTAGGGGGGGTGAAACATTAGTTTAAACTTGGACCCATTAAACTTTCACCACACATCCATCTCATGCATTCAATGAGTAAACTAAAATAACATATAAGCATTCACACACATGACACCTGATATGATTACCCAGAAACCCTCCAAGTGAGAAGGTAAAAATAGAGTGGGGATGACACTCACAAATCTTCACTACAATAGCAATAAAGTGTATCCAATGAAGGTTACAATGTTTTGAACATGAATCATGATCTACCCTATGAAAGGTCTACCCTGTTAAAGGTTTACAAAGACTATTAGGTCTTACATTTTAAGATGATTTTAACACCCTGTTAGAATTGTGCCTTGTTAGAGGACTTCAACTTACAACTAATTAAGCACCCTATTAAAGGATTTCATATAGCCTTTTAATACTACTATGTTAAGAGATTTGATTGAAATAACCTGTTAGAATGTCTTAGCATAGATCCTATGGTTGGCACTTGATTGCCTAATAACAGATCACATCTATATAATGTCTTCTTGATCCTTCTTGATCAGATGTCTCAATGATGTATCCTTTTCTCTATCCTCTATTTTAATCTAACTAATTCCACAATTCACTCTCTCTTCATAACTTCTAAGTCACCTTGAATGGTCTCTTCACTCATGCAAAGTTCTCTTCTTCTCTCCTTCAACTTCTCTCACTACTAAGAGTTTGAGGTTTATGTTCTCCTTAAGAAGACTTAGTGACTTAGGATTAGGCATGAATCTACAACTGAGATTCATCCATTTTTCTGCTTAATCCTTCTCATTTTCTAATTGGCTTCATGTAATCGCATAGGGAATCCAACTATAGTTTTTTCCTTATTTCCAAAATATCATAATTTACCTTTAAGTTGGATCAAAAATGGTTTACATAGTTGTTTATGCCATTACAAACAAATATGTCAAAATTGTGTCACTCGGCATATGAAGTCTCTCATGCTCGGCATGCACTATTCTCTATGTTGTGACTCAACACCTGCGTTGCTCAACATCCACTATTTACTTAGCTCTTAAATCACTCAGAATGGTCTATCTACTTGGCACTTGAGTGACTCGACACATGAGTGACTCAATACTCATTATAAATTAGCATGGTCTAATGTTTATATGTTGTGCTCATCTTGCATTACTAGTTTGACATTAACTAAGTAAATAACTTAAGTGTGTTGACACTCACTTGTCAAAACCAATCTGAGATCAACACTTGATTCTTGAATTCATTTAATGCATTGTCAACAATCTAAAAGTAGCTTCTAATATCTTCACCTTCTCTCATTCTTATATTCTCATAATCACATTTAGTACTTAGGTTCTTAAATAACTTAATATTTAGCATTTAGTTTTATGAACATCTTCATACATCTTCACCTTCATATTTTATAAAATCTTATTTAGTTTTTTGTGTAACACAAATACATTTTTCTCTTTCTAGAGTATCCCAGGTATATACCTTCATCAACCCTATTGTAAAACTCTCCTAAAATGTGTTCATCTCTCCAAATGTAACATTTCTATACAAAACTATTGAATTACCACACTCTAGATACCCTCCCATACCATAAGTGATATGATTTATTTCCATATTTCTTTAAGTAAAGAACTTTGTTAAGTCTCCTATAGCTATGTGAATTGCTTCTCTCTAGCAAAGTCTTAGGAAGATTTCTTTACTGATCATTGTCCTTGGTTCTACTTGCATAATTAGATTCATTCTCTCTACTACACCATTCTATTGGTATTTTCTAACAACTACAAACTATTATTTGATATAGGGCTTGTCCCTTTGGTGAAATGGTGGGGCTTCTTACCTATAGGGCCTACAAACAAGGTTCAAGTCCCCATAGGGCCATTCTCTACTGTGAATCTTAATAGAGAATGTTTTCCATTGACCCTTGGTGAAATAGTGGGGCTTCTTTCCTGTAGTGCTTACAAACAAGGGTTAATTTTTTTATGGAAGGTTGATTGAGAAGAATAAACAAGAAGGGATACTAAGAGGGATCAACTTTTATTCAAGGAGTGCCTCTTTTTCTCGTCAGTAGTTTATGGATGATACTATTATGGGACAGAAGGCATCTTTTAAGGAGGAAAAAGTGATGAAGAATATTCTAGATATGTATATCAAAGGATCAAGGAAGCTTATTGATTGGGAAGAAAAACTATGTTTTCTTCATTAATACTCCAGAGGAAAGATAAAGGAAAATTATGAAGATTCTTGGGTGTGGAGTGGGAAAGCTCCCTTCTACTTATCTTGGTCTCCCTATGGGTACTAAGCCTCCTAATTCTTTCTAGAATGGGATTCTTGATAGGTTTAGCAAGAAGTTGGTGGGGTGGAAAGGGGCTTCTCTTAGTCAAGCAGGAAAATGTCTTTTGGTTAAATTCACTCTTCAAAATCTATCAATGTATGCCCTAAGTCTATTTGGGATACCGATTAAGTTTGTTGACAAAATGGAAAAGATCTAAAGAGATTTTCTTTGGTTTTGCCTTAAGGGTCAGAAAAGCTATCCCCTTGTGGCTTGGGATAATGTTTGTCTTCTTAAGTGCTACGGGGGCCTAGGAATTAGGAAATTTAAGCATCTTAATAAGGCTCTTCTAGCTAAATAGATTTGGTGCATCTTTAATAGTACAAGGGAATGGAGAGATATTTTTATTAATAAGTATGTTAGAAGACCTACTATTCAATTCTTTCTCAATAATGAAGACATCCTAAATGGGTATGTCATTTAGAATGGAATCCTTAAAGCAAGGGACCTGGCCAAAGCTAAGATTAAGTGGAAAGTGGGTAATGGTGCTAACATTCTATTCTAGCATGAAAATTGGTTGATTCAAGGCCCCCTTATAAATAATTCTATCTCTAAAAACTGGTCAAATATTTGTATTAGGCAATTTGGTTTGAAATTTAGTGATTATAGAACAGACCAAGGTTGGAGAGACCTATCTTTCATTTTAGATGACCTCAAGCTAGTTATGATAATGTTGAACTCTATGATTCTAAGTAACAAGAGGGATGAATTAATATGGGGAGACAACCCTAATGGTTGTTACTCAGTTGCATTATGATAAACTCTCTTTAGAGCTTGAATAAGAAGGCCCATTGGGCTAAAGCTTGGTTACCTAGTCTTACCCCAAAGATTAATATTTTTTCTCGCTGGCTTTACAAAACAAAATTCTTACCCAAGATAGTTTAATAAAAAGAGGACATTATATTCCTAATAGATGTATACACTGTAAAAATCAAATGGAATCAGCTAATCATATGTTTTTTCATTGTCATTATTCAAGGGAGGTTTGTGACAGCTTAACCAAGAACCTTGGGGTAAGTTGGTGCAAGCCAGGTAATGTACTGGATTTCTTTTGTCAATGGAATAGTATGTTTAAAGGCACAAATTTGTAGGATTTAAGTACCTAGTCTTTGCCTCATTTCTATTGGGGAGTCTAGAAGGAAAGAAACAATAGAATCTTTAGAGATAGAGAGGAACCTGCTTTTGTTCTGGCAGAAAAGATATAGCGAAACATGAAGGAAAATTACTAAGTTAGAAAGGGGGGAGATATTGAAAATGGTGGTAATAAGAAGGAGAAACATAAGGATAGGAGGACTAAAATATAGGAGGTGAAATGGCTACTCCCTCTTGAGGGATGGCATAAACCAAATGGATGGCTAAAGGAAACCTTGGACCTTTAGGTTGTGGAGGTATATTTAGAAATAGCTATGGTGGAGGGGTGGCAGCTTTTTCCCATAATTTTGTTATTAGATAAACCATTATGCATAAGCCATTACTGCATACCACATGGTGAAATTAGCTTTGGACATGGGAGTTAAAAAATTATGGTTGGAGGGGGATTCAAATAACATCATAAGGTGTATTAAAGGGGTCACCCAACCATCATGGTCCATAGCTAATATTATTGAAGAGACCCACTCCTTTCTTGGCAATTTTGAAAGTGTCCACATCACCCATGAATACAAGGAGACAAATTTTGTGGCAAACTAGTTCACCAATGAAGCAGTTAGGCAAGAAAAGGGGATGATTTGGAATTTGTGCAAAAATATCCCGAAAGAAGTGAAAAGCCTAATTGAGCTAGAGAAAATCTAGGGAGGTACAATGGATATCTAATTGTTATAGTGGTTATTAATGAGAGTTGGGTTTTGAGTATTTGTAATTATGGCATTTACAAAAAATGTAGTCAAATGAGGTTATTAGTGTCAAATTGACACATTTCTTGGGTCAATTTTTTCTTTTCCTTTACCATTTTTGAAGAAAACAAAGACAAATCAGTGATTATCAGAGAGGTCACCATTAGGGTTTTTAGAGGTTAGAGTTTATGAGAATAGTCAGTGTTGAGAATATAGAAATGGGGGAAAGAAGTAGGAATGAACTTGTTGGTGAAGCAGATAAATGGAAGCAAAGGACTAAAGTCTAGGAAAAGTTAGAGAAGGGTGGTGTTGGTGAATAGATTTGTTCTTTTTTTATTATGACTCTTGAATGCCCAAATTATGAACAATATCTAATTAAAAGCAGTTATAAAGTCACTTCTAGATAGACTAGCTTTTCTCTGAATTAATAGGTAAAACTCCCTATGGTGGATTTGTAGTGAATTATGTTTTATTTCTAAAAATAATATGGGTGTGTGTTCTTGAATCAAGAATAGAAGAGGTAAAACCAAGCTAGACATAAATAGGATCTAACTCAGGTAGAAAAAAATTTCTAAAAAATTGATTAAGTTCATAAACCCACACATCTTATGAACTCACAAAGCTTAATGACTTAAATTAGCATAACAACTAATATTAAACTGAATTAACTAGAATCTGAACTATAGTGAAGAAGAAGTTAACTAAAAGAGAGAAAATGTTTAAAAGAATCCTCTTTGAACATGTAATGACATTACCTATCACATCCATTAACTACTTCAAAATAGGGGAATTAAACTTTGTTCTTTCCTTGCTTCAATTAGGATAGAAGAGAAAACATATAACTAACAACTAATAGAAATGGAATAGAAAATAGTTGATACAAAATACTATTCAATCAACTCTATAACATCAAGTACTTCACACAAATTTTTTTTGACCTTTTATTAATCTTTTGATTTCATACATATAGGATTTTGAGATGACCATTACAATAGAATTTCAATTGGTTCATCTCCTCAAAGAATGACAAATGGCAAGAAAGTAGTTTTTCATATTGCGATAATTACATAAGAAAGTGAAAAGGGGGTGGAATGTGAATCACTTTGTCTTCTTCCCCTTTTCTACTTTTTTTCATAGGCCTTTGTAGAAACTATGATTGGGATTACCTTTTCATTCTTAGGCACATGTATGTTGGTGTATCTCAAGAGCCACTTAGAATGCTCCCTAGCAAACTCCTTCATAGCATTCAATTGATTTGGCAATTCCTCCGTGGCCATGTGTATGCATCTGCTAAATTTATGGAGTTCTAAAACTCTATTTTGATTACTAGAAGATACATTAGTCAAACTATCTAAGAAATTGGAGAAATTCTCCCTCATGACATTTATCTCAATGAGTTCTTTCCCTTGGTCACTAGTCTATGAATCTATATGTAGTCCCCTCATGAGTTCAAATCCTCTGTCTTGGGTCTTCTTCACTTTATCCTATGTTTCCTTAAGTCCTTTTTCTACTAATAAGATCATTTATAACTTGAACTGCATGCTTTGAAGCCATTCAAACATAGGTTCATCTCCCTTTAGCAAGATTTTTGCTTCAACAACTTCCTTTTCCTTCATTTGATTAATCATCTTTAGAAGAGAGATACAATCATTTCTCTTTGCTCTTTCTTCAGCCAAATTATTGATATTTGCTAAGATGTTATCCTTCTCTATTTCTAATCTTAAGATAACATTGCCAATTTGTTCTATAATAGAGACTCCCTCTAATTTGAGCTTCCTAGTCCAATCTTTACCAATTTGGCCAAAGTTCCTATCTTCTTGAAAGTGAGAGATAAGGGCTTGAACTTTGGGAGAAGTAGGATTTCTTGTTACTGATACTCCAAAGATAGTTGCTAATGGAGTGATCAATTGTTTGGTGAATCTGTTCAACTCTTCTATCTTAGCCTTCATCCTAACTTTTGATAACTTTAGGTTTCCAATTGTCCCATAATTACTTCATTGGTTGACTTCCACAAGCCAACCTTGGTGTCATGTTTGGCCTCTCCAAGGTTCACTGAGTGTATGGTAAAATCATGAATAGTCATATCTTCAATTCTTCCTTCTTTGTTGGGCTTGGCTATCTCCATTGTTGGGTTCCCTATTTCTAGATCTTGCTCAAGTATAGATAAGGTTTTATGCTTCTTCAACTTGGTTAATTCAAATCTAGAATGAACTGTAAGGGATATGGTATCCTTTGTAGGGGCACTTTCATATTTCCTTTTTCTCTTTCTCTCTAGAGTATCCTCTAACTAGAAATTAGTGCCTATCACCTTGGAGGCTATCCCAAGTGAGTCTATGCTAAACATCTTCTTCTTGACTGGAGTGATTGTCATCATAGTTGAAAAGAAGGGATTCTTCGGGGCTTGAGAAATGAGCTTGGAAGAGCTTTGGCCTTTCTCCACCTCTGGGGTTCTCTTCATTTCCTCATAAAATTTAGTAGATTCACTATTGCTGCTCTTTCCATCTCCCAAATCTACTATCTATACCAGGGAGCCACTTGGTTGCAGAAGTGTAGCACTTATTAGAAAAACTTGGCTATGATGACGTAAGGGAACTAGGGTGACATGAGGAGAGGGGACTAGTGTAACATGAGGAGAGGGAATTAACGTAACAACACTATCCTTTGGCTCTTCCATCTTCTTCTCCTCAACATCAGTTTGGGTTCCAATAACTAGGAGGGATCCATCATGACAAGTCTTAGCTATAGGGATGCTCTTGTCCAGAGTTTGGTCACCTCCTCCTAAAGGTTGAGCTAGTCCTTGAGTGATAGCCAGTATTATGATTGGTGTAGTGCTCTGGGAGGAAGAGGGAGTTGTAGTTGCTAAAGAAGCCTTTACTCCAGCTTCTTTTGGCTGTCCACTCAACCCATTTCCTAATTCTTTTGATGATTTGGGCTAGTACAGTGTCTAAATCTTCCTCAACATCCTCATAAAGCTCTTAATTGATAGGAGTGTTTCTTAACTTAGTTAGATATGTATTACTATACATATATTTCCCATCATCCTCCAATCCTTCAACATTAAGATTGATATTATATATTTTTATTTGCTCCACTATGAGCATGGTGAAATCACGATCTTGACTTTCAAATTCATCTTTAAATCCACCCAATAATCTTCAACCGTGGTAATGTGTTTGATCACACTTCCAATCTACAACACCTCACTAGCATATCCATTCAGATAAAAAATAGGTCTCAAGACCTCATACATCTCCAATTTATTTTTCATGTCGAACACTTTGAGCATATTCTTTGCATCAGATTAGGACTCACAATTGAAAGCTCCTACTTTCATAGGGAACTCATATCCCTTCTTCTTCAAGCTTTTTCTTAGCACATTCACCTAGACCACCTACCTCATGCACTCTATGAACATGATCATGTCACTTAGATACCTGGGTAGCTTCAAGGGGAATCTATCAAAGGCTATAAGACATAAATATGAGAAAGATGAGAACTAGATAAAATAGCTTGTAAACTGACTAATAGCTATCATTACCTCCAAACTAAATCTCCTCTCTGGGTATCCTTGGAGTTCCCTACAAATTCTCATTGTGAATGTGTCATTAACTTTGACATACTCTACATAACTATTTTTCAATTGCAAACATGGATAGAACTCATAACACTTCACATAATTGGGAAATTTTTCTATTCTTAGAAGGCCCGGCCATAACTATAGAGATGCTAGCATGTAAATAAAAAAGGAAGACATATAGAAAGTGTTGTAGAACTTCGCGACACTGAGAGCATTGGAAAGATTTTCACTTACCTCATGAGCCCAATCAATATATTGTGTATCTAAACAAATAAGTTTTACCAAAAAGAAATGTTGTTCAATGAAATTTAGAGCTTCCACCTCACCTTTTAGTCTATGCAAGAGAACCAAAATTTCTACAATCTCACGTTTGAGATTAGTACCAGATAGACTTTTGGGGATCTTACTCTTTGCACTCTATAGCTTTTGAAACTAGGATTGCATAATTTCCTTCCTCCACACCATCTTCTTTGTAGAGAACTTAGAGACTACTCCTCCTACTGTCAAGTCTAAAAAATCCAACCATTTTAGAACTTAAAGGAATTCACCACAATTTGCCTATAAATGGAGATTAATATTGTATGATTAGGTAACACAATTTGTCTAGTATCTAGATTGTAGTGATTTATGCATTCATAAATCAATTTTCGAGCTTGGACTACTACTGGAAAACCAATTACCTCTACTAGTCCACTTCCTCAAAGCTTCTCAATTATGGGATGGATTAGCTCTAACTTCAGCATCCTTTAGAAATCTTGCTTATCATAAAAAATGGAGTGAAGTATCCATGAAATTCTACAATGTGAACTTGATTCCATTTAGCCCATCAAAACTCAAAAACCTAGTTCTCATTCTATCTAAGAATAAAGTAAATCGAAATTTTGAACCTAGATGAAGAACAAGATATTGAATTCACAAATATAGACTATTTGAAAGCATCGTGTAATTTAATAGAATAACAATTCATGAAAAAGTGGTAGTTTGAATAACTATTATGTTTCCATCTATATAGGAGTCTCAATTCATCTGTTGACCTTTAGGATTCATGCCACATGAATGAATTAAAGGATAAATCCATTGAAATAGTAAATGCAAGTTCTCTAACATATATTTTGGTGTCTTTTCACTATTTCCATTTTCCCAATGGTAACTTTTCTTTCTTTCATACTTACTTTTTCGTTTCCCATTAAGTTTCAAAGAAGTATGAATAGAGTACCCCATAAGGAAATATCCGCCTAATTGAATTCTACTCAGTATACCTTTCGCATAATGTTTAGATTGTTTCTATTATCATCTTAAGATGTTTTGTGTGTAATTTGTGGGCCCAATCCAATTACAAAGTTGATTTTCTCTTGAATGCAGAAAATCATCCTCATGGGTTGAAAACCCATCGAGGAGAAGATGATTCTCTTTTTTTGCCCAAGATTTCCTTTAAAATTTATCCTTTGATTTAATATTTCCTTTGGCTTTAAAAAGACTTAAAAGGACTGCAAAAGTAAAAAAGGGGCTCACTTTCTAATTTCTTTCCTTTACAATTGCCTTTGGCAGAAAATGAACTTCATGGGTCAAAAGCCTGTCGAGGAGAAGTTAGTTTTGAGTTTTCTGCCTAAGATGATTCTGAGCACTATGATGAATCTTAAATGTTTCCCAAGGTAGAATATTGTAATGAAAATAGGGATTTTTAATAAGATAGCTCATCATCTTCTTGCATCGATCTGTGAGCCTAATTTATTGCTCTTTACAAGAAATCACCTTAATGGGTAGAAAACCCACTAAGGAGAAGGTGATGCTCAATTTTCCACAAGCTTCCCTCTTTCATTGAAAACATGGTAAGCCATGGACAAGCCCAGCTTTATGAATAACTTTTGCATGTTGCAGGATTCCCCATCAAATTAGGTACTAAGCTACCCGTAAACTCACAACATTAAGGAAAACCACCCAACCATGAAATGTGGGATAAAGGAAAGATAAAAAAAATTGATGGAGATTATTTTCACCTAAGAGGAATTAAAACTAGACCCAAACATACTTAGGCTTAATTGAGACAAAAGAAATTCCAGTTTTGCAAAATAGTTATAGGGTGAAAAGTGGGGCAATAGGTGGTATAGCAAATTATATTGCTAAAATTCATGGTTTCAATCCTACGATCACTAATAGTATGGTTGATTCATGGAAGGATAGGAGGGTTAAAGTGGATGAGTTTTAGGTCACTAAGGAATTCATTGCTCTTGTAACTAAAATTTTGATAGAGGGGTTGAAGTTTTACAGAGATAAGAAGGTGTCAGCGAACATTGTGAAGGATTTTGCAAATAATACTAAGGAGAGAAATGAAATGGTAAAGTGTGAAACTTAATATGAATATGATTCAATCAAGAAGTTATGGAGGTATGTTTTATAGACTATTATAGAGTATATTTCTTTAGACACTATATTTGATAGAGTAAGAATACACCATCTTGTTTTACTCAATCACTTTTGCTATGGTGTCAAGATTTTGTTCCCTTTTTATTTATATACTTCAATGTGTAAGGGTATTTCTACACATAAGAAGAAACCCTCTACAAATCAAGCCCTACATGAGGGGTTATTACTTCTAATTTATGAGCATTTCAAGGCTTAGACCATAAGAAAAACCCCCTGCAAGGCATAGATGCATCTATAGAGATGGGAAGTTCTAGCTTCTCATCTGATACAAAGGATGTCCAAAGTATTAGTTCAGAGGGTGAAGATAGCATTTCACCTAGAAAGAAGGCCAAGGATTTAGAGAAGAAATCACCCTTATCAATTAAAATCCCAAGCAGGAAGAGCCCTAGAGGACATGGGTCTAAAGCTTCAGGCCAGAGAGATGAAGACTACAATGAGGAAGGGGATGATATGAAAATTGATGAAGAGGATGATGAGGAGGTAGAAACTAAGAAAGAGGAGCGGGTGGCTAAAAAATAGAGGAGGTCTAAACAGAAGGATGCAAAGGGGATTTTGGATTCTACTCCAAAGCTCTTTGCCATTTCTCTTTCCCCTATTCATCCTCAGGAATTGGATAAGGAGAAGAAAGATGGTAAGGGAGGAGAGGTGGTAATTAAGGATAGGTGCATGGCCTAGATAAATTTTAATGTAAGAACTTCCAAAACTGGGTATTGTCAAAGAGGCTATGAACCCTCAAATTTTAGAAGGAAAATAGGGTAAGCTCTTGTTAGAGGATCTCATTAATCTAGCAATGGTGGCTATTATAGATAATGCAAGGGAAACTAGCATGAATTTGCTTAATAATGCTAGAAATAGTATGATTGACAACTTCAAGTCAATCAAATGGCTTTACCATGAATTTGAGGAGTTCAAAGAAAAATTAGGCTAGTTGGAAAACAAAAGGAAGATGCTAGATTGTGTAAATTTGAATGAATAGGGGGATTGACTCAATTTGGCTAAAAAGAGAATCTAGAATTTGGAAAACTACAATCATAATTTAGCAAATCAGATGATATCCATTTTGACTTCTATCAATGATAATATCTCATCCCTTACTCAAATGTTGAAAGCCAGAGGTCTTCTAGACAAAAATGAGGAAAAGGATAGAGAAAGAGCCAGAATGGAAGAGGATGTGATTACTAACATTACCTTCAGTAGCATGGATCAAGATGGTCAGAAGAAGCAGGGGCAGATGGCTAAGGAGATTAGCAAATCCTATGAAGCAACAGAAATGATGTAGGAGCTTGAGAGAAAGACAAAGGATTAAACTTGGTTTTTCTTTTCCTATCTTTTGGACTGTTAGATTGTTGTAGGTTTTTTTTTATTTGGCTTTTTTTCTATCTATTATATTGGCCCTTTGGTTGGCCTTCATTTTTTGGCTAGGCTTTAACTATTTATTATCAGCCTTTTGATATGTTTTAACTCTCGGGTTTCAAGATCCCTATAAAACCTATTTTTCTTATCAAAACTATTATTTGATATAATGTTTCTCACAAGCACTTTCAAAATAATTAAAAATTAATTCTTCTCATTTATTATGTATCACATATTTGATATTTATACCACATTTATTGTCAACTCTAGCCTTGAATATCTTGAACTATTCAAATGCTTCTAATTTATCTATCATAAATGCAACCCAAGATAGTCTTGAATAATCATCAACAAAATCCATATAATATCCATCACCTTGTAGTTTTATTTCTCTATCAGAACCACATAGATCAATGTGTACTATATCTAAGGTATATGTTCCTTTTCCTTAAATGATCATTTCTTTTGTTTTCATTCTTGTCATCTTTTGCATATATTATTGTCTAGTTTACATAATCCTGGCAAGTCTCTAACTTTACATGATGAACTTATTCTTATCAAATAATCAAAATTAATGTGAAATGTCCTTTGGTTCCAAATCTAGATATTATCCATCTAAGATAATAAGAATCCTTCTCTCCTAATATGAGTCCTTCAATTCGGTACATGTTTCTTTATGTTCTTTTTCCATTTTCAATCACTATTCTAGATCTCTTTTTAATATCAAATCCTTTATTCTTGAAGAAAAAAACATTACAACCATTCTCACACATCTATCTATCACTCAAAATATCATGACACAAACTCTTCACAGAGTTAAAATTTCCAATATTTTTTGTCCCATCTATAATATAAAATCTACCAATAATGTATGCTACCTTATCATTGCCAAGCCTAACAAGACCATCTTCATATTTTTCATTTGTTACACATTTTTTTCTAACACCAATTATATGATTATAAGATACACTATCAATTAACCACTCATTCTAGTTTCATTAAACATGTTTTTTTTTTTCAATATCATCACCAAATTGTAGGCATATAGTAGAAATACAAAATCCCACTTTTTCATCTTCTTCTTCAACATAAATTAAGAAATCTTCTATTTATGACTCTTCATCTATTATACTAGCATCTTCATTAATGTATCAATCTTTCTTATTGAACATTTTAAATTTCTACCCAAGACCTTTATCTAGAAATTTAGTAGTGAAATGACCAATATTTCTACATAGAAATAATTTAAGGGGTAGAATACATTCATATTTTATAGTACTTTTCTTTTGTTGAAATTTTATTAGAAAAATAAGGTACTGGGGGGGGGGGGGCGGGGTGGGTGGGGGGGGGGGTGGTGAATCATGATCTATAAAACTTTTATCCTTCAAAACAACTTTACTACATTCACCATATTAATCATCTCATATCTAGCTTGTACATAACATAACTTAAAAAATCAAATGATGAAATAAATCTAGCTAATTATCACATCAATAAAATGTAAATGTATAACATAGAAGATTATGTTAACCTAGAAACCCTTCAACGTGAAGGTAAAACTAGGGTGGGGATGACACCCACAAATCTTCACTACGTTAGCCTATAAGGACTACAATTTTGATCACTTTTGATGGTCTACCCTATGGTGGTTCTACTCTATTAAAAGATATATAAGACTATTAGGTCTACCTTGATTAAAGGATTTAACATTTATAGTGAAGTAAGGACTCTATTAGGATATCTACAAAGGTCTATTAAAGCCAATATGCTAAGAGATTTTCCCTGATTCAATCTTTCAAAACTGATTCACTACTTAGTCCTTTGGTTTGCACTTACAATGCTGATTATGGATCTTGTCCTTCCAATCTTTGATTTGATCTCTTATTTGATATATATTTTCTCTTTCACTACTTCATTAGGTCACTAACTTTTTTTCCTTCACAACGTTCTCTTGCAATATCCAAAACTTAACTCATTTTCTTCCTTTGCACAATTCACACTCTCTTCTATGATAACTCACTTCCTATATGAAAATAGGGTTTGGATCTGCCTATTTAAACATATCTATAGATTCTTCTAGATGCTTCTCTTTTGCCTCTTCATCTAATTTTTTTTTCATCTCTCATAGTGATCAATTATCCATATCAAAATGCGTAAAAACCTCTGTAAAAAACTCTACAATCATTAAAATTTATTTATATGTCAGATCAAAAATGGTTTACCTCCAAGTTTGTACCATTCCAAACATTTTTTCACTCTATGTTACTCAACACATACTATCTTTGATGGTTGGTCATAATTTTTCTTCCTTCTAATACTCAACCTTAATTAACTCGACTCCTTCTATATAACTCAACATTTATTTCTCTTGTCTACTCAACATTAACTGTACTCAACTTATACTAAAAATACTTGGTGACTAAAGACTTTCTTACCGCCTATAGATCTCAACATATACATGACTATTTACAAGTATTTACATGACTCAACCTATTTAGAGTAGCTTAGTCACAGTGATGATGGACTGACTCTACCTTAAATATGACTAGATGTTTTACACTAATAGACAAAAAAACTTAGAGAAACCAATAATCTCTCACTTTGACAATAATGGATAAATACTTTGTCATGATTACATCTTTACAATAAAAGAATAAGAGTACTCCCCCTAAGCCTATGACTCAGTTCTTATAGAACTTCCAAAATTTTCTTTATAGTATAGTATACAATACATAGTTTAGAACTCAAAGTAGTCTGATAAATCTTTCCATACATTTTCTGACTTCTCTAATAAATCCCTCTTATAAATAATTCCCCCTTGTTTTGGACACTTATGTCTACTACTAGGGAAATTTTGGTGGGGTTGTGTAGATAAAATCAAACCATATTTATCAATTAATGGTTTAAGGGTTTGAATAAAAATGGCAAGTGCATGACCCCTTGTGGTTTTTATTGATCCTAAAACTTGAATCTTTATCTCCAAATTCATTTATAAACCAATTAAGCTGTTACCAATTGAAAGATTATGATCCCTTTGAACTAGATCCTTTTTTGAAACTACCTCTCATTGTATTACCTCCAAGTGGGGTATCAACATGGATTGTATGGAGACCAATTTGGCTCATATTCTACTATCCTCTATGTGTAGCTCAGCCAATCTTCCTTGTGAAAACAACAATTTGTTGTAACACATTGAGCCTGATCCAACTAATTGAGAGATAGATCCTCTTGATAAATTCATGTCACTCTAAATCTTCTAGATGTTTTCCCAAAATTCATTGGTAAATCTTGGCACATCACAAGGAATATTGTACAAATCTTGTACCTTCACAAGTTCTTTGAGATTTTTTACTAGTACCTGCGATTCTAATTTTCTTACTGCAATGATACTAGAAATTTTTTCCAATAATTTCTTTTCAAACATCTTTTTTAATTAGGCAATAAGTTTTTCATTTGCCTCAATGTCATCAGTATGAAATTTTTGAATGATTTGCACTAATTGAGATATGATAGGGGCTTGTTCACCAATGTTCTCAATATCAAAGGCATCAAAAAATATGTCTTTGATATCATGCAATACTTTTTTTTGTTTTTTTCTCACCTAAGCTATTCTTCCCTTTTCTTTCTTCCTAAGATATCTCAAAAGATGATAGTTTGTTCAAATAGATTTTCTAGATACCATTTTGGCATTTCTATCACTTCGTCAAAGGTAAAAATATTACCAAGATAACTTTCCTTTTTATTCTTTCCTTTCCCTTTCTTTGGAGTGCTTCTACTTGACACTACTTGAGTTGGAGTAGGTGAGTGGGTGTCACTACTCGGCCTTGCTTGTATTTTAGTGCTAGGAACAACAATAGCAACACTCAACACTACTTGAGAAACTAAATTCTCTTGATCTTCCTCCTCTTCTTTCTATATAGCCTCCTTATATCCTTCATCTAGAGGTCTTGAGACATGTGGTTTTGGTTCCTGAACTTCTATTACTAGTGTTTTGGTTTGAGAAGCCTATTGTAGTTGTTGCTCAATTTTCTTTATTTTTTCAATGAAATCAACAATTTGGACTTGTGCTTCTCCTATCTCGGGATATCCATTTATTTTTTTGTAATACATGAGTGTTAGGTATGGTGCCATGAGTAATATATATGTTTCCTTGTGGGCTTGGCACACCTAAATCTTCTTTACCATTGTAATCATTATTAATGGTTTCAATGCCAACTTCTTTCTCTTGTTTATCTTCTCCTATAGTCAATCCAAAAATACTTTCCCACAAAAACTAATATTTTTTTACAACAACCTCAATTTTATTTTACAAAATCATGAATGATTTATATTTAGGAACAAATCAGTTCCTATAATTTTCCAAAAAATTTGTCTTTTCCTTGTTTGATAACTCAGGAATTATTTTGGCTAATATACCTACTCTTATTTGCCTCTCAATTATAGTTTCTTGTTATCATTTGGCATCAATTCTACTATACTACAAATCACTAGGAATTTTGTTCTCTATTTTTATCGGTGCTAGATTTTTCTTAGTCATCATCTTAAACATGGTTTCTTCTACCTTAGGCTTGTTAGCATAACTTAGTGTTCCATACTTAACATATTTAAAACTTGATAGGCTTATAGATTTTTTGATAGTGTTACAAACATCATCAATATTCTTAGATTTTGTATGTACAATGACTTAGGAGTGAGTAGGTTCATCAAACTCAATCCTCTTTGCATCATCCTATTCAATTTTTTTTCTTTATTAACATTCTCTATTTTGGCTGCTCTCTGGTGGCTGGCATTTTCCTCTTAGCTACACTTGTGCCACTTGAACCTTGGCTTAGCTTAGTAATATTTACCACTTCCTTCTTTAATGGTGGTTCAACACTGCTTGCTACCACTACCCTAGTTCTAAGTCTCTATGCTATAGGAGGAGAGGGGGGCTTGGATGTTACCGTCTTAAAAACCTTCCTTACCTTAGGCTCAACTTTTTTGGCCTTCTTCATTGGTGGGTTGACTAGTGCTAGAGATTTTTCCTATTTCTTAGTACTTTCTTCATCTTCCTCTTCACTACTGTCATTTCCTTGGTCTTCTCCAAGTCCTTGAGTAATCATTAAAGGTTCTTTACCTTTGGATTCTATTCCTAGCTTCTCTTCTAGGTCTTAAATCATCTTCTTTCTCTTCTTATAATGCTTCTTAATTAATGATGCTAGGATCCTCATTCTTTTTCTTATTTCTTGTTTGAATTCTTCAAAATATCCATGTAGAACATTCTCAAAATGCTCTCCCAAATTTATTATGTATTCACTAATCTACCTTTTAATAGGTTTTCCTTATTCACATACAATATTTCCAATAGCTAGAAAATAACTCCGAGTGTAAAAAAAAATACACATAATAAATGATCCAAACTTACACATTGAATTCTTTTCTTTTTTTATTGATACTAGGTTCTCTGCTAGTTGTTGTTGAGACTCAAAAAGATCATATTCATGATCCTTCATCATGATCTTCCATGCCTAATTGAATTCCATACAAAGTACAAATTTGGTCAGCTTGACTAATAAAATTTGTGAGAGATCAATCTTACCGCAAACTCAATTAATAGATCTATGATCGTTAAAATAGACAAGCCACATCCATTCCACTCAACTTTTTTATTTTCCTCAATTTCTTCTCCACTTTGACAACACATTATCTTCTTCTTGTCAAATTTTGTATACCTAGTAATATCATGAATCATTTTCTTTGTAATTTTGATTGGTCCATTTTCTAGCCATAGTTCCATGTCATGAATTTGGCTCAAAACTACCTTAATCCATTCAATCTTGAAATTTCTCAAAAAATCTAGGGAATGAGCTAACTCTTTCATTTAAATGATTTTAAACTCATCCTTCAATAAACCTTCATAACATAATTTTTAATAAGCCACATGACTATCATAGTTTCCAACTTCACAAATTTTACACATGTAATTACTTTGTACATTGTGAATCATAATGGCTTTAGGTACTATCGATTATAATACACCCATTAAATCTCCTTTCATGGAAATTTTAGGAATATCATGATACTTAGGTGGAGGACAAGTGGCACTCCTCACAAATTGAACATTTCTTACTTCTCTTTAATTCTTTGTCATTGATGATAATGAACATGCTATTTTCTTGTGTTAGGGTTTTGAAATCTTTTCTTTCTAAACTTGTCAACACAACTAAAAATCAACATTGGTTCACACTTTAACTTCTATTATACTTTTAATCACCTTAAAAACACTTTGAAAATTTCTCAAATTACTCCATTCTCTCAAAATCTAAATGAAAGGTGTATGAAATGTCTTCAAATTCTTGATATATACCTTTATTCATTCAAGTTGGGGTCTCCAAAATGGTGTGTTCTCTATAACATGAAATCTAGTTGTCTCAATCATCATTAACCTTTCAAAGTTGGTATTCATTATATAACTTAGTCAATTCCATCTAACTTGACCTATACTTCAGTTTGACATTGAGGTACTTAGGCCATATTGCAATACTTGGTCAATATATACAATTTTACTTATGCTTGACACCCAAAATGTAAATGATTCTTTTGCACTATTATTTTTATAGATGCATCTTTTCTCATGCAGATATAGAATTTTGCACATTTTATGTAAGGAATTGATGTAAGATAAATCATAAAGTATACAGTTCCTTACATACCTTTTGATCAGTTTGAGGTGTTCTAATCACCTTTTCTATTGGATTGCATGATCTTGACTTTATTTGTTTCACTACTTTTATCTTTGACCTTTTTCTTCTAGGTTTGATTCATCTCTATATTTTTTTTTTCAAAATCTAGTTTCCCTTTACCCTTCATGTGTTCATTGTTTGGTACTAGTCCTTGGGTCCTGCAATTCTTATTCACATGTCCAACTTTATAAAAATTAGAACAAACTTTATTAGGTGCATTGACCTACCTTTTGTTTGTCCAATTAGGTTTGTCAATTTTTTTGACAATTGTAGAAATATCCCTCAAATCTAGGCATAGTATGTATATTCCTCATCTTTGATCTACATTCATATACTTCATATCCTTTCTTCTTGTAGTATAAAAAATTACCAATAAACTTAGGTTTAGAGTTTTGCATACCTTTATGTTTGCAGTATGTCCAAGTTTACCATAATAATAGCATGTAGGTTTACCTTTTGATTTTTTCATTCCTTAGCTCTCCACTTTTGGATGATTCTCCTATTTTAGTAGATGAATGTTTCTTTATATGTCCTATTCTAGAAGTGCTTCTAAATGACCTAGGCAATCCCATTAGTTCTTCAAAGTATCCTAATGCTTTACTAGGCTTGTTCATTCTTTCCAAAAGTTTTTTTTATCATATATTAACTCATTCCTTAGT
This sequence comes from Cupressus sempervirens, assembly GCA_028749045.1. Taxonomy (NCBI): domain Eukaryota; kingdom Viridiplantae; phylum Streptophyta; class Pinopsida; order Cupressales; family Cupressaceae; genus Cupressus; species Cupressus sempervirens. The sequence continues at coordinate 401,277,897 of CM053786.1, forward strand.
AGGTCACTCTATGATCTTAGATTTTCTATCTCTATCTGCTTCCTATTTAGTTCTTGATTTGTAAGCATTAGTTGATTCATCATGTCTAGCTATGTGTTTGTAAGCTTTTGCACATCATACAAAATTTCTTCAAGTCTAATAGCCATTTTTCCTTTGTCTTCTTTAGCCACAACTTTATCTTCTTCAAATTTATTCTTTTGTTTCATCAGTTCACATAGCCTTACTGATTGTATTTCATATTCTTTTTTCAATCCTCTAACTTCTTCATTTTGGTTACTATTCTTCTGCAATAGATCTACAATGATTGAATCACTTTCATTGGAATTTCTAGTGCTAATAAATCCTTGTGTATCAGCTTCTTAATACAAAGATTCATTCAGCTGAATGGCCATATCTTTCCTCTTTCTCATAGATTTCCTCAGTTCCTTTCTTGTTGTAGTATGAGCTTGATGTCAATCACTTGATTTTCAATACTTTCCCAATTTACCCTCTATCTCCAAGATATGAAATCGTAAGCTTTTAGACTTCCTTCAAGAGAACCAATACTCAAATACCAATTATTGGAACTTTATTGGGGAATTGAGATACTGAGAGGATACTGGGGGAGTGGGGGGAGGGGGTGGGGGGGTGGGTGAATTAGGATCTTCAAAAAATTTATCCTTCAAAACAACTTTACTGCATTAACCATATCAACCAACTCATATCTAGCTTGTGCATAAAATAACTTGAGAAACCAAATGTTCAAATAAATCTAGCTAAGTATCACATCTTTGAAATGTAAGCACGTGACACAAAAGATTTTAGTAACCCAAAATCCCTCCAAGGTGAAGGAAAAAATGGGGTGTAGATGACACCTACAAATCTTCACTACTGCAGTAATAGAGTTAGTTATTAGGACTATAATTTTGATCACTTCTAATGATCTATCATGTGAGGGGCTTGCTCTGTTAAAAGCTATCTAAGATTGTTAGGTATACCTTGATTAAAGTATTTAACACTTACAATCAAGTAAGGAATCTATTAGGAGAGTTACAAAGGCCTATTAAAACCATTCTATTAAGATATTTTCCTTGATTCAATATGTAAAAGATAATTTAGTATCTGATCCTTTGGTCTACACTTACAATGCTAATTATGGATCTCCTCCTTCCAATCTCTAATCTAATCTCTTATTTGATATAGCTTTTCTTTGTCCTTCACTTATTAATTAGGTTGCAAACTTTATTTTCTACACAACTTTCTCTTGCAACATCCAAAGCTTAACTCCTTCACTTCTTTCACACAATTTGCACTCTTTTCTATGATAAATCACTCTATATATGAAAATAAGGTTTGAATCTACCTATTTAAAGGCATATGTAGAGTATTCTATATGATTCTCTTTTTCCTCTTCATTTGATTTGTTGTTCATCCCTTATATGGAATGATAATCCATGTCAAAATACATAATAGCCTCTGTAACAAATCCTATGATCATTAAATGTTATTTATATGTCAGCTCAAAAATAGTTTACCTCAAAGTTTGTACCATTCTATACATTTGTGTTCACTTTGTGTTACTCGACACATATTGTCTCTGATGCTCAGTCATAATTGATTCTCCTATTGTTACTTGGCCTTAGTTGACTTGGATCCTTTTGTATAACTCGACATCTATGTGCTCTTGTGTGCTTAGCATTGAATGTACTTGATTTATACTAAAAATAATCAGTGACCAAAGACTTCCTAATCTCCTAAAGAGCTCAACATATACATGGTTATTTACAATTCTTTACATGACTCAACTTATATAGAGTAGCATGGTTGTAGTGATGATGGACTGAGTCTACCTTATTTATGACCAAGTGTTTGACACTAATAGACAACAAAAATTAGAGATACCAACATCTTTAGCTCCCTTGCAAATTTTGCATCTATCTCATCTAATTTATCTTCACCTTCAATATTAGCCTTTATTTGTTTATTTATTTAAACATTTTCTAAAATCTAATCTTCTCATTTATGGATTTCTTTAGCTCAAATTTTTTTAGGGTACTAAATAACTATTATTTGGTCAACATTTGTGGATCATAAGCTTCTTCTATAGTTGAGATCTTCTTACTGTAGCTATTTGATAATGAAATCAAGATATTTTTCATGACATCTTCATTACTAATATTATTTCCTTGATTCCTAACTTCATTTAATGCATTGTCAACTATCTAAATGTAGCTTCTACTATCTTCACTTTCTTTCATTCTTATTTTCTCATAATAAAATTAAGTAGTTAGCTTGTTAAATAACTTATCTTTTTCATTGCCTTCAAATATATCTTTCAATTTTCCCATACTTCATAATAAGTCTTCAATGGAATAATCTTAGCTAACTATAATTTTGATAAAGCTCTAAAAATTTCATACCTTTCTTTCTAATTCTCGTCATTGATAGTAGTTCCATCTTAAGAAGTGAGGTCATTTAGAGGTACTACATAAATCAACATAAAAGAATGAACATGACACACACATAACACTAGAGTATACATGGTAAATCAAACTAGTAAAGAAAATGGAAAAATAATTCTCATAAAATGAACATATATTAAGATGCTCTTTACAAAGGGGCTCATAGTTTTTTACTCACTATAGGTTGTCTCATTGTTAGTTAGGCTAACTACCCTAACATATGGAAGAGGCTAAAAGTTGACATAAGTAGGATCAATACTAATACAATAAGGCTTACAAGTAGAGTATAAGAAATTATATTGAATCCATGATTGAAACCATTGTTATTGATACTCTATAAAATATGAATTATATAAAAATATGTTGCTAACTACATCAAATTACATAAAATTCAACACAAATATCTTTTCTTTTTATGTTAATAATCACTTCACATATTGTTTGTCTATAAGAATTATAACAATAATCAAGATCGTTTCTCTTCTTAAATTGCTTGATGCAACCACCTAGTCCATCCAAACTAATTTGAAATAGGCTATATTGAAGTATTCTCGTGGTGGTAAATGAAGCATGGATCAATAGGTGAATATAATATACCTCACACATGTAATCATGATATACCATCTCTAAGTCTTCCATTAGAAATGGATATCATCTATATGCTACATGATAACTTCTAGGACCAAAACACAATGAATGTGCTCCAAATAGATCAAACCCAAAAAAACATTCCACTCTATGTTGAACACTAAATGGGACTAGGAATAATGTGGATAAGGATCTTTTTACAAATAATTGTGTTTGGCATACACTTTAAAAAGTAACCAAATCATGAATGAACCACACATATGCATCAAATATTTTGATATCAATGGCAACCATTAATGATAAAAAGAAGAATCAAATTTGTTACACATTCTAATAGTTACTTTTTTCTTACCTCCAATGATTGGGAATCTCTATGTATTTACTTGCCATGATAGAGGATATGAGGAACATTCAATATGGGGTGCTCATATGGTCCTTCCCTAATTTCAAAGGTAGTCCCTTTCTACCCCTTTTGGCCACATGAGATTAATTTATCATATACTGATGTAGGCATCACCCAAAAAGTATAGTAGTTTTTTATTGTTTTACTATTACTTATCTAACAATTTTTATTTCAAAACACTTGTTTTCTATTAATGAAGGGTGCTCCCCTTAATACCATAAACACATAACAAAAACAAAGAAACAAAAGCAATTGCAAGAAAAAAATAGGGGCTTCTTATTATCATCACAAATTTGGAATTATAGAATCCACAATTACAATATGATAACCCACATGGGTGCCTTCATTAAAATAATCTACAAGACAATGCTGTGAACTATCACCTAGAGCTCCCCAGAACTATCCTAAACAATCATATGGGCCTTTCTTAAATAGGAAATTTTATGTCATCCAAGAAGGTTCTAGAAATAAACCATTGAGGCTAAGAAACCCCAAATCACATAAATTACATTTATTACATTAGAGTTAGCTCAAAAAATTTACAAACTTTATTTTATGACTGTGAGTAAGGTAACCTAACTTCCAGAGACCATAACTCACAAACCATAGCTCTAAGTCACTATTATAACCACTTTTTAGAAAGGGAGGATCTTGCACTATAATTCTTGAGACGCAAAAGCCCACTCAACTAGGGTTTGACCCCATTCTGAAGCCTCTAAAGCCTTCAAAATAGAGTTCAAAGATTTTTCTACAAAATTTTCCAACAAAAATCTACAATAACTTCTCTGATATTGAAGCTGGAGCCATGAGCTTTTTACGATAGGCTTATAATTTTGAAATGGACCTTCCTATAGAAAATTAGAACATCTTGAGCTTGTATGAAAAAATTACAAAAAATAGCAAGTTCCCAAAATTAGTAACCCCCGGTCTATTAGTCCAGATTAAAATAGAAAACCCTTAAACTAAAAAGATACAAGCTGAAAGTAAAAATATTTTTGGGTCATGAAAGATTTAGCTTATGCACTATTGGACCTAAGAAATAGGTTACTATGTAGACTAATACCTAAGGCTACAAAATATTATCTTGAGTATTATTTACTTAATCATTGATTTATTATGAGTTAGTCCTATAATGCAATACCCATTTTCTATTATTAGAGATTGTGAACTCAATCCGACCTATGTGTCCTAATGGCTATATGTGTAATATCTTGGAGTCTTGGTAGGTATAGAGGGAAGAAGCATGAAGTAGTGTGATTCAAGAAGATACTTAGAGGAAGCTTGGATATCAAAATTTGGTTTGTAATTGTAGAATACGTTGGGTGCAAACAAGAAGGCTATACAACCTAGCATATAAAATATTTTTATCATGCAAGCTATCTTTTGAATTAGGGGAATACATGTGGAGAAATTATGTAGTTGAAGACCAGTTGATAATAAAGTATTTTTTGCAATTATATCTTGTGTACTTCTACTATGTTGCACTTGTTAAAGGCTTGGACATCTCCTTTTGGGTCACACCTACCTTGTACTACATCTAAATGGTATTAGAGATGAAGTTTGTTTGATCTAAAGAGCGAGAGGTTGATCTTTTTAGTTACTTGTCAAAAACTAAGGAAACCTTATATTTGTTGACCTGATCTTGGTTAAGCTTGGAAATCCTACAAAGACTTGTATCCTTGATTGTGAGGTGGTAGATTAAATTTTTGGCTCATAACTATAAAGGACTTGTTCAAATTTTGTGGAATCCTATTACAAACCTATTGATCCTTGTAGGTGCATAGATCACTAAAGTTTGAGTTAGTTACACCTTATTGTAGTTGGTATGCCACCTAGAAGAATGAACCCTAGAAGGCTAGAGAGTATATTTGAAGAATTCAAAACTGAAATGAGGAACAAGGTTCAAAATGTCTTGAATGGCTTGAGAAGAAACCTTGAAATTGAAGAATAATATGTTGAAGTTGCTAAAGATCTTGAATTTCTCGAAGTAAAGGTCCCTATAGAAGAAGAAAGATTAAAGCTATGGAACAAGTGGGTAAGAGTCATAGAATGGAAGTTTCAAATTATTTTGGTTCTATAGATCCCAAGGAATTGATAGATTAAATTAATAAATTTTTTTATATTATTTTGAGCTTGAAAATATTGTAGATCCATAAAGAGTTAGGCTAGCTCAAACTAAGTTGAGTGGTCATGTTGCCTTATGGTGGAAGGAATTGCAAAAATATACAAAAGATAACGATGAAACCAAGATTACTAGATGGAAACCCATGGATTCTATATTCAAGGTTAAGTTCATCCTTGAAGTCTATAAACTCAAATTGTTTAAGAAATTGCAGACCTTGAAGTAGAAATATATGTCTATGAAAGTTTATACCAAAAAAATTTACAAAATACAAATCCAATTTGGATATTGTAATTTGTCTAAGTAAAAGGTTGCCAGGTATGATAATGGTATTAAATTTAAAGTTTAGGATGAATTGACCATGTTGAAACTTAGTTTAGTTGAAGATGCTTACCAATATGCATTGAAAGAAGAAGAAAATTTAGGAAGAAAGGAAGCTAAGAAAGTTACTAAAATTGATAGAGGTAAGCAACTTATTTTTGAAAATAAGTTAATTTCCAAAGGTACTTTTTTTGAATGTGGTAAGGATTGGCACTAAGCTTTTCAATGTCGTAATGTGAGAGTTGACAAATAGAAATTTGTAGTATAAGAAGAACAAAAAGTAGAATCTTTTGATGTTGATTTGGCTTCACTATAAGTTGGAGAATATCTTTTCATGAGAAGAATCATGTTTGATAAGAATGATGTTGAACTAGCACAAAGAAGGAACATATTCCAATTATTTCTATGTCTAGACATAAATGTTGTAAAGTTATTATGGATGGAGGTAGTACTAATAATATTGTTTTCTCAAGAAATGGTTGGGAAACTTCATTTGCAAAGGTTAAAACATCCCACTCCTTATGACATTAGATGGTTTCAAGATGTTCAATGGGTGTCGATTAAAGAATAATGTCTTGTTAATTTCATTATTAGACCTTTTAAGGATTAAATTTTATGTGATGTAGTAGACATAAGTGCTTTCTATATTTTACTTGGAAGACCTTGGAAATTTTATAGAACAGCTATATATGACTGTAGAAACAATATTGTTATAGTTGAAAAGGATGGTAAGAGAATTTTTTTTATTTCTTTCATGGATGAAGAAGTTATTGGAAATGTGTTCAATGCTCTCTTTAGGATTCATGATAAGGGCTTAACCACCTCCTATGTAATATAAGTTTAGTGTTCATATCAAGTATTAACATATTAGTATTTTGGTGTGATGACAACCCCATTCTAACAAGTCATATTAGAGCTTGGTCACATGTTTGAATCCTTAGAACCTTAGGTAATGTTGAGGGGGAGATTGTTGAAACAAATTTCATTGTTCCCCTCAAGATTTGTGATAAGGACTTAACAACCTCTTGTGTATAATAAGTTGAGTGGTTGTATTAGGCATTAATAGATTGGAATTTTTGTGCAAGGGTAACTCCATTCTAATAGAAGTTATCAAAGAAAAGAACTCAAGTATTTTTAGGACTTTCAGTTCAAAAAAATTAGAACATGTAGGGTTTCTAGATAGTCTAACTCAAAGTTACTTGATTTGTGATTAAGAATAGAGGTAAAAGAAAGAAAATTTCTAATCAGATGAAGGCATGTAGTAGGTAAGATTCATTTGATTCTAGTAGTTGCATTAGCAAAGCTAAGATTTTAGATGGTGGAGTTGGTTGCAATAGTAAGTTTGAATACACTCCTATGTTGATTGATGAAAAAGATTTGTGGATTAAGAATGAACAAGAGATTTATGTTCTAAAATTTTTAGATGTTTTTGATTAAGTAAAATAGGTTTTTAAGGGGGTGCCTAAAATCCACTAGTTGACAAAACAATACTAATTTAAGTCCAATGCTAGCTACATAACAATATAAAACAATAGGCCAAACCAAGCCTCTAGAACTAAAAAAAATATAAAAATTAGCTACAAAGAAAAATAGGCTTACAAAGACCACCAAAAGCCAGGAGACAAACACAAAACTAGGAGCACCAATCAAGGCACCATATCTTTGACCAACTCCACTACCTTGAGCTCCAACTCACCCTCGACCTTGGTCACAATAGTCTTCAAATAAATATCTTTTAGAGACCCCCTTTTTCCCTCTTCCTCTTGTCCAATCTCCTTCTATTGTTTGGGCTATCTTCTTGTAGGTAGTCATCTTCTGTGACCCTAGTTTCCTCTTTATCCTTCTTCTCCTTCCCCCTATTACTTTCCTCCATCATTGAGTGTAGCTAATTTATATTTTCATTTAATCCTTTGATAATGTTGAGGCTCTAGTTAGTGGAGCTATGGAGAGGTCTCTCCATCCTTTCCACTCTTTTTTCCATCTCTATAACCCTTGCTTCCAACTTGCTTACTTTGATGATCCTATCCACTCCTTCCATCCTTTCCTGCCCCTGCATCCTGATATTTATCTCTTCTATTTCATGGGAAATCCACTTAATAGACCTAAAATTATCCATCATACTATTGTGGGAATTTTTAAGGAGGTTCAACCCCATTTCCCTTGCATTATTGCTAAGAATTACCAATTTCAAGTCGATGAGTTTCTCCAACTATATTCTACTATCCATTCCCTCCAAGACCTTGAGATGGATATGTTCTCTCACTAGACCCATTTTTGCAGTGCATGTTTCAAAGCTCCTCCATGCAATTTTCCTGCCCTTTGCACCCAGAGTACAAGTAGTTCTTTCCAAACCATATTCCTCTTTACTCTCCTCCTGAGCTTTGAGATTAATCTCCTTTCCCTTTCCATCTAATTTCTTAGCTTCCTTATCTTCATCCCTCATCCTTTTGGCTAGGTTGTCATCCTTTTTTCTTTCCTAAGCCTTATTGGCACCCACCTCTTTAAATTTTCCATCCTCATCCATTTCCATCCCCTATTCTTCTTCATTGTAATCCTCCACTAAATTCACCTCAAGCTTTATATTCCTTCCCTTTGGGCTTTTCCCAATATTCTTCTTCTTTTTCCCACCCATGTCCTTCATAATTTTGGCCACCTCCTTTTTGTCATCTGAGTGAAGCCCTACACTATCCTTCATATTAAAAGGAAGGTAAGAGCTTCCTATATCCTCTGAGGACTCTACCATATAGGCTATAGCTCTTCCTTAGGTTTGAGTCTTGATGTGCTCATAAATAAGTAACAACAGACCCTTATGGAAGGCCAACTAGCATACACTTTCTTCTTAAAACCCATGGTACTATTATTTGTATGAAAGAAAAGGTAGAAGGGGATGGATATTTTGGTCCCATGGCTAAAGTGGTTTAGGATGACAAAATGGTGGGTACAGATTCTATCATATCTGGTGTCCAGCATTATGTAAGAGATAATTTCCCTTGGGAAAAACCTCTAAAGTTTTTTTTATTGATGTAGGTTCATAGTATAGACTAGTCTTCACTAATTCCTTTATCTCCTTGGCATCCTCAAAAAAATATTTCATAGTATTTAGGGATACTTTCTTATCTCTAAAGAATTTCATACCTTGATTGGGAGAATCAATGACTTTGTTATAACTCCTTCATTGACCTGAAGTTTAATGTCATCGAGCTTCACCTTCCCATCTTTCCAAGACTTGACCATTAGATTAAGCCATGAAGTTTCTCTATGAAGCTCATGATGCCATGTTCCCTCCTTTTCTCCCATACCTTAAATCCCCTCTTCCACTTCTCCGCTTCACCCTTTGGCTCTCTTTGATGTCTTTCCCCCACCATTTTGCTATAGAAATTATAACAAAAACTTAGTGTTCTCCAGGTGTGAGGAGTTAAAAATTGGTTTTTCTCACAAAGACTATACATACTTTTCTCCTTAGAAAAGAAATTGTAATAACAATTACCAATCATCCAAGAAACATGCCAAAAAGCCTCCCAATTATGAAAACTCTATTTTTGTCTATGCCAAGCTTTCATTTCTTTTAATATAGGATTGAAAAAATTAGCTTTCATTATTATACTTTAAGTTCCCCATCCTCCCTTGGATTCTCTCAATCTCTATTAAACTTTTTGTGACTGCCAGAATCCCCTCTCCATTTTGCCACCTGTTTGACATGTTCCTTCTCACCACTTTATTGGCCATCCAGTTAGCAACCATATTAGCCTCATAGTAAATATGTGATACATAAGCCTTTCAAAGGTAAGTAAATTTTTTTTAGTTTCTTCTATCATATTTTTAATACTCCACAATGAGGGGTGTTTTCCCTTAGGCATTTTACAATATTATTTGAGTCCCCCTTGAGCCATAGGCTTTTTACCTATACCTCCTTTTCTAGTTTAGTAGTTTGTATGGAAACACAAACCTTTGCATAGTGATTAGTTTTTTGTCCCAAAGGGAAAGTAACTACTGCTACACCATACCAATGGTAATTTCTAGTTACCCCTCCATTGCCTATAGCTCTTGGGTCACCTTTAGCTGCTCCATCAATATTGGCTTTGTGCCATCCCTTTGGGGATAAAGGCTAGTGACATTCCTTTCTACTTTTTTGAATATCATTACTCCTTCCCATTTCTCCTACAAATGAGTTAGAGTGTTTATAAAACATACAATTTTCCAAAAGGGAATTTTGAATTTTACCAGACACAATTTTTTGGTGGGAAGAATGTTATCCCTAAAGATGCAATTTTTATGTTCCTTCCATATTCCCCAACCAAATTGTGGCAAATCCCATTTTCTTATTGCTTGGAGCCTTGATCCCTTCCAAGAGTCTTCCCACTACTTGAATAATTCAATTGTCAAGATAGGAGTGCATGATCTCATCCCAAAAGTTTGAATGAAAAAAGACCATACCTCTCTTGTGAAGGAGCAATGGATAAAAAATTGATCCATTGACTCAGTCTAGTTCCTACAAAAGACAAACCTATTTGTAATTTGGAGACCCCTTTTACTTAGATTGTCTATTGTTAGGATCCTATTTTGGAGTAAAAGCCAAAAGAAAATGTTGATTTTAGGGACAAGGCCATGGAATTAGGACTTTACCCAATCCATTCTAGAACCCTTCCTCATCATTTCTTGGTACCCTGAAGCCACCGAGTAGATGCCATTAGAAGTGTTCTCCCAAACAATCTAGTCCTAATCATCATTCAAAACCATAAAGTGGAGAATAGTCATCATAGGTTTAAGGTCCCTAGATATTAGAGAAAGGTCCCTCCAATGCTAGCCTTGTTTATAATCACTCACATATCTTCCATACCTCTAGATACATATACAAGCCCATGTTTTATACTCAGATATGTTTAGAAAAGGCCTGTAGATCATCTAGTTATCCTACCAAAATAGGGTGTCCTTCCCATTTAAAACACTCCATTTTTCCTTACTATTGGTTGTCTATCTAGCTCTTAGAATGCCATTCCATATGTTAGATCCATTAGGAATTGTCCCTCTAAAGAGAAAGTTTCCTATTAACGGTCTCTAAAGGTATTTGTCTTCCATGATGTCCCTCTAGTCTCCTTTGCTAGAGAAGATTCTCCAAATCTATTTTTCTTGGAGATCTTTATTGAAAGGTCTCATTTTTCTAATTCCCAACCCCCCATTTTATTTTGGGAGGCACATATTGTCCCATGCCACTAGGGAAAACCTCTAGTGGTTTTTCCAATCTATCCCAAGGAAAATTCCTTTGGATCTTCTCCTAATGATCAACATACTCGATGGGAATCCAAAAGAGACTCAAAGCATAAGTTGGGAGATTCTAAAGAGTGGATTTGACCAATTGAATCAACTAAATCTTGCAAGCTTCGTTAAGAGTAACTCCTTTCCAACCTGCCAATTTCTTATTAAACTTATCAATAAGGCTATTCTAGAAAGATTCATAGGGTTTGAGGCCCATGGGGAGACCCAAATAGATAGAAGAAAGGCTTCCCAAATCATAACCCAGGATACCAATAATCTTCCTCTGTCTCTCAACTAGAGTGTTAATGAAGAAAATAAAGCTCTTATTCTAGTTGATTAGCTTCCCCAAGCCCCAAGAGTATGAGCTCAAGATATTTTTCACCACCTTGGCTTCACCAACCATGGCTTCCCCCCTCGCCATAATAGTGTCATCAAAAAAAATTGTATGAGAAAAGACTAGGGGACTAAAAGAAGGTTTGATTCTAGATAGAGCACTTAAAATTATGTTGGCTGAAATCACTCTTCCAAGATATTCAGCCAAAATAATGAAGAGAATGGGCAAGATAGGGTCTCCTTGCCTGAACTCTCTAGAGGTCTAAAGAAAGAAAAGGGGGAAGCATTGAATAAAACAACTAGGGAGGTAATTGTCACCAACTAGTTTATAAGTTTGATGACCCTAAAGTTAAAGGCAAAGGCTCTTAGAACTTTGAAAAGAAAGGTCCAATCCACCCAATCATAGGCCTTAGATAGGTCTAGCTTGAGGAGGAAGCTTTCTCTCTTTCCCTTTTCCAAAGAGTGGATAACTTCATGGATAGTTATAATAGAGTCCAGGATTTGTCTCTTCATGAAAAAACTAGAGTGCTAAGGAGAAATGTTGGATGGGGGGACCTTGATAATCATAGAGGCCAACACTTTAGAAATAATCTTGTAGAGTGAGTTACAAGGGCTGATAGGTCTAAATTGGTTCAAAGAATCTACCCCTACCACTTTTGGAATGAGCACTAGGAAAGTGGCACTAACCTCCTTGAGAAGACTCTTGGCTCCAAAGAACTCTTGAATCACTTTACTAACATCCTGATGGACCACATTCTAGAAAATTTGAAAGAAAAAGGTTGGGAAACCATCAGGGCCTAGATACCTATCATCTACAAGGGAAAAGATAGCTTTCTTAAATTCCTAAGGGGAGGGGATAGCCTCTATCCTAGCATTCTCCTTTGGTTGGATCAGATTCAGGATGTTTGAAATGATTTCCAGCTGATCTTGATCCACAAGATTAGGATCTTTTGAACGAAGATTAGAGAAGAAAGAAATAGCCTCAATAGCTATTTTATTTTCCTCTTTAAGGACAACTTACCCCTACTTAATATGATTGATTCTATTATATACTCTATGTTTCAGAGTAGTGGTATGGAAGACCTAGTATTTCGGTCCCCCTCCTTTACCCAGAGAGCCCTTGATCTCTATTTCTAGTCAGCCTCCTCTTGACCAATTATATTGTGGAGCTTCATTAGAATACTTTTTTCTTCCTCCATCCTCTCTACATTATACCCCTCCTTCTAAATGACATCTTGAATAATACTAAAATCCTCTGATATCTATGCTTTGGAGTGAACTATGTTACCAAAATCTGACTTATTCCACTTTACAATATTTAACTTTATGTTTTTCAGCTTCTTTACCAGCTTGAACATGGCAATTCCCTCTATGTGAATGTTCCACCACTTTGAGATACATAGAAAAATATCTGGGTGGGAAGTCCACATTCTCTCAAATATTTGATAGCAATGAAATCCAAAGTGAGAGAAATAGGAGAGTGATCTAATCCTATCTGGGCCATTAAAGATAGATTGCAATAGTTATAATTCATCTAGTCTAAATAAATAAGAGGCATGTCTAGCTGAACTTGGATGCATTCTCTACCCACTCTCCTATTAGACCAAGTGAAGAGACCTCCTTGAAGATCTGCATCCAGCAATGCCATTTCATTGATAAAGTTAGAAAGGTCCCACCTATATATGCTACTTTAGTATGCAAATAAACACTAATCTAATGAGGACAAAAGCATTATCATTAACTAAATCAACATAACATATAAGATAGACAAAGAGAAGCCACTCAAATGAGAATGTGAGCCATTAAGGGGCTCTCTCAATGATTTTGTTCTCTTGATTTGGGGATGAGTCTATTATGTGGATGTGGGATTTAGGATGTGTGCTCAAGGTTCTCAAACTATGCTTCAATGAAGATGGAAAATGGCAAATTGGTAGCTTTGTGAGCTCTCAATTTGGCATTATAAGGGTATGGTTAAAGGCTTTGTTTCTCAAACTAACATTATAACTTTAGCTCAAGGATTGTGATGAAATGGCTTAGGAGGGGATCCAATTTATAGGCTAAGGGCTTGAGGTTTTGAGGGCTAAGATGCAAGGATGGGGAAAAGCTCATGGAGGGCTTTGATTGCATGAGAGGAGAGCACATGGATTGGGCTTCCTTACAACCAATCAGGGAGTGACACATGTCACAAGGTGAGTGGATGGAGGAAAGGGCAAGGATGAGTCAACAAAGGAGGCTCAAGGGATAATATCTTCATAAAAATCCTTTTTAAATGGCTTGTAAGAGCAATGAATGGGCTTGTAAGAGTCTTTATGGCCTTGTAAGAGCATTCATGGTTGGGTGGTTAGGATATTTTGGAGGGAGTTGAGGTTGTTGACTTTGCTTGGCTTAGGAAAGTCTTAAGCTTGCTTAGGGAATGTGACAAGGTTAGGGGGGGATTAGAGGTGATTTAGGATTAGATTAAGCTTGTTAGAGATATGCAAGTGGATGGTATTTAATGAGGGTGGGTGAGTTAGTGCCTAAGCTTGGTTAGTATGGGTGGATGGGGTGGATTAGGCTAAAAAGGGGGTTTAGGGATAGGCTTAGGGTTAGGATAAATAAAGTTTATTTATCTCATAGGTTTGGTTTGAGGAGATATTTATTAAAACATTTTTAATAAATATTAGAATTAATATTTAACCTTAGTTAAATATTTTGAGTTGGGATTAGGGGTAGAAAATGATGGGATTAGCCTTTAATTGAAATTAAAGAAGGATTAGAAGATTTTGGAAGAGGTTAGTGGTCTTAAGGAAATTGACCAAGTTTTGGGCAAAAAATAAATTAATAATTTATTTTGGAATTTTTGGTCAATTTATTAATTAAATAATTAATAAATAAGGAAATAATGTTTAAATAAGATTTAAACATTTTTGGGAGGGATTCCTTAATTAAATATTTTTAATTAAGATAAAGGGATTTAATGGCATAAAAATAAATAAATTAATTAAATAATTAATTAATTAATAAATGATGATGTCATCAGGGACTTTTCAGAAAATAAAAATACTTTATTTTCTAAAGGATTTTAGGTGTCTACACTACCTACTTTTTAAATCTAGAACCAATCCCCCTATTTTTCATCAACCCTTAAGGGGGTGTTGAAGTCCCCCATGATAATATTTATTCCCACTTGGAATCTTGATAAAACATTCTTAATTTTAACCCAAAATTTCCTCCTACCATTCTTAGTATTGGAAGTGCACACATTTAAAAGATACCAAAATTCATTACTTTTGATACTAACAACTTGAATGAGTATAATATTACCTTCATCAAATAAAACATAAGACTTGAAGAGATTAGAATTGTAGAGACTAAGCAAACCTCCCAAAGCCCCATTTGAATTCATAGCATAGCCCTCCAAATTCCTACTAGACGAGATACTCTCCACCAACTCCTTTCTCATTTTGGTTTCTTGAATTAGCATGAAATTTGGCCTATGGTCCCTTAACATATTTCTTATTACCTCTTGTTTATGGGATCCATTTAGCCCATGAATTTTCTAGGATATGACCTTCATTTCTTTTTTGCAAAGAAAGCCTCTTAGATGGTCTTTTGGCTTCCATCTACTAGGTTCCTTCTAGTCTCCTCTTTCCTATTCTGACTATGGTAATTTCTCCAATGAGTCTTAGGTTTTTCTCCAACATCAACTTTCACTCTACTTCTTGTCATAGCTGGGGAGATTGATAAAGGTTCTCAGATCTTTCTTTTCTTTCTGATAGAGTCCATTCCCCCTATCATTCATCAACACAATTTTCAAATAGGGCCTCCATTCTAGTTAATTGACTTGGCAAAGAGCATCTAACAATTTCCACCACTCTAGAGATCTTCCTAAGAGAGGCTATCCCATGACTAAGACTACTAGCTTCCATGAGAATAGGCCCACATGATTGGACAACCTCTACACTCCCTTCTAGATCCTAGGAATTTGGGATATTTGATATTTCTCCTTTAGTCTCTGGGACTATACTTGCTATCACTAATAAGAGATCCCCTAGGAGATTACCCTAGTAGGAAAAACTTTCAACTTGTTACCTAAATCCTTAGGTTTAGAATCCAATCTCTATTTCTCAACCACTCTCTTTTGTGATTTGTCTACCTTAGTTTTAGTTCCAACCAACTCTGCTCCTACAGCCACAACAACAACCAAAGGCTGGGCAACCACCATTCCCTCCTACTGCTTCTCTGGAGCTTCTTCATGGTTATTTTTCTTCCTTTTGTCTCCAAACTTTTTCTCCCTTTATGGAGTTGTTGATTTTTTCCTTTTTTGTTCCCTTGACCTTACTTTATCCTAAAATTGTTTCTTGGATTTTTCCTCCTAGAGCTTTGGAAAAAGCTTTGCAAGATGGCCTACCTTTATATAATGAAAGCAAGCAAAAGGGACACTTTCAAAACCTAACTTCTGAATATGGGTACCCAATTTTGAGTGGAGATACACAACCTCCAACATATCTCTTCCCTCATTGACCCTTATGCATATCCTAGCATATATTATCTAACTCCTTAACATCATGATAGGGTCAATGGATAGGAGCTCCCCAAAAGATTTAGCTATTCCATCAAAAACATCCTCATACCAAAACTCCATAGTAAGTTTAGGAAGATGAACCCAAGAAGGAGCTTGAACAAAGAAAGAGTCATTTAGATCCAACTTTGAAGTCCATTTCTGCAAGGCTAGAGTCAAATGTCCAAAAGACCATAATCCAGTTCATAGAATCCTAGTGAGATCCTCAAGGAAAGAGAACTTAGAGGAGGTGAAACCCTTATCCATCACCACTATCTCCACATGTACTTTTAGGTCCTATTTTTTTCTTACAAGGTCCTTACAATGTCAATATTCAACCTTGGGCCTATAAACTTCCCAACTAGGGAAGATACCATTGATGCAATATTGTGATATACAAGCTCATTAGGGATTTCAATAGCATATTTCCCATTTTCTTTTTTTGATATTTATTTTATCTTTGGGAAGGAAGACTCACCTATAGGCTTGATACCAAAGAGAGAAGACCATCATCCATTCAAACCCATGTCTATGACATTATGAGTAGACTGCGAGCCTGACATAATTTGACCAGAATTCAAGGTCTCCTTGCCTCAGGCCTACCTTGATTCCTATGGGCCCTCATTCCTAGAGGGAACTTTTCCCCTAGTCATCCTTCTCCTAGAAAGCACCTGAACCCTTCTCTGCACCATCTTGGATAGAACTGCTCAATGCAGAATTCAAATTTTTGATATCGCCTATTCCTACTCCTATTCCTACTTTTTTATGACATGCCATTTTTGTTTATTTCTAAAATTTTCAGATGTTCATAAGTCCTCATGGAACATTTTTTTTTCACCTTTGGTGTCTAATGGAGGAGGATTTTTGGGTTGTCAAAAATCTTTAATCACCCAAAAAACATAGTTTTCTAGTTAACAGCTATCTATGTGATAGTTTGTATTGGAAAATAGTTATTTACTATTTCTAGATTCCATGAGATTAGCTTCATATGGTGTACATATAATGGATCATTACCATAAGTACATATAATCCTCTGTAACAACTAACAAAATTTATGCTTCATCTTCTTAGGGTTGTTTTCCTATGCTTCTCTTCATCCAATGTTTGGTTTCTAATTTGGCACAGTTCTATATTTAAGAGTTTGATTGCAAACTCTTGGTTCTAAGAAGATGGTTAATTTGTGGACACATACCTAAGGCCACATAATCTTTTCTCATGTGTATTACGTATTTAGTCATCAATTTATTATGGGTTAATCCAATAATGTAATAAATGTTTGTTATTATTCAAAATTGTGAACTCAAGTTTACCTATGCATCCTAATGGCTATAAATGTAATGTCTTGGAGTCTTGGTATATGTACTAAATATGGGCCTCTAATTTAACCACACACTTCAACACAATTTGTTTCCTTCTATCTAGATGGGGTTTTACTATGTGCTCTCCAAATCAAGAGTTCAATAATTAACCAGAACAACTAGAAGGAAGGATTTAATCTAGAATGAATGTTAGATTAATCTAGAACATAGGCAAGATTATACTATATTTTTTGGTTTTCTATGCAAAATAGATGAATTAGTCTAGATGATTATGCAAATTAATCTAAGAAAACTAAGAAAAGATTACACTAGGATGTATGCATTGTAATCTAAGAAATGAGTATGAAAGATACAAAAGAAAATGATAGCAATGAGATCTTTGAATGCAAGAATGTTTGAGTACTCAAAATGATAGAGTTTCATTACTCATAAAATGCATCATCCAAAATGAGAGGTAGAAGGTCTCTTTTATAGAATCACACAACCAATTGATATTTGAGATCGAAGTAGATGAATGGTTCAGATTAGAGGAGAGTTCAGTTCAACTAGAGAGTTTCCATGATTGATGGAGTTAACTGATTGCTTTTGGAGAGGATGAGGAGTTAACTAATCTGTTTCCTTTTCTGATTAAAAGCTAACTCACGATTTTTAATTTAGAATTGGAGAGAATATTTGATTTATTTAATTAAATGTGACCTCATAATAGAATATTCTAATTAATTGAATACTTGAATTCAATAATTAGGATGAGGTTAATTTAATAAAATCAAATATATATAACTCCTCGTGTCATGTGTATTAGCTTTAGAAAGGGGATGAAAATATTTAATTAAAATGCTAGGATTTATAATTCAATTAGAGGGCTAATTTAGCCAATTTAAGTCAATATTTAGGAATTAAATAAGATATGTGATTATTTTAATTTGAGGATTTGTTTGCAATTTGATGTTGAGATCAAGTAGAGACAATTGGTCAGAAATGCCTAGTAAAATAGGGCTTTTTTGATCAAATAATTGATGTTGAGAGACTAATGCACCAAAATTGCTTCAAGATGGAAAGGTACCAATTTTAGGGTATTACATTTTCCCCTCTTTGAATTAATGTGGATGCAGTGCATTGATTCAAAGAATAGTCAAAAGTTTGAAGTATAGAACTAGAACAAAGACTAGCTCCAAGTTTGATGATACAAAGATTGATTGATGAGATTTTTAGAATAATCCCCAGAATGAAGCTTAACCCTCAAGAGCCTAGATAGAACATGTAGATACTAGTCCAAGAGAACAAATATTGTCATAATTCATAGAATTATCCCCAAAATGAGGCTCAACCCTTAGGAGTCTAGATAAAACATCCAGATACTTGTCCATTGAAATGTGACCAAAAGAGAGTTTAGGATTATCTCTATAATGAAGCTTAATCATCTAGAGTCTAGATAAAACACCTAGATACTCGTCCATAAAAGAGATGATGAGACCTATCATGAGTCATAGTATTATCCCCAGAACAAGGCTTAACACTTAAGAGTCTAGGTAGAATGCCCAGATACCTATCCATTGAGCTATGATGTGGGTAGTAATGAGTTTCAAGATAACTAATAGAATATCAGTCACTTGATCAATAGATAAGAAAATAGTAGATTGATGCAAGATACAAGGAACTTAGATGCCCCTAGTGATTTGAGATTGTCAGAGATAGGTTGTGGTATATCTAGTTCTGAAATGAGAGATGAGTGTTGGGCATGCCCCTAGTGATGAGATACCCCTAGTAATGAGGACTTTGAGTTCTGATCATATTGATTTGAAAGTGGTTTGAAGAAAGATTTGATTGATGCAATGATGTAATCATCCTACCCCTTTAGGAGCAAAATCAAAAGATGAAACATCCAAATAGTGATGAAGAGCAGTAGAATCTAAGATAAAGATGTGATCAAAGATTCAAAATAAAGTAGAATAGACTAGAATAGATAAAAATAATTTGTAGATGACTTTGAGTTGAATTAGAGTGATTTTGAGGTTTTTTTGACCAAGCTTGACCAAGCTTGACCTTGGTTGACCAGAGTTGAATTTTGATGAAAAGTTGAAAATCTTGAAGGAATCTTGATGTGGTCATATTTTGAGATGAATATTATGTCAAAAAGAAGAACTCCACAAGAATTTGATTGCATCAGTCCCAAAGTTTTAAAATACTATTTTGAGCTTTTTATGATTGCCAACTTTTGATTTTGATCCAAAAATGGATTCAAAACTATCAAATTAGCCAAGGGGGTGATTTTTACGCCAATCAAAGCACATTTCAAAATCTGGCCAAACCCTATATAAGGCCCCAAAAGGTCATTTTCAAATCATTTGAACTTTTATCTTTTGTGGAGAGGAGCTTTGAGTCATCATGGTGGTCCCTATTTGTTTGCATCAATTTGAGTGTTCTAGATGTCACAACCGACGGACCAACTATAGATGATTGGTGAGTGATTGAAAAACTTCCCCTTTAAGTCAATCTTTATGCATTTTGATAAAAGTCTTTCATATATTTTTTCAAATTTAGAGTTGGTTAGGTCGGTGGCTCATGCAGGAGATCATTTACTCATGTGATCCTATAGGAAACCTTAAGTGAGACTTTTTTGGGAAGGAAAAGTCTCACATTGTAATGGACTATGCCTCATATCATGCATACCCATCGATGGCATTGCAAACCCTAGAATAGGTCAATATTTGCATCGACTAGTGTGAAAGTTTGAATGGACCTTCTTCCTCATTTTACAGATGGTCAAGTCTCACACAAGACATAGCATCCATTTTCATAATGTTATTTTATCATGCAAAAGCAAAGGATTCATTTTTTGATGATAAGGGAGAACGTTTTCATGTTTCCTCTTGTGAGCATCTTTAAAGGTAGTTGTAGCATGTTTGTAGATAAGTGTTAGATTGTTTTTTAGTGTTTTAAATAGTGTTTTTGATTGATAAGTGATTATTCTATGTTGTTCAATTGGTTATAGGTTGATTTTCTAGAATTTTTTTTCCGATCACCTTACCCATCCATTGGAGGATTGTTGAGATAGTTAGATGTTGTTGAGGTGGGGCATCATGATTCTTTGGGTTTAGCACATCTTTATGAGGTCCCCAACATTTAGGTCAATTGTGGAGTATTGACAACATTGGTGAAGCATTTCCATAGTGATACAAACAACTTCCACCTTTCCTCTAGGTGAGACCATAACACCAAAGGACATCTACAAGATTATGAGGATCCCCTTCCATAGTTCTTGCATTGAGTATAAAACAAAGGTAAGACCTAGAGTGTTGGCATTGTAAAAGATATTCAAAGATGATATTATCCCAAGTAGGTCCCTACCATGGGATGACTTGATTTGCAGATACAGGAAGATACATAGGCTGGCAATAGTATTGGGTTCTTTCTTAGGATTCTATTTGATGCTAGACAAAGGGAAGTATGGATTGGAGAGTGGGTGGGGTAGGATGTTGTAGTGGATGATAGATCATCCAACACATTTTGGATGGGGCTAGTGTATGTTGGCTCATACGTATCATGAGATGCATGAGATCACCTACAGAGAGGCAAGGAGCATGGTTGCATGAGAATTTGTACTACAGGTGTGAGCATGGGAGAACTTTCCTATGACTAGGCCTATTTGTGGGGATCTCCAAAAGACATCAACTAGATTGAAAAGACATGAACTAGACTGCGTTGGGCAAGAAATATCACTAGAGAGTCCAACTACATGACCTAATAGAAGTGAGATGGAGACCTTGGAGGGAGACAAAGACATGGGACAATGCTCAACCATATTGGGCTATATGTTTGTCTCATGGTCACTGATCAAATGATTTATCCAAAAAATTGAGAGGTTCCCCTTAACATAGGTCTAGAGATAGTTAAGTTAGCCATAGGACATCTTGCAAGAGTATTGGGCATACACCCACTTCAACGATGAGCTAAAGAGGGGTTGGTACCAAGGTTGGATCTTGGCCAATGCATGATAGATGTGCCAAGTCTCACCAAAATATGTGTGCAAAATATGGGCCTCTAATTTAACCACACACTTCAACATGATCATTATTTGTCAAGTACATCTGGGAAGTTTGTACAAGGTGATCTATTTCCTTCTATTTAGATGGGATTTTACTATGTGCTCTTAGAATCGAGATTTCAGTAACTAGACCAACTCATATGAAGGATTTAATCTAAAATTAATGCGAGATTAATCTAGAACATATGCAAAATTATAAAAATATTTTTTATAGCTTTTTATGTAAAATAGATGAATTAGCCTAGATGATTATGAAAATTAATCTAAGAACAATAAGAAAAGATTACACTAAGATGTATGCATTGCAATCTAAGAAATAAGTATGAAAGCTATGAAAGAGAATGATAGCAATGAGATCTTTGAATGCAAGAATGTTTGAGTACTCAAAATGACAAAGTTTCATTATTCATCAATTGCATCCTCCAAAGTGAGAGGAAAAAGGTCTCTTTTATAGAATCCCAAATCCAATCAATGGTTGAAATTGAAGTAGGTAAATAGTTTAGATTAGAGGAGAGATTAGTTCAACTGGAGAGTTTCAACAATTGAAGGTTTTAATTGATTGGTTTTGAAGAAGATGAGAGTTAACTAATTTGTTTCCTTTTCTAATTCAAAGTTAACTCACAATTTCCAATTTAGAACTATAGAGAATATTTTAAGATAATAGTTGATTTATTCAATTAAATGTGACCTCATAATTGAATATGCTAATTAGCTAAAAATTCAACAATTCGGATGAGGGTATTCAATAAAATAAAATATATTTAATTCTCTGTGGCATGTGTATTAGCTAAAGGAAGTGAATTTATTTAATTTAAGTGCTAGGACTTATAATTAAATTAATTCAATTAGAGGGTTTATTTAACCAATTTAAGTAAACTTGTATGAATTAAATAAGATATGTGATTATTACAATTTTAGAATTTCTTTACAATTTGATACTAAGATCAAGTAGATACAATTGGTTAGAAATGCCTAGTAAAATATGACTTTTTGATTAAGATATTGATGTTGAGAAACTAATGCACCAAAATTGGTTTCAAATGGTAAGGTGCCAATTTTAGAGTATTACACATGGTAGGTAGAGAGGGAATAAGCATTAAGTAGTATCATTCATGAAGATGCTTAGAGGAAGGTAGAATAGAGAACTTTGGTCCAGATATTATATCATGCAAGTTTTCTTATGAAATAGAGGAATGTATGTGGAGCATTTATTTAATTGAAGATAATTGATAATGAAGTATTTCTTGCAATTATATCTTGTTTACTTTTGTTGTATTTGTTGGGGGCTTTGTCATCTCCTTTGGGGACACACCTTCCTTGTACCACATCATATATCATGAGGTGACATTCTTAGAAGGTGACCTCATAATCATTTCCAAATTTTTTCAATACCTTATTTTCAACTATTATAGTTTATTAAAATAGGTAGAAATACCAAATTGTATTTTATACAATAAATCTTACATCAGTATAATCCTGTACAATAATGAAATGTGTATATAATAAGAGGTATGAAAATTAAATATACATATATTATTATAAAGTAATCACATGTGGCATACTAATATCATAATACTTAACTACATATATAATTCAATAAAGAGAACTTGTCAAAGAATTCCTTCTATAGAGTATGTGTCTCAAAATATTCATCACTAATATTGTAGGTTTAGATACTATTATTATAATATTCCCTTTCTTCTTCATGTGTTTTCTTCTCTTTTAATGATTTAAGGAATGAATGTGGATTTGAGAGGGTGATGCTTAAATTATTGATTTTTTTTTATGATGAATTGATTCATTGATTTCTTGCTTATTTCTTTTGTTGAATAGATCTTTTGCTAATCGATAGATTATTTGATTCAACCTTTGATTATTCTTGGATTGCTTGATTGATTATGCATTGATGAGTGATGATGAATTGATATTTTCTTGAAAATGATCTTCTTTCTATAACTTAAAAGTTAATGGGTTGCCACCTTTCTTTTTAAGTCACCAAAAAATTTCATCCTTTTCTTTAAGAAAAATATATTACTCTCATCATTGATCTCCCATTTTTAGGACTTATTCAAACATATAATTCCCTTTAATATCTTTTGAGTCTAAGGATTCACACTCTTTCATTTCTTAATGTCATTATGAAAGGTTCGTAGCTTTTAATTATGAAAAGATACATCATTTTGATGATAATTTCTGCCCCTTTCACTCGTTACTTACTATTTTCCTATCTCTCGCTTATCAAATCTATTTCTACTACTTTTCAAATCTACACATATTTGATTTAATATCTCCATATTATATTCTTTGTGATCTACATATCTTATTTTTTCTTTCCTTCTCAATTCTTATTTCAGATCCTTCCTTACACTTCTTCCCTAAATCTTCTCTGGATCTCATCTACCCCCTTTCATGCATTCCATTTGATCCTTCTTACCTATTATATTTTTCTTTGAAGAACCTTCAAACCTCTTCACCATGTATGTCCTTTTCAATGACCACACCTTTTCATAGTCATTATATTTTGAAAGAGTCATAACCCTCCATTTTTTAAAAAAGCCACTTTGCTATTTTCCTTTTTTCCCTTATTACCTTAATCCTTGCTTATTTATTATTCTCTCTCTTATTCCTTTTGTTTTCCCTCAAATGAATTTATCTTCCCTTTCTTTTGTACCTCACGTTGTCCATTTGTTAAAATTATCTAAATTTTATTTTTTTATACATTTAATTTAATTATTAATTATTAATTGTATAATCCTATTCTTAAAAGGAGACATGACATGTAGTTGGTAACCCAAGTAGGGTTTAGAAATCTCATGGATGATTGAACTTTAATATCATGAAGTGCATTGATTTTCTTGTTTAAATTTATAATTTTAACATGTGGAGAATATATTTTCTAGAATAGAAATGTAATTGATTTCAATTTGTTGCTTAACACTTTAATGAAATGATTTTTTTTCCAATGTGATTATGAAAATTTGAGTGCAAGCCACCAAGGATCCATGAGATGTGGTAGACCTAGGAGTGCTTTTGGATCATTAGCATAATGCCCCAAACCATTTTACTAAAGTCCCTCTAACTCCTAACTCAAACAAAGACCATTCTCTACCTTGTGGGGTTTGTTCTAACTACATATTAAATCTACCTATCAAGAACATGATGCTCATTACTAGGCTTCACAACAACTTGTGAGAAAATATTGGAGATTAGGACTGGTCCCAAACAATGTGTTCATGCCCTACTTTTCAACTCTCTACTTCAATGCAAGCTTCCAACTAAAGGGTTTTGGTTGGCCTAACCACTATAATTTTTTTCACCTTCCTCTTGCTACATTGAATACTTGTGACACTCAACCACTTGATTTTTTTTGGATGAAGATGATAATGATGGGTGGGGGTCCTTTGACATTGTTCTGAACCTCAGTGATGTATGGAAGCTTCCTCCTCTAGTTATTATTCCTACCCTTGCTACTTAATAACTTATTTATTTTTATTCTTTTAAAGTCTTTCAAAATTTAAATTAGAGATGTGATTTTGTATCCACATTTTTTTGGTAAAAAAAAATGATTGTACTATAAATATTCAAAACACACTTTAAAAGGAAAAAGAAAATGCATGTAAAACTTTACAAAGGAGGGAATTTTCATTTATTTTCCTCTCAGAAATTTTGGATAATCTTTAAAGTACTTGCTATAGTAGACATGAAACTTAACTCCATGAGTTCAAACATTTCTTTCTTCTGTTATGTTATACATTAACTCCTTGGCCTAGCAATTTCATTCTTCAATAGGGTATGAATCCTACTACAATGTGATAATGGATTTTTTCCAGTTGATATAATTTTTTGGCATGTGAATCATTTACCAAAATTCTTTAGAAAAAAAGAGGCCTTAATAAAGGGCACATGGGTTGTTTGATAAAATGCCCAAGAAATTTAATCCTATTTTCTTTCTTTACATCAAGGGAATGTTTTGTTCCAATATGATTATGCATCTATACAAGTGTGAGCCAACAAGGCTGCACTAGAAGTGATTAACCTCTGAGTTCTATTATATCATTAGTATAACACCCCACACACATTTTCTAAAGTCCCTCTAGCTCCCACCTTAAACCAAGGTCATTCTCTACCTTGTGGGGGTTGTTGGCGACATAGTCAATCCATCCATCGAGAGTATAATTCTCATTGTCTGGCTTCAAGACCACCTATAAGAACATCTTGGAGTTTTCAACTATTTCCAATTGGGGTGGTCTCAACTTGCTTCAAACCATATGTTTACAATTAGCAAATCATGCACCTTGCTCTTGCTATATCACCTATTTGTGATATTTGACCACTAAGACAAGATAATTGATGAAGAAAGCAACAATGGATGGGAGTCCTTGGATGTCATTCAAAACCTTAATGATATGTAGAGGACAAGCTAAATAACAAAAGGATCACATGATGTTGAGTCACATTTAAATTTAATTAATTCTAAGTCTAAAAACTACCACAACCACATGAAAGAATAATTAGAAAGTCCAAAGTCCATATTATACATTTGTTTTGAATGCCTCTTGGCAAATGAAATTTAGAATGCTCAATCATCCACTGTATATGTCACAAGGTATGAAAGGCTAAAAGAATATACATATATAGAAATAGAAATACATCGTCCTAATCTAATTCATGGTACAAGTGCAATAAAATAAATAAATCTAATAACATACATGATACATTCATCCATCATAAGAGATATAACATCATGAAATACAACTAATCTAAGTGTGTGGTTCCTCCCAACCGTTAATAGCATCATTAGACCATCGTGGGCCCTAGCCATCCCCCACGCGTAACATCCCAAGCCACCAAAGAGATCATCGGTACTATCATAATAGGGATGTCACACCTAAACATGCTACAACATATGCATAAAGAAATCTAACATGCTAGAATAAAGCATAAGTATACAACATCATCTAAACATGATAAACAAGCATACCAAAAAGCTCCAGCCATGGTGACTACAAATGGATCTCAATGGTAAGAGTGAAAAAACACTACCACCTGACTGTGTGGGACCTAAATGGTCCACTCCCACTGCACTGAGGAGATAGTCTCAAGTCCCAAACATGATATCAAATCATAAAACACAAATACTATCTAAGTCTAAGAAATCCTAAAAGTATACTAACTCAAGGGTTCCAACATAGATCGACATCTAGACCCAGAGGCACAACAAGACACATAGGAAACCTACTATGTAAGTGGTAAAGTGTCATCGCACAAATCACATTGGAAGTTACCTGAGCAATCCCTTAGGAATCTCAGGTCCTTAGTGATCTTGCGGCCACTAGTATCCTCTCGTACAAATGAGGCATACCATGGAATGCAAGGTCGTAAGCAAGCATTCTCTCTACCCAATCCCAGTCTATACTAGCACTCAAGACATGGGAGAGAACATACAATTATATTATTAGATTCATTTTAATCCCCATTTAATGTAAATGTTATCACTTATTAAAAACAACTTACAATGAGTCATCCCCAGAGCTCTTTAGGGCCCCCGTCCCCCATTGCAAGCCACTTCCTGAAACTACACATAGATAACCTACCCTAGACTCATGAAATCAAAAATCACAAAATCACCTCAACCCTACACAAGCGACTGGAAAGCATCAAAAGATAAGCCACACTAATCACATCAGTTCTCCACGAGAAACTGATAAGCATCAAATGATAACTATAATGATCACAATAGTTCTCTATCAGCAACTGAAGGCATCAATGATAAATCACAATATCTAATGGTTCTCAATGAGTGACCAAAAAATATCCCAAAATAAATCACAATACTGATCAAAGACTCCAAAATGGTCAAGTCAAAACATGTCACAACATGACATCATCAAGAACAAATCACTCAAAACATCTCAGTCCTCTCAAAGCGACTAGAAAACAAATCAAATATAACTAATCGATGACTCGAAAATGGTTATTAAATATAACTGATCGAGACTCGAAAATGGTTAAGTCAGGTATCTCATATACATACACCTCAGCTTCACACAAGGAAACTGGAAAGCAATAACAACTAGTGAAAAAATCCATCATAGAGCATATCAACACATCATCATGGTTGGGTTTAGAAAGATCGAGACCAAATCATCATAACATCACATTCAAAAACCCTTGAGCCTTTGGTAGCAACCTAAAACTAGTCAATGCTAGGACAAATCCCCCAAAAACCCCAAAACACAGATAACCCATAGACAATAGAAAATAGTCTCACAATTCGGATTTGATTTGAAAGCATATAGTTGAGTTAATGGTAAGGTTCTAGTTTACTAGATTTTATCTATAGGTTTCCAAGCAATAAGTTTTATAGTTAACCTGCACCATTAACCCAATTTATTTAAAATGATTTGCACAATCACCCTAGTTTGATTTTAAATAATTCACAAGTTACCCCTAGTTGATTTAGATCGATTTTCTAAAAGGATCCAAAGACAAGTTATTTTTTTAAAGATAAGTACATGATTCCAATCTAAATAATAAATCTACAATTTTTCGTTTAACTTTCTTCATCATCAATTACATTTAAATAAACTAATTTTAAAATAAAATTAAAAAAATTAATGAATATCAAACTAAATGCTTATATTAATATCCCAACATTTTTTAGTTATTAATAACTAATAAAATTATCAATAATTTTACTAGTTAAAAATTAACTATATTTAAAACCATTAATATTAAATTAATATAACTTATTAATTAAAATCCTTATCTATGTTCATTGATTATTGATTAATTTAATAATATTTATATTATACTTTTGAAATTATTAAATAATAATACTTTAAATTTGTATTAAACTTTTAATTAAATTATACTTAAACTGAATTAAATTTTATAATATCCAAAATTAATATTAAAACTTTTATTAAAATTATTAATAATTATCTAAACTTTTATTAAAATTATTAATATTAATATTAAAACAAATTTTAATACATTCCAAAACAAAAAATGCGATTTAATATAATCGCATGCGTATATGTCTATGGTTGGCATAATATAGCCGTGTGGCCTTCTTAGTAAGGTCTGTCGGCATTAACACCTGCTACAGGTACTATAGGTACTAGCAAGTACATGCAAATCAAAAAATTCGCTAAAAGAAGTACTAGGTAAGTTTGGGGTGAGCATTTTTAAACTATTATTATTTTTTTAAAAATTTAATTTTACTTAAATTTTTTTTTTCAATTAGAAATTTTATAGAATGTTCCCCCCAATTAAAGATTTTGCTCAAAATCCAACCCCCCATCAAACATGAATAATTCAAATACTTTATTTTATTTATTTAAGATTTTCAATAATAATATTTCAAATAAATAAATTATTATTATTTTATTTTTATTTTTTAAATTAGTGATTGCAATTTTAATCTAGTAGGAAAATTAAGTTGAACCAATCAAAATTTTCATTCTAAGATTTTCATTTCCAAAATCAAAACCCTTTCCAAATTTAAATTTCACAATTCCATTTTAATTCAAACCCCAAATCCCAATTTAATTTTAATTTCTTTTAGTTGTAGAACGAGCTTTTCCTAAATAGTTTTCAATCTAGATTTTCAGATGAAAAATAAATAGCAAAAAATCCAGAATGAAGGGTGGCAAGATTCATGCAACAAGATTTGAGAAAACAATTTTCTTACAAGCACGAAGTAGACAGAACATATTGAATTTCATAAATCATTTAGTGGTCAAAACACAAGACCCTACTTGAACCTGATGCTAACACGCAATCAACTGAGAATTGTGAGAAGATTTGCTTCCAAAATTCGCTTTCAAATTCTTCTCTAAAATTCGCATCCAAAATTCATCTCCAAAATTCACGTGTTTTGAAAATGAACCCTCAAGTGATAATAAGGAGTTTTCTCCTCAAATCGGGGCACTAATTGTGCATTCACCCGAGAGGACTCCTTGCTCACCAGAGTTAACTCTAAAATTAACTTTTATTTTCATCTCATGCACGTATCATGCAAACTTGAATCTTTTAATAATTTAATATCTTTTTTCACTTTTAAATTTATTTTAGAAACTTAATTGATAAAATATGTATTAATTTAAATAACAATAATATTTAGCATTTATTTAAAAATGAACTCTAAATATATTATTATTAAATTAAATAAGTATTATCACGTTCTAAATTTAAACTTATAACTTTTATCTTCAAATTTAATTCTTTTTATTTAATTAATTTCTCAATTAATTAAATATAATTAAATATTAAAATATCATAATAATTTTTCATTAAATTAAATCATTAATTTAATCTTTTAATTAGACTTAATTAATAGAAAATTTACCAAAGACTCATAAAGCAACATATGAAAACCCATTATAACAAAACACATACAAAATCAACGAAAGGGTTATAATCACAAATTAACATCATTTGATGCATTCGGAGGGTACACGACTCAGATACTTGTCCTAATTGTCAATTAGGACAAATGACTTAAGGGTTTAGGATTTGGACTCAAAAATTTATCTCCCCTCTCTTATCATTGAGATAATGCGATAGGGTATGCTCATCTTGGCAATTTCAGAGAAGTCGATACCCGGTACATGCAACCTGCCTAAAATTCATGCATGTACAAACACAATATTCTACGCTAAACAGGGAAGGTAGAAAGTGGTGCGTCGTGTAGATCCCGACTAGCAGGTGACTACGACTCCCTTCCTTAACCACATCAGAAACGTCATACATAAAGAAAACAAACATGCACACCATACACATGCAAATATGAGGTAAGTATCCATAAGAACACGCGTACAATAACCATCTAACTAATTATCAGCAATAACCGAAGACATTGAATAGTCATCATGCATACATGAAATGTAGAGTACTAAGTAATCTCACCATATATCAAATGAATATGAAACAATATTTGATAATCTCAGAATAATGTTAATAATAATCATCAACATGAAACTAGCCTAAAATAGTTCAGCAATGAAAGCAAAATGCGAACTAAGGGCAAGGACTACAAAAAATGTATGTTAAATTTTGGAAAGTTTTTTTATTTTTTTCAAAGAAATTGCAATGTAGAAAATCTATAGAGGGTTTAGGCCCCATTTGGTTGCTGGAAGATGAGGGCCAAAATCGGGTTATCAGGGGTAAAAGCAGGTTTTACAAAAAAACTTTGGTGTTTGGTTGGTTAAAATTATAACCTGGTTTTCAATTTCATCTTCCAATTTTAGTCAAAAATTGGAAGAAGTTTCTTCCAACAAAAAGGTGGAATTCGAAATTAAAACCAGGTTTTGAATTTTATGACAGGTTTTTAAATAATATTGTGGGGTCCACGGTATATTCATCTTCCATGTCAACCAAACGGACCAT
Source organism: Cupressus sempervirens (assembly GCA_028749045.1). Taxonomy (NCBI): domain Eukaryota; kingdom Viridiplantae; phylum Streptophyta; class Pinopsida; order Cupressales; family Cupressaceae; genus Cupressus; species Cupressus sempervirens. Next base: position 401,308,655 of record CM053786.1, read on the forward strand.
TGGCTTTCCAAACCACAAAACCAGGTTTTCAAAAACCTGGTTATAAGATAACCTAGTTATGGCACAAATTTATCTTCCCCAACCAAACGGGGCCTTAGAGCTTTCATACAATTCTCCCTTTTTTGTAATTCTTTTTTGAAAAAATGGATAATCTTTTTTATGATAACGAAGAGTATTTAAGATCCGTAACTAAAGGAAAGGTCAAATTTCATATTGCTCTCTCATCACTTGTAATTTGAATTTGGTAGATGGAACGTTTCCAAATAGGTGTGGTACTAAAGAAATCGTAATTTTTAGAGCAAATAAATCATTAAAACAAAAGCAATTTATCAAAGAGTGTGCAGCCTATGAAGATATTTGTAACCAATACAAGAACAATTTACAAAAACAATATAAATACAAGAACAATTAAAGAAACAATATAAAGATTTATTTTTAAATGCTATAAGAATACGGAAGATGACTATCTTCCTAATGTAAATCCACAATAAAAGAGAGAAATAGCAATAGGTAGATTAACATGTTCTTCTTTGGTTTCTTAAAGCGTTGGTTATCTCCTCCATTCATTCAATCTTCTGCTATGCAGGTGTAAGATTTCTGACATTTATTCCTTCTGCAATGTTACAGATAAAAAAACTTCGGCTTGCTTGCTTTTTCAACAGGGTATGAATGACATCGAAGAATAGCGGATGAAGGAAATAATTTTTTTGGCTCATAATATTTTGGCACGTGAATTGTTTCAGAAAACTCCCGAGAAAAAACAAGCGGCTAACAGAGGGCACGCGAGCTGTTTGACAAAATGCCCGGACAGAATACAGAATGCACGTGAACTGTTTGACAGAATGCGTCATACAAAAAGTAGGCGCACTGACAGTGCACATGAACCATTTGACAAGATCCTAAATTGAGATATGAATTCGCAGAAAGCTTCCAAATTTTAATGCATCTGAATAACAAAATGCCTCGAGGGAATGCGGTTTCAGGGAATTCTGATATCTAGTATACTTTTAATGAATTCTACAGCAAAATGCAACTTTGAATAGATTTTCTAGCAATGCAAGCCAAAAGGATGAAACATGAAACGGTGCACAAGTTGGAATGAAATGAGCTGTGCATATGTGGGCATCACAAATAACTTTTGATCACTCTATCATAATAAAATATGACAGCAAAATTTGCTTTCTAACGCATTCAGTCTTAAACCAGGAATCTCAAAAGTGAGTTATACAACCGATTTCAATCTGATAGTCTATCATGTGAAGTCTATTCAAATTATATATTTTAAATTTGTTTATAATTATATGTACTTAGGTAAATATATTAGCATTGCTATCTTTCAATTCAAATGATTTATAATTGTCGCTTCCACATTTATGTCACATTTTTGATATGTACATGGAAATATTTTTAAATTAAAATCAATTTTAATTTGATCACTTTTTTAATATTCAAATATAAGTTAGACAAATTATAGTATATAGTGAATGATAATATAAAATAATAATTTGAAATCGTAAAGATATATCAAATCTTTCTATTAATTGTTTTTTACAATTTCAAGCTGTTAAATCAACAACAGAAAACTATCTTGCTAAACCAACAATAGAAAACTACCACTTAACCATGTAGGTTTTTGAGGTTCATGAACTAGGAGGTAAGCACATAGATGTCATCAAACATATATTAGGGTTGGTCAAATTCAAAGACTCATTCTCTAAATGCATTGGAACCACAAGAATTCAACTCAACTAGTATAGACTAGTTTAAAACTTGGACTAGAATTCCCATGACCAAACAAGGATATGTTATATCAAGAAAGCATCATTTAAGAACATGTTTATCACTTTCTCCTTTGGTTTTCATTCTTTCATGCTAATGATAGATCATAGTGTGCGATCCAAAATGTTGATACACAAAAACTTAAACAATCAAATCTAGAAACTACACTAACAAATACATTTCACATTATATTTATTTATTATGAAGTGGAACATTCTTTAAAAAATATTGCATCAAATTGTTCAGTTTTGTTATACAATACTTTCTTTTTAGAAGTTAATAATTTAGTTTTGATATTGCATGATGATTTTGTGCATAATCTTTTAGATGTATTTTACATTATACATCATTACTTCTAATCCAAATATCTCAATATTCTTAAAGCACATTTAGGGAGCTCATTTTCATGTCTTAAATGAAAAACAAATCATTCCTATCACAAAACTCATGATTCTACAAAATACATAAAGTCATGAAAATACCTCAATTTTAAAAGTAAAATTTTTTAATTTTTAAAGACACAATATTTAGGTCCTCCACTAATTATGACTTTTCATGCTTTTTGTCCTCCACTAATTATGACTTTTTATTCTTTTTGTAAAGATTGACCTTTTGATAAAAAAATGTCACATTAGTGAAACATGCAAGACAAGCAAGTCGCTCAACTTAGTCCAATGTTGCATCACAACATCAAAAAGAAAAGAAAAAAATTCCATTAAAACTATATAAAAAGGTACATTGTTTGACCAACTTGCCATACAAAAAGAGGTACACATGAGTTCATAACAAGCCAAAGGTGTCGGCCAAAACTATTGAACAAATCTTTTGTATATAAGCATGATATAGTACATCATAATCATTAATAGTTTCAACCACCTTATCAAATACAACATCATCCAACAAGAGGCTTCAACCAATCCGTCAAAGTGCAATAATAATAAGAACTTAAGAGACTAACATAAATTTGTAAATAACATTACAATAGACCACTCATCGGTTACAAAATAATCAAAATATGGTAAATATGAAGACCTTCATGATAAGAGCTCTAGACACTTGTTTCACACAAATCATCAAGGGCAAGAAAATTGTAGGAGTTATTTCCACCCTACCACAAAGTAGTTACATTTCCTTATAATCTTTTCTAACATGAAAGATGCCCAACGTAGCTTGAGGTTTTCTAAACAAGAAATCCAATATGAGTAATGGAATTTGTGCAATGAGAAATCCACTTTCAACACTAGTGTTGTGATATCATTTCAAAAAACTGAAGTTGCGAAAATAATTGCGATAAGTATTTCAAGAGCCAAGCATATCATATATTCATCTCATAAGACATATGGTGTTCGTAGATGCATATTAAAGAAACATAAGTTATTTTGCTATTCAATACATTTTGTACACTCTTATTCCATCTCAAACATATGGAAAACATAGTGGTGATAACTGAATAGAAAAGAGACCACAGTACCATTATACGTTTATTTTATGTAGCCAAAATATATCAACGCATGTAATGTACATCTAGAAAAAAGAAAGTCTATGTCTATCAATAGTTATACAATAAGATTTAAGAAAAGCCCAAAGATCTCCTTAATATGTTTGTTATTCTTAACTAAACGCAATTCAATTTCACTATGCAACATGGACACTTTTTCCTATCTTAGAATCATATAGATATTATAATGTTCACTATGAATAATTTATGTTTTCCTTTACACATTCAAGGCATCAACTAGAGTCATCAGTGATTTTGAGTCACCACTTTTCTCAACCACTATGTAAATTATTTAAGATTACTAATAATATTGCATTAGACCACAATCCAAAGGAATATATATATATATATATATATATATATATATATAATGATTCTAATGTATGTATGCATGTATATATATACATATGTGTGTGTGTGTGTGTGTGTGTGTGTGTGTGTGTGTGTGTGTGTGTGCATATGTATATATAAATGTGTGTGTGTATATATGTACACACACATGAGAGAAAACTATTTCTAATGCTCATGCAATTTTAGAAAAATATACCAAAATGCATTCATGCAAGGATCCTGAAAGAGGATCATCATACCAAAATCTCTAGAAGATAGTCTTCATCTCAATAAAGAAATCGAATATGGAATTTCCCTCATAATCACATAGTGGTACTATGTTAACACACAATTATATGACATTTCACCCTTGCAATCATTCACATTGTGAGAAAATGGAAAATAAGAACACTCAGGGGAAATATTTAATACAAATTTACTCATACACAAAGATTCTAATTGCACATTTATATCTTGGATTATAAAATATTAGCAACAAAAGTATGTTGATTTGATGTCATGTTTTGAATTGATCTATTATTGTCATTATTATAATACGAAAACACAAACAATGCTATTGGGTTATCATTCCTAATTTTCTTTGTGTTCTTAGACATAAATAAGGACTAGAGGTATGTGCAATTTTTGATGTAATCCTTAAGTTATATGCATATATATTGTTGTTAATCAGTCTTTTAAGACTTGGAAGATCTACCTAGTTTCTTTACTAATATAATGAACTTGAAATGGCGAAGATACCTAGAGAAATAATAGTAGATCCATCAACTATGGCCCTAGTAATAGAGACAACATCAACACCCAAGGTTATTAGGGTTACGACTACCACCAACATCTATGGTGTCTCTATGAATGAAGATCATGTGCAGTTACACCACATATCCATATTGAGGTAAATGTCTACTATGTTCTCTAATAAATTTATTTTTATTATCCAAAAACTTGGTATAAAAGGAGTTTCTTCCTATAATGATGTTAGATTTGTAAATGTATGTTGAGAGAAATGAATAGTTGGTCTATTGCCCTTTATCCTTCTTGTTTAACTTCACTAGCCCAACATCAACCAACTAGGTCTTCTAATCTTCATGTTAGGATGTTTCCCTTGTTCATAGTCCCTTTCATTATTTTCTAAAAATTCATGAACTCAATCCAAGGTAGATCTTACACATATACCTTACTTCTACATTCACCATTTTCTCCTTTCAATGGTTGGTTATTGTCTAGAGGTTTGGATACCAACTTTTAACCCTTGTTTCCAATCTCCTAGATACTATATCCTAGGGTTAAAAAAGTTCAAACCATGTAAGATTTAGGGATCAAGTATCCTTTTTTCACTCAATCTCTTTACTATTCCCAAATTAGGCCAATTGCTCAATAAAGTTGACCTAATAGGAGATTTGATTACCAATTTTTTTACTCCAGAGGGCTCTAACAAAAACAAGGCCATTTGAAGATACCATTTTTGGTCCTTTACACAATACCACAAAATCAAACTCTAACTCTTTAATTTGACCCCACTTCCTTCATAACCCCCTTATTAGGCTAGAAGACTTAATACACTTGCATCAATTACAACTTTGTACAAAACTTGTAAAATGTGTTGGGTGTAAATGTGAAGTCCAACAACCTTATTTTTAAATCCTAAATTTATTATTGTTTTCCCTCCAATTGTAATGACTCTTAATTTCTTTCAAGTCTCTATTAATATTTATCTTTGGAGGCTTATTTGATATATTGTATTCAAAGAGTTGGAGCTACAACTATGATGTAAAACCAAAATTTGACATTAATAAGAGAATTCTCCTATAGTGTGGATATAGCCACAATTTGTGGTGAACCATGATAAATTCATGTGTTTATGTTTTCGTTTATCATGTTGTTCTATTTCTTTTCACTTCACACTTTAAACATACTTCACAATTGGTATCAGAGCTAGGCATAACTATTGGGATCGATTTCGGTGCAAATTCTAGAGTCATGGAAGAATTGAGAGTGCAAAAATTCTCAGGATAAAACTTTAGTTTGTGGAAGTACAAATGTTTTGTTGTTGGTTAAGAAATACCTCTCATTTGGAATTGAGGGAAAAACCAAGAAGCTAATTGCAATATCAAATGAAGATTGTGAAAAGATTGATGAAAAGGCAATGGAAACAATCTTTCTATTATCATCTCAAAATATCGTGTTCAATGTATCAAATGAAAAGACAATAAAGGAAGTTTGGGATAAACTTAAAAGCATGTATGAAATGACATCCATTGCAAATAACATCTTTATTATGAAGAAGCTCTATAAGCTAAAATGAAGGAAGGGACTACGATGTCAAATCATAGCAATCAGTTGAACACATTATTATGTCAAACAACCTCGGTTGGTATGACTCAAGATGATGAATCTAAAGCTATCATCTTGTTATGCTCCTTACTAGATAGTTGGGATGTCATAGTTATAGTGGTTATCACTTCAAATTATACTAAGAGCAAGTTGGTCTATGATGAAGTAGTGGCCACTCTACTTAGTGAGGATATGAAAAGAAACAAAGAATCCTCATCCGATGAATCCTTGATGATGATCAACAAAAATAATAGAGGAAGAAGCCACAATAGGGGGAGGAACAACCATAATAGAAGAGCAAAATGAGCTAGGTGATCAAAGTCAAATGAAAGGAAAGGAAGAGATTGTTGGTTTTGTGGCAAAAATGGCCATGTGAAGAATGATTATAGAGGATATAGAAGAGTACAAGAAAGAGTATGGGAAAGTGAAGACACCATAGCCTATGAGAAAGATGATGGTGTCTTGATATCATCTACAACCAAAACAACTGCAACCTCTTGGGTTTTAGATTTTGGCGTGTCATTTCATGCCTCTCCATGTAAAGAATACTTCATGAATTATCAACGTGGTAAGTTTAGTGAAGTATATTTAGGTGATAATAAAGCATGTGAAATAGTGGGCAAAGGTGATCTTTTATTGTCTTTTAAAGGAAGTGTTAAATGACTATTAAAATATGTGTTCCATGTTCCAAAGTTAAAATGAAATATAATTTCGTAAGTGAACTATATACACAAGGTTTCCTCACTTTTGTAATTGACTCATGGAAAGTCACAAAGGGATCCATGATAGTTGCAAAAGGAGACAATTTTGGGAGTTTATATATTTTTTAAAATATTGGTTAAGTAGGGGCAGCCATGATAGTTGCAAATAGTAATTTAGAATTGTAGCATCAAAGGCTAGGTCATATGATGAAATAGGGCCTTGATGTTATGCATGAAAGGGAGAAATTGGGTGGCTGAAATAAGTTAACTTATAATTTTGTCAACATTGATTTATTGACTTACTTTGCAAATTTTGTGAGAAAATTTATGAGAAATTTAGGTAAACAACACTAGGATGTGGTTAAGTGGATCTTGAGGCATATTAAAAGGGTATTTCTAATTTTGTGTTGTCTTTTGGTGGCAATGATACTTCACTAAGAGGTTATACCGATTCATATATGGCTAGAAATTTAGATAATTGAAGATCCACTACTAGTTATGTATTTGCATTTGCTAGAGAAGCAATCAATTGAGCATCAAAATTACAACAAGTGGTCTCAATTTCATCTACCAAGGTTGAATATATTTCTCTTACTGAAGGGGCAAAAGATTTTATTTGCTTGCAATGTTTTTTTGGTTATTTTGAATGTCCTAAAAAAGGATCAACCTTGTATTGTGATAGTAAAAGTGACATTGACTTAGCAAAAAATGTAACATTTTATAGAAAAACTAAATATATTGAAGTTTGTTATCATTTCATTTGAAGAAAACTTGAGGAGGAAAAACTTCAAGTCTTGAAGACCAACATGAAGGACAATCCAACTGATGCTTTTAAAAAAGGTTGTTCCGCAAGAGAAGTTCAATTTTTACCAAGCTTCTCTTGGCATTGTAAAATCCACATTGTAAATAAATAATAGTATGTGAATTTAGGGGAGCCTCATACATTATAATAGTTGGACTTCAAGTGGGGGTTCGTTGGGTGTATATGTGAAGCCCAATAGCCTTGTATTTTATTTATGAATTTATTATTCTTTTCCCTCCAATTTTAAAAACTCTTCATCTCATTTGTGTCTCTATAGATATTTATCGTTGGAGGCTTATTTGGTATATTTTATTTGAAGAGATGAAGCTATAGATTGTCATGTAAAACCAATATTTGACATTAATAATAATTTCCCCTATAGTGTGGATGTAGCCATAATTTGTGGTGAACCACAATAAATTCATGTATTTATGTTTCCTTTTATCTTGTTTTGTTTCTTTTCAATTTATAGTTTTTGTGTACTTCACAAAATGCAATAACACCACCAACATGCTAGGACAATTACAATAAATTATTTATTACTCAATCTATTCACCCAAGTCTCAGATTATATGACTAGGCTATCTTTCCAATGCCTAATGCACTAAAACTAGATTTCCACATATAGGATGTCAAGCCTAGTTGGGATTGCTCCCAAAATTTATTATTGGGAATTAGTAGATTTGGTGTTAATTTTCTACCTTATTTTTTGACTTTATGCCATTTTCCATTTGATGTTAACTTTTTAGTTTTTAAGATCCCGAGTTGGTCAAAAATTTGACTAACATGAGTTTGTTTGGTCAAAATTTAGACCAACATGGATTATAAACAAAAAAGAAAGAGAAAATTGAGCAAGAGGTTTGATTTTCACTACAAAATAATCACTCATGGGCATGGGAGGAGGGATCGAGCTCATTTCTCTGGTATGTCATTGACCCCATGCCATTTTGAATGCAGGTTATAAGTTATAGGATTTTAAACACAAGTGAATGCAAAAGGAGGTTATAATAAACATTCCCTCTAATAAAAAAGAAACCAAGCTCATTTTTGTTTTTAGTAATGGTTGAAAGAAAGTGAATGCAAAAGGAGGTTATTAGTTGTAGGATTTTGAACTAGAGCCAAACCCTCAAATGAATGGTGGTGTCTTTGGTGTCATTTCTATTGGAATTACAATAAGAAAGATAAACTTTGTGGTTTGGGGGGGGGGGGGGGGGGGGTGTGAATCAATGCTTCAAACCTTTACCCATAAAAACATTCACCATACATCCATCTCATAATTCAACAAGTAAACTAAAATACCATGTAAAGCATATACATATAAAGTATGTAAAAAAGCAAGCATTCACACATGTATGAAATAAGATATGATTACCTATAAACCCTCCAATGATAAGGTAAAATTGGGGTGGGGATGACACCTACAAATCTTCACTACTGTAGTAATAAAGTGTATCCAATGAAGGTTACAATGTTTGATCATGAAACATGATCTACCCCATAAAAGTTCTTCCATGTTAAAAGCTTACAAAGACTGTTAGGTCTTACCCTGTTAAATGATTTCAACATAGTGTTAGAAGTATTCCTAATTAAAGGACTTTAACTCACAATTAAGTAAGCACCTTGTTAGAGGATTTCAATACAACCAATTACAACTACTCTGTTAAAAGATTGAACTGATTCACCTATTATAATGTCTTAGCAATGATCCTACGATTAGCACTCTATTGCTTGATGTCAGATCACCTCTATACTAATGTGTACTTGATCCTTTCTGATCAGATGTCTCTCTACTATCCAGTATTTCTTTTCCTCTAATCTCCTTTAACTGATTCTACAATGAAACTCAAATCATAATACCTTGGTCACCATGAATGTCCTATTTGGGCATGAAAACTCTATTGACAATTGGATAATGAGGATATGTAATTACTTTCATTTATGGAAACACATGATGTACATTCTTGTAGGAAACCTCAAAAATAAAGATACTTAAGATTTCGGTACTCAAAAATTGTCAAAGTATGAATTTGGTATACAACAACGTATTGTTTCTTTGTAACTTGTCGTTGATGTCATATTATGACTAGCAAAGTTATATGGAGATTGTATACATATTGATGAGGACATTTATAACCTTGGAAGTCAATACAAACTATATAAAAAAGAGATATTTGGTTTTTACCAGTAAAATAGGACAACAAAATTAAAGGAAAGGAATTATTTTGTTTACAAAATAATTACTTGTCCAATTAGGGCCAACATCCTAGATGTTTACTCCAAGTTGGAAAAGTGTATTATGGTCTTAGTTGACCTAGCAGAAATTTATGTAAAGGCATGGTATTTATGCAAGGGACATCTTGCAAATTAAAAGTGTGAATTGTAGTGTAAGTTGTCTGAGTATTATGATATGCAAACTTACTATGAAAGTGATATATACAAATTTTTGTAAAGCTATTTTGTGATCCAAGATCAGAGATTAGACAAGAAAGAAGTTATAGTACCTATATTCCATAAGTCTAATTACTTGTTTTGGTAGTGATCTCTTCTTGCAATTGGAAGTGCATGTTTGGGTAGTGGGCTCATCTTGCATCTACTATACTACAACTCCTAATATGGTTGGAATCTCCTAACAAGGATTTGAAGTCTCCTAACAAGGACTCTCTATATTGAATTTTTTCATTGACTCCTAATAGGGTCCATCCTCTAACAAAGAACTTATATATTTGTACATTATCTAGTGGGTATCATCCCCACCAAAGATTTCCCTTGGCTAGTGTTTCCCTACTTAACAAAATATGGTGTTACGAGTTATCTTTGTACATGGCTACTATTAATGTTCAACATTAATTTATTACTTTTCTATGCATAGTTTAAAGCAAAAAATAATATCCATTTGGGTACTGAAGTTTGTAAATTACTAATTCACACCCCCCACCTCTCAGTAATTCCTATTTCTAACAACTGGTATCACAAAATAGTTACTTAGAAGAGGCTTAACAACTTGAGTAAGGTCCCTATGGATATGGAACAGTTGATGAAGAACCTTGAAGAGGCACTGGAACAAATTGATCTCCTTACTAAAGAAAGAGATAAACTAAAGGATAGATCTGAAGACTCCAACATATACATTGGAAAATAGAAAGAAAAGTTTGAACATCTCAAATCTAAGCCCAAGTCTACTAAATTTGAAACTAGTGATGATGATTATTCAAAGATGAAGAGAGAGTAAAAAATCTTGAAGCATGAATTAAAGATTATGAATCTAAAGTTAACTTTGAGGAATGTTCCTAGAAAAGTTGAATCTGATTTGGAAACTAAGAATACAGATCTTAGAGAAAGTCTAGCAAAGAAGACATCTGAATTTGAAACATTGAATTAAGATCATGAAGAACTTCATAAGTACAATACTATTGTGAAAGGTGAATTAACTTAGTGCAAGAAACAACTTGAAAACATTTATTATAGTAGAGAAAATATTGATGATTCAATGTCAATACAGAGACCTACTTATGATAAGATTGGTCTTGTTTATCTATTTAACATGTCTACAAAGAAACCTAAGATTAGATTAGAGCTAAAAGAAAAAGATAAATCTGATGATAAGATTGAATCGAGTCAATCTTCTGATAAACCTAAAGAAGTTGGTGAAGACAAGGAAGTTGAGATTTTGGATGGATCAAAGCAAGTGGAACCTCTTAAGGAAACTGGATATGAATTTAGACGTAAGTGTTTTTCATGTAATGAAATAGGTCATATGAAAAGAAATTGTACAAATAAGCCATTTAATCATGTTAAGGAATTTTATTGTCATAATTGTCATGGTATGGGTCATAAAGCAATTGATTGTAGGAAATCTAAATATGATAATGATAGAAGGAATAGTAGAATGTTTAGAAATAGTAACTTTGTAGATAGAAGAGGATCTAATGAAAAAAAATTGAGAAGAGGAAGACCTTATGAGGAAAGAAGACAGATTGTGTTTTATAAGTGTAACAACTTTGGACACATAGCTCAGAATTGTCATGCACTTGATGATCAATAAAATCCTAGAAGTAGAAATCCAATGTGTCAATTACACAACAACTTTGGACATACAACAAAGTATTGCACAATGGACACAAAATTTAGAGATAGAAGGAACAATGGAAGCAACTTTGGAAATAGAAGAAATGATGGAAGAAACATCAAAAATGATAGAAGGAACCATGAGAAGAACTCCAGAACTAACAAAGACAATGAGGAACAAAGAAATGTAGTCAGTCAATGAACTTCGAGAACTCAATGAGGCATTTGTAAAAGGATTAGACTATTGACAATTAGCTAATAGAGATATGTAATTTTTGTCATTTATGGAAACACATGATGTACATGCTCACAAGAAACCTCAAAAATAAAGATACTTAGTGTTTAGTAATCAGAAAATTGTCTAAGTATGGAATTTGGTATACAACAATATATTGTTTTCTTTATAACTTGTTGCTGACATCATATTATGACTAGTGAAGTTAGATGGACATAGTATACATGTTGGTGATTATATGTATAACCTCAGAAGTCAATAAAAACTATATGGAATAGAGATAATCATGTTTTAGCGATATAGGATAGTGAAATTAAAGGAAATAATTATTTTATTTACAAGAAAATTACTGAAGTCCAATTAGGGCTGACATCCTAGATGTTTACTCTAAGTTGGAAAAGTGGATTGTGGTCTTCACAAATCCAGAAACAATTTTTGTAAAGGCATGGTATTTATGAAAAGGACATCTTGATATGAGAAGTGTGGTTGTAAGTGCTATCATGTAATTGTTATTTTGAGCAATTATATGCGGAATTTTGTGAAAGTGATATATGTGAAGTTTTGTACAAGCTATTTTGTGATCCAAGATTGAGCTAAATATTAGAGATCAACCAAGGAAGAAGATATAGTACATATATCCCAGAAGTTTGATTACTTGTTTGGGCAGTGAGCTCTTCTTGCAATTAGAAGTACATATTTGGGTAGTGGGCTAATCTTGCATTTACTGTACCACAACTCCTAACAGGATTGGAATCTCCTAATAGGGATTCAAAGTCTCCTAATAGCGACTCCTTATACTGAATTTTCTCATTGACTCCTAATAGGGTCCATACTCTAACAAGGAACTTATATATCGGTATATTATCTAGTGGGTATCATCCCCATCAGGGTTTTCCCTTGGCCAAGGTTTCCCTAGTTAAAAAAATATGGTGTTATGAGTTATCTTTGTGCATTTTTATTGTTACTATTTGACATTACTTTATTTCTTTTTTATGCATAGTTTAAAGTAAGAAATAATATTGAGTTGGCGAGTAAAGTTTGTAGATTACTTTTTCACCCCTCCTACCCCCCCTCTCAATAATCCCTATTTCTTCAAGTTCTTTTGAATTGTCAAAAGGGAAAATATTGTAAGTACACAATGTCAAACATATTGTAAGGGGAAGCATATGTAAAGTTGGACAAATTGTAATAGATGTAATGTAATGTGTTGTTTATTTTTGTTGTGTTGAGTTTTTGTCACTTAGCCCCTCTTTTGTTGCCATCAATGCCAAAGGAGGAGATTTTTGACAATTGGCTAATAGAGATATGCAATTGTTTCCATTTATGGCAACACATGATGTACATGCTCATAGGAAACCTCATAAATAAAGATTCTTAGTGTTAGACATTATGGTGGTGTTCTAAAATTGTAGAATGGATAAAAACTTTAGAGATAGAAGGAACAATGGAAGAAACTTTGAAAACAAAAGAAATGATGGAAGAAACATCAGAAATGATAGAAGGAACCATGAGAAGAACTCCAAAACTAATAAAGAGAATGAGGAACAAAGAAATGTAGTCAATGAGCTTTGAGAAGAACTCAATGAGGCATTTGTAAAAGGATTAGACATCTCAAAAAAAAGTTAGAAGATGATGAGATAGGAAGATTGAAGTTAGTTATCGAGTTTGATTCAATTAAATTGAATCAAGCTTTTTCACAACACCAAAATCTGAAATTTTATCTAGAGATTGAATTAGAGGTAGCAAAGTTGGGAAAAGGTGTATCAGATAGGTTTAGATTGTATCAAAGCTTGCTTGTAATTTGGAGCTTATCTAAACTAGTTAAGAAGGACTAAGAGTTACTATTATTACAGAGAAAACTAATTTTGTAGCAGAAGATGAAAACTATGTTTTTGCAAAAAATTTCATGGAGTGAAGTCTTGTGGAGCATTGTCATGATGAAAGGAAGCTATGGTAAACTTTAGGTAGGATCTAAAGATTAGATAGAAGATCTTGAGTAGATATTTGATTTCGAATGTAATTAATAGTTTTTTTTGTGTTTGCAATGTATATAATTAATACAAGTTCAAGCTAAAGGAATAAAATGGAGTATAGAATTGATTACCACTTCATTGTGATTACATTAGAAGCATAGAGCATTTAGAAGTGACTTGACAAGGCAATTTTTAAGCAAACCCTATTTTCAAAAAGAGTAATTTAATCATTTTCCACATAGTTTATTTTGATAAAAGGTTTATATTTGATAGAAGTATGGATATGTCAGTAGTTCATAATGTTGAGAATGAGGAGAGACTAAAATTGAAGGTTTTTTCTATGAAACCCGTAGAAGGAAACCCTAATTTAGCATTATCCATTACTCTGAATAATGTAGTTCATTTAGAAGATGTAGGAATTTATTTTACCACTAATTTTGAATCTATTGGGAGTGAAAAATATGAACAAGGATATGGAACTAGTCTTTAATTGATATGACTATGAAACATAGATTTGAACACTTGAAGGAAATAGACCTATTCAAATATCATTTCTACTAAGAATTGGACACAGATGAGTGGACACATATCATACTAAGTAGAATACATGATGGAAAACTATGGATGGTAGAAAATGTAGTTGATATTTCATTTGACCTTATTCATGAGGTAATTAGTCTTTGTAAACAAGGTAGTGTACCTATAGGTGAGAAAATGGTTAAGAAGAAAGTTTAGAGCTACAAAAAGTAGTGTATAATGGAAAGGCCATGGTGATCAGCACCATTAAACAAGATGATGTAAGATTCATGAGTAGAATCATTGTCTACCCTATATGTGCAAGTTGAAAATTTGATGAATTGTTAGCTAGATTCATCTATGTAGCTTATAAGATATGTGTTGAGAAGGAAAAAGTTATCCTTAGTGAAATACTAAGAATGCAACTTCTTAAGAACCTATAAAAGATCAAGAGGACTAAGAATGGTGTGTTTAGATTTCAGTCACTAACCAATCATTTTTTTTTTAATGTGCTTAAGAGATTTCCATATTTTTTAGTCATAGAGATTATGAGTAGTAAGAGGTGTAAAATGGAGAAGATCACATATGTATGTAGAAGACATCCAACAGATATAATATTGGATAGTAGGAATTTGATTATGAAAACATTTAGAATTGCACCTGAAATTGTACACAGATTTAAAGAAGATATTTGTGTTATGGTTGATATAGATTTTACTTATATTTCAGCAATAGAACCTTGGGAAACATTTTGTTGATCCCTTAGGTTATAAATTGAGTGATGAAACAATAGTTGGATGCATTGATTCATTATTGAAATTAGAAAAGGACCAAGCTAAATACATATTTGGAACTTATGATGAGATTACCCATTCAGCTCATTAGGCATCCTAAGAGAAGGCATCTCACAAGAAGATAGAAACAATAATGAAGAAATCCTTATCAAAAGCCAGCATGACTGAGAGTGAGTCACAAGTAGTCAAGTAGACTATGAAACAAGGTATATTAAATGTGCAACCTTTATCAGTGTCTATTACAAAGACATCTTCGCAACATAACATCACTTATGAAATAGTGTTAGATATTCAACCAAGTGAACCAAAGAAGAAATCAAAAAGATTAGGGGAAGCTGTGAATACAAAAACTAAAGGGTCGAACAAAAAGCCACATGACTAGGAAAGAGAGAAAAGACATTGTTGACAATTGTTGAGTCTAGTAAAGAAGAAGAAGAACAAGAAAAAGAGGGAAAATATGTAGACAAGGTAACTACTTCTAAGAAGTCAGCAAGAAAAGCTTAGAAACCTTGGAAGCCTAAGATAGAGAAGATAAATTCAACTATTGCTAATGAAGGAAACTTTTTTTAGATGAACAAATTTTATGATTTTTATAATAATTTTGAGAAAGATCCAATTGATATCTCTTCCCTAAGATACATAATAGACAATAATATGAAACTCAAAGATATTGAAGGTAGAGTAAACCAAAAATTCTATTACAGACTCATTGAAAAGAAGGCACTAGCTTGAGAAGAGGACATAGAACTTCAAAAGTCTATGTTAAGAAAAATATGCAAGACTAATGATGAAGAAGAAATGAAGAGATTGTTGAACAATCTAGTGCCTTACTTGAGAAATAAAAAGAACATTTCTATTTATGGTGGGTGAGAAAGATAAGATAAGAAATAGAAAAATGAAAGCCATAAGTCAAATGATAATAGAGTCTAAGGAAACATCTTCACCAACACCCAAAACCTCAGAAGTGTCAGTGAGCGATGTCACAATGTAGATAGATTAGACCAATGTTATCATTAACATTGATGATACAAACCCATTTGAGAGTTTCAAATAGAATTAACCTCATACTAAGGATATTAAAGAATACATGAGATGAATTGAAGAGGAAAAGAGGTTGCTACAAGAAGAGAAAAAGAAAATAGAAGAGGCCAAGTAGAAATTTCTTGAAGATGAGATGAAAAGAAAAGTAGAGGAAGGAAAGAAAAGATTAGTTGAAGAAGAAATGAAAAAAAAAATAGAGGAAGATAAGAAGAAGAGATTAAAAGAGGAAGAAAAGAGAGAAAAAGAAGGAAAGGAAAGAGAAGAGAAAGAGGAAGAAGAAAGAAGAGTAAAACAAGTAGCTAAAAAGAAACAAAGGGAAGATGACACTAAACCTTATAGTTTATCTGCTCCACTTTCACTTGCTAGCTTAAAAACTGATGATGATGATCAAATTGACTTGATCTCATCTTTGTCAAAACTTATTTAGAAGAACAAGACAGTGAAGAGCCTACAAAGAACCTTAATGGAGGTTACAAATAGATTAAATAATACTCTGGTAGTGCAGCACACAAATGTAGATCCTGAATAGAGGGCACAAGTAGTGCTAAAATATTTTGATGAGGAATTCACAAAGTTATAGAATACTATAGAATCTAAGGCATATATCTCACATGATGCTAACATGTTTAGCACTATTTGTTAGAATATTAAGATTGATTTGATAATTCTTTATACTTTTATCAAGGAACCTCAGAAGTGTCAATAGAATGGCAAAAAAATGTACATTAAGTGTACTCTATCTCACAAGTTGAATAAGGATATTGATAGTCAATTAGAGGAAAAATTAGTGAGCTAGAAGCTCTATCTAGCCCGTTACAACATCCTTCTAGTAAAATTGATGATTTTGAAGGAGAAGTGGCCAGCATTCAGAGTGACATTAGGAAACTGGAACTTTAGAAGGAACAATTTTTGAAGAGAGTATTGGGTGCCAAAGAGTCTATTGCTCTAAAAATATCCTTTGTTTAGAAAAAAATGGAGGAATGTGTTAAGGCCAAGGACAATTATTCTAACTTTTGATACTCTGACCTTAATGTAGTTAAGATTGCATCATAGGCCCTATGTGAAATTCTCACCTTTGTTGAGTTAGCCAAAGATACATGGAAAAAATTTATAAATAATCTTAAGGCAAGTTTTGATGACTACATGAAGATACTATTAGTTTAAGCTAGATGTTTACAAAAATTTTGATAGCAGATGGATAGTTTTTGGATAGTTTTTGACATTTTATTCTCTGTCATTGACGTGAAAGGGGGAGAAGTACATAAGAAAATTATAAATAAGGTAAAGAGAAGATAATATTGTAAAGTATGAAAACATATTGTAAGGGGGAGCATATGTAAGATGAACAAGTTGTAATAGATGATTAATGTAGTGTTACTTTATTGTGTTTGACAAGTCTTTGATACTTAGCCAATTTCCCTATTTTGTTTCCAGTAATGCCAAAGGGGGAGATTATTGACGATTGGCTAATGAGGATATTTAATTGTTATCATTTGTGGAAAAACATGATGTACATGCTCATAGGAAACCTTGGAAATAAAGATACTTAGCTTTTGGTACTTATAAATTGTCTAATTATGAATTTGGTATACAACAATGTATTGTTTTGTTTGTAACTTGTTGCTAATGTCATATTATGAATAGCAGAGTTAGATGGAGATTGTATACATGTTAATGAGAATGTTTATAACCTTGGGAGTCAGTAAAAACCATATAAAAAAGAGATATTCATGTTTTACTAGTACAATAGGATAACAAAATTAAAGGAAAGAAATTATTTTGTTTACAAAATAATTACTTATCCAATTAGGGTGCACATCCTAGATGTTTACTCCAAGTTGGAAAAGTGTACTATGGTCTTAGTTGACCTAGCAAAAAAAAAATGTAAAGGCATGATATTTATGCAAAGGACTTCTTGAAAATTAAAAGTGTGAATTGTGGTGTAAGTTGTGTGAGTATTATGATATGCGAACTTACTATGAAAGTGATATATGAAAAGTTTTGTAAAGCTATTTTGTGATCTAAGATCAATCTAAAGATCAGAGATCAGACAAAAAAGAAGTTATAGTATCTACATTCCAAAAATCTAATTACTTGTTTAGGTAGTGAGCTCTTCTTGTAATTGAAAGTGCATGTTTGGGCAGTGGGCTCATCTTGCATCTACTATACTATAACTCCTAACAGGGTTGGCACAACTCCTAATAGGGATTCAAAGTCTCCTAATAGGGACTGTATATTGAATTTTCTCATTGATTCCTAACAGGGTCAATCCTCTAACAAGGAACTTATATATCAACATATTATCTAGTGGATATCATCCCTACTGGGTTTTCCCTTGGCTAGGGTTTCCCTAGTTAACAAAATATGGTGTTATGAGTTATCTTTGTGCATGGTTAGTATTATTGTTCAACAATACTTTATTAATTTGTTATGTATGGTTTAAAGAAACAAATAATATCTAGTTGGTGACTAAAGTTTGTAAATTATTGATTCACCCCCCTCTCAGTAATTCCTATTTCTAACAAAATCTCCTTCTCTACACTTAGAACATTTAGGGTTTTTCCTCCTTAAGAAGACCTAGGTGACTTAGGATTAGGTATGAATCAATAGCTATGATTCACCCATATTACTACTTAAACCTTCCCTTTTTCTAATTGGATGCATGCAATATATAGGGATTCACACTTAAGATTCATCCTTATTAATAAAAGATTGTAAATTAATCCTTAAGTCAGCTTTAAAATGGTTTACATAGTAGTTTGTGCCAATACAAAAAACTATGTCAAAAACTATGTTAATCGACATCTAAAGTCCCTAGTGCTCGACACTAACTATAATTTCAATGCTATCACTTGAAATTTGAATGAATCAACATGCATTACTTGCTCAACACTTGAATCACTCAGCACATACTATCTTCTTGGCACTTAAATAACTCAGCACATGAGTGAATTGACATTCATTGTTTACTCGGCATGCTCTAACTTATATGTTGTGCTCGGAATATGTTACTTGTTTAGCATGAACTAAGTAAATGACTTAAGTGTATAGATAGTAACTTGTCAAAACCAATATGAGATTAACAATCTCCCCCTTTGGCATGCGTGTCAAGAAAACTTGGTCATGCATTAATGATCTTATCCTTATGAGCATAATATAGATATCTATTCAACTACTATACAAAATTTCAAAATATCAAAATTTTGCAATACATGACTTATTAGTCATACCTAAAAATTTCATAGCTCCCCATGAGTTGATTGTTTAGTTCAGTTTTGTACTCTGTATCAAAATATTTCTCTTGCTAAGTAGATTTTTATAAGCTGATACTCTACCTTTGTTTATGTATGAGCTAATATTTTGGTCTTTTGTTGCTCTATTCACTTTACCCCCTTTGGGTTTTGTTCCTTCTTTGCTCTCTGTCTAAGTTTGCTTGCTCCCCGATTAGTTCCCCCATTACTCTTACTCCCCCTTTTTGAGACTTATGTCAATTGGTTATACACTAATAGTGTATTTGTCCAAAAAATATTTATGAACTTCAACTATAATCTTTAGGGCTGCATCCCAATTATCACAAGCTATGTCCAAGGACTTGATTTGGATGGCCAACTTGGTAGCAAGGTGGACTAAGCCTTTTAGTGTAGAAAGATGAGGATATTTTTGCATAACAGTTTCAGCATAGCCTAGTTCCTTGTGCAATATCTCCATGTGTGGAGTCAAAGTTGATTGGATGGTAATCAGTTTAGCCCTGATGTTGGCTTCATTTATTTGTAAAGATGCTAACTAACTCTAGGATTTAAGAGGGACCTGAAGTGTTTCTTACTTTGAGTTGGAGACTTGGGAAAAGTAGTGCCAGATGACTATATATGGCTCTCCAAACTCAGGATGTGAATCTCTATTTCTTGTGTGAAGAGTGTAGGATTACACAATTTGGTGTACAAAGAGAAAATGTTCTCTAGTACCTTCTTCACACTCTCTATCTTGGTTGCTAGCTCAACCTATGTTAGTGTAATAACACTTGATAGCTTCTCATTTACCTTATTTTGGAGCTTCCTTTCAGATCATTCAAGTAGTTTTACATTTGTATCTAGGTCTGTGTCATTAACCCTTTCCACTATATTGGTTAATTGTTTAATGATAGGCTTGTTTACATCTAGAGTTGGTAGACTAAATGCATCTAGGAAAATCTCTTTGATGTTAGTCAAAGCTTGCTTCTACCTATGATCCCTTCTTAGTAGTTCTTGATTTTTCTTCTTTGTTAGGGCCTCTTGTAATGTAGCCATTTGCTCAATTGTGATTGTTGCCAAATCAAACATAGGCAATACAATCTCTTCATCTAGGCTAACATCACCATATCTAGCTACCTCTTCTACCTAAGATGAGCTAGGAATTGAACTTGAAAATTACAATGGTGTAGCATTTGTGCTTGGCCTTTGAAGAGCTTGACTATAAGGAGTAGCAGATTTTGGTAATGTCACCAATGTTTGAATTGCTAGTTGCTCCTCTGACTTGGGAGTCAAACTTAACTCTTTAGTCTTGTCCTTCTCCTCCTTTGTAGTTTTAGTTTCACCTTGATCTTGTGTTAGAGGTACAAGTGTATCTACCTGATCTATTTTTTCTTGAGTGTCTTCATTCTCTTGTATTTCCACCTTATCTTCTTCAACCATCTCATCATTATATTTTTTAGTTTCTTTCATATTCACTGAGACTGGAGTGTCTTACATAAGTGTATTGATAGTGGAACTTACTATTGACTTCCTTTGATATACCACTATAGGTAGTAAAAGTTGTACACTTGAATTAGGAGTTACTATAGGTGTGTCAGGTATTTGCACTTCCTCCCCTGTAGTTATTGTATCCATCTTTTGAATTTCATCTACAATCACTAGTACAGGGTTGTCACGTAGTTCGGTCTAGAGACTAGTCTCAACAAGTATCTTTTTCAAATCATCCTCTATAAGGGGATTGATATTTTGAGCAATAGTCTTAGAGACATCCTTATCTTTTACAATTTCAATGTTTGCACTTGACTTCTATAGAGGGTTGACACTCAACACTTGTGTATCATGTACACTCTCTTATGTTTGCTACTCTTATTTAATTGGTGCCTAGGTGTCAATGTTCATATCTATGCCTCCCTCAACTATTCCTTGCTTAGTTTCATCTTCTTCATCCTCACCTACATCAGTAGGTGTCTACTCAGCTTTCCCAGATGTTGACAGTGCATCTATTATTTTCCACATTTTCTTGGACTTCTATACAACATCCTCAATGTTGTTTTGTAGTATGCTAAATGCCATATATTTTGACACAAATCTTGCAACATACCTCTTAATGGATTTAGTCATGTCATCCTCACTAAGCTCTGGCATAACTTGGGCAAGATCTATCTCCCTAATTTATTTCTCAGTGTCTAAACAATAATGCCACTTTTGCTCAACTCTATCATACAAGCTTTTAGGTATGGAGTTGGAAAGTTCTAGAGGAGTCTTTTGAATGTTTCCATCATGGCATAGAATACTTCTTCAAATTGGTTCTTTTCAAAATTCTCAATATTTTCAAACTCAATATGAGAGAATCCTGATAAATCAATATTTTTCCTAATATTCTCACATAGATGATCTAAATCTTGGATTATGACTTACCACTTGAAATTGGTTGTTGTCATCTGATTTACTCTTCTCTTCATTAGTTTCAGCTTGAGCAACATATTTCCTCTTTGGTCTTCTCTAAGCTTCAACTTTCTTCTCCTTAGGCTTGGCTACTTCTTTAGCCTTTTGTGTAGTGACTCTAGTGCTAGCCCTTCTGGTAGGTACTGTAGTCTTAGATTGAGTAGGTTTAGAAACCTTCTTTGGTTTCTTCACTTCTTGTTTCTATGCTTTTCTCTTTTTCTTCGAAGTAGTTGTAGGTGCTTCACTAGATTCTTCTTCCTTAACACCTTCTACAATTTCCACTCCTTCTTCTTCTTGGTCTTCTCCCTAACCTTGTATTAATGTAATGGTGATTGAGCTTGTGTTTCCTCTTCTTCTTCATCTACCCTTTCACCAAGTCTTTCTTTCGGCTTCTTAACTAGTTTATTCTTCTTCTTGATCATTGAGGCAATCTTCAATTCCATTGTAATCTTTGATTTTACCATGTCATAGTTTCCAAATGTTGTGGTTTTTTTATCCACTTCTTCTACAAGTATTGTTGTGATTTCTATAGAGGCCTCATCAACATTTATTTTATATCCTAATGGACTTAGCCATCTCAAACTAGGAATTGCTACTTGAACATATGTGAAATTAGTGTCAACTAGGAAGCAAACATGATCAAAATGTTTCTCCACCAGTGAGACTTGTATCCTTAGTCTTTTCTTCATTGATTGTTTGAAATCTTCAAAATAACTTGTCATGATAGATTCAAAGTTATCACCCAATTGCTCAATAAATTCACCTATTTGAACTGGAGTAGGTCTATTTACTTTCCATGCAACTTTACTAAATGTGGGAAATGTATTCTGTACATAAAAGAAAATGCATACAAGAATAGATTTGAATTTATATTGTGCACTTTTGTTTTTCCTTATAGATCCCAAATTCTCAATCAATTGATGCAAATACAACTCAACAAGATCATAATTATGATCCTTCTTCACTATTTTGTAACCCATATCAATTGCAATGTAAGGCACATTGTTTAATCTACTGGATTGGTAGAACTTATGTGCTATAATCCTCACTGCAAAAGCTATTAAGAGATCTATGATTGTATCAAATTTATCCCTCATTTATTCCAAACAACCCCCTGTGTATCTTTCAATTATTTCCTTAGCTTCACTTCTCATTGTCTTGGGCTAATATAGGGTTGGATACCCTATGACTCTATGTACAATCTTCTTGGTGATTTTCACCAGTCCATTCTCTAGCTATACAGAGTTGTCATAAATTCCACTTAAAATAATTTTTATCCACTTTGTTTTGAAAATGTTGAAGAAATCTAGGGCATAGGTTAACCATTTCTTCTCAACAACTTTAAATTCTTCCTTCAACACTCAATTCTCACATAGTTTTCCATATGTCTCCCTAATTTCCATATCACCTATAATTCCAATTTTTCATGTATAATAGTTTCTAACATCTTGTATCACCAAAACTTGCAGTGGTATCATGGCTAACACACCAAAGGGGTCCTATTTGTAAGCCATATTTGGGATAGCTATAAAATTAGGTTGTTTTATTTCTATTGGTGTTTTAAAACTACTAAGCAAAAAAATTCTTAATACCAAGATGACAATACTCACACAAACTAAAGACTAGCCAATTCTTATTAGCAATTGTATGTGCAAAACCATTTGGGCCCAACTTCAAATAAACCACGAGTGGTTTTCTACTCTTCAGGCTCTACAAAACCAGGGTGGGTATACCCAAGGATGATTCAAGACTGGGAAACACTGTTTGAGGATTATTTTAGTTTCATTCTGATTCTCATCTCAAATCCTCAAATACATGAACTATTCTAGAGAATTTGATAAACACATCCCATATAGTAGATATGACCAAAATTCTTCTATAGATCTGTAGGTGTTCTCAGCAATAGTGGCTAACTAAAGCTAAAACATTCCATGCAAACAAGTACAGGCCAACTTTGAAAATCTTCACAAAATAAAAGTAAGATTGATTTAATTCTTCATTTTGACAACCATTTGTGACACATTTCTCTTTCAGATCGATCTAATTTGATCAATGCCTAATCCATTAGGGTTTAGAGTCTATTACAAATTTCTAGATCTAATTTGTCGCCTTACAAAAATTTTTATCAGTAATTCTTATCAAAATTGATCATTCAAAATCCTTTCCACTACTACAGCAATCTTATCACATTCATCAAAGCTTTTACTTAATCCATTGAATTAACAATAGTGATAAACAGATATACAACCTGACTGGATTGCATTCAATTGCACAAGCCTTTACTTATACAACATCAAGATAACCAAGTAATCAAAAGGAGACAAAATTTAGAAAGAACTAATATGGGTATAGTTCATAATTTGTATTCATTTTCCTTCAAAATTGTATACAATTTATAGTAGACTCAAAATGACCTTCAGAAGAAACACTGATCATTCTATATTCATGTATTCTCAAGATCTGATAGAGAGAATACACCACCAATTTTTTCAAAAGAATGGACCAAAAAAAGACTAAGTATTACTTAGAAAAATAGAATTCGGACCCATTCTCTAGCCATGGGATCTCACTTATATAGTGTGAGATGCAACAAGCTTCAGGCTAAGAGAAAAATGACATGTGTCCTTACAAGAAGAAGATGCACACACCTGTCTGAAAAGAAAAGGATTAACAAGAAGTTATGCAAACCATATATTCTCTTTTAGGCTTCTATCTATCACATCCTTTTGCTGATTTAGCTCCAACTATGATTCTATCGTATATGTAACTGCTAAGCTTCCCCATGACAAAATCTAATCTGATGATTGCAAACTGACTTGAACCCATGGGTTTTACCATCATCACGGTACTAGGAGAAACACCCTTACTTCCCACTCTTCGCTGATTAATATGACTCCTTAAGATAATGGGATTATCCCTTAAGAAAAAGCACTCAAGTATGGAAACAATGCGGCTGTCAAATATAACCAAAATGAGCAATTTCTACTTAGCCAACCACGTCTGCATCCAAAACTAGCTTTCAATCAAAATTTGTCACCTATTGACACAAAAAGATGGATACTAACAAAAAGTCAGAGGGATTATTTGCATGAATCCCATGGGTATAAAATCTTCTTCACCTTCTCTAAAAACTCTGCATAGGGTCCTACATACTTTTCCTGCCATGGCATTGAAGTGTGCCATCTTGAAAATTTCCTTAGAGAAAGGTATTACTCCTGACAGGGTTTCTATTTTATTAAGTTCATTCTTTGCTCCCCTCATTACCTTAGTAGCTTGATCACAACCCATAGAAACACCTAGGATTACTAGTCTTCCTCGATCAAAATTCCACATATTGACATATGAGGCAAACAACTTCCTCTCCACAAACCACCTTTCAAAAAAACTTAAACTAATTTGAGATGAAGAAACACTAGGGATCCAATTACTCTTGTCAAATAATCCCTCTGCTATCCATAGTCTAAGAGTTAGTGAATTCTTTGGAGCCATTTCTACTATACCATGCAAGACTGCAACACTTTAGAGACTACCATAAAATACACACTTGGAAATCTCTTATCTATAGTTCTTTTATGCTATTTGGCACTTGTGCCAAACTCTACACAATCCTCTTGGTAAAAGATCCTATTCAGAAAAGACTTCAAAATATTTATTCACATAAGGTGCAACTGAGAAAATCTTATAAGTTACACCCTATTTTTTCTTTCACACGTGAAACTTTTCATATCTCATTAATATGCAGAGTGCCACCCCCTTTAGTATTTAAAACCTGCACTATTGATCTTCAAAATCATATGATCATGGGGTATAGAGAAAGACAACTTGGTGTTCCACTTGAAAAATTGGCTAGTCAATCCAATAAGAACTGACCACATATACAGTGCCTTCCTTGATGGCATTTCCACCTAGACCCATTGGTGACGAAGGACACGTGTCAAAAGCTTGCTACTTTGCCATGAATAAATAATGAGCACCTTGCCATAGCAAGGCAGTAATAGCCATCGATTCATTCTTGATCTTGTGGATGATATATTGCTTGTATTTCTTAGAAGATAGTGGTGGGACCTCGATCACTATCTTGCTATACGTATCATTCGAGCAAATCTTTATGGTGAGACAGCAATGGCTGTTGATCTGAGGTTACATCAAAGGTTGAGAAATTGCACCAAGATCCCTAAAAGGTGGTGGTTTCCATGCTCGCTATATCACATAGACTAAACCTTGTGCAACTTTTTATAGCGAGATGGTGAGGATCATTGATTGAAACTTGATCTAACGATTGGGATCCCTTAAATGCTTTATCAGTCCGAGGCACTGCTGACATAGGAAAATTTGCACCGCTAGCAAATCATAAAACTTTACCTTGAGCCTGGCCAGCCTTCCACATTGCCCAGGGTTTCGTTGGCTATAGATTTTCATAGCGCCTCGCTACTTCACTAAGGGTGAGATGTCAACTTTTTTTGATAGTGAGGGTAGCGAGCTCTGACAATCTTCAACAAAACTTGATGCCAAGAAGTACAAGGACCCATCAAATCATTATCGATCCTACCAACTACTTTTGACATAGTAGTTATTTGCCTGTTATGCCACCTGGTTAGACCATGGTTGCCGATGATTTTTGAGGCCACCCTGTTTTGATTTCTCGGCAACTCGCTACTTCACTAACAGTGAGATGACCAAATTTTTTGATAGCAAGGTAGTGAGACATTAGAAAACCATTGTTTTGACATCGAATTCTAACTACTTTCATTGGGTCTCTTTTCCTATTCTGATAGTACTTTCCAAGTTTCCATGATTCAATGATTGGTCAAAAAATAATTCTCCAACTACCATGTCTTCAAATTGTTGTTCTATCTTATGACTTTCTAGCACTCACTACCTCACTATACATAAAGAGTGCTTATGTTTTCATAGTGAGGAAACAACTATGGCTGATCTACTTAGATCGGATGGTTGGGGAATTTGAGAGGAAAAGTGGCTCAGGGGTACAGAGGATAAAAGACAACATAATATTCACCCTATTTGAAAATTCAAATATTGTGCGCCTGACCACTTAAGAATGGAGTGAAATGTAGGGGTTTCACACAATTTTTCAAAGGGTAGCAAACAGATGACTTATCTAGAAACCCTATTCATCACTTATGGACACAATCTAAAATTTCTATTCTTGGACAAAGAACTTCCATCATGCAAAAATTTAGACCAACAGTGGCTTTGTCTTAAAACATTGAATTCTCTGGATTAAAGTGAGGGCTTAGAATTTCTGGGAGAAGCAGACCACATACAGACTCCCAAAATTTTCCTCTCGGATAGCTTTTCCAAAAGAAAGAAGCTACCACTAAGATTATGTATAAACGATGGCCCCAGGCCACCAAAATTCAACAAAAACTTTTACCTCTATCATAAATTTGATTCTCATTTGAACATGCATGAGGTAAACTAAAAATATTTCTTTTATCAATTTCACCAATCAGCTTAGCATCATGAATCAACTCTCTTGGTAAAACTAAAACTACAACTTCACCTTCATAATGCATATAAAAACTAAATTCATTTTCAACCACTTGCTCATTATAAAGGTTCTGATCAACATTCTCAAGCATATCAAACTAAAAATCCTCTCCATTGAATGACTTATGCATGCTATCAATATCGAATATGAAAGTTTCATATTCAACTTGAGGAAGAGGATCACTCATACCTTCAAATTCTGTATCCTTGTGCATATCCAGATGGTACTCTGAAGAACAATATGACTAGTACTCACACATGTCATCAATGTTAGAAATTGAAAATAATCTGAGATCTTGAAATGATTCTCTAAGATCAGCAAGTGGGTTATTCATCTCACTAGAATATTTATCATAAAATTCATTACAAGGTGCATGCTGATTTTCATAAACACCTTCATCAAACACCTTGTTATCAATTTCATAAGATGCAATCTCATCAATGCTTTCACTATCATATTTGGAAGAAGAACAATATGATCTCTCACAATAGTAAGATAATGTATGATCATCAAACTCATTCTTAGTTGAATCTAGACTTTCCATGTCTTCTTCAAACAATGGGTTAATGACTCCATGCATTGATCCCTTTTGAACATTAGGACAAAACATGAGTTGCTTGTCCTCACAAGCATCATCATATAAAACGTTATCATATACTTTAAATTTGCTACCCATTTTACTCTCATGGAAACTTTCAGCATATGAAGAAAATTTAGAACTATATGAAGACTCCCTTTCTATTTCTTCTACCAAACATATAGTGTCCATAATTGCATCCTCTTTATTGGCTTGTTTAGGATAATTATTACAAATAGTGTTGGATACAATTAAATAATTGTGTATTGTCTTTGATGCTACACAAATGTCATATCAGTTATCAGACAGAGTCTACCGAGTTCTATCAACCAAGAAAATAGTTTACAGAGTCTACCGAGCTCAGTCGGTCAGTAAAAGCCTTTTGCAGTGTATACCGAGTGTTCCTGTATGTCACACGGTGAGTTAGTGTTAACCGAGTTCACTCAGTAAGCTAAGGAAAGTTTAGTTCTTACCGAGATCACTCGGGTATCAAAGGATTTTGTAGTGAAGGGTTAGTGTTAACTGAGTTCGCACGGTAAGCTAAGGAAAGCTGAGTTTTCACCGAGCTCACTCGATAGTCGAAGACAGCTTTTACCGAGTCCAGTCGGTTTCCAAAGGAAGTGGCAGGTTTATCGAATTTCTCGGTAATTGTAGTTTTTACCGAGTTCTGCCGGTTAACACAGGAAGGAAGTTTTTGTTCTGTATTGACCAAGCAACGTCGGCCAGTGAAGAATTTTGTTTTTTAGTTCAAGCCGACTTTGGAATATGTTTCGTCAAGTTGGTTGGGCAAGCCGACTTTGGAATTGTTTTGACAAGTTGGTTGGGCCAACCTGGTATTATGAATAATATATAAAGAGGTGCTCATGATGCGAAAAAAAGAAAAGGAGAGAGAGCATGTACGGATAGTGCAAGGAAGTGCAAGGAAGAGACTTGCGTGTGCCTAAGCAGAATTGAGCAGAGGAAATCTTGGAGCTGCAGAGATATATTTGATCAGTAAGGATCTTGTGGAGCTAAACTGAGATCTGTATTCAGCAAGATAAGTTGCATGTATTTTCAGATCATTCATTGTTGCTTTCTAATCATTGTAACAGTGATTCCAAAATCTCCTAACAGAGTTGGTTTAATAGCCATTTCATAAATCCTTTAATAGGGTGGCAATTCAGTTGAATTGTTCAAAAGACCTCTTACAAGGCCACTCCTAACAGGGTGATTAAATCCTCTAACAGGGTCACACCTAACAGTGTGTTTTGTAACCTTTAACAGGGTTGGCTCCTAACAGGGCTCACTTCAGAAGAGTGAAAATTGGTGACTAGTTGCTGGTGGTTTTTCCCATATTGGGTTTCCACGTAAATCTGGTGTCTACTGTGTTAATGATTACTTTCTTTTGCATAGTCGCTTATTTCAGTAAATGCTTCATAAATTAACTAAACATCTATCAAGTTTTAAGCAGTAATTTTTGTAGCAGCAGCAACTAAGTTTAAGGCATCTTTGGGACTTTTGAAAATGTTTTTGTGGTAACTGATTCACCCCTCCCCTCTCAGTTACACCATCTTCATTTTCCAACAAATAGACCTTGATTCATTCCTAAACATCTCACTATAAGCTGAATCTTTACTGTCTAATATAAAAACACCTGACAATTCTTCCCTCAAATCTTCATATTCAAACTCATTAGTATCAAATGACTTCACCATCTCTTTATC
Source organism: Cupressus sempervirens (assembly GCA_028749045.1). NCBI lineage: Eukaryota > Viridiplantae > Streptophyta > Pinopsida > Cupressales > Cupressaceae > Cupressus > Cupressus sempervirens. The sequence continues at coordinate 401,338,202 of CM053786.1, forward strand.
TTCATACTTTATGGATAAATCACTTTCATACTTTTCATTTGCTAACTGATTTGTATAACACAAAAACTGAGATGCACTTTCTTTTTCAAATTCAAAAGAAGAATTCATACCTTTACTGACAAAAGAGTACTCACTTCCGTCATTGCTTTCTTCCTCCCAATTTGCATCTAATTCACATGAAGACAAAAATAGACTAGCACTTTCCTCTTCTTGACTTGAGTAACCTTTCTCATCATTGTCTTCACATGATGCCTCTTCACAATACACATCTACTGCTGAAATGTTAGAAGCATGTGAATTTTGTTCTTTTGACTGTGATTGAGATAAGTGTGATTCATATTCTTCATTTTGTATCACCTTTCTATGGTATGTCAGATCAGCAATATCAAACTCATGATCATGGAGACAACTCTCAGCTTCCTCACTTACAAAAAACTGAGATCTAGGTGTAGCAACTTTATTAGCAACAGAATCATGTATACAATCACCATTACAAGAACTTGCTAATGTAACTAATTCTTGATCTACAATATCAACACATTGTTGAATCCTATCAAAGTCTGAGATACATCCTACTATTGTAGCATCATGAACATGTGTGTTTTCATTTGTAACCAGGCTAACCTTACCTATATACATATTTTGATCTAGATTCTCCATTTGATTAAAACCTACAGTAGGGGTATTGATATGCTTATTTGAAACTGAAGCACCAACACCACATTCATCCTTTATTTCAAATACATTATACCAGCAGTCGTACATAGAAACATGACCTTTAGTCAATCCATATCTCAAATTATTTTCAATATCCCTAGCGGTCACAAAAGCCTGATATAATGTCTGTGGTTCTTTATCCCTTAATAGATAATTCATTTTCTTGTCAAATGCATCAAAATACACTGCTAAACACATTTGATCATCAAGTCTATAATTCTCAGAGATTTCATTCCAAATTTTTGCTTGATGTTAAATTGAGAGACAATCTCATCACTCTAAATATGAATCTTTAAGAACTTGTCATATGAATAAGATAAGCTTACCCTTTCTCCAAATTGCTCCATGAAGGCAGAATGCAATTCACCCCAAGATGAAATAGAACATGCTGGTAGGAAAGAAAACCAGTCTCTAGCATCACCTTATAAGGTTTGAACAAATAACTTCATGTGCATGTCCTCATGGGCAATCTCATAGTCACCCATCAAATCAGCAAACAACTCAATATGATGAATGGATGGAACAAGATGGTTCCCATTAAACTTAGGAAAACTTTTTCTAACATAACTAGGAATGACATTCGGGAAACCATGAATACCATTGAAATCCAATGGCATATATCGCTTGGTAGAAATGGATCTAGAAACTTTAGTAACTGGATGCATCTTAGGTGGAATGAATCTTGACACCCTTTAAAAAATTTTAACCTCATTCACCTATAATTACTTTTGATTTAAAATTTGCAGCAAATCTATACCCTTCTACCCATGAATCACTTCAAACTACAAACTTCATGAACTTAGAAACAACAACAAAAACTTGATCCAATGAAGTGTATGGAACCTTTTAGACTATTCTCCTCCCCTTAGTGCTAAAATTCACTTGATGGAGAACACTTTTCACAATCAATTTTCATTAAAAGAAATTACATGAAAATGAGAATACCTTTAGTGTTGTTTTATGAAAACACTGATTTGTTGATTGGCCTGGTGCTAAATTGAAATCTTCACACCACTAATCATAGCCTTATAGAGTCGCCATCTCCTTGAGGAGAACTAAATGAAATCATAGCTGTAGTTCATTTTTTATCATTAGAAAGTCTTATAACAAGAAATCAAACAACACTTCCAAGCTTATTGGTCAGAAACTTATGCACTCTCTTCTTCTTGCTTAAAACTTTACATAACTTTCAGATCTACCTATTTCAACTAGAAACTCTTGAAAACAATTACTGGTAACCAATCTACACTAGTTCAAAGATCCTTTAGATAGAGTCACCACTCACTATTGTGAGAAAGATTCAAAACATGATTCATAACACTACAGATCTGAATTGTCACTTTGTAGAATTTAAAACACTATAAAGAGAGAAGCCCCTTTTTCCACCATTCTGACTTTGAAATTAGAGCAATACTTTGAAAACCACATTCAACTGAATTGATTGAAAATAACACTTAATAGCAACACAATCTATATTCAATCTTGAAGAATACTACTGCAACTAGATAAAACATACTGGGGGACATGAATCTTCAGCAAATAAATGGAAAACACTTCATGACCTTGCTATTTATACCAGAGATTCTAGTAATGCTAACAATGACTTTCTTCATAGACTCCCTAGCAGAGTCACCATTTTGTTGGTGTTTTAAAACTACTAAGCAAAAAAATGCTTAATACCAAGATGACAATACTCACACAATCTAAAGACTAGCCAATTCTTATTAGTAATTGTATGTACAAAACCATTTGGGCCCAACTTCAAATAAACCACAAGTGGTTTTCTACTCTTCAGGCTTTGCAAAACCAGGGTGGGTATACCTAGGGATGATTCAAGACTGGGATACATTGTTTGAGGATTATTTTAGTTTCATTCTAATCCTCATCTCAAATCCTCACATACATGTAACATTCTTGATAATTTGATAAACACATCCCATATAGCAGATATGGCCAAAATTCTTCTATAGATCTATAGGTGTTCTCAGCAATAGTGGCTAACTTAAGCTAAAACATTCCATGCAAACAAGTACAGGCCAACTTTGAAAATCTTCAGGAAATAAAAGTAAGATTGATTTAATTCTGCATTTTGACAACCATTTGTGACACATTTCTCTTTCAGATCGATCTAATTTGATCAATGCCTAATCCATTAGGGTTTAGAGTCTATTACAAATTTCTAGATCTAATTTGTTGCCTTACAACAAATTTTATCAGAAATTCTTATCAGAATTGATCATTCAAAATCATTTCCACTACTACAACAATCTTATCACATTCATCAAATCTTTTACTTAATCCATTGAATTAACAGTAGTGATAAATAGATATACAACCTAATTGGATTGCATTCAATTACACAAGCCTTTACTTATACAACATCAAGATAACCAAGTAATCAAAAGGAGACAAAATTAAGAAAGAACTGATATGGGGATAGTTCATAATTTGTATTCATTTTCCTTGAATATTGTATACAATTTATAGTAGACTCAGAATGACCTTTAGAAGAAACACAGATCATTCTATATTCATGTATTCTCAAGATCTGATAGAGAGAATATACCACCAATTTGTTCAAAAGAATGGACCAAAAAAAGACTAAGTATTACTTAGAAAAATAGAATTCAGACTCTTTCTCTAGCCCTGGGATCTCACTTATATAGTGTGAGATGGAACAAGCTTTAGGATAAGAGAAAAATGACAGGTGTCCTTTACAAGAAGAAGACGCACACACCTGTCTGAAAAGAAAAGGATTAATAGGAAGTTATGTGAACTATATATTCTCTTGCGAGCTTCTATCTATCACATCCTTTTGTTAATTTAGCTCCAATTGTGATTCTGTCATATATGTAACTGCTAAGCTTGCCCATGAAAAAATCTAATCTGATGATTGCAAACTGACTTGAACCCATGGGTTTTACCACCATCATGGTACTAGGAGAAACACCCTTACTTCCCACTCTTCACTAGTTAATATGACTCCTTAAGATAATGGGATTAACCCTTAATAAAAAGCACTCGAGTATGGAAACAATGTGGCTATCAAATATAACAAAATGAGCAATTTTTTCTTAGCCAACCACGTCTACATCCAAAACTAGATTTCAACCAAAATTTATCACTTAATGACACAAAAAGATGGCTACAAAAAAAAATTCAGAGGGACTATTCACATGAAGCCATGGGTATAAAATCTTCTTCACCTTCTCTAAAAACTCTGCATAGGGTCCTACATACTTCTGCAACCATGGTATTGAAGTGTACCACCTTGAAAATTTCCTTAGAGAAAGGTATTACTGCTGACAGGGTTTCTATTTTATTAAGTTCATTCTTTGCTCCTCTCATTACCTTAGTAGCTTGATCACAACCCATAGAAACACCTGGGATTACTAGTCTTTCTCGATCAAAATTCCACATATTGACATACGAGGCAAACAACTTCCTCTTCACAAACCACCTTTCAAACAAACTTAAACTAATTTGAGATGAAGAAACACTAGGGATCCAATTACTCTTGTCAAGTAATCCCTTTTCTATCCACAGTCTAAGAGTTAGTGAATTCTTTGGAGCCATTTCTGCTATACCATGCAAGACTACAACACTTTAGAGACTACAGTAAAATATGCACTTGGAAATCTCTTATTTGTAGTTCTTTTATGCTATTTGGCACGCATGCCAAAATCTACACAATCCTCTTAGTAAAAGATCCTATTCAGAAAAGACTTCAAAATCTTTATTCGCATAAGGTGCAACTGAGAAAATCTTATAAGTTACACCCTATTTTTTCTTTCACACGCAAAACTTTTCATATCTCATTAATATGCAGAGTGCCACCCCCTTCAATATTTAAAACCTGCACCATCGATCTTCAAAATCATACAATCATGGGGTACAGAGAAAGACAACTTGGTGTTCCACTTGACAAGTTGGCCAGTCAATCCAATAAGAACTAACCACATATACATCGCCTTCCTTGATGGCATTTTTTCCTGGACCCATTGTTGACTGAGGACACGTGTCAATAGATTGCTGCTTTACCATACATAAAGAACAAGCACCTTGTCATAGTGAGGCAGCGATAGCCATCGATTCATTCTCGATCTTACAGATGATATATTACTTGTACTACTTAGAAGACAGTGGTGGGACCTCAGTCTCTATCTCACCATACATATCGTTTGAGCAACTCTTTATGGTGAGACAACGATGACCGTCAATCTGAGGTTACATCAAAGGTTTAGAAATTGCACCAAGAACCCTAAAAGGTGGTGGTTTCCAAGCTCACTATGTCACATAGACTAAACCTCGTGTAAATTTTTATAGTGAGATGACGAGGATCATTGATTGAAACTTGATCTAACAATTTGGATCTCTTAAATGCTTTATCGATCCAAGGCACTACTGACGTAGGAAAATTTGCACCGCTAGCAATCCATAAAACTTTACCTTGAGCCTAGCCAAGCTTCCACGTTGCCTAGGGTTTCGTCGGCTATAGATTTTTATAGCACCTCACTACTTTGCTAATGGTGAGATGTCAACTTTTTCTTATAGCGAGGTAGTGAGATTTGGCAATCTTCAACAAAACTCAGTGTCAGGAAGTACAAGGAACCACCAAATAATTATCTTTCCTACCAACTGCTTTTAACACAGTAGTTATTTTCCTATTATGCCACCTAGTCAAACCATGGTTGCCAATGATTTTTGAAGCCACCGTGTTTTGATTTCTCAGTAGCTTGCTACTTTGCTAATGATGAGATGACCAAATTTTTTTATAGCGAGGTAATGAGACATCAAAAAACCATTGTTCCGATGTCAACTTCTGACTGCTTCCATTGGGTCCCTTTTCCTATTTTGACAGTACTTGCCAAATGTTTGTGACTAAATGATTAGTCAAAAAACAATTCTCCAACTGCCATATCTTCAAATTGTGGTTCTATCTTATAACTTTTTGGCACTCACTACCTTGCTATACATAAAGATTGCCCATGTTTTCATAGCGAGGAAATGACAATGGCTGATCTACTTAGATCGAACTGCTGGGGAATTTGAGAGGAAAAGTGGCTCGGGGGTGCAGAGGATAAAAGACAATAGAATATTTTCCCTATTTGAAAATTCAAATATTTTGCGCCTGACCACTTAAAAATGGAGTGAAACGTAGGGTTTTCACACAATTTTTCAAAGGGTAGCAAACAGATGACTTATCTAGAAACCCTATTCATCACTTATGGACACAATCTAAAATTTCTATTCCTAGACAAAGGACTTCCATCATGAAAAAATTTAGACCAACAATTTCATTGCTTCTCAATTTCACATTTAAAACCTCTTTTCCCTTTACAACCTTGGATGCTAAAGAACTAGAAGTTATTACAAGAAACTAGGGTTTACAAAATTTAAAACTGCATAGCTTGACACATGATAAATACCTTGTGAATCCTATTGGAATGATGTCCAAAAACCTTTTATATCTCTTGCAAATGCTTAGATCTATTTCTCCAAATTTCCTTCAGCTCTTTATTCTCTACTTCAAATTTGAATGATGTCAAATGAGAAGAAATCAATCAAATAGCCTTTAAAATACTATATTAAATGCTAAGTTCTTACACATTTGTAAGGTCGAGTTCAATTGAATTTATATCTCACTTGACATCCACATGTTTTTCCATACACTCAAAAACCACTAGGAGCTCAATCTTCACTAACAACTTTTCTAGCTCGACATCCACTAAAATTTCACTCAAAAACCATAGTGAAACTTTTCATGCTTGACCTTAACATGAAACTGACAAAAAACTTAAAGATTTATTCTTGATTCCAAACAACACTTTGTATCCTTATTCAGATATATGTAATCTTTCCAAAACTAAATCCTTGGAATTGATGTATAGTATATCCCTTTAAGTATCATTCCCACATACCTCTTGATTTCTTAATTTAAGGAGGTGTGATCACCTAACCCATTGGGTGAAGTGATCCCATCTATACTTGATGTGCTGCAATCTTCCTTTTTCCTCCATGTTTTTTTCATCTCATCTCTAACATTTTCAATATCTGCCTTTCCTTTTCCTTTTTTGAACTCACAACTTGGTGTCTTTTACCTTGTTGGACAATTTCTTCTTATGTGACTAGTCTTCAAATAGCTAAAACATGTGGTTTGACTCAACTACCTTTTGTAATCACTTCTGAAATGTGTTCTAATACAATTCTTAGGAATATGTCTACACTCTTGATAGTAGTGACAACTATACCTTGTATTATAATCTCAATTATAAGAGTTTCCATTATTCTTTACTTTTGTCTTCTTGTTTGATGACCACTTTGGTTTGGATATGCATTTAAAAGCTTTATGTCGATACTTTTGACAGTTATAGCAATATCCTTCAAATCTTTGAGTGTGCATGGTCTTGGTTCTACATTCATGTGCCTGATGACCTTGTTTGTTACGCTTGTGGTATTAACCCATGTTCTTCTGCTTAACATTTAGATTTACAGTCTTCCTCTTACAAACATTAGTAGTATGACCTATCTTACCATAATTATGACAAGTAGGTTTTGAGTTCTTACCTTTGTTACTTCTTTCTTCACCACTTTTGGATGATTCTCCTTCTTCAATACTAGTGTATCCCAATCCAAAAGTATCATTGTTAGATCTAGGGGATCTCATCAACTATTCAAAGTACTTGATGACTTCACTATATTTATTGAAAGTTTCAGAAAACTCTTTTTCCCTCTTCAGATCATTGCTCAACTATTCATTCTGCAACTTCAGTGTTGTGATCTCAATGTCTTTACTATTTATTTCATGATTTAAAATCTTATCTTGATTCATTGTCCACAATTGAATGTGAGAAATCTTATTTATCTTTGATGATTTCTCTTCTAGTCTGCTGGTCAAAACTCTTTTGTCATCTTCAATCATGGCTTTCTCTTCCATAGCTTTCTTTTTTTGTTTGGTCACCTCACATAGCAATATGGTTCGTGACTCCTGCTCTCTCATTAGATTTCTAATCTCTTCAGCTAGGGTACTATTCTTTCCCATTAGATCTATAACTACTACATCAAATTATTTGGAGTTCCCATTTGCAAATAGTTTAGTAGTGTCCATCTCTTGATATTGTGTGTCATTCTCTTCAATAAAAATTTCCTTCCTTCTTCTCAATGATTTCTTTAGATCGTCTCTTGCTTCATACAACTAATGTAGAATGAGTTGTATTTCAATCTCCTCATTCTCAATAATCTTTCCCAACTTGTTGACTTCCATTTCCAAGATCTTTCCTCAAAGATGTAAAGCTCTACTTTTAGAGAACTTAGCTTTGATACCAATTATTGGAATTACAATAGAAAAGGTAAAATCTTGGGGATGGGGGGTTGAATCAGTGCTTCAAACTTTTACCCATCAAAATATTCACTATACATCCATCTCATAATTCAACAAGTAAACTAAGATACCATATAAAGCATATACATCTAAAGTATGTTAACAAGTAAGCAATTACACATGTATGACACAAGATATGATTACATAGAAAGCCTCCAATAAGAAGGTAAAACTAGGGTGGGGATGAAACACATAAATCTTCACTAATGTAGTAATAAAGTGTATCCAATGAAGGTTACAATTTTTTATCATGAAAAATGATCTACCCAATGAAAGGCCTGCCTTGTTAAAAGATTACAAAGATTGTTAGGTCTTACCCTGTTAAGGATTTCAACACCCTATTATAAGTGTGCTTGATTAAAGGACTTAACTCACAATTAAGTACACACCTTTTTAGAGGATTTTGATAGAACTTGTTAGGACTATTCTATTAAGAGATTTAACTGATTCACCTTTTAGAATGTCTAAGTAATGATCCTATGATTAGCACTCTATTGCTTGATGTCAAATCACCTCTACACTGATGTGTGATTGATCCTTTCTGATCAGATGTCTCTCTACTATCCACTATTTATTTTCCTCTATTTTCCTTTAATTGATTCTAAAATGAAACTCAAATCATAATACCTTGGTCACCATGAATGTCCTATTTGCACATGCAAACTCTCCTTCTCTACACTTAGAACATTTAGGGTTTTTCCTCCTTAAGAAGACCTATGTGACTTAGGATTATGTATGAATCAATGATCATGATTCACCCATATTTCCACTTAAACATTCCCCTTTTCTAATTGGATTCATGTAATACATAGGGATTCACACTTAAGATTCATCCTTCTCAACAAAATATTATAAATCAATCCTTAAGCCAACTTAAAATCAATTTATATAGTAGTTTGTGCCAATACAACAACTATGTCAAAATTGTGTTACTCAGCATTTGAAGTCCCTGGTGCTCGACACTAACTATAACTTCAATGTTTTTACTTAGCATCTGAATGACTCAGCATGCACTACTTACAACACTTGAATTAATCAGTATATACTATCTGCTCAGCACATGGATGACTTGACACATGAGTGACTTGGCACTCACTATTTACCTAGAATGCTCTAACATGGATGTTATGCTTGATATATGTTACTTTTTTAGTATGAAATAGGTAAATGACTTAAGTGTATAGACACTCCTTTGTCAAAACCAATCTAAGATCAATAATTTTTACTTAAACTTTACCACAAACAATACTTTTTTGTGTGGTGCAAATTTGACAAGGGTCTTTGGGGCATTATAATATGATTGGGTAAGTTCAAAGTTTCATTGCTAATAGAATCTATAATGCTGGTATGCTATAGTGCCTATAATTGTGCTACCATGATTTTCAATATAGCATTCTCTATAAGTGAGGATGCCACCATATAAGATGCCTTTAACTATACCTCACAAATGGCTCTAGAATATTTTGGGTTTATAGATAAATAAAACTAGTGTTTAATAATGTAACAATTTTGGTTTGAGTTTGGATGTAGTTGCATACTAACTAATGAATAGGAAATATATGAGGTTTTTGTAATGGGCACCCCTGGATGTCCCAAAAAAACTAAACCAAATTGCTGAAAGAAATTATGTCAAACAGTTTGCATTCAACTTCTTATTTCTCCTTTTAATGTTTTAAACCCCTTATAACTCCGGAAATCAAATGTTTATTTGTTTTTTGTGTTTCGTGCATGGAATTGGTATCATACAACATAAACAAGAAAGAAACTACAATGATATGCAAAGTGGAAATGAACTGCTGCTAATAAAATGTTATTTTCAGAATTCATAAAACCAAATACATGGCAGATTTATCAACTCACTAATTACTTCAGCAGTATTGACATAATACTCCAGCCTATGCTTACGAACTTGCTGCTACAATACTTTGTCCTTCAATCAGTCCACTACCTTCATAATACCATTCCCTCCAAGCGGCATAAGCGACGGACAAGTAGTGAAGAAGATATGAGCAAAATATCAAATCTGCCTATAGCCGGAAATGCAACTAAACTGCCTGATAATGAAACTAATAACAAAGAATTTCAAAGGCCAAACCCCAAGGGAATGACGTCTAGAATGTTACAAGAGAGGGTAGACGTCCTCAAATGCCAAGAACAGAGCTGCAACTCACACACCAATTTCTTCTCATATTCAACTTGTCTAATGAAGCCACAAATGCTTCCTTTTATTCTATTCCCACGGGTCTGGTCAACTCATATGGGCAATGTGGGATAAAAGATGTGTAATATAAAACATATATTAAAATACCCCTTATGTCTCCCTTGGGTACACACTACCATAAAATAAATATTAAAGTAACACTTTAATATTTTACAATTAAACTAGACGTTACTTTAATAAAACTTCAGGCATTAAAATGTATTAGCAATTGGATTCCAAATAATGCGAGTGATAGCTCATCGAAAAGCTCTCACCGAGGAGTATCGAATTCCAATCACCAAAATTGACCTGCACTGTGTCCTGCCGACTTACTAAAAATAGTAAGTATGCCTGAAACTGAGTAAATCAACTTTGTTTTGGCCCAAATTGGAAATGACTAGGCCAAAACACTCCAGGATCCCATTAAACCCTTCGTTAGCCCTCGGGACCATGTAGAACAAGGCTAACGCACACACACTTGGTCAACTGCTAAAAGATGGGATCATTACAAATCCGCCCTCCTTGAAATTGCTTGCCCTCAAGCAATTAAGTAACATAATGAACTCCAACCTCCACCTGGATCCCAATTGAAGTAATGTGTGATATCCATATAGACATTAAACAAATTGCAAATGAACATCATTAGGACCAACCACATGTCCTACAAGTTAGCTCCCAAAACTTGTGCTGATGAAGTATAAGTCTGGATGTCACTAGAAGGTGGCTCCATAGAAGATCTATGAAACCTCTTCCTCCCAACTGCTGCAACACAAAACTGAATCTTTGTAGATAGTGAAAACTGAGCCCAACTCCACTCAGGTGAATGATCGACATCAGCCTCAAACATCAGATTTTCATAAGACAATGTTGCATCCATATTGAACATAGTACTATCCCAAGAGTGAACATTAACACTTTGTTGATCGATAGTATAATATGACTCTGTCACTATATTGCTCACCTCATTAGCAATAACAAGTGTACTATCATCAGAGCACACATCTACAACTGCATGCTTATTACCAAACTCCCCATTGGATGGTTCAACTGACATAGAAGTGGTTGTTGATATGACAGTTCCCTTGCATTCTCCTAATTCCACTATTGCTACATCATCATCCCCTGACAAGGCTTCATATGTGGTCTCTTGACTTCGCACGCATGTCTCTACTGACTCTTTCAAAATGCCCACATCACCAACATCATAGCTGGCTGGCTCTATACGTGTCTCAATCCCACCTGAGAAATCGACTACCTTCTGCTTTGGAGCAACATACAAATCATCAATGTTGATGCCCATCTGTCTAGCCATAAGCTGCAACATCATATCCATTCGCCTATTCTGCTCCTGTTGCATATGTTGCCCCTTCTCTAATGTACCCAATAATTGTCTGAACAGTACCTCCCCCTGATCTGGACCAGCATTTCTGCCTCCGCCTAATCCTGTATTCCTGTCATCTCGATCACCCATATTATTGTCCTGATCACAGAATATCTCCTCTGTGTCTATATGGTTGGATTCAATGTCTCCCTGCACGGATGTACTAGACTGTTTGCTTTGCAAGTCTGAAATCCTATTTTGTCTTGCTTTGGTATCGCAGAAATTATAAGACCCCTGTCGCATGCTCAAACATAAATGCTTAGCCTGTGTTTTTTATTTATTTCTGATTTTAGTGTTTTGACATTTCGTCAAACACTTTTTCCCTCTATCTGGCTGTTCCAAATTCCCTATAAGACCTCCACAGGATGGCAGGACTTATAGCTCTGATACCACTATAATGGGCACCCCTGGATGTCCCAAAAAAACTAAACCAAATTGCTGAAAGAAATTATGTCAAACAGTTTGCATTCAACTTCTTATTTCTTCGTTTAATGTTTTAAACCCCTTATAACTCCGGAAATCAAACGTTTATTTGTTTGTTGTGTTTCGTGCATAGAATTGGTATCATAAAACATAAACAAGAAAGAAACTACAATGATATGAAAAGTGGAAATGAACTGCTACTAATAAAATGTTATTTTCAGAATTCATAAAACCAAATACATGGCAGATTTATCAACTCACTAATTACTTCAGCAGTATTGACATAATACTCCAGCCTATGCTTACGAACTTTCTGCTACAATACTTTGTCCTTCAATCAATCCACTACCTTCATAATACCATTCCCTCCAAGCAGCATAAGCGACGGACAAGTAGTGAAGAAGATATGAGAAAAATATCAAATCTGCCTGTAGCCGGAAATGCAACTAAACTGCCTGATAATGAAACTAATAACAAATAATTCCAAAGGCCAAACCCTAAGGGAATGACGTCTAGAATGTTACAAGAGAGGGTAGACGTCCTCAAATGCCAAGAACAGAGCTGCAACTCACACACCAATTTCTTCTCATATTCAACTTGTCTAATGAAGCCACAAATGCTTCCTTTTATTCTATTCCCACGGGTCTGGTCAACTCATATGGGCAATGTGGGATAAAAGATGTGTAATATAAAACATATATTAAAATACCCCTTATGTCTCCCTTGGGTACACACTACCATAAAATAAATATTAAAGTAACACTTTAATATTTTACAATTAAACTAGACGTTACTTTAATAAAACTTCAGGCATTAAAATGTATTAGCAATTGGATTCCAAATAATGCGAGTGATAGCTCATCGGAAAGCTCTCACCGAGGAGTATCGAATTCCAATCACCAAAATTGACCTGCACTGTGTCCTGCCGACTTACTAAAAATAGTAAGTATGCCTGAAACTGAGTAAATCAACTTTGTTTTGGCCCAAACTGGAAATGACTAGACCAAAACACTCCAGGATCCCATTAAACCCTTCGTTAGCCCTTGGGACCATGTAGAACAAGGCTAACGCACACACACTTAGTCAACTGCTAAAAGATGGGATCATTACAGTTTTAGGTAAGAAGAGTTCTTCCAAACTGTCTTGTAGTATAAAATTATTATAGAGTTGTAATTAGTCTTAGAGAATTGGTTTAATATTGGAAAAACTATATGTTGTAAGATCTGATCACAACCCTATTTTTTTGTATTAGTATTAAAATAATAAATACAAATTATTATAATTTATAGATACTATTTATTTAACTGAGTTCAACCATCCATTTTGGATGTGTAAGTCATTTTCTATGTGTAACTGTAGCAACTCTATTTGATTATCTTTCTTTTTAGTAAACTTATATTTTTAGGTTCAGGCCATCAGTGTTTGCAGATTAAAGTTTATTACTGAATAAGGAAAGTTTATTTCCTAGTATATTTTACTGAAAATTTCATCTATGGATTTACTATTCTTATTAAATTGTGTAATTTTCATAATTCTAAAGTGTTTTACTTTGCCAAAAAATTCCTCTCCAATTTAGCTTGATCCAAAAGGCTTCTTTAAATTTGTTCATATAGCTCCTTGACCTAAGCAGCTATGTGGTGGAAATGGGCCAAAAAAAATACACCACCTACTATTTGGTGAAGTTAAGTTTCTTCTTCTAAGTTCAGGGATAGGGTTTCTCATCTCTTTTTTCCTCTTGAATCTTTCATCCAAGATAATTTGAATTTTTAAATTTTCCATTTCTTCAAAGTTTCCTACCTCCTCAAAGTCCAAATAATCTTTATATTTCCCTTTTCTAAGATACTTTGAATTTTTAAATCTCTATTTTATGCTAAATCTGGAAGGATGTAAAGATTTATGCAATAATTCAACTTAAGTACTCTCAGGTTTTTTGAACCCTGCAAATAGGAAGGCATATCATTAGGAACTTATCAATAAGGTCTTCATATCTTAGTTTCTAATAACACAAAAGATTTTGTGATTGTGTCTTCAATCTCTTTTACTTTCTAAAATGATGGAATTCTATAAATCACCTCTATATTGGCTACCTCTGACCACAACACCTCAATGCCTTTGCTGAAGCTTAGATCAAGTATGACTAGATGTTTCATATTTTATTCACATGGCAAGCATTTTAGAGGGAAGTTTTCCCATCTTAGCCACTACAAATTTGTAGACATTTTCCTATAATATCCCTCTATGTGAGCTACATTAAGCCAAAGCAATTGTAATTGACACATTCCTTGAAAACTACAAGTTTGAAGTCTTACATCTTGCTGAAGGTAGATAAGACATCTCACCCTTTATGTTCCCCAACCAGGTTGCAATCGATACGTTTTATTAGTGAGTGCTAGTATTGAATTTGAATTATTCTATGGGAAATAGAAATAACTACTATCTTATGCAACATACCAATGAAATACAGTGGAAATATCGAATAAATATAGAAACTAGAAGCACATCTCAAATATTCTGTCTACAACAATGTTAGGTATAATTCATAAGGAAATTGACTATCACTTCATAGATTTAGGGTAAGGACTATAAAAGTATTAGGAGTAAGAATGAAGTAAAGAGAACTCAAAACCTCATGTTTTCCTTCATTAAAACTAGCTCAATCTCTTTTGGATTCCATAATCTACTACATTTCCCTAGTTATGTTGATTCATCTACTACAATAGCTCTTCTTGTATCCCTTAGCTCACTATGCATTCCAAGTCTGTCATGCTCATCTAGTTTAATGAGTGATTTTAGCTTCATTTCTAGCAGGCCTTCATTAGGATGCAAATGACTTGTTTTTGAAAAGCTAGTAATACTTTCACTCTTTTGTCCTCTGAATATATTATATCTCTATTCTATATGTTAATTTCTTTGGCCAAAAGGCTTGATGCTATTAAGAGCCAATTTTCTTGGGCAGGTGTTGAGGGAAAAATGTGTCTTTCACTCATTAATTGGGAAACTATTTCTTCCCCAAAGGATCAAGGAGCTCTCAATGTTAGAGACTCTCACCTTCTCAATATTTTTTTTTTCCAAGTTTGGATGGAATGTTATAAATGTGGACATGGATTGGTCTAAAATAATGTTCTCAATATTGTAATATACCCTTATATCAATTCTTACAAATTAGGGACAATTAACTCACAAAAATTGGCGAGAAACTTTCTTCCAAGAAGACTCTAAAAGTCCTTTACAAGACCTCTAATGATGACAATTAACACAAATTAATATAAGAATGAATGGTTATGATTTACAATTGATACTACTTATGATATGATGCTATAAGATATATTACTTATCAGTAAAATAGAGTATCACAACTATCTTTTATATATTTATGAAATTTATACCAAGTTGATCTCTACTATATATCAGATCTGCACTTTTATTATAATAATATAAATTTGGTGAATTCTTCTTCTAGTTGCTGCTATTTGTTTCTAATATATGAATATAAGATATACTACAAGTCTTCTCAATGTGTTGATAGCTTGCTCTAATATAGCACTAAGATGTTGAAGTCTACTTTTATTGCTTATAGCAAATAATGTATCTTGTTGTTCCTGATCTATCTTATAAGTACACAAATATCTCATTATCACTTATAGTATTGCTATAGTTGTTTATTATCTATACTTGTCTCTAACATCACTTATAGCAATGATATTGCTAATTCTGATCTATACCTTATACATATGCAATTGTCATCAATATTTCTTACAGTAATGATATTGCCATGTCTACCTTGTCTTTGGAAATATACAAGATAGTGGTCTCTTCATGATTACTTTCCTTCAATATTTGAAAACTAATTTTTGAAAGGCAAGTACTCCCTTGAGAAATCCAATAAGGATAAATAGCTGATAAGAAATACTCGATGATGTCTTTGAGAATGGGATTGATTCTTATAATAGATCTCATTGTTATTGGATACTTGCACCCATAGGTTGGGATAACACCTTTCTTTTTTAGAAATAGGCATTTAATGGTTAATCACCATCTTTTCATAGTTATGAATAATCACTACAGATTAGTTTGTTCACTTCACTTGTCATTATTTGATTAATCTTCCATAGGTGGTGATAAAGATAATATAATGATAATTTTTTATAATTAAATTGTCTATTTTTTGATAGGAAACTACATACATATGTACACATAGACACAACTATGGTTGCATTTATGTTGCTTGATGTGAACATGGTAGCACTTGAATGGTGTGATGAAATTTGTTCTTTGATGTTCAATCATCCTAATAAATACCTCTTGTAATGGTTATAATTGATGGGTGATTATGATGATCATTTGAGAAATACATAAGGTGATAATCTTGACATGCTTGCTAACTAATATTTCATGTAGATACAAAATAATTCCATATCATAGGACTGGTAAGTATAACATTTAAACCAATTGCGTCCAATTAATATTAAATCCAATATAAAATCTACTATTTTATTAATAATTTCTTTTGGTAAGTCTATTACTTTCATTTCACTGCTGATTGCTAAGAATTACTAATCTTTTTCATAGGGCGACATGGATACACCATAGGGCACTAGCGGGGATATACCTCACACACCTTTAGAAAAGTTAAACCTTAATTAGTATAGTTGTAAAAATAATATAGAAACAAATTTCATATTATTATGTTGTTTTCTTTATGGCTTTGGAGTTATTTTGATGGAATTTTACTGATATTGATGTCACAACTTGATACTCATACATAGGTAAAAGCACAAATGAGAGCATATAAAATGTGATCTGAAATTTAGGCATCATTTGCATATGACATTGCATGTAGTGCTAACCCTTTCTTCATAAATTTCAAGCTTATAAAAAAATATAGTGATGAAATTCGTAACCTTGTCCTTGACCAAAAAAAAACTAAGGAGACAGAGGCACTTCAAGATGAATTGATACTTAGAGCCAATTCTTTGCAGGTAAGTAGTAATTAATCTTAAGAAATAATAAAAGTTCAATAGATGTTTATATTTTATATTATCTTATAGATCATGATCTAAAATATTATGTGTTATTCTTACAGGATTTTGTGACACCTGTGAGACTGCATGGTCAATATGGTGAGGGTTGTAGCACACAACCTTCTTGTAAATAATCCTTAAACCTTAAACAATTCATTTAACCTTTCAGATGCTTCTAGCTAGTATCCCATTTTATCTTTATCCATTGTAAATTTATTTTCTAACAATATATTCTTTAGCTCATGATGAAGTGTAGACACCTCCTTTGGTGACAACTATGATATTCTCGACTGCATTGTCAGCAACAAGGAGCTTACATATATCTTCGGTTATACCAAGTACAGTTGGTAAAACCTTTTTTTGGTATTTTTTTTATGTGCTAATATTGCATTTTTTTGGGTATATTTTATACTCATGGACCAATTTTGTGCACTAATAGATACACCTATAGTTTGTAGAATAATAGAGACCACTACTAGTGAAGCTGGACCATTTCTAGGAGCAACCTGTGTGACTAGCATTGGTTCATTTGTAGGGACATTGTTGGTGAACAAGAATAATATGTTTCTGTTAAAATTACCAAAGCTTCTAGGTGCTTTAAAATTGTTATTATTGATAGTGTAATTGTAGTTTACTTATCCATAACTCATTTTGGATTGATAATCCCATGATGCTTTTGTAGGAAATGATGTTTTCTTTGATACTCTTTTTGAAATGACATTGAAGCTATTTGGATTCACCATACGTAAAAGGTACATAGTTTAATATCATTTCTATAATATTTTTCTTTAATCATATTAGTAAATGAGTCTATGTGATTTCAAATGAACCACCCAAACAAGTCAAATCATAGAATGTGCTATTTAAACTATATCAAAAAGATGAACTCATTTTTATTTACAGATTTTTAAATTATACCATACTTTTCATTTTTAACACTAGCTTTACTACTAATGTAGATTATAGAGGTTTCTTTTTTAATGGCACTAGCACCCTTCCTTTCAATCTATGGATATTAGCTTGTGTAGTGCATTCTTCTTGGGTGTTCTAAGAGAGAGTGGTGGAATAACCAATTCATGTGGCTCATTGTGTGCACATCGTCATGGTTGGTTGCACTATTTGATGTTGTATTGAAGTTGTTGGGATTGTCTGTGACAATATTTGTTGTGACTCCAAAGGGGTCAGAGGAAGAAGAGAATGGTGATGAGGGTGAGTTTATATTTGATTCCTCTACATCATTCATCATACCAACTACAATATTATTATTAAACTTAGCAGGCCTTACTCAAAACACTATTTCAATTGTAGGCAGTGTCGATGAGAACAAAGAGAGGGTATTTGCAAAGTATTTGTGCAGTGTTTGGGTAGTCATAAATCTCTATCAATTTGTGAAAGGATTGGTTAGAAAGGGAAAGATACACATTCCTTGGAGTGTTATCATGAAATCTTGTGTTTTGGCTATTTTCATATACACTACACTGGCTTAATTTAGTGAAGGATGTTTTTCCTATTTGTCAATCTCACTTATTTAAATTGTATGAATCTTCCTAGAAATATTCATCTATCACAGAATGATTTATCTTCCTTCCTTCTAGTGAGGAACTCTTCTTTCATAAACAATATGTCTATAGTTCCATACCATTTATGAATATATATTTTTGGTCCATTGAATTCTTTGAATAAGAACAATTAGAAAATGACAATCTTTATAATTCAAATTTAAGTTGGAGAGGTTCTAGGTACTTGATAAGTATGTTGTGTGTGGAAATTATAATTGATTTTCATTTTCCCCCTTGTGAACATTTCTATAGTTCCTTTCTCAATAATAGACATGCAATATTATTTTCTATGTTACTTGTGTAGGTCTCTTGTAGGCATTTCTTGATATGCTTGACATGATTTTTAATTTTAAAATATAAATAGCTTCCCTTCTTAATTGGTATCCATGCTAAAATATTTTTCTACTTTTAATATATAAAATATCAATAGTTTAAAATGTAAATTTGAGATGATAAGTTGTTTTCTTTGAGTATTTTTTTAATTGTTAAGTAATGTCATATAGCTTTTAAGGATTTTTTTATAATTAACTAACCATTTTTGTATTTGATTACAAGAAGTGACTTCTCAAAGAGAGATGGTAAACACTTGCACTTTACTATAAGTTTCATGTTAAAACATACTCCTTGTAAAGTACAATATGATCTAAATCTAGAAACCTTCCCCTTTCCTTATTCTAGATTGAGATTCTTCCAAGGATGTTGAATGAAAAGATAATACTCCTATGACTTCAAATTTGAATACCCTATTCTACAAAATGCATGTACATGCAATAACTTTAGACACTTTACCTAGAGTTCTGTTAAAAATTTCTAATATCTCTATTGGGTATGTGAAGATACCCATGGAGCCCAATGCTTGTAAGAAGACCTTTTTTTATTAATGATTCTTGATGTAGTACAAATATACTTGAACTCTTCAGATAACTGCCTAATATAAATTGTAGTTATCTTATTACTCTTGAGAATACTACAAGCATTCAATCTATTGGGAATTCAATGTCTAGTTAAAAGCTAAAACTATATGCAAGGCTCTTTGTAGGTCATTGTATGCCTTGATACTATATTATTAATTTAAATTATAAATGTGGATCTATACCAAGACATTTTATTTTCTTTAGTTTCCTACAACAATATGATATTAATTCCTATTAGATCAATTTTTTTTATAAAATCTAGACAAGTCAATGTATACGCTAATCATGTTATTTAGGAATCATGTTTGAAAAAGATAGTGATAGAAAAACTATTGAAAAAAAAAAGTGAAGAGGCATCATAGAATATTATGCTCTAGTCTACATCATAGTGAAGAACACATGGAATAACTTGGGTATGGCAGGATACTTCTCATGGTTTTGTTCCTATGATTTAAGTCTAATCATCCTCACATGTAGAAAGAAATTAGTAACATGCATCTACTGTAATGTCCCCTATAAAATAACTCAAATTTTGTAGGTGGGATGGCTGCAAGTGATTTCACAATTTTTGATATTTTTATTAGGAATTTAGGTTATGGTTAGTATCTTGATGAGTTTTTTTAGTCATTATAAGTATTATCAAAACCGCATTATAGTTTCATCAATATTTCAATATTGTTAATGACTCATAATAAAAAAAAATGCATAACAGTTTCATCCATATTTTCATTATGTAATCCGATACATTTATACATATAATAGTTTCATCCAAACCCTACCTTGACTTCTTTGTATATTTCTTTGATGCTTTGCCTCACTCAAACCATCAAATAAGCATTGGAATCTATCATTCAACATTTCATTTAACTATTAATGATATTTATTTTGCACAGGCATGTCAAAAACCTAAATCGATAGAAATGTTGTTTCTTCATTCAATGTTTCATATACTAGTATAGTTACAAAAATTAGGCTATAGTGATGGTGGTATGGTCAAAAGAGATTTTGGGTACTTTATTGATATAGAATATAGTGAACTCTTCTATCACTAAATAGAAGCCCTAATCTTGACATAGTAATGAGCAATGAGGAAAGTATATCACTATGCCATATTATGATCCCTTTTATCACTATGTGAAGAAACTGAAAAAACAATATAGTGATGAATGATAAAGGAGGATTATCACTATAACATATAGCAATCATCGGCAAAAAAAAAAAAAAATATAAACATTATAGCAATGAGTGGTAGAGATGTTGTATCACTATAAGCCATGACGATGAGTGTTTTTAGTGATCAAAAAGGACATATCACTATAGAATATAGCGAATTCTTCTATCACTATATAGATAAGGCCTTATCTCAACATAGTGATGAGTGATGAGGAAAGTATATCACTATGACATATAGTGATCACTTTTATTGCTATGTGAAGAAACTACAAAAATAATATAGCAATGAGTGATAAAGGAGGCTCATCACTAACATATAAAAATCATCAAAAAATAGAAAACAAATATAATCATTACAGTGATGAGCAATAGAGATTTTGTATTGCTATAAGTCATGGTGATGAGTGTTTTCGATGATAAAAAATGAGGAGATATCATTATAGAATATAGAAAAATCTTCTATCCCTATACAAAGAAGACCTAATCTTGACATAGCAATGAGTGATGAGGAAAGTATATTGCTATGACATATAGAGATCCCTTTTATTACTATATGAAGAAACTACAAAAACAATGTAGCAATGAGCAATAAAAAAGGCTTATTGCTATAACATATAGTGATCATTGGAAAATGAAAAACAAATACAATCATTATAGCAATGAGTGATAGAGATGGTGTATCACTATAAGTGATGGTGATGAGAGTCTTTAATGATAAAAAAGGAGGAGATATTGCTATAGGATATAGAAAACTGTTCTATTGGTATACAAAGAAGGCCTAATCTTAATCTTGACATAGTGATGAGCAATGAGGAAAGTATATCACTATGACATATAGCAATCCCTTTTATCACTATGTGAAGAAATTGCAAAAAAAATATAGTGATGAATGATAAAGGAGGCTTATCACTATAACATATATTGATAATTGGAAAATGGAAAATAAATGTAATCATTACAGTGATGAGTAATAGAAATTTTGTATCCCTAGAGGTCATAGTGATGAGTGTTTTCAATGATAAAAAAGGAGTAGATATTGCTATAGAATATAGAGAACTCTTCTATCAAAAAGGAGGAGATATCACTATAAGTCATGGCAATGAGTGTTTTGGGTGATTGAAAAGGAGGAGATATATCTATAGAATATATCAAAATATTCTATCAAAAAGGATGAGATATCACTATAAGTCATGGTGATGAGTATTTTTGGTGATTAAAAAGGAGAAAATATTGCTATAGAATATAGCGAACTCTTCTATCAAAAAGGAGGAGATATTGCTATAAGTCATGGTGATGAGTGTTTTAGGTGATCCAAAAGGAGGAGATATTACTATAGAATATAAAAAACTCATCTATCAAAAAGGAGGTGATATCGCTATAAGTCATGGCAATGAGTGTTTTGGGTGATAAAAAAGGAGGATATATCACTATAGAATATAGAAAACTCTTCTATTGAAAAGGAGGAGATATTGCTATAAATCACAATGATGATTTTTTTTGGTGATTGAAAAGGAGGAGATACCACTATAGTATATAGTGAACTCTTCTATAAAAAATGAGAAGACATCTTTATAAGTCATGACAATGAGTGTTTGCATTGGTCGAAATTTTGATGAAACTTGGCCAAAATTTTGATGAATCAAAATTTTGACCAATGGTCTCATTAATAAGGTAGGCCATTTTGGACCAAAGGCATCATTAAAATTTTGACACTCACAAGAATTGGTCAAAGTTTCTATAATAAAAATAGTGACAAAGTAGTTTGTCAAAAAATCAACCAACATGAGTAAAAAATTTGACCAATTTTCATGAAAAATGAGTCAAAATGTGGTAGTGGGCTGAGAAAAATCTACAAGTTTTATATTCTTATCACACATTAATAAACCTATCATTCCATAAAGTTTCAATATTTTCCACTCATGAATGATAGGTTAAAACTCACACTCTCTTCTAAACCCTTGAATATAAATGATTTTGAAATACCCAAGAATGTTTTGGCTTTCAAATTTTCCTAGAAATAGATATAGATTTCAAACCAAATGCATTTGAAAGGTTACTCAATCTAGTTTCTTACCATATCACTGAATCTATTATGCCAATCCAAACACACAATTGCAATGAAAAATGCATAAAATTTCTAGAGTAAATCTTAGTTTTCAATTTCTCTAATTTCCAAAATCATTCCAACAACTTGTCTCTTTGATTCAAAGATCATGTATCATCATGTTGCAACCACCCCAAATGATCTCAACCACCATTTAAACCTAAAGACCATTGGGTGACAACTTGAAAGCAATGTTGCAAAAATTACAAAGTTACTTGACAATCTTTCCAAAAACTTTATTCATAAGAACCTAATCAATATCCTATGACTCCAATTTGGACATATTTGGTCTAAGGTAGACAAACCTCAAATATATCACTATTAAATTTTTTTGGCTCTATAGGTCATTATTACAATGATATGACCTATTGGCCTTTTTAGAGTAATAAGCTATTTCCTTATTAATTAAATCATGTTGATTTAATTATTAAGTCACTTATTATCTCTAGTTTATTTAAGGTAAAATTTGGGCATATAATAATTAATTCTTTTATTAATTATTATCATGCAACCTAGGCTTTACCTTTTAGGGTTTTGATCTCCTTTATAAAGATTGATCTCTTTGTAGTGACCAATTCATTCAATATAATTTGTGAATATTTTTTGTACATCAAGAATGTCTCATCTTCTATGGAGCTTGTTGTCCAAGTTTCAGTTCATATCTTTTGCCTTAAGGTTTTGAGTCAAGTCAAGTGCCAAAGTAATGAGTCTGAGTCTAGATTTCCTATAGGATGATCTTTCTTCTCATCATCCCTTTGAGCTAATTTTCTTGTTCCTAATGATGTTGAAGGCAAATATTCATGTTGAAAAGTAGTTTTTCATGAAAGCATTCCTACAAATCTTTGAGAAACCCTAATTCTATGATCAAGTGTTCCATTAAAGACATAATGTAGGTAAAGTAGAGAAATCATGAGCATATACATAGAAAATATGATAGAGGAACATCAAAGACCAAGCTTTAAGATAATATAGAGATTGTGAGAATGAACTACAAGAAGATAAGTTGAATATGCATGTAGGAGAACTAGATAAATGCACAAATGACAAAGAAACATGGTCAAAGGTGGTGAAGACATGAGTGGAAATTAATTTGATGAATCAAAATATGTCTAATCATCCACATCACCAAGCTAAAAAGTCAATTGAATGAAAGCATGTATTCTCTTGGCTAGTTGAAAGTTAAATGCTTACCTATCATATTGAGTCCCGTTCAAATATTAAATGCAAGTTAGATGCCTTCAGCCATCAGATCAAAGGAGATCTATGGAGGTTGTAATGTTGCTATACAAAGATGATCATTTGTTAATTCATATGAAATAGCAACATAAAGGAACATGTCTAATGGGCCATCACATTTCATGAAACTCAGTTAGAGTCTAGTCACGAGGTGCGAGTGAGGCAAAATAATCCAATGTTAGAAAATACAATTCTATCATCTACCTACCATGATGTACCTAGATGGAAAGATGGACCTATGCCACAAAGTAAGGAAATATAACCTCATTTTGTTATCACTATCAGATTGGAAAGAGATCCACGATTGTCACTATCTTGCTATATGAAGTTGCTAGATTGTTATTTTATGTGACATAGCGATGATTTGATGCATGGAACTATGGGGCAAAATTTAGTTTGTGAGTCACAAAAGGTAAATGGATTCTAGATTAGCATACTATGATTGGATAGATTCTCTAATAGTGACATAGGTGGGTCAATTTTGTAAGTACTATTAGATCTTAAAAGATCAACACTTCTCACTATGTCGTTATAGAGAGATGCATAGAAGTTAGTCTCAGTGACAAAGTGACAAGAGGGACCCATGATAGAAAAAATAAATGAAAGTCTCAATGTTTAAATCATGATCATTGATGTATCATCAATGGTTACAATTGAAAATGTGATGACCTTTATGTAAGGAAACTTAGGTGCAGAAAAAACTTCCTACACTAATCTCTTAAGAGAAGTATGGTGCAAATCCTATTAAAATCTTTTACACTTAGAAATTCAATATCATGTAAACAACAATATTTCAGCCAAGAAAGAATAAAGAAAATAGAAAGAGAAAGAAACACATAACACAAAGATTTTTCAGTGGGGAAAAACATTTTGGTAAAACAACCCCACCCCTCCAGAACCTGCACAATGTATTATCTTCGACACAAGGTTACAATACACTAGCAATGCAAGTTCAACAACGACAACAGAAGACTCTACTAGCAACTCACAGTACCAAAAATACACTTTTTCACATACACCTCTTCGCAACCCTAAAAATTCTTATAACATGCACTTCACTTTTAGGGCTACTTCCAAAGGTAACCGAATTAGGGTTTTACCATTCTTTGAGAAAATAGGAACCCCAAAAAACCCCACTATTGGGGTAGAGTGTACAGTACTCAAATTTATTAGTTGCCACATGTCTTCACCTATCATTGAATCTTCCTAACATAGCTCTTACATGTCATAGGAATCCGTCATAATCATTTTAGCTATGATCTCCTTATACACAATTCAAGATGTCGATACATCAACATTATTTGCAAGAAATACATTTTAGAAAACAAATAATAAGAATAGGAATTATCCAAGGTTGAGACACCTTATTCCTAAGATTCTCCCACTTGTTGAACACCTTGTAAGAGCAATAGCAACATGACAGGAACTAACCACTATAGGCCAAAAGGCCCATAGACTCTGAACACCATCTAAACTTCTTAGTGCCCATTGGTTTCGTTAATGGATCTGCAACATTATTCACAGTATCTACCTTCTCCAAATTTACCTTTCCATCTTCCACCATATCTCTCACAAAGTGAAATTGCACATCAATGTGCTTTGTTCTGGCATGGAAAGTTGGATTCTTCGCAAGGCAAATAGCACTCTGACTGTCACACCAAATAGTAATCTATTTTGCATCAACACCAACATTAGAACACAATCTCTTAAGCCAAATGGCTTCCTTACAAGCATGAGTAGCAACCATGTACTCAACTTTTGTAGTGGACAAAACAACCACAGGTTGTCGCTTGCTCATCCAACTGATGGCACCACCAAACATAGTGAACACATAAGCACTGGTGGATCTCTTGTAGTCAATATCACCTGCCCAATTTGAATCCACAAACCCATAAATACAAACTGAATGTGGAGATCTAGAAGAGTTACCATGATAACATATAGAGTAATCTAATGTACCCCTCAAATATTTGAATACTTTCTTAACTGCATCCCAATGTACCCGTCCAAGATTAGCCACAAACTGACTTAGGACTCCCATTGCTTGGGCAATGTCTGGTCTAGTACAAACCATAGCATACATAAGACTACGAACTACACTAGCATAAGGTACTCTACTCATGTCCTCCATCCCACTAGGAGATTTTGGACAATCATCTACAAATAACTTTGTTCCCATAGGAATAGGAACACATAGTGGTCTACAATCTTCCATGTTGAACCTGTCCAACACAGACTTCACATACTTACTCTGACTCAACCAAAGTTTTCTGTTAGACTTATCTCTACTGATTTCCATACCCAAGATGTACCTAGCTGCCCCAAGATCTTTCATCTCAAACTATGCTGAGAACTGAGATTTAAAATAAAAAATCATACCCTTACCCTTCCCAAATAGCAACATATCATCAACATATAATGCAACAATAAGAAGGTGATCATTTTCAACTCTGAAATAAACACAATGATCTGATTTTGATCTTACAAATCCAATTGACAACATAAAGGCATCAAACTTAAGGTACCACATCCTAGGAGATTGCTTCAAACCATATAGAGATTTCTTTAATCTACAAAGTAAGGATTCTTTACCTTTAACAATGTAGTGCTCAGGTTGTGACATATAAATCTCTTCCTCCAAATCACCATGAAGGAAAGCTATCTTCGCATTCATCTATTCTATCTCTAAATCATATGATGCAGCAAGAGATAACAGAAATCTAATGGATGTCAACTTTACAATAGGAGAGAATATTTCACCATAATCTATTCCCTCTACCTGTGAATACCCCTTTGCAACCAATCTAGCTTTGTACCTTTCAACACTACCATCTGCATAGAATTTCTTCTTGAACACCCATTTATAGCCAACCGATTTTCTCCCTTTAGGCAAAGGTACAAGGTTCCAAGTTTTTTTTTTCTCTAATGAAGCCATCTCATCATCCATAGCCTCAATCCAGGAACTTGCATCTTCCATGCCCAAAGCCTCTTTCACAGATCTGGGCTCATCAATGTTAGTAATCAAAGCAAAAGCACAACTGGAATCTAACATAGAATACCCAAACCTTTCTGGTTGCTTTCTTTCTCTCATGGATCTCCTCAAGGGTTGTGGTTGAGGTTGTTCTTCCTCTTCTTCTGAACTATCAGATCTGCTAGAGCTCTCCTCATCATTAGACCCAACATGGTCTCTCTGTTCAGTCTTCTCAGGGGAAGGAGGCAACTAAACAACATCTTTTTCCTTTTCTTTTTCATCTGGTTGTAGCACAATAGGAGAAGATGTTAGCTCTCTAAAAATAACATTTCTACTATACAACACCTTACTAGTCACAGGATCCCAAAGCTTGTATCCTTTCACACCAGCACTGTGCCTGATGAAAATACATTTAACAGCTTTGTTTTCCAACTTAGATCTTTTTTCCTTTGGAACATGTGCATAAGCTTCACAACCAAAAACATGAAGATGTCTAATTGAAGGCTTCTTACCAGACCACACCTCCATGGGTGTCTTACCAACAAGGGCTGATGTAGGAGATCTGTTAACCAGATAGCAAGCAGTGGCCATAGCTTCAGCCCAAAACCTTTGTTCTAAACCAGCTCCACTAAGCATACTTCTAGCCTTCTCCATCAGTGTCCTATTCATTCTCTCTGCAACTCCATTTTTTTGTGGGGAATAAGGAGTTTTCTTATGCCTCTTGATACCTTGTTCTTTACAAAATTATTCAAACTCCACTAAGAAAAAATCACCACCATTGTTAGTTCTCACACACTTAATCTTCTTACTAGTCTGATTCTCTACAAGGGCTTCAAATTCTTTGAATCGACTAAAGACTTGTGTCTTACTTTTAAGGAAATAAATCCATGTCCTTCTACTATAATCATCTATGAAAGATACAAAAAATATAGACTTTGAGATTGAAGGAACTTTTATAGGACCAAATACATCAGAATGAATAAGATCCAAAACATTAGAAGATTTGTGAGAACTAGAGTAAAATTGAACACGGTTTTGTTTACCATAGACACAGTTTTCACAAAAGTCAAACTCGAGATTGCAATCATTTAACCCCTCAATGAGATTTTTATTTTTCAGGGTTCTGAGACCCTTTTCACCAATGTGACCAAATCTCAAATGCCACAACATTGTCTTTTCTGCAGGAAGCTTACCTTCCAAATTGTTTGCATTGCCATCAGAACCAATAACCATAGTATTCTTCAGTGCTCATTTAGATGGTGAAAATGAAGAACTATTACATAGAGGAATACATGCATCTAGCTGAAATAAGGTACCTCTCCTAGTACCCTGTGCATGCACTATCGATCCTCTCATCATCTTGCATCCTTCTTTCAAAAAAACAACTTGCACACCTACATCATTCAGCATACTTATAGATAATAGGTTTCATGCCAAACCTAAAATGTGCATAACTCCATTGATTCCCTTTACTCATCCATCAAGAAATTTGATAGTGACCCTCCACGTCCAACTATCTATAGGTGAGAATCATCACCCAAGTACACCTTTCCACCATCGAACTCTTTATATTTTGAGAACCAATTTCGATGAGAGGTCATGTGAAAAGATGCACCTGAGTCAACCAACCACACATCATCAGATGCATGGGCTGCCAAAGCTATGATGAATGCATCACCATCTTCTTGAGATCTTTTTGAAGCTAAATTTGAACCTTTCTTCTTTTTCTTAAGCTCTTTACAATCTTTACGGAAGTGCCCAAGTTTATCATAGTTCCAACATTTTTCCTTGGACTTATTGGAAGTCTTTGACTTCCCACGAGATTTGGATCTACCATTATTGTCAGACTTATTATCATTTTTCTTCCCTCTTTTAGTGGATCTCCCACAAATAGCAAGGGCTTCTTTTTCTGAAACAGAAGCCTTTCTCCGCATCTCCTCTAATGGCAGCGAAGACACCACATCACCCATTTTGAAAGTGACTAACATGCTTCTAAGAGCCATCACAAGATGGTCCCATGAATCTGATAAAGAACACAAAAGTGTGTAGCAACGATCCTCCTCCTCTAACTTGACACCAGCTGATGTCAACTGTGCAGCTAGCAGATTAAATGCATTTAAATTATCTATTAGGGATCCACCTTCCTCCATTTGTAGAGAGTACAACTTCTTCCTTAGGAACAACTTGTTCACCAAAGATTTAACCTGATACATGGCCCCAAGTCTTTCCCACAAACTATATGTGGTTTTCTCATCTAGAACATTCAGAAGGATTGCATCAGTTAAACAGAGTCTTATGAGACCCTTAGCTTTATAGTCTTTGATATCCCAATCTGCTTGAGCTATAGTTGTTGGTCTTGTAGAATTTGAAGTCACTTCCCATAGGTCATGATCTTCCAACATGTCTTCCATCTTGAGTTTCCACAACTCGAAATTAGTGCCATTAAATTTCTCCACCTCCATTCTTCCATATGATGAACTCGCCATCTCAATCTGCAAATAAGATTTAGGGTACTCTGCATAAGACTCCCACTTAACTTGAGATTAGCTCAAAAAACCCTACCCAACAACTAGGATCAAAAGTTTATCAGGCTCTGATACCACTTGTAAGGAAACTTAGGTGCGAAAACAGCTTCCTACACTAATCTCCTAAGAGAACTATGGTGCAAATCCTATTAAAATCTTTTACACTTATAGATTCAATATCATGTAAACAACAATATTTTAGCCAAGCAAGCATAAAGAAAATAGATAGAGAAAGAAACACATAACACAAAGATTTTTTGGTGGGGAAAAACCTTTCGGTAAAACAACCCCACCCCTCCAGAGCCTGCACAATGTATTATCTTCAACACAAGGTTACAATACACTTGCAATGCAAGTTCAACAGTGACAACAGAAGACTCTAGTAGCAACTCACAGTACCAACAATAGACTTTTGTGCACACACCTCTTCACAACCCTAAAAATGCTTATAACATGCGCTTCAATTTTAGGGCTACTCCCAAAGGTAACCGTATTAGGGTTTTACCATTCTTCGATAAAATAGGAACCCCAAAAGCCCCCACTATTGGGGTAGAGTGTATAATACTCAAATTTATTAGTTGCCACATGTCTTCAGCTATCATTGAATCTTCCTAACATAGCTCTTACGTGTCATAGGAATCTGTCATAATCATTTTAGCTATGATCTCCTTATACACAATTCAAGATGCTGACACATCAACATTATTCACAAGAAATACATTTTAGAAAACAAATAATAAGATAGGAATTATCCAAGGTTGAGACAGCTTATTCCTAGCACTTTAGAATATGATATATATATGTATGTATGTATGTATGTATACATACATACATACATATATATATCTATATATATATATATCTATATATATATATATATATGTATGTATATATATACATACATACATACATATATATATGTATGTATATACATACATACATATATATATGTATATACATACATGCATACATATATATAGGCATAAAACAACAGAAGATGAAGAAAACATTGTTATCATAGGGTTTTTTGAAGATTGTAAGAAGCTAAAAAGTCATGGAGTGTTTTCAAGAATATCTCTGATTTTAAATCATTGATGGAGAGGATGCCACTTGGTCATATTACTAGATAACGTCACATGTCATCCTCATTTTATTTTCTTTTTATGACTATTGCTCTGCTAGAATTAGAAAGGATAACAACTAGCTATACATGTAACCTCATTTGATAATACAAAGGTCAGAAAAATTGATGGTGAATGAGTCTTTAATTCCATTTACTTTCTATTTATTGATCATGTTTTGTTGCCCATTCTTAAATTAGTTATACATAAAGAGTTGAAGAACAATTGTATGTGAACCTATGGTAATTAGGTGGATTCCATTTCATTTTGATGTTTTCAATGAAAGTGACTCCATTTACTTTTCGCTTATACGATTTCTCTCTCTCTCTCTCTCTCTCTCTCTCTCTCTCTTGTTCATTTCATATCATGTTAGATAGTTTCATTGGGAAATGAAAGATAAATGTATATTGATCTATTAGTTATTGGTTGGATTACATTTCATTCAAGGTTGATAGTGAAGAAAATCCATTTTCCCTCATCTACTTATCTCTTCATTCCTCTTTTGCAATTAGATGGTAAATCTGTGCTTAGATGTAGGAGTAGATGTTAGAAGAAATTTAAGGTAGCTTGTGATATCCATTTCATTAGGTGTTATAAGTTACCCAAATCTATTTTTGCCTAGGGTGTTTGTAGTTATGAACATCCTAGTTTATCCTTTTCTACTCTCAGGTTAAGAGCATACCCCATATCCTAATGATCTATTAAAAACACATGTCATTGCATATATTGCATATAAGGGAGTTGTACCTTACAATTTAGAGGGCAATGATATAACACATACACTGACCTATTTGTTGGTGACACCCTTTTGTTTCCTCACATTTTGGGCATCTAGAGTCAAGGTAAAGCCAAGTTAGCAAGAGGAACAAACTGTTAACCAATAGATTTCTAAATTTGAGCCTTCAAAACATTCTGGTCCTCTTTTTTTGTAATAAATGTTTACATGCAATGATTCTTGGGAGCTATGGGATTGAAATTTCATCAACTTCAACATGGTATCAAAGCTCTAGATTTAGATGCCTCTATTCAATTTATGAGAGGTTTGGCTTTTAGATATGTGTTTTTTCTTTTAAAGGGTTTCATTTTTTTAGAGGAATTTTGTATTGGATCTGGGGGTTCACTGATTTTTAGTGTACTTTGAGAAAAAATGAACTTCAATGTTGAGCTTGTACCTCCCAAATACTCCTATTTTCATATAAGGTACATCCAATTTGAAAACAATTGAAATTTGAGTCAAACAAATTTGCTCCAAAATTAGGCACATTTCTCGAGGTGATTATATATATATTTTGGCACAGAAATTGAGATTTCTCATCAAAAAATTGAGTTTTTGGAATGGAAATTGAGGTTTTCTGTCACATAAATTGAGATTTTTGGGAATAGAAATTGACATTTTTTACACAAAAATTGAGATTTTCTAGCACGAAAATCAAGGTTTTTTGGTACAAAAATAAGATTTTTTTGGTATTGAAATTGACATTTTTGGTATGGAAATTGACATTTTTGGCACAAAAATTGAGGTGATCTATGCATGTTGGCACAAAAATTGAGGCATATTTGCATGGAAGCTGAGGAAAATTGGTAAAAAAATTGAGGCATGTTTACACATAAATTGAGATTTTTGGTACAAAAATTGAGGTGATCGATGCATTTTGGCATAGAAATCAAGGCCCATTTACACAAAAATTGAGGCGAGTTGGCATGAAAATAGAGGCATGCTGGAACTTCTCCATGCTGCCTTTGACCAATTCATCTTTCCTCTCTAATGGGTAATTTCTTAAGGCCTTGAGTTTCTAGGAAGGTTCTCCTACACCATAATCCCCTAACTAAAAGAACTCAAATTTGTTGAGTTATGTTTTGTTGTAAATTAACTTCATGCTTCTTCAAATCCTCTTCCAAAACCCAAATTGCCTCTAATCTAGGTTTCCCCTACCACTTGAATTTATTTTCCCAGTAAGTCTTTCTCCTTATTTTCTTGTCTACCCTTCTATTCAAAATACTCACAACAATAGGTGTGCATTTTTGAGGCAATTGGCTTATCCACTCCTTCTTCTCATTGTCCATAGGGTCATTAGTTATCTCTATAGCTATAGGTCCCATGTATTGTACCAAATCTTCCACATTGAAAATTTGTAAAATAGCCGCATCAGATGGTTGATAAATCTTGTAGGCATTGGTGCATTATACTTGGCCAAAAAATATCAAGGACCAATTATTTCCATCATGATTTTTGTATGACCAATGTTAGGATATTTTTTAATGTTCTCTTGGAGAGTTTCCCTAACTTGATCATGGACCTCCTTTATGGCTTTAATGAATTATTCAACATACCCAATTCTTTTCACCATTTCTATCCAAATTCCTCAAGTTCATTAGTACCCTTGGGTGTATGTCATATATTTCCTCAAATGGGATTTTTCCATATGGTCCTATTCACTATATTATTATAAGAAAAATCTTCTTGCAAAATAATCAAATCCTATTACTATCCATGCTCCTTTGTTAGGCATCTAAGAAAATTGCCCAAAGACCTATTAACTAACTCTATTTGGCTATTAGTTTGGTTGTGATAAGCAAATCCAAATGAAATATTACTACCAAGTCTTCTCCATAATGTCCTAAAAATATCCCACAATATTGGAATCTCTATTAGAGAGTATGCTCAATGTAGAACCATGAATCCTAATAATTTCCTTAAGTAACAAATTAGAAATGTGTGAAACATTATTGGTAGTTTTACAAGGTATGGAATGATTCATCTTGATAAAACCATCCACTACCACAAAGATGCTATTATAGACACTTAAAAATGGTTCATGTCTATGGTTTCATCACTTCTTCATACTAACTTGTCCCATTTTCTAATTCCACTAACTTTGATCTTTTGGCCAACTTGATCATATTTCAACAGTGTCTGTCATCATTTGTATCCTCTTTCACATCAATTGCAAATCATTTTAGAACCATTAAATCAACTCAAAATAATATCAAATCTACCCAAAATCACCTAGAATCAACCATAATCATCACAAAACATGTCAAACATCCCAAATGAATCATCATTTGCCTAATCCTAGACATTTTTGTGCCTTTTAGTGCCTTAGAAACCTATCAATCTATCAAATCTTATCAATCTGACCTTAGTATTGTCATGGCTCTTAGTGCTAGGTCAAACTTTCATTCACATCATCTGATCTTTGACATTGTTGAGTCTCAGAGTGTTAGATCATGGCATTATGAAATACTTAATAACATTGAAAATTTTCATTGATGTTATTATGATCAACCTTATCAACAAATCTCAATCCTTTAGCATTTTACAAAGTTAGTTAAACGTTACGTGTCCTTAATTCATGTCATGTGTCCTTGGCATGTTATCAATTTCAATCAATTGATCAATTTGACCATGGATTTGGTCTATCTGCCATCATCCTAGTCAACCTCCATTATTGTCACATTTCATCAAAGGATACTGCTACACTTATTTAATCAAATTGGCCAATTGTCTACTAATTTTCTCCATAGGATTAAATAACCCATAATTTAATCCTATATCATTTCACTAATTATTCTTCTTAACTAACAAGCTCAATTAATTAATTTTATTAATTAACTGATTCATCATTCACAAACCATGGAAATTCTCAATTTCCTAAGTCATATTTTTTACCCTTAATTCCATTTTTACTAATTTCTATTTGTGTGGAATAATGGATTTTTAATTCAAATATTCCACATGATATTGACATCACTGTGACACATGGGCATGATGCATCATGGATTCTCCATTTACACTTGGCTAGGAATTTTCATAATCCATATATTCTTATTTCCTTTTGCATATCCATATTTGGCTTCCATTGTCATAGATTTTTGGCTTTAAGTGGGTTTAATGTGTCACATGATGCGTCATAGATCCTCTTCCATTTTAACCCATGTTTGACTTCCAAGTGTCATAGAATCCTACATTTGGCATCTTGTGTCATATGCATCATGTATTCTCAAAGAAATCTCTTACCAAGTTTCATATGCAAGGTGACAAGTCCAATTCTCTCATCTTGTGTGATGATTATAAATTGAGCATTCTTCCTCTCATTTTTGGTCCCTAGGTTTTAAGTCTTTGGTCTCCTATCTCTCAAGCTTAAATCACTTCTTCTAGTATTCTCATAGAATTATCATTATCATAGGCTCTTTCTTTCAAATTTTTTGCATTATAGACAATTGGAGCTATATCACATGGGAGCTACAAGTGAAAGAGGGAGTTTTAACTTTGTGTTCTTCCTTTTGTTTATTTGGCTTTCATGGTAGACTAGAGGGTATCAACATATGTTTATTGATCTTGTGATTTTCTCATAGTATGTTAGATATTAGACCATTTTCTAGTCCTACAATTGGTGAACCCAACATGAACACACTTAACTAACTTAGGTTTCTTGTTTTTGTGTTTGTAGGTCCAAGGAAGGAGCTCACTTGGAAGGGTATAATGACTATCTAGACTTCCTTATCCCATCTAGATTAATTAGGGGGTCCAATAACATGGTTATATGCTATCATTTTATGCATTCTATTAGCTTTTTTTTCTAGGGTGCACTCTGCTCTGTCAAGGCATACTTGGGACCTCTAGGAAGTAGTTTTAAGGACTTAGGAGCCACCAGAACCCCCATCTACTATTCCTAACTCACCAAATACACTTAGAAACAACCAACTACACCCTTCTAGGCCCCAACTACACTATGGGCATAGTCTACACTATCTAGGTGCACTTGGTAAGGTAGAGTTCAAAATTTTAGTTTCTAGGTTTTGTTTAGGGCCCATTTCCCCATAGTCTACGCCTAGTCTCTTAACTATGCCTAGAAACTATCAACTGCACCCTTCTAGGCCCCAAGTGCATCATAGACATAGTTAGCACTATCTGAGTGTACTTGGGGGAATCGTTGGTCATTCTAGCCTTCTGAGACACAATCTTCTCTGTCAGAGTGCAGTTGGTTCAAAAAAGACACATATTTCACTTATACTCTGTATCTAGGGTTTTTTTTTACTTCTAGGAGCTAGATTAGATATTTTTGTATTATTGATGGTCTTTTTTTAGCATGTGGTGATTTTTGGATGAAGACATAATCATTACAAACTACTAATACTTATTTGCAGGACGTTGAAGACCCTATGTGCTTGTCTAAACTATGTGTGTGAATTTCATAGATTAAATAACACTTTGTTTGGTGCTTTAAAATGAACTTTTTATATTCTACTTGGTGTGTCTACAATTTTTAAAACCCTTGGAGTTATGTG
Organism: Cupressus sempervirens; assembly: GCA_028749045.1. Lineage (NCBI taxonomy): Eukaryota > Viridiplantae > Streptophyta > Pinopsida > Cupressales > Cupressaceae > Cupressus > Cupressus sempervirens. The sequence continues at coordinate 401,374,217 of CM053786.1, forward strand.
GATGTATCCTCTCCCCTCGCCATTCATGGATCTTGGGTGTAAGAGAAATCCATGTGACTTCTATAGAGAAGCTTGCCTTGGACCATGATACCCGATATTGGGTATGCCAGGGGATGACTCCAAAGTGATAATGGGCCAAAGCTAGGCCAATGTTCTAGCCACTATATAAAACTTGATGCAGTTAATGCTATGTCAATGGTATTACAGTGTGATAGCTCTCCTCTAGTACCCTTGTGGTGCATCAAATGCTAGTTCTCAGGGCTGAGATACCTTCTGAGGAAGTTTATAATTCAATTGCTGAATGGAATGCCCTTACTAAAAACCTTGTTTTAGTGGCAAAAAAAATTCCTATCCACTAGCTCAAGGGGTGACCCATGCTCGTGAAGACATCCCACATTCTTGCAGTCCTTAGTAGAGACAACAATCCCTTAGGAACTCATGCCCCTTGGGAAATAGATCTTGGTAGCCATGAGAAGTGAGTGTGCTATAAGGGGGAGCCTATGGTGCCAAGATTCTAAGTTTTCTATTCTAGCAAGTGTGGTTGAACATTGGTTCAGGTGGGAATTCAGTGAATACAATCCTAAAGCCTAGGTTGTGGTGTGTCTTTTCACTTTAACAACAACTATTCTTGTCTTATTATGTCTTGTGTGTGTAAAATATTAATCAAGATAAAAAAAACTTGCAAATTTACACCTTGAACACTATTCAAAACTTTTCAAAGCTTCAAGCATTGTCAAAACATTACAACCTTTGTTAATACTTTGCAAACTTTGGTCCAAAACATTCAAGACTTGGAAAACATGGCAACTTATGATCCAAGAAGTGCTTGGCATAACTTAGATTTCATTTTTGCATAGCATCCAATTGCATTCACCATAGTTTGAGCCTCATACTTGCATCATATAGGTTTCATCTTGCATCTTCAAGTCCTCATTATGCATCCTTCATCTTTCATATGGCATCTATTAGAGTTTAGTTTGCATTCCTTAGTCTTTGCATTTCAACCTCAAAATCTGCATCTTGTATCTCCCATTTACATTTTTGCATTACCCAACCTCCATATTGGACACTTTAACCATTATTCTATGTGTCCTAAACATCATTCTAAACCTTCATTCTAGTCTTATAACTATCATTTTCTATTTAGCTCACTATCCCATCAATCTAGAAATCCCAACACCTAAAATCACCTTAGTTTTAGCCTAGTTTACCAACTGCACTTTGAAACTAACAACTATGCCCAAACTAGCCCCAACTATAGCATTGGCATAGTTGGTACTATTTGAGCACACTTGATAGTATGAGAACCCAGTTTGGACTTCCAAAAATCATTTTGAGGCTTTAACAATATCCTTAGGTACTTGGATAGGTCCCCTTGTCTCAACATTTCCTAGCCTACATTTTGCATGTCCTAGCCATCATGGTCTTCATGTAGGGATTCATTCCTTAGGTCATAACCTTCATTCTACATATCCTATCCAATCATAACATCAACTCCATCATCCTAGCTATCTGGTATAGAAACTTAGCCATCACCCAGCTTAGAAACAACAAACATTCAACCCAGCCTCCTAACTATGCTATGAAATTACCAACTGCACCTAAACCAAGCCAAAGTGCACCATAGGCATATTTGGTGCTGTTGGAGTGCACTTGGTATTTTCAAAGCACGCTTGAGTACCTACATGACAATTTTGGGCCTCCAAACTACATTTTGGTACCCTAAAACTGCATTTAGATGCCACTGTAGGTCCTCATTCTGTGTCTCACCCAAAACAACATCTTGCACCCAAAACTTCATTTTGCATCATAGGACCTTTTCATATTACATATCCACTTAGAATAACCATCATTTTGATCATCTTAAATTCCATTTTGAACCCAAAATCTTTGAATTTAGTCAAAAATCTAAACAAAAATATGGACCCTAGAGTATTTCATTGTGTTAATGGATAATGGATCTTGAACATGGTAATTTTGTCATTGTCTCTTATCATTTTCTTTGGTCAAACTCTATCTATGTCAAGATGGATTTTACTTTGTCATTTTTATCTTTTCACTTTTGTCTCTTTATGGTCAAGATCTAAAATCTATTGTCATAACATTAACCTCTTAGGTTAATACCTTTCAATGATTTCACCTAAATTTAAAACCTTGCAAAAACCATTGTCATTAGCATTATCACATTCCTAGTCTCCCTAAATGTCATTTTGGCTTACCCTAGTCGTATATCCCCTTCATCTTGCATTATTCAAAATCCTAGCATCATTTCCACTATCAAACCCTATCACCTTGTCTATTAACCAACTTGTTTCCTTGATCACTTATCCTCATTTTGCATATCCCAAACATCATTATCAACTTTAGCACACCATCCTTTGCATGATGCACCTTGCATACATCAACTTCCAACATCATTACCAAGTCCAAAATCCAACCCTAACTTTCATTTTGCATACCCTAATCTTCATTTTGCATTACATTTAGTCAAAATTCTAAAATGTCACTTTACATTTGCATTTTCATAGTTTCCCTTGGACATTTTCACCTTGTATATCAAAAACCTAGTTCATTTGGCACCTCCCTAGGTTGCATGACATCTCTAAACACCTAGAAATCCAAAAAATACTCATACCTTGCATACCCACATCCTAATTATAAAATTTTGAGCTGTTTTACCAACTACACCCCTATTTTACCAACTATACCCCTGTTTTAGCAACTACACACTTTAGGTGTGCAATTGGTAGTTTTGGTGCATAGTTGCTAGTTTTAGAGTGCAATTGGTAATTAGGGATTTCATTTTAGGTTTTGCAACCCTAATCTACACTTTCATAGCTTGAATTACATCCTTAATCATTGGAAAACACTCAAACTCACTCAAACCATTCACATTCTACATTTTAGTCACCCTAACACCTTTGTTTATCAACTACATACCTTCCACTTATGAACTACTTACCTTCAAGGCTCCTAGTGCACCAAGGGTGCACTTGGTACTGTCTAAGAATAGTTGGTAGTTTAAGTGCACACTTGGGAGGCATAGAGTCCATTTACATTTTCCTCTATTGCATTTACATCTTTAGGTACCATGCCAACACTTAAAAGGAAACAATCAACTCAAAGACCTGAAGAACTTTATTAGCCCTTATTTTCTAAGGTACAAACACAACCAAAACCTTGTCAAAGACTAAAGAAGAGAAAGAAAACCCAACAAACATTTGATGAACACCAAATTGAATCATCACAACCCTTACTTATGGACCCCTTACGCATGTATCCACAAGGTCACAACCATCAAGGGATGTCACAACAAACCTTGAACAACACACCTACCATAAGATTTTTTTAAAATTCTTCTACACATTGAATGGTTCAATGGAGCCCTAAATTTGAACCTATATTCATACCAATAGCACCCGGAGGTGAAAGTGTACCAACCACACCTGAGGATGAACAAACACACTCCTTTGAATTCAGCAAACCCAACATGAGTACCTTCAACCCCAACACATCAAACACACAAAAAGGTATTGTACACCTAAGTGGTGACTTTGATACTGATTATGACATCACTAATGAAGAAATGTCTAGGGCTTTCCAAGACAAGACTTTTTGCAAAAACTTCAAACTTTTGGCAGCCCAAGACATTGTCAAATTCAACCCAAACTTGGAGGTACCTAAGTCTAAACATCAAGATGTTCCCACATTTGAAAACATCCAACCTATGATCAATTTAGACTTAGAAAATGGTAAAAAACCTCTAGAATTCTCAAACAAAATGATGTCACATTTAAGATCCCATCAAGAATCAACCATCGAAATCCTCCAAAGCATGTTTGAACACATCAAAATCAATCCCTTGTTTGACAAACCTCCATCTATCAATAGAAAGAAGGTTCTTCCTAAATATCCCAAAAGGATGTTAAGGCTTTATCTCAATCACATAATGCAACAACAAAATGTGCCTAAATGGACTTGTGCTCTAGGGATGCCAAACATACATCCTTTGGAGGAAAATCAACAAAGTGCACCCTTGCTCCTAACTTTACCAGATGTTATGATGTCAAATGTTATGGAGCCTCCCATTAGTTCACCATGTGGAACATTAATTAGAACAACCCCATTGACATATAAAGGAAAAGTCTTATTAACATTTCACCCATTCCCAAAAGGAACACATCTCATTTTCAAATCAATATGATTTCCCAAGGAGAAACATCTAACATGCAAAGGTACCAAGAAAAAAACCCAAACACAATGTTCAATTCTCAAGGACATAACCAACTCCCATGAAAACATCAACCTACAATGGTATAAGGACTTAACACTTCCAATCCACAACCAACTTTAAATCCACTCAACACACATTTGACATATCAACAATAACATCAACCACAACAACAACAACTACAAGTGGTTCAAGCATCCAACATCCCTAATACACAATCCAATGTAAATCTACTTGACCTACACATAATGTACCAACAAAAATTCCAACAAAAACAAGCCATGTTTTCTAGACAACAAGAATAACTCAAACAACAATTTGAATACCAAAGATACCTTGAGCAAAAAATTGCCTATCAACAACACTTGTTGTAACAACAATATGTGCCACAACAATCTCAATAGATACCCATACAACAATAGTCACATATGTGGTCTCACATGCAACCAAAAAAGGTATCTGAACAACAACCACAACAAATGGCACAACAAATACCACAACAAGTGATGCAACAACAACACATGGTACAATAATCATAGTTGATACCACAAGTTGTACCACAATAGATACCATGAAAATTACCCCAACATGTACCACAACTAGGGCCCTCTTGTCTTCAAGGTACCAACATAACTCCACCAACAAATGACACATCACCTAAATCTTCTGGTACAAAAATGTTAGAATTGAGTAGACATAGTTCTTGCCATAGCAAACAATCTACTCATAGACAAAAAAGACTTGAAGAGAAGACTATCATGCAAAACCCTAATGAAGAATTATTACAAAAATTCAAACAAATTTCCAAATAATTTGAGGCATTAGGAGTCCAGAAGAAATAGGCTCTATATACAGAAAGAGACTTATGTCCTAATCCATTTGATAAAAGTTTATATATGCCACCATTCCCAAAACACTTTGAGGCTCCAAGATTCTAAAAATACCAAGGAAAAGACAACCTCATTGATCACATCAAGGAATTTTGTGTCTCTTCTATTAAACTCAATGATGAGCCCACCTACCTCATTCTCTAGGTGGGCCTACACTTGAATGGTACTGCAAACTTCTTGGTACTATCAAATCTTGGTCAAAGTTGACAAAAAAAATAATCTCCCACTTTTCCTTCAACATTATGAATGAGGTGACACTTTTTTTTTTTTTCTCAACTAAACAAAATATGGGAGAACCATTTATCACATTCTTACTATGCTAGAGAAGCTTAGTTAGTCAATGCTCACTAAACATTCTTGAAGAACAACAAGTTAACCTATGCATTGAAAACCTAGTCCCTAACTTAATGTATGAACTCAAGATCAAAAGTCTAAGCATCATTTTCAATTTGATGGAAAAAGGGGCTAGTATTAAAAATGCTCTTATCCATATGGGAATCATCAAGATGAACAAGGAAAACATAAACACCGGCTCGTCTAATGACAAGGCAATTTTTTCTCCAAAAAATAAGAATGTGACCAATGATGGTATTGTGGATGCACATAAAATTAGCATAGTACAAACTCAACTTAATTTGAAAAGTGCAAACCCTATGAATTCACAAACTCCCAATCAAACACCACCTCCATAATAGAAAATTGAGGCTTCCTTGCAGGATGGACCTCAAAGACATTCTAGACCCAAAGATAGAAAATTCACACCTTTGTGGATACCTCTTGAGACTTCACTTCAACAATTACTCAGTAAAAACTTCTTGCAATTACCCCTAATCAAAAATGAACCACTAACGAAAGCTTCTTGATGGAACAACAAAAAATGCTATGATTACCACTGCACCAAAGGACATAAGACCTCATGATGTTTCCAGCTAAAACATTCAATACAAGACCTTATTGATAATGGTGTGATCACAGTCAATCCATCACTGCTAGCATCCAACTCTGATCACACTATTTTTAAAGATCCTTTCCATAATCATGCCAAAGAGAAGGCCTCCAGTTCAAACTCAAACTCACAAGCTAATGTGAATTATACATGCATTGGATATGACTACACCATTAGTTTCTTTAATGAGTCTAATTCCTACGTATCCACATTCACTTTAAAGGCTGGAGACCATCGTTGTGTTGTCACTACACATCATACCAAAATTACCCTACCTGGAGATCCTTCTAGACCTACTGCCTCTACTAGACCCACACACCCTCATAGACCTAATGCCTCTACTTCAACTTACTATAGCCTTGTTGAATAGCTTGGCAAGACCCCTCCACAAATATCCATCTTGGACCTACTTTGTGTAGACATCTAAATCCTTTAGAAAATAAAGTATTTTTATTTTCTAAAAAAAAATTTGATGACATCATCATTTATTAATTAATTAATTATTTAATTTATTTATTTATTTTTATGCCATTAAATCCCTTTATCTTAATTAAAAATATTTAATTAAGGAATCCCTCCCAAAAATGTTTAAATCTTATTTAAACATTATTTCCTTATTTATTAATTATTTAATTAATAAATTGGCCAAAAAATCCAAAATAAATAAAAAAATTATTTTTTGCCCAAAACTTGGCCAATTTCCTTAAGACCACTAACCTCTTCCAAAATCTTCTAATCCTTCTTTAATTTTGATTAAAGGCTAATCCCATCATTTCTTACCCCTAATCCCAACTCAAAATATTTAATTAAGATTAAATATTAATCCTCATGTTTATTAAAAAAAGTTTTAATAAATATCTCCTCAACCCAAACCCTTGAAATAAATAAAACTTTATTTATTTCCTAAAATCTAATTTATCCTCATCCTAAGAAGTTGTAGACTCTTCTAAAAAGTCTTCATCCTCATCCTAGGAAGTTCTAGACTATTCTAGAAAGTCTTTATCCTCATCCAAAGTCTAGACTCTTCTAGAAGATGTCTTTAAACCTAATCTTAATCCTCTCTTAACCTTGTCACATTCCCTAAACATGGGTTAAGACTTACTAACCCAAGCCAAATTTAACAAATATCTCCTCCTTCACCCACACTCCTTAAATGCCATCCACTTTCCTATCCCTAAGCTAATCCTAAACCATCCTAATCCATCCTCTAATCATTTGCACAATCCTAAGCAAGCTTAAAACCTTTCTAATCAAGCCCAAGTCAAAATTCCTCTCATCTCCTTCAAAATATCCCAACCATAAAACTTTATGAAGCCCACTACGTCATAAATGACTCTTCCAAGCCCTTTCATTGCTCTTACAAGCCATTACGAGGGTCTTTATGAAGATTTTATCCCTTGAGCCTCCTTTCTTGACTCATCCTTCCCCTTTCCTCCATCCTCTCACCTTGTGACATGTGTCACTCCCTGATTGGCTGTAAAGAAGCACAATCCATGTGCTCTCCTCTCATGCAATCTGAGCCCTCCATGAGCTTTTCCCCATCCTTGCATCTTAGCCCTCAATCCCTCAAGCCTCTTGCCTATAAATTGGATCCTTCCCCTTTGCAAAACAACACTATCCATGAAGTAAATTCATAATGCCATTTTAAGAAGCCATTTTATACACTCACACCCAAATTCCAACTCCATTTGAAGCCCTTTTTGAAGCATAAGCTTGAGCATACATCCTATCTATCTAGACAAAGCCACTCAACAAAATAGCTTCTCATTGAGAGAGCCCATTAATGGCTCATATTTTCAATTGAGAGCTCATCTTAGTCTATCTTGAAGTTTATGAATTTTTTTTAGTTTGTAGAAGCTTTATTTAAATTTGGTTTCTATTAACATACTAACATTGCTCATATACATTTTTGCACGCCCGGTGGGACCTCGCATGGGTCATCTTCATTAGCTCTTTTAGTCAAGTTTTGTATGTCATTTGCTAATTTTGGCTAATTTTGCTTGTTTTTGTGATTGGTAGGATTGTATAAATTGGTTTTGTAGTTCCACATGAGCATGAAGAAGACAAAGGAACTCATAGTCTATCTCATAGGATTTGCAGATTTTTCAAGCTTATAAGTGGACAAAGCACTTGGAATTCTTCTTCCTCTTCTTATCTATATTCTTCTTATTCCATCTACTTCTTCTTCTTCTTCTTGTGGGAGATCTTGGCCATTTTTTTTTTAAGGAAGAAAAATCATACACACTTCTTTTTAGTGCTTAAAATGAACCCCCAAGTCATACTTAAATCCATTAAAAACTAAAAAATCAACACTAAGTGCACACTAAAATCTAAATCAAACTCAAAGAATCAATCAAGGATAAAATGAACCTCATTTGCAAATATTTTAAAGTTCTTTTAAAAATCTCATTAAAACTAAGAGTCCTAAATGGTTTCCAAAATTGTCCTAAAAGCTTTGTTATTTGTTCCAAACAAATGTCTTGTTGCAAAATCTTGAATGTTTCTTAGGTTTTTCATGCATCAAAACAATCTAGGAATATCATTTTTGGGCTTAAAACATGCAAACTAGAACACAAAATCTTGAATGAAAAGTAAAGTCCAAAGAGTCATTTTCAGTTTTGAGTCCAAAACAATCTTGAATGATCTAAGGTTAAAATAAAGCACTTCAAAGTTTTTAAAACAACACACAAAATCTCAATTTTGAATGCTCAAAGGAAAAAAACTTGAATGTTTAATCACTTGTCTTTGAATGCATGTTGCTAAAATCACTCTTGAGTGCCATGGATTAAAATCAAGTTTTTTTTTTTTTTATGAATGCATGATTAAAACAACAAATCCAATCTTGAATGCAAAAGGTCAATTAATCATTACACTATCTCACACTTCATCTTTTGGGGCATAAAAAGAATCTATATTTTAGAAACTTTCTAAGTTATAAAAATAAATAAAGACACTTTGAGTGGATTTGTTGTTGGACTCACCCTCTTTAATCACCCATCATTCTAACCATTGGTTGCAATATTAGTGCCATATATGGGGATGGGTCTACTTAAGAAGGTGTTAAGTGCTCCACAAAAATCAAATTCCACTCACTTAACTTTTTATTAGTTTTTCTAAGTTAGAAAATTCCTTGAATTCATATTAGTCTCGCTAACACTTCATTTGGGCATAAAAAAAAATTGAACAAATCTTGACGTGGAGGGCCTCCGAGCATGCGCTTGAAATCGAATTTCACACATCTTTGTTTTGGGCTTAAAAAAAACTCACACTCAATCTTGAATTCCTTAAATAAAAATCAATTGATACTTGATGTGGAGGGCCTCCGAGCATGTGAGTTTATTTTTGTTGACCCTAAATCTTCTTGGTGTATTCATTCTTCGATCGATTTTACTTTTGTTAACGCTTCAAGTTGGAATTGAACATTTGCATCCTAAACATGTGTGTTTGCAAGGTCTAGATTAGAAAACTTAAACATTAGTTGGAAAAGAATTCTGTCTTTTATCCCAAGATCATCCGTCTTCTCTCCCCTTGTCATCTTTTGAGGCCATCTTGGGTGCATAAAATTAAGATCCAAAATCTTGTTTAAGTTTTAGGAGGCCTACTTGGGGATTTCATCACCCCTTGGGATGACCTCAACTCCAGAATTTTGATAGCGTATAAAGCTCGAGAGGTGAATCAAAAGACACCTCTCTTGGAATCAAGATTTTGTCACTCAAGCTAAGCCTCAAGGAATTTTATACCCTTGAGAAGTGAAAGAGGACAAGTGGGTTACTGCTCCTCTCGGCTGTGTGACAATATTTCGGTTTTATCTATGAATTCGAGCCTCACATACCTTGGGTATATCGAGGACTCCCTAGCTAAACAAACTGTAAGCCTTGTAGACAACAATCTAAGATGTCAATATGTTTGAAATGACTAATCAAAACATTTGTACAACATACACACTCTATGGCACAAGTATCACATTCTGAGAATCACAAACTTCTATCTGGTTGTTCCTATCTATTGCTTGATTTTTTACTTGTTGAATGAATGTTTGCCAAACTTGGTCAATCCTAGCTTAGGGCACACTTAACATAGTCACTGCATGTTCCAGAAGTTGAACGAGTTAAAGCAAAACAACCAAAATCTCTCTAAGCCAAGCACATTCAAGAATTTATGTTAGAACAACCCAAACCCAAATAGAAGTTTCACAAAGTCAAACTCAAGCCATCTCAGGCATACCAAGAACTTTCAGCCAAGAGAAAGGAAATAACACCAAGCCCTCGAATTGCCAAACTCCACAAAGTAGAGGAAAAAGCTACCGGCGAAGCCCTTCAAGATGCTTGGTTAGATCGCACTATCCAACTTAACCAACATCCAGGAGTTAACCCTACTTATGGATTACCAACTAGGCATGATTTCTATGATTAGACCCCCTTGTTTCTCCACATCTTCTTGCACAAGCTTCTCTTTAGAGTCATCCTTGTAGGTAAGCCAGCCATCTTTAGTCCTCCCCTTAAGCATTTTAGGTCATCCATCTCATTTAGAACCAAACCATCTAGCCAGCAATCCAAAATCTTCACATCCAAGCCTTCAAAATTATTGTCACTTTGCCAAAAGTTTTCCATTCTTAACATCTTCCAAATCCACCAATCTCACCAAGGTTATCCCTTTGACAGAGCTTTTTCTAGGGTAATCTAGCTTTGTCACTTGTTATCCCTCATCACCTTGAGCTAAAGGTTGGGATCCACAAGTGGTCAATCTTGTGTTCTTCCTAAAGGATCATCAATCTATCCTTAAGTTGACACAATCACCACCAAGCTTGCACATAGGAAAGCAGACCTTTCATGCTTTGGCAACATATCTTTGAAGTTAGAATCCCCAACCTAATCCTCCTTAGGTTTTGTCATATAGCTTTGCCTCAACCTAGGAAATCATTTGCATAGAAAAGCCTTCCCCCTTTGCATCCATCTGCATTGTTGCATCTCATCCCTAGGAACATTCTGCATTTTCATGCCACCCGTCACTCGTTTAACCAAGAAGAAGAAGAAAACAATGGAACCCTATCATTTGGATCAAACAACTTCTCTTCCCTTGAGCACCCAACCATCCTTCAACCCAGAGACCACTATACCATCACCTACTAACATTGAAGCTTTCATGAACCAACTAGGAAATGTAGTATTGGTGAATGTCATTATAGACAAGAACAAAGAAATAATCATGGCTAACTTTCGAAGGGACAACATAGGAGCCTTCAACTTTGGAAGACCTCCTCCCTTATGAGATCCATCTCACCTGTTGTTTGGACAACTCCCACCACCCATAGGCTCTTATGATTCAAATTATCCTCAATATGTGCCAAAAGAAGAGCCTCAACCCACCCCATATGATCCAAAAGACCCAAACATACTAGCCTCCACTCAAGTTGAAATCTCCCTTCCGCAAACCAATCCAGCCACCACCACTCCACCATTGGTCCATACCACTCCATCCCAAACCCTCTGTGCCCAAAACACCTCATCATTCACTCCCTTCACTATTGTTGTTGTTGCTCTCCAACCCAGCCTTCCAAATCCACCAATCTCCCAAATCAGTGCTAGCATCTTTGGCCAACCTCAACAATATACAACTGGTATGCCACCCATGTGGCCAAGTAATCAACCCTTCATCATCTCCAACTTGTTTACCTCATCTCAGAACACAATTCCATCATTTGCACTAGGTCCTTGGAGCTTAGTGCCATCAGCCACAAATCCACATGCTACTACCCTCACTCCACAAAGCTGTCAAACCCCACAAGCTACTACCAATGTTCTGCCAAGCTCTCAAGTGACCCAAGCTCCTGCCACCCCTCTACCAAGCTTTCAAGTCCAGCCACCAAGCTATCAAACCCCATCAGTTCCATTTCCAAGCTTTCAATTCCCACCACCTCCACCACCAACTAATCCATTACCTCCTATTACCAACTATTTTTCTATGCCACTTCTAAGAGGAAATCCACCACCACCAACTACTAATTACTTTGCCTCTTTTGCCATGTAGATACCTTCCCAAATGGGGGTACAACCCACATATATTGGTCAAACTCCTCAAATCCAAAGTCAAGTTCCAAAAGCTCCTCGATCCTTTCCCCAAGCTTCACAACCATCTTATACCTTACCTCTACAAAGCAATCCATTTATCCCATAGCCAGCTTATGTTCCTCAATCCCAACCTCAAATCCAATATCAATAGCAAGCTTCACAACACATGCAGCAATATGTGCCACCTCCACCATAGCAACCCATCATCCACCATTTAGTTCCCGAAGCCATGTACAATCCCTACCAGCCCATACCTCAAAGCCATCCATATTCCATTGCCCCATCTAGCACATACCTACGTCAGGGCACTCCTACATTGGGGGCACCCCAGCCATCACCCATTAATTCAGAATGGGAAGCCATGAAGATAGCTTTGAAGAACATCCAAGAGGGAAATGATCCAAAAACCTTCAAATTTGAGAATGTGTGCTCTTACCCATTTGATAGAGCCATTACTATGACTCCATTCCCCAAGCATTTTGAGACACCCAAGTTTGACAAATTTAGAGGAAAAGGAGACCCTATCACACATATCAAAGAATTTTAAATGCACTGCCAAGAAGTGGCATACAATGACATCTTCCTCTTGTGCCTCTTTCCCAAAAGCTTGGCTAGACCAGCTCTTGAATGGTTTTATAGAATACCATATGGCACAATTAAAATTTTTACTGAATTGTCTGAGGCATTTGTAGCCCAATATGCCCATCTTGTTGAAACAGAGCTATCAGTAGTTGATCTTGTCCGCACTAAGAAAAAAAGTGGAAAAAGCCTTCCTGAATATCTGCAAAGATGGCAAACCCTTACCACCCTCATATCTTGCACCTTGCCAGAGCGCCATTTGGTGAAAATGTTTATTGATAATGCCCATCCCAGGTTGGCTCACCACATGACCATGAACTATTTGCAGACTTACAAAGATATCAAAGAGAAAGGAATGATCCTTGAGCAAGGACTCATTAAAGATGGTGTGTTCAAGATTTACAAGGAAGCCAACTAAAATCAAACACATTCCAATGACAAGTCTAGGTATTGGAACAAAAACAAGCATGTTGCAATAGATGGCGTCATTGACACAGGCATGTGAATATTGTTGGTCCTTCCCAAAGTCAGCCCAACCCATCGTATCAACCAAAAAATCAAGCTATCAACTACCAATAGTAGAATCACCAAAGCTATCAAAACCACAATCGAAGACCCAACTTTCAAAGGTCTAGCAATCAAGTTAATGCCATCAATGTAGTTGCAGGGAAAAAGCCCAGATTCCAACCTACACCTAGAAATTATACACCCCTTGGTGAGCCTTTTGATGTCATTTTTGAGAAATTGGTCAAGGAAAACCTCATCAAATTTCCTCCTACCTAGCAAATCAACCCAAGCCAATCCAAAGCTGCATGGTACAAAGATCATGAGTACTGCAAATTTCATAGGGTAAAAGGTCACACCACCCTCAGATGCATGAAATTGAAAGATTATGTGCAGGACCTCATTGATCAAAAAGAAATCACTATTGGTGTTCAAACCTCTCCCAATGCAGGCTTATAGATCTATCAAAATGCTTTTCCTCCTCATAACAACCAAAATCTTGGAAAAGCACCTATCCAAACCAACAACAACAACACCAACAACCACCAGCCAAACCAATAGCATGGGAAGAACAATGACCACACTTCATCCTATATAGATTATGGTAGCCTCATAGGTTGTATATCTAAGAAACAGCCTTCTATCAATGTTATCAATATCCAAGGACCAAACAATGAGTGTGCAGTCACCACTCGAAGATCGCAATTTAACATCGCAGGCCCACCATTTTCACCCGCACCATCAGCTTCATCAAAAAGCCAGTACAATATCTTGGAACACCTTGGGAACATGCTAGCCCAAATCTCCATTTTAGACCTTCTCCGCACTAGTCCTATGTACAAGAACATCCTTGATAGTGCTCTCATAGAATCTCGTGTCCCTTCAAATACCAACGCTACTAATTTTTGTAATCTTGTTGGACATCTTTCATCCTCATGTGCCCTATCATTCAAACCCACTGACATACCCATGGTCGAGTCAAATCACACCCTTCCGCTCTGCATAGCCATTATGGTATCAAATTTTTCTGTAAAAAGAGTAATGATAGATAATGGATCAGCCTTGAATATTTGTACCCTAAAATTCATAAAACAAACTGGATATACTGAGGCAGATATCATCAGTGAGTTTATCACCATCAAATCTTATGACAACTTGGAAAGAACCACAGAAGGAACTATTTTGCTACCAATCAAGGTTGGGTTAGTCATCCAAGAAACACTCTGCCATGTTATTGATCTAAACCTACCATTCAACATCCTCCTTGGTCACCCATGGATTCATGCCATGAAAGCCATTCCATCCACTTACCATCAGTGCATCAAATTTTTGCATCAGGGCACTGAGGTAACCATCCATGCCAATCCAAAACCCTTTGCTTACTGCAATGTGGTTGAAGCCTCATATACAAACCATTGCCCTGGAATTGATATTGGCATAGCCATCACCAGCTCATCCCATACTTGTAATGACCCAAAAACCATCCTCACCTCCACCCTATCTACCGTGAAGATCAATAACAAAGCCTGTGGAGAGTATAGTTCGTCAGATGCATTTACTGTCGGGGAACTCCCACTTGATCCACATGCTCATGGGTGACCGACATATGAAAAAGCTAAGGAGATTCCACATCCTCGTTACAAACAGTTTGGCTCAACAACCTTTGTATCCTCAAAAATCCCTCTTCATGAGGAGCTCACTCTAGATATCAACAATTGGTTACATAAGGATGCACCTCCAAGAAATCAAGCACGCCTTGATCACTTCAGCCAAAAGTATCCCCAAGAAGATAAGCTCATCACTAACAAATGGAACTATCAAGGTGGTGGTCTAGGATTAGAAGAAAGAGGCATGCAGTGCCCCATCGAAGCACACCAGTGGGAAACAAAGTTAGGTCTTGGCTTTGGCATACCCACAATTGGGGGCACTAATGAAAATGGTCATGCTTTTTCAAACATTCACCGTGACCTTTTTGAAATCAAAGACATTCCTAAGGAAGTTGAAAAGAGAGCCTACGACAATATCCTAGACCAAATCTCCCTCAGAGATTCTATTCTCCAAGAACTATCCATCCATTTCATTGACCTACCACTCGCCCATCCACAACTCATAGATTGGGACCAACCAAGCATCATACACATTGATGAGTTCACATCAGAGGAAGCACTTCTAAGATTCATGGGAGCTGAAACACCTCATAAGAAAACAAAGCCATACTTAGCATATATCTATAAGCTAGATCCCAAGGGGTATTTTGGAGAAAATCCCCAACCTAGTTCTAATACACCCAAAACTGGCACTAGGGTAAATTTGAGACTAGCTAAGGCAGCGAAGAGAGCCCCTCAACAAGAAAATCTAGAAGAACAAGCAGAACATGAGGATTTAGCATTGCCTCCTCAAGATAATCGACCAGAGGTGTCTTCTATTCTAATTGAGGATACTAGAGAAGTCAATGTCAGTTCTTTAGAGATCCCCAGACTTGTTCACATTGCTGCATCCTTATCACAAGACCAAGCTGATCTCCTCTTTGAGGTCTTAAGAGAGAACATTGGCCAATTTGCATAGTCATATCAGGACATGCTAGGACTTGATCCAAAGCTTGTAGTTCATCATCTTGCATTTGATCCAAAGATCAGACCCGTCAGACAAAAGCTTAGAAAAATGCACCCCAAGGTGGCATTACTAGTCAAAGCTGAATTAGAAAGAATGTTAGCTGCTAAGGTTATTTGACCTATCGACTACTCAAAGTGGATCTCCAACATGGTCCCCATCACTAAACCTTCTGGTGACATCAGGATCTACACTGATTTCAAAGATCTTAACAAAGCTTGTCCAAAAGATGATTTTCCCATGCCCAACATAGATATGAGTGTAGATCTTATAGCTGGACATGAAATCTTGTCCCTCATGGATGAATTTTCTAGGTATAATCAAATCAAGATTGCAGAAGAGGATCAGCATAAGATAGCATTCACTACCCCTTGGGGAACCTTTTGTTACAACATGATGCCTTTTGGCCTAAAGAATGTAGGGGCTACCTATCAAAGAGCTATGATAGCCATTTTCCATGATCTTATCCATAGCATTTTGGAGGATTATGTGGATGATATCTTGGTTAAATCTCACACCTTCATGGATCATCTTGCTGACCTAGAGAAAGTCTTTATTAGGTTAGCCAAATATCATCTCATGTTGAATCCCAAGAAGTGTGTCTTTGGGGTCACATCTGGCAAGCTTCAAGGCTTTATAGTTTCTAAACGAGTTATAGAGATCGACCCCAAGAAGGTCAAGGCTATCTTAGACATGCCTCCTCCCCAGACACTGTGACAGCTTTGCTCTCTTTGGGGAAAGCTTCAATCCATATGGTGCTTCATCTCCTAGCTTGCAGATAAGTGTACACCATTTACACATTTACTGAAGAAAGATGAAAACTTCAAGCAGGATCCTTTATGTCAATGCGGCTTCAATCAACTCAAGCAGTATCTCGCCAATCCCCCTATCTTGGTTCCACCAGTTCGTAGTCGTCCCTTGATCTTGTACATATCAACAATGCCTACTTCTCTAGGGGCACTTCTAGCATAGCTCAATGACTACGGCAGAGAAAGAGCCATCTACTACATCAGTAGAACCCTAGTTGGTTACGAACTCAATTATACTCCTATGGAAAAAGCCATAAAAATCCTTAACGATGGTATCATATCCCCTCACCTCACATGTACCCAATGCCAGAACCTCATCTAAAAATTATCCCGCTATGTTATCATAGCCAATACCCTATATTGTCGGAGTTATGACGATACTCTCTCTCGATGTTTAGATGAAAATGAGGCCGTAATGGCATTAAAAGAAGTACATTTTGGACTTTGCGGTGCCCACACGAGTGATATTGTCCTAGCATGACAAATCCTTAGAGAAAGCTACTATTGGCCTACTATTGAAAAAGACTCCTGTGACTTTGTCAAAAAGTGTCTCCCATGTCAGCAGCATGCAAATCTCGTGCATGCTCCAGCACAGGATCTACAGCCTATTGCACCACCTTGGCCTTTCGCTTGTTGGGGCCTTGATCTATTTGGAACTATCACACCTCTCTCATCTGATGGACATAAATGGATAATAACAGCTACAGACTATTTCACTAAGTGGGTGGAAGCAGTCCCCCTAGTCTCAGCCATAGGAGTTTAGGTCTCCAAGTTCATCTTGTACCACATTGTTTGCCGCTTCGACATCACATCCACCATCTTCACCAACCATAGAGGTAACTTTGAAAATCTCAACATGGAAGAATTATGCACTTCCCTTTTCTACATCCATCACCACTTTTCTAGCCCATATTTCCCACAGGGTAACGGCTAGGCAGAGGTAACTAACAAAACCCTCCTCAAAATCCTAAAGAAAGTTGTCAATGATTTTGGCCATGATTGACACCTACAAATAAATCCAGCCCTATGGGCCTAGCAAACCTCTTTTTGTACATCCACAGGAACAACTCCATACTCCCAAGTCTATGGTGCCGAAGTGGTACTACCCATAGAGGTTGAACTTCCCTCCTTGCACATATCGTTGCAGGGGCAAATATCAAATGAAGAATACAGAGTAGCTCGGCTCACCCAGCTAGATCTCTTAGACAAGAAGCGACAAAAAGCTTATGATCATCTCACAGTCTATCAAACTCATCTCAAAAGGAATTTCAACAAGAAGGTGCTTCCACGACACTTTCAGCCAGGTGACATGGTCCTCAAAGAAAATATGAAAGTCCAAGTTGATCGAGAAAAGAAAGGCAAGTTTGAACCTACCTGGCTTGGTCCTTATGTTGTCACTGCCTCCTTTGGCTCTGGAGCCTACCAGCTATGTACACTAGAAGGAGAACTCTTGAATGATCCTACTAACATCATTCATCTCAAGAAGTTCTATGCTTGAAGATCCTTGGTATACCCAGCTTTTGAAAAATACAAAACAATAGTAAAGAGAAATAAGCGTCCAATGGTGAAAACTTGGCAATTCAAGCGCCTTGGAATAGGTACTTTGGTGAAAACCTGGTAATTTAGGCACCTTGTGTACTAAGACTAATCCATTATCTATCACTATCCTATCCCTCATCCATTCACCCACCATCCCATAAGACACCTGCTTGTTCCTTTGGTGTTCCAACCAAATATCCAAAATCTAATGAAGCTTATAAATACCTCCTGTATAGCTTGTAAATCTTGTATCTCAGCTAGTAAATCTTGTATGCCAGCTTGTAAATCTTGTATCATCCCTTGTATCATAGCTTTTATATCCAAATCTTGTCCAAAGCTTGTACCATATTCTAGCTTGTATTATATGCCAAACCTTGTATCCTAGCTTGTATCCTATCAAATGCACACAAAGACTCCCATTTTCCTTAAGCTTTTTGCAAACCATCTACCTATCTGCCTATCAACTATTGCAGACATCCCACCCTTCATGAACATTTTCATCTCAGAAAAAACCAAAACATGAACAAAACTTGTACATTTGTAACATATCTTGGTCTGTTAGCTTGTACATCCTCTTTAGCTTAGTACCATTGTATCTATCTAGCTTTCGTGTCAGTTCCTCCTTGATCAGCATCTTGCACACATTGCACAACCCTTGGTTAGCTATTCCAATGCATCCTTAGCTAGATCTCAATCACCAAAGTGTTATCCTTCTTAGTTAAGCTTGCCAGATGCATCACTCATCCGGATCCATTAGCTTTGGTGCTCTCCGATAGATCCTTGTAGGATATAGCTTTCCTCATGTCTGATCTTGGTTCGTTAGTACCTCGTCCCACCCATCTCATTGGAAAATGTTTCTCTTTTGGATTTTCACTTTCTTTTGATTTGGAATCTTTCCTTTTGGGTCTTGAAGTATCTTTTCCAAACAATCTTTTTGTTCCCTCCTCAAGGTTGCCACGATCTTCCGTATCATGGTATACCCCGAATGGGGCAATCTGAGTGTAAGGTCTTGATCGGGTCTTTTGTTTGTTTTTCTTTTCTACTTGTGGGTTACCCAGTGTCATTTCCACATTGCTTCCTCTGGGATTTATGTGTGATGTTGGGGTAATCCTTGCATGTTTGTTTTGAGTCAATCTGTCAGTCCTCTAGACAGTTGGTGAAAAGGCCTTGATGTTCTTGGTAACCTTGGCAATTAACCAACAGTCCTATAGCAAATCTAGTGCTCAACTACATGGTGGTACTTCTCTTTGAAGTATCCCCCTGCTCAAAAAGAAAAGCTTCAATGGTTTCCCTTCATCTCCATTATCCCCCATCCATATCCAGCATTTGTCTCTCCTACCCTAGCTTGTGCAACTATATCTCTCAGAATCAATCATCACTCTTAGCTTTAGGGATCCACAATCCTAGTCTTAGGGATCCACCAATCCAAACAATCCACCAAGCCTCATCTTTTGAGCTCCACAATCCTAGTCCTAGGGATCTCCGAAACCCATCTTCCGCCAATCTGATCCTTTGAAATCCTGTTGCATCAGCTTTATCATCCCATCATCCATCTCCCTATCCTAGATTCCTTTTTATAGTGCTCTGCTCCTTCATCCTCTGCTATCCCTGAGATCTTAAGCTTGCTTCCTCTTGTGCCTCTGATTCTCCTTGCTCATCTCAGATTCTTGTACTTTTCAAGAAGCAGTTGAGCCTCGCTTTCTCTCCCCGCCACCTTCTTGAGGGGGCATCTCGCAGTCCATTCTCTCCTCTTCTACTCTAGCCTTGGGGGCATCTTATTTTCTTATCTTTGATGCCATGCCACTTGCGGCATCACATCAAAGAGGGGCAAAATGTAGACACTTAAATCCTTTAGAAAATAAACTATTTTAATTTTTTGAAAAAAATTCTGATGACATCATCATTTATTTATTAATTAATTATTTTATTTATTTATTTATTTTTATGCCATTAAATCCCTTTATCTTAATTAAAAATATTTAATTAAGGAATCGCTCTCAAAAATGTTTAAATCTTATTTAAACATTATTTCCTTATTTATTAATTATTTAATTAATAAATTGGCCAAAAAATCCAAAATAAATAAATAAATTATTTTTTGCCCAAAACTTGGCCAATTTCCTTAAGATCACTAACCTCTTCCAAAATCTTCTAATCCTTCTTTAATTTTGATTAAAGGCTAATCCCATCATTTCTTACCCCTAATCCCAACTCAAAATATTTAATTAAGATTAAATATTAATCCTCATGTTTATTAAAAAATTTTTAATAAATATCTCCTCAACCCAAACCCTTGAAATAAATAAAACTTTATTTATTTCCTAAAATCTAATTTATCCTCATCCTAAGAAGTTGTAGACTCTTCTACAAAGTCTTCATCCTCATCCTAGGAAGTTCTAGACTATTCTAGAAAGTCTTTATCCTCATCTAAAGTCTAGACTCTTCTAGGAGATGTCTTTAAACCTAATCTTAATCCTCTCCTAACCTTGTCACATTCCCTAAACATGGGTTAAGACTTACTAACCCAAGCCAAAGTTAAAAAATATCTCCTCCTTCACCCACCCTCATTAAATCTCATCCACTTGTCTATCCCTAAGCTAATCCTAAACCATCCTAATCCATCCTCTAATAATTTGCACAATCTTAAACAAGCTTAAAACCTTCCTAATCAAGCCCAATTCAAAATTCCTCTCATCTCCCTCAAAATATCCCAACCATAAAACTTTATGAAGCCCACTAGGCCATAAATGACTCTTCCAAGCCCTTTCATTGCTCTTACAAGCCATTATGAGGGTCTTTATGAAGATTCTATCCCTTGAACCTCCTTTTTTGACTCATCCTTCCCCTTTCCTCCATCCTCTCACCCTGTGACATGTGTCACTCTCTGATTGGCTGTAAGTAAGCACAATCCATGTACTCTCCTCTCATGCAATCTGAGCCCTCCATGATCTTTTCCCCATCCTTGCATCTTAGCCCTCAATCCCTCAAGCCTCTTGCCTATAAATTGAATCCTTCCCCTTTGCAAAACAATACAATCCATGAAGTAAAGTCATAATGCCATTTTAAGAAGCCAATTTACATCAAAACCATACACTCACACCCAAATTCCAACTCTAGTTGAAGCCCTTTTTGAAGCATAAGCTTGAGCATACATCCTATCTATTTAGACAAATCCACTCAACAAGAGAGCTTCTCATTGAGAGAGCCCATTAATGGCTCATATTCTCAATTGAGAGCTCATCTTAGTCTATCTTGAAGTTTATGAATTTTTTTTAGTTTGTAGAAGCTTTATTTAAATTTGGTTTCTATTAGCATACTAGCATTGCTCATATACACTTTGTGCATATCTCCAACATCAAAAGATCTTGGATCACACCATTAAAGAGTCAATAGTCCTAGATAACATCGATGTTGCCTAGTTCTAGGTCGTGGTTGGGAACCTATCTACCTCACAACATATCACCTTTTCCCCTTAGGATATTCCTAATGAAAAATCCAACCACAATGATCTCATTCATCTCAAAGTCTTTATCCATAATGCCAAGGTCAGATGTGTCCTAATAGATGGAGGGCCAAGATTGAACATATGTACCCTTAAAGTTGTCAAGAGTCTTGGTTACGCTAAAGAAGATGCAGATCCCTCTCATAGAATCACAATAAAGTCCTATGATGATGGAAAACACTTCTCTAAGGGTGTCATCATATTACCCATTAGAGTTGGTCCAGCTACTGAAGATACATTATTCTAGGTCCTAGATATTGAGATGAATTGCAACATGATACTAGGACACCCTTGGATCCATACTATGAAAGTAGTGCCCTGTGCATATCATCAATGTCTAAAATTTTCCTACAACATTGCGGAGGTTACCATCCCTAGTGATCTAATCCTTTCTAGTTTTGTATTAATCTGATAGATGCCATTGCACACCAACTCCCAACAAACACTAAAGCACAAGCCACATATTCCTCTAAGTATGTGGATGCTGATATACTCCTTAGTAAGGCCAAGGAAAAGATCTGAAGATTTAAGACAAAGGGTGTGGAGAATACTTTATGTCGCAAGTATCCCACATTAGTGAGTCACCAATTTCTCGCCAACCTTATGGTAAATCACAACTATTGCAAGACCAACACTCTAAGATAAGTACACAAAATGCCACTTCTATCAATGAGAATACATTTTTATGTATTGAGAAAGAAAAATTAGAACAAAAAGACACTTTTATATCTCCTAGGAAGTATGGACTTGGGTTTACTATCATGCAGAAATAGGTCTATGATCGTTATAGCAATCTTGGATATCAGAAACAAGGAATAATTGAACCTATCACTATAAAAGGATGACCTCTTAGTTTGGGGCTTGGATTTAAACCATTATGAATAGGTCCTTGTAGTACTACAATAGCTACATGTAAGACTATGGATGTTTTGAATGATGAAAAGGCATCTAAGGATATCCAACCTAAAACAAACTCTCCTCCAACTTCTAAGCATAACTCCAATTATACCATAGAATTAGATATCTATATATATATATATATATATACATTCAACCAAAGCCCATTCAACATTGATGATGAAATCCCCTCAAGTCATCCTGAACTATTAGATTGGGACCAATGTGGACCACCAATTTTTGATCAATTCGACAATGATGACATTCTCACAATAGACTTTGAAATCTATGAAGGCATTAAAGTTGGTGATCATAAAGAAATTTTGTTTCCTAAAGTAAACACATTGGCACATTTTGGGGAGCCAACTCCACCTTCTAGTTGCAAAGAAAAAAGAGAAAAAAATGGAAAAAGTAGGTCTCTTGATGAAAACCAAAAGGTGCCATTAGACCATTAAAAATCAAAGGCTAAGTAGCTCCCAAGGATACAAGTTAAACAAGTTGATGCCATAAATATCAGTGTTCTAGTGTTCAACATGCCATTAAGTCTTTTTGAGCTCTCTCGATCAACCTTTATGTGGAAGGTCATTGGTCTCAACCCTCCCAATCCTCCCTTATATCCAATTGTTTATCCCCAAATCTAGCTACCCAATTTGCCCAACACCCAAAATCAAGCTTCTACCCAAAAAACCTTTCAATATGTCATCATCAATAACATCCCATACAAAGAATCCTTTGACCTATTTATCCTTAGATGCCTTGATTTTCAAGAGGTAAAAATTGTCTTACATATGGTACATGATGGTATATCTCAAGGCCTTTCTAGTGGTTTGATTTTAGCTATAGACTCAGAGTGAATCCTACATAGTTATAATCACTTATCGATCTAGATATTGTCAGCTAGCAACACCCATCATAGATTTCTTCTTAGCATTTGTTAGCAACATTCATGATTTCGTCTAAAAGTCTTGAAAATAGCCAAAAAAAAAGTCATAAAAAAATAAAAAAAATAAAAAGTAAAAAAAAGTCATGAAAAATGGATGCCTTGATGAAAACTTGGTAAATAGGCATCTTGGCATGAAAATTTGAGTCAACAAAAAAATGTCATCCATAAGTGAAAACTTGGCAAACAGGCACTTTAGGCAAGTACCATGGTGAAAACCTGGCAAATAGGCACCATGTGTAATCAATTGTTGCTCCTCCATCTATTGGGATTCCATCTAGTTTTCCCCCTTTTATTATTCATTAATCATATCCTTTATATTGCAAGATATCCCTAGTCCTTGATCATGGCCTATGAACTAGTTAATGTGGACATTGTTATCTTACCCAAGAATCACCCACCTATACATACTTTTTCTTTGGCCTTTATACACAGTCTATGTCTTGTTTGGGGGTATATTACCTACATCATGCATGAGTTTGAACTTGAATTGGGGGCATAGCCCTAATCACTTTTTATCTAATGGACTTATCACATAACAGATTAGAGCTAACACTTGTATATGCTTTTGCAATCTTTAAAAAATCCTAAAAATTTAAATATGATCCTGAAAAAAACCTTAAAAAAAATTCAAACATGATCCTAATTTTTTTTTTTAAAGTCATAAAATGCCCTGAATAGATTCACTAAAAATCATAAAATGTCCTAAAAAAATCACTAAAAATTTGTAAAATGTCCTGAAGAAACAAATAACACAAAAATAACAAATATCCTCAAAAAAACTCTAAAAATCACAAAACCCATTGAAAATTTGTAATAAAACTTGTAAATATTCATTGTGGATTATCACCCCTTTTTCATGAACACTCACACTTCCATAGACTAAACTCAAAGCACTACAATTCGATGATAATAACACTATCGGAGCAATGTGAAGCAACAATAAATCCAATGTGTCACTATGAACCTATCAACTGAATCTAGCAACAAAACCATCACATGATCAACTTGTCAAACACTATCTAAAGACTTAAAATAATAAAAAGAAATTAATAACGGAAAATAATAGTTGTTGGTTCATGTTTTTTAGTGAGTGATTTATTTTTTCTTTTTTTTTCTTTGATCATGTCCCTATGCCACTCAATGATATAAATTGATCTATGAGAGTGGTCAGGATGGTTCATGGTCATCTTTTATTTTTTGTCTATTAAAATGTAGCTTTGAGAGTCTAGGGCATGTATATATTCCTCAGGAAGGACAAGGTCATTTTCTATCTATATTATGCATGTTTACACAAAAGGTTTGCATTTTTGCTCTGGCCCTTTATGCCATGATGTGTTGCATTCTATTTTCCATATCAAAATAAAGCTCCATTTGACATATAGTGCACTTTCTAAAAGAAAAATTCTTGACCTCATTCTAATTGGTCCTCATCTCATCTCCTCAATCTCTTATCATTCATCTCTTCATCCACCACCTTGATCATGTATTCTGATACACCAAATCATCTTCCTCCTTCATCCTACATTCTTGCATCATCATACACTATCAGTCAACCTTCTATGAATTCCCACCAAATCTCACCTTAATCCAACCTTTTTTTGACCAATTTTGACCAAATCTAACCATGTTTGATTGATTTTACCCCTGTTCTAACCTCTTTCTACCATTTTGGGCATGCAGGCAAAGTTTTAGGTCATTCTGAGTCTAGTCGGGCTAATTTTGGCCGTTAGAGTCTTCTAGCCTGTAGTCTACACTTTTAGAGTATATTTGGGCTTCCCAAGTGCACCATGGGTGCACTTGGTACTATCACTGCACACTTGGGCTTACCAAGTGCATGGTGCATTTTGGGTGCACTGGGGCACTTAGATACCCAAAACTGCTCCTAGAGCCCCTATGTTGCACTCTAGAGCCCATAAATTTTGCATTTCAGCTCCAATTATTGATCCATTAGTTACATTGGATTTGTATCTTTTTCATGAAAAAAAATTGAGCTATCATTTTCATTATTTTTTCACTATCTTGAGTGGTAACCTTTAAAATTACTATTGGGCCCTCGATCAACCTTCGTTTTGCACTCTGGACCTCATAACTTTCACATTTGAACTTTGATTTGTGATCTGTTAGTTGCTATAAATTTTTCATCTCATTATTTACAAATAGACCTATCATATGCATATCTCACTCAATTTCTCAAGGGGCAACCATATATATCATTCCTATTGGGACATGTTATGGATTTCTCATTAGTGTTCTTTGACACAATGCTCTAAATCACATTGTATCAAAAAGGGACAAAATATAGACACTCAAAAATAGTTCACGTCTATGGTTTCATCATTTATTCATAATAACTTATCCAATTTTCTCATTCCACTAACTCTAATCTTTTGGACAACTTGATCATATTTCAACAATGTGTCATCATTCATGTCCCTCTTTCACATCAATTACAGATCATTTTGGAACCATTTAAAATTAACTCAAAATCATATCAAATCTACCCAAAATCACTTGGAATCAACCATAATTATCATAAAATGTGTCAATTACAAAATCAATCATTATCTACCTAATCCTAGACATCGTTGTGGCTTTCAGTGCCTTAGAAACCTATCCATCTATCAAATCTTTTCCATTTGACCTTAGTATTGTCATAGCTCTTAGTGCTAGGTAAAACTATCATTCACATCATCTAATATTTGACATTTTCAAGTCTCTCAATGTTGGATCATGGCATTATCACCACTTAATAACATTGATAGTGTTCATTTATGTTATTATGGTCAACCTTATCAACCAATCTCGATCCTATAACATTTTACAAAGTCAGTTAAATGTTATGTGTTCATAATTCATGTCATGTGTCCCTGGCATGTTATAAATTTTAATAAATTGATCAATTTTACCATGGCTTTAATCTATCCATCATAATCCTAGTCAACCTCCATTATCATCACATTTCATCAAAGGATACTATCACACTTATTTAATCAAACTGGGCAATCATCTACTAATTTTCTCTATAAGATTAAATAACCCATAATTTAATCCTATATCATTTCACTAATTATTTTTCTTAACTAAAACCCTCAATTAATTAATTTTATTAATTAATTGATACATCATTGACAAACCATGGAAATTCTCAATTTCCGAAGTCATATTTTCACCCTTAATTCCGTTTTCACTAATTTCTATTCATGTGGAATAATGGATTTTTAATTCAAATATTTCACATGATATTGACATCATTGTGACACATAGGCATGACACATCATGGATTCTCCATTTACACTTGGCTAAGAATTATTCTAATCCATATATTCTTATTCCCTTGCACATATCTATATTTGGCTTCCATTGCCATAGATTCTTGGCTTTAAGCGGGTTTGAGGTGTCACATGATGCATCATAGATCCTCTTCCATTTTTAGCCATGTTTGTCTTCCAAGTGTCATACAATCATACATTTGGCATCTTGTGTCATATGCATCATGGATTCTCAAAGGAATATCTTGCCATAACATATCCAAGGTGAGAAGTCCAATGCTCTCATATTGCATGATGATTATAAATTGAGCATTCTTCCTCTCATTTCTAGTCCCTAGATATTGAGTCTTTGGTCTCCTCTCTCTCTCAAGCTTAAGTCACTTCTTCTAGTATTCTCATAGCATTATCATTATCATAGGCTTTTGATTCCAAATTGTGTGCATTATAGGCAATTGGAGCTATATCACATGGATAGAAAGAAGGACATGAGAGCTACAAGTGAAAGAGGGTGTTTTAACTTTGTGTTCTTCCTTTTGTTCATTTGACTTTCATGGTATACTAGAGGCTATCAATGTATGTTTATTGAGTTTGTGATTTTCTCATAGTATGTTAGATATTAGCCCATTTTCTTGTTCTACAACTATCAAAACCATTTCTAATCTTAAGAAAGCCAACAACAAATCCATATTGACATAATTCCATGACTTATTGGGAATTGATAATGTTTGATAGAGACCTACATTTTTGGAAGTCCCCTTGGTTCTCTAGCAAGTATTGAAACATTCTACATATCCCTTAATGTCTTTCTATGTCCTTGGTGAATACTAAAAGCTTTCCACTAGTTCTAATGTTTTTTTCAAACCAAAGTGTCCCTTAGGATTTCCATTATATTTTTCTTAACTCTAGATCTATCTTATAAAGCACTTAGTTACACATAATTGTCCACCTTCAAAAAGAAAACCATTTTATAAAGTATAATTAGAGAATTCACTATGAAAATCATTTTCAAATTCAATACATTTCTTATAGACTTCTGCAAAGTCCTCATCTTCCTCATACAAATCTTTAAAAGCTTCTATTCCAATTATCTAGAATTGATGTTGGGATTTAAATAGACATAAATAATAATTACATGCAAATATATCCAATATCAAAAAATAATAATGCATATAAAAGAGACACAAGACACAAATATTTAACATGGTTCACTCAATTCCTGGGCTACGTCCACCAAATACAGAGTCCAATATCTTTATTATCTAGTGATTAGAACTTGATTACAATCTATAATCCCCTTAAAGCTCAATATTATCACATCACATCTTATGAAATCCATAACCCTAGGCCATTTTATATAAGATGTTTTCCACTTTAGGGTAATAGTTAGTTACAACATGTTGGCCCAAATTTTTTGAGAAAATAGGCCCAAAACAATTATGGAATTATGGAGAGTGTATAATAAAAGTTCACTAATCAATCACCCCAAACTAACAATTGAATCATTTGAATGATTAGCACCATCTTACTCAAAGCATGTAGCAAATTTTTATCATGACCTTTATTATGCATAGTAGTAAAAGTGTATGCTTGAAGATGTTCCACTCACTTCATATGTATGTGGCTCAATTTATCTTAGGAATCAAAGAAACCGAATGCATGGTTATCTGTATATGCTACAAAAGATTTTTGCAACAAGTAATATTGCCATTTCTCTAGTGCTTGCACCATTTCTTAAAACTCCAAGTCATAAGAGGAATAATTCCTCTTGGCTACTCATTCAAACTCTCACCTAAGAAGGCTATTGATATTCCTTCCTAACTTAGAACAACTCCTATGCTAGATTATGGGATCACATTATATAACGAACAATTTATCAATGCTAGGGAGCACCAAGATAGATTGAGTTTTCTACCTTTTGTTTCAACTTTTCAAATCCTCTATTTTCTTCTTCAACCCATCTAAATATTTTCTTATATCCACATTTTTATTATTTCTTATAAATAGCGAAAAAAATCACTAAACTTCATGGTAAACTTCCTATAGAAGGTTACCAATCCTAGAATCTCCTAACATCACTTATATTTTTGGGTAGAGACCAATTTAATATAGCTTCTACCTTTAAAGGATCCACTTCAAGTTACCTTTTGAGATAACAAAGGAAAGGTAAACAAGCTCCTTCATGAACTCACACTTATCAAGATTTGTTAGTAGCTTTCCATCATGCAATTTTTTTAAGAAAATTTTCAAATGTCTAAGCTTATTTTCCTTTTCAAAATATAAATATATCATATAAATAGATAACTATAAATTTACTTGTAAAATCCCTTAAGACCTCATTCACGAGTCTCATGAAAGTTCTTGGTGCATTTGATAGTCCAAATGACATTACAAGCCACTGATAGAGGTCCTTAGTGATATTGAATGTTGTATTCCACTCATCCCCCTCTTTGATCCTTATTTGATGGTAACCACTCTTGAAATCAATCTTTGAAAAATATTGTGCTCCTCCTAGACAATATATGGGGACTTCAATCCTAGGTGTAGGAAACTTGCATCTAATTATGATTCTATTAATTTAACTCTAGAATTAGTACACAACCTAAAATTTTCTCCCTTCTTGGATGTAAGGATTGTGAGGACTATACATGGACTAATACTCCTCTTGACTAGACCATTTCCTAACATTTCCTAAATTTGTTTGGCTAGCTCCTCATTTTTTTGATGTGTTAACTTATAAAATTCCTTTTTAGGAAAGGTTTCTTGTGGTACTAAGTCAAACATATGACTTATGTATCTTTGTGGGGTAAATTTTCCTCATGTACCATCACTAACAATATCCTTGTATTTATCTATTATTCTCTAGACTTCCTGAGGAATCTCATGTCATTATTTTATTTCCACCTCTACCTTGGGTTTTTGGACTAGGGAAAATACAATACCATCCTATTCTTTCATCACTCACATAAAATATTTCTCACCTACCATCAACACACTAGGACTAATTTATAAGTAACCACAACTCTCTAAAAAGAATTTACATTTTCCTTACCATCATGGTGTGTCTTCCTATAAAATTTCCATGGTCTACCTAATAATAGGTGACAGGAATCCATGGAAAGGATATTACAATGTATCTAGCCCTTATACCCCCTTCCCACCTCCCCACCCCCCAAGTAATATTATATTCTACCCATGCTTGTTAATTCACTAGGACATGTTGATCCTTATTGTACCAATTAAATCTATAGGGATTGATATGGGGTGTGTTTTCTAACTTCAACATTTTCATTTCTTCCTTAGAAAAAATATTAATATTAGAGCAACCTTACATACCTTACCTTGGATCTTGTAGTTTATCCTGAATAGGTCTCTCCTTAGTGATGGTTATCCCTTGAATAGTTCCTTGAGAATTATTCTCTTCACCAACAAATTCTTCTCAACCTCTTAATCTAACTATACTTTTGGCAACTAGACACTTGTAGTATCTTGTGGGTGCACTTGATTCCTTGTTTAGTCCCTTGTATTGTGGAGGCATTCTCAAGACACTTGTATGCATGGTATCCCATTTGATTGTAGTTATAACATCTAATATTGGAGAATTGAGATCCTTTTTCTAATCTATTAGATCTTTCTATCCTATTAGGTCTCCTACCAATATATCTTCTTACATTACTAGATTCCCATCCTTGATCTGACTAATTGGAACCATGATAATACCTTTGGCTTGTACTGCTTCCTCCAAAACTACCTCTATTATTTCTTTCCCTACCTCTTTTATTTTTTTCTTGTATCTTCTTATTTTTCTTTTAAAATTTCAAAGCCAATTGACAATACATATGTATAGTGTTAGGAAATAACTAGTTCAATTCTTTGTGAATGTTAATTCTAAGACCATTAAAACACCTTTCTACTTTCACACATTATTCCTTTATTGTATTTAATCTAAAACACAACCTTTTCAAGTCCTTTGTGTAAGTGTTTACATCCATTTATTTTTTTCTTCAAGTTATATCATTTCCTATGAAAAAATTATTTCATAATCTTTAGGTACACATCTCCTTGATTTTGGAGACAATTCCTTACCAGGAAACAATTATACTTTTCACTATATTTACTCTTTCCTTATGCACAAAATTCTACTATTTGAGGGTCCATCCCCTCAACTTTGAATTCAAAATCTTTTCTTTTTTACTTTTAGGTTTTCCTTTACACTTAAAGAAGGTCTCTGAGGTTTCTATCTAGTCCATCAAAATGTCTCCATCTACTTCTATACTAAAAGTGATAACCTCTTCTTTTCTTTACATGACCCTAACTCCTATGAAATTCAAGACATTTAGGAGTGGTCTCTATTCTATAGGAACCTCTTCTTTGTGTTGCCTAGGGGTCTCTTCTTCATTCCCATATTCTCATTTTCTCACAAATTTCTTCACCACTACCTTCATCTAGTCCTTCAACTTTTCTAGTTCCTCTCTAAGCCACTTATTGTATACTTTTTATTGTTTCAATTTATTTTCAAGATTTACATTAACTATCTTGATTGAAACCTCACCTTATGATCCTATTTATGTGCCTCCTAATCAGAATATGAGGTTAATTTTTCCCCACTTCATTTAGTGGAGTTTCCCTCCAATTTATCCTATGGGATTTTGGGGCCAACACCCCAATTATAGGGGTTAATGGGTGATGCCCCTTGCAAGGTCCTTTTTACTATTGTAAAAGGCATCAAGAGCTATTTTTCCTATTGGATGACTTCTTTTAGCTCTAATTTTGTAAGAATTATAAGTCTTGTATAAGATGGCTTAGGGTTAGGCATTTTATGTTGAATGATGATTTAATAGCTTCTTATGGTGGTATTGATTTGCCAAATATTGTACATTGTAATTAAGTTAAGATCACTTGATCATAATATCAAAGTTTCTATTTAGTGGATGTAAAGTAGGGATTGGGTGCTCTATTTTAAATATTTATGTCTTTTATTCACTTATGTTTGATTAATTCCTTTGTGATATTGGTTATATTTGCATATAATTATTGTTTCCATCTCTCTAATAATAAAAACATGGTATTAGAGATATGTTGTTTCTGTTGGAATAATGATACATTTGTCATTAGTTACAACACTTATTTGATTCTGAATTCTTATCGAGTTCATCACTCATTTTACAGTTCATACCGAGCATTCGTTGGTTACCAAGTATGTTCAGCAGTGTTTACCAAGTCAGAAAGGTAAACGAAGGTTTTAGTGTTTACCGAGTCAGAAAGGTAAACGAAGGTTTAGTGTTTACCGAGTTAGTAAGGTAAACGAAGGTTTTTGGTGTTTACCGAGTCAAGAAGGTAAACGAAGGTTTTAATGTTTACCGAGTCAGAAAGGTAAACGAAGGATTTAGTATTTATCGAGTCAAGAAGGTAAATAAAGGTTTCAGTGATTACCAAGACAGAAAGGTAAAAGAAGTATTCAGTGCTTACCAAGTGAATCAAAGGAGTTAGTTTCTACCGAGTGACACAATGTTTACCGAGTCACCAGTGGTTACCAAGTTCCAAGCTACTCAGAGTGATTAGTATGGACCGAGCCCCTACCTCTACCGAGTGCATGACGATGCCGTGTAATGTAGTGGATGCTGAGTGTCAGAAGGTCACCGAGTGAGTTTGAGGAACTTGAGTTTTCTACTATCTGGCCGACTCAGTAATGTTTTGTCCACTTGTGTTTGGCCGACCTTGTTGCTGTAAATATTGGAATGGTATATATGTAATATATTGTGCCATTTGTAAAAATAAAATAAAAAAGATATGATGAAGAGAAGTAACAGTGAAGTAAGAGCGAATTGAAAGAGAATCAGCAGCGGAGTATTCAACAAGGTTATCAAGAAGCAGCAAAGATATATCCATCACATCAAGTGATCAGTACATAAGATCTAATCAGCAAACCAGTTGCAAGCAGATCCACTGCTTCATCCTAATAGGTGAATCAGTTTTGTAAATCCTTTAACAGGGTAGACTTAATAGTCTTTTGTAAATATCCTAACAGAGTGCATACTTCATTGTATGTTTGTAAATCCTCTAACAACATGGATCTAGCAGTCCTACTTGCTCCTAACAGGGCAAATCACCAGAAGTGATCACTGTAAGCCTTAACCGGCCAACTTTATACTGTAGTATTGAAGTTTCGTGGGCATCATCCCCACCCCAGTTTTACTTTCAATTTGAAAGGTTTTTGGGTCACCAAATCATTGTGTTAATCTTTTCATGCATATAGTAAAGTAGATGAATGAATGAAGAATTTGTTATTATGCTTAATTGGTTTAAATTTTAAAGCTTACTGATTCACCCCTCCCCTCTCAGTAACCTTGTTAGTCCTGAATATTTTCAACAGTTTCAATTATCCCTACATAAAGGTTTCATGGTTGAGTGGGAGTCTCACACTTGAGTAAGAGAAATATTAGATGAGGGTAAGGTGAAGGTTAAGAATTTTAATGGGACAAACTTTTAGTTATAGAAAATGCAAATGGAGGACTATCTTTATTAGAAGAATCTATGCAACCATTGGGCAGAAAATCCAAGAAAGACCCAAATATGATAGATGAGGACTAAGATATTTTTGATAGAAAGATATTTATAAGAATTAATTTATTCCTAGCACAATTTGTAGCATTTAATATCACAAAAGAAAAGACAAATGAAGAGTTAATGAAAACCCTAGAAAAGCTATATGAAAAGCCTTCTTCTTCAAACAAGGTATATATCATGGAGAATTTAGTTAATATGAAGATGGTAGAAGGATGATAAGTTGTTGATAATTTAAATAAGTTTAATATGGTCTCCAATTATTTATCTTATATAAATATCAATTTTGACAAGGAAATTAGGGCTTTCTTGATATTCTATGTTCTTTTCTTGAAATCTGGAATGGCTTGGTAATGGATGTGAGTAACTCTATTTTTAGTTTTAATACCCTTAAATTTGATGATGATATTGGTGTTATTCCAAGTGAGGAAACTCATAGGAAAAAATCAAGTGGGTCTACAATAGGAATTACCTTAAACACACAAAGATGTAGAAAAAATAGAGGAAATAATTCTAGAAATTGTGATCAATCAAAATAAAAATCAAAGGGAAAGAGGTCTCAATCTAGGGGACCAAGAGATTGTTGGTACTATAGAAAATTGGGTCATAAGAAGAAAGATTACAAGACTTACAAGAATAGTGAAGGAGACAAACAAGAAGGAAATAAGGAGGAAAATCTAGTGAGTAATAAATTCAAAGAGGATGTTTTTCTTCTTTCCTTAAGAAATTTTGATGATTCATGGGTTATAGATTGAGGGGCTTCATTTCATCCTACACCATATAGAAGTTATTTTATTGATTATGTCCAAGGGGATTTTGTGCTTTTTTATTTGGGAGATTATGAACCATGTGAGATTTTTGGAAAGAGAAGAATTAATATTAAGTTACAAAATGGTAATCATTAGCTACTACAAGAGGTAAGACATATCCATTAAGGCTAGCTAGAAATTTAATTTCAATAGGGAAATTGGATGATTAGGGCTATATAATTACTTTTAAAATAAAAATATGAAGGTTTTAAAAAGTTAATTAGTAGTAGTAAAAGATGTGAAAGTAGGAACCTTATATCTTTCTATAGGTCAAATTGTTCCTTCTACTTTAATTATTTCAAATTAAAATAAGTGTTTAGGAACTATTATCACAAAATTTTGCACCCTTGCCTAAAGTTTTTACCTAAAGAAAATCTTGTGAAACATGGAAACAACCTCCAAGTTGTGGGACTTGAACAATGAGGTTGAGCCTCTAGAGAAGGCCAACTTCCTTTTCTATTAGGGTGTATCTAACTACTTTGGAGAGGAAAATGGAGAAGGAATGCATGAAGAAAAACTAAATATTCTAATCTAAGAGGGTGATGCACCAAAATAGAATGTTCAACTAGTCTCTACCCATACATGTATAGTTAAACTATCATGACATCAAAAAATATACAGATTTAGACTTGTTTAATCTAGCAATCACATGCATATAAGATAACCAAATCAGTGACACAAGGAAAAAGGAGTTTCACTTATATATCATTCATAGGAAAAAAAGAGATATTATCATGTAAGTTATAGATAACCACAATACATTGATGAGAGGAAAATGAATCTTAGATAGTACATCAATGGTTGAAAGATGTAAGCCAGAATGTCATGAAGTTCAGAGGCAAAGGGGATTTACAATAGGCATGCTAGAGCAATGCCAAAGAAATAGAGAAGATTCAACCATAAGAAGGGTTACAAAATCTAATTTTATAGTTCAAGAATAACTCAGATAACTTAAATTGGAAGTCACATTTCAAAAATCACCATTGAGATTGCAGAGAACAATCATAAAAATCTAGAAGAAAATATAATTGTGGTACACCTCAAGATGTAGGAAAATCATATATTTCACCATAATAGATCCCTAAGAAGATAGAAGTGGTGGACATTAACACTTTGACTAGCTAGATTAATAAAACTAAGGTGGTGGACTAGTCCCTTTTATCTACCAAGCGTGAGGAATTCTGAAAATAATCTGCTAAGGGTCAAGAAATTGGATTTTTCCTTAAAGAGTTAATTCTCCTTTTCTATCAATATGCCAAGTTAGAAAAAATCAATAAGTCTAAAATTTTCAACCAACACCCTATTTCCTTCCAAAAATTTCAATGGTTGAAGACCTTCATACTTTCTAGCTTGGACAAATGACAAACCTTTTCTATTAGTTTATAAAAAATATGACCCAGCATCATCCCTTTGACTTTTAACCTTGTTGCAATATGCCATGTGTCATCCTCTCACTTTGTCACTATAGTTAATAACTTTGTAACTTTCTATCATGACAAAGTGACAACCATGGATGTATGCGAGATCAACAATGAATAAATATTCATTAAGAAACTAGCCCACCTTGGAAAGCAACAAATAGAACATGGACACCTATCTCTCTTCTAACAACCTACCATCCACAAAAGAGAAATAGCCCACCAAGACACATGTCTTCCTGTTGTAGTCTTGCAAAAGATAAACTTCTTGCAACTTTAAATTGCAAGGATATGATAGTTGTAGATCAAATTGCATTTGATGGTGAAAACTTGAAGCTAATCCACCCTTGTCTAGTTAGCACCTCGACCAATGAAAACCTGGCCCACTACCATTTTATCTGACACCCTTTCCACCTTGTTTGTAGCCCACAAAAGAAAATAGGGCCCATAAGCCACATGTCAAATGCTCACTTTCTTGTAAAAAATAAAGTTTAGGACTTTTTATAAAGCAATATTGTGATGGCCATAGATATACCTTAGATTGACTATGGGCAAAAAGCCTTACAGATGACTATGTTGACTGAAAAGAAAAATCCCCACCTGGTATATGTAGCACATTGTCTTTTTGTTGCTAAGACTTTTGGTCATGCAATTTTTGATAATGACAAGGCAACGATTGTTAATCTCTTTGAATTAGACAGATGGGAAGATGTGAGCTCGCTAAAATATAAAATGTGTAGTCACCTTGGAGACTTAGGGAATAAAATATAACCTAAGTTCTAAAATGAATTTTTATGACACATGTCATTTCAATATTTGAATAAGCATGACCATTAGGAAAGTTTTAATAGTAAAACCAAATTGGCAGGAGGGAAAATATAGCTAATAGGAACAATTGCTACAATTGAGAAGGAAGAACATCAAACAACTATTGTAGATTATGAAATAGCACTATGGCACAAAAGACTTGGGAAGATGAGTGAAAATGGGTATGACATGAATTCATCCAAATAAATTTTTACCAGGACTAAAAGATGTCAATATGGATTTCTATGAAAATTGTATTTATGGAATGCAAAAATGAGTTAGATTTGTGAAGAGTGGGAAGGAAAAGAAAAATGAGAAATTAGATCTTGTGTATATAGATGTATGGGGACTAATTCAAGTATAATACCTATTAAATACAATTGATTAATTGTGTATTTTCTTTAGTGTTACACAAAATGTCATATCATTATTATTCAATGTATGCTAAGTTCACTCAAGTAGTGAAGACAATTTTCTATGTCTACTAAGAATTCAAGAGTTTTTCTAGCTTAGAAGGTAATGTCTACTAAGTTCACTTGGGCATCTAATGAAAGTTTGTGGAAGATAAGTATTATCTGAGCTCACTCAGTTAATGAAGAAAATGTTGGCTGGAACCAATGCTAACAGAGCTCACTTGAATACTAAAGGATATATTCAAGTATCCAATGTTAACTGAGTTCACTTGGTTAACATAGGAAAATTATTTTTGAGTTAGTACCTACCAAGTAGGGTTAGATAATGAATGATTTTTTTATTTTGGCGTATTGAGTTCAATTGATTTGATTGTTGGTTCTAACCGACTGAGAAGATGAATATTAGTTATTGCAAGTTGTATTTCAGCCAACTTGACAATAAGAAAGATATAAATAAAAAGTTCAAGTTGAGGATTATAAGTAAGATGATAGATATGTGAATGTATTGAAGATTTGATGATGAAAAGAGAAAGAAAACTAGAAGGATAAACTAAATATCCTTCTGGAGCTGAAAAGATATATTCAATTAGGAAGGATCAAGCATACAAGCTAGAATTGAGATCTATAATCAGAAAATTCAGTTGTATCCAAATTAGTCTATCTCATTTTTACTCTCTAACCATTGTAGTAGTGATCTAAATCTCTTAATAGAGTTGGCTTAACAACTATTTGCAAATCATCTAACAAGGTGGTAGTTCTATTGAATTGTTTAAAGACCTCTAAAAAGGCCACTCCTAATAGGGTGATTAAATCCTCTAACAAGGTCACACATAACAGTGTGTTGTGTAACCTTTAATAGGGTTGGATCCTAATAAGACTCACTTCAAAAGAGTGAAAATAGTAACTAGTTGCAATTGGTGGGGTTTCCTAAATTGGATTTCCACTTTAAATCTCAGTGTCTAATGAGTTTATGTTATTTCTTTTCTATTTTTGCAACTAAGTTAAAGTAATGGTCATCACAGAAAATATTTTAAGATTTGCATGTTAAGTAATTACTGAGCAATTATAGTGTTTACCGAGTTACAACATTTCTTTGTTTGCCAAGCATCTACAAAATCAAGTTTTGATAGAATTATTTTGTACTGACATCTAAGGGATCTGAGATATTTTTTGAAGTAACTAATTCATCCCTCCCCTCTTAGTTATTCCTCTTATGTTTCCAACAATTGTTATCAAAGATTTTGGTGCTTGCAGAGAAGGTTTCAAGGACCTAAGCTAAAGATCAGGATTCTTACAGAAGAGAGATTTCCACGTTGAGATAAGAAAATTTTGTAGCATGTCAAGGACTTATGAGGTTACATTTGGCTACCATTAGTGATTCAGGTTGTAAATATCTTGATACTAAATACAAAACTCCCATTAGAACATTATTAGTAGAAGATATTGCTCAAAAGAAGAATCATAACATCATGATGATTCATATTGCATTTTCTCTCAGTTGTGCTAAATTTGATGAAGTAAAAGAATACAAAACAATACATGAAATGTGGAACAAACTCAAATAAATTTATGGAGGAGATGACAATGTAAGGAGAGCTAAAGCAAAAAGTCTCAAAAGTAATTTTGATAAGATGAAAATGAGAGAAGATGAAAGCATTGCAAAATATATGGAAAGAATCAAAGCATCTAGAGGAGACATTGATGAAAAAATAGTTGTAAGCAAGGTACTAAGAAATATTCTTTCTATTTATGCAATTAGAGTATCATCTATTCAAGAAAATGAGATGTCATCCAAATAAAAAAATAACTTTGGATGCTCTAGTTGGAAGATTAACAACTTTTGAATTAGATAATTATGATAACTATGTTCTTAGTTCCAAAGGTAGTGAGTTTGCATTTGAAGCTAAACTCTCACTTAAGAAAAGGAGTAAGAAATCAAAGGCTAGTCAATTAGGAAGTGAAGAAGAAGAAACAAAAGAAAGTTTAAACAATGATATTGAATCTTTTGAAGGCTTACTTGCAAGAAATTATTCTGAAGGCAGAGGAAAATACAAAGGTAAGGTTCCTCTGATTTATTTTTCTTGTGAAGAAGTTGGTCATATTGTTGCAAGGTGTTCAAACAAAGAAAAAAATGATGAAAAATAAATCAATAAGCACAAAGGCAAGAAGGATTTCAAGAACTACAAGAACTACAAGGACAAAGGTCAAAAATCTTTTTTTATGGATAAAGATTTTGATAACAATGAAGATGGATGTGAGGCCTCACCTAGACCATCATGGTATAGGTCCGATGTATTTGCACTATGATACTTCTAATGTGATGTTTTGATATATTTTCAAGACTATAAGATTATTTTATTTTAACATTTGCACTTGGATGATCACACGTATGTCTGCACATTAAAACCTAAATGATATAATTAATGATTTCATTCATGTACTAACATTCTCAACTGCTTGATAGAAGTTGAGTCGTAGAAATGATTGTAATGTGAAATTATAAGGTTTAATGGGGGTATGTTACTTGCATTTCAATATTTTGACATTATTCAAGACTTAGGAGGACAATGGCTTATTTTATTCATTGATTTTTACATTTACAATAGTATTCTGCACTTATAATATGTATTATGAACCTGATATTGTGAATGGAATGATCGAACACATATAGATGCAACTTTATGATAGGATATAATTACATTACGATGTGATGCAAAATTTTGATTCAATGTTAATTTGATGTGATATGTAAATAAATGTTAATTTAATTAGGATGATTAGGATGATTTATGCTTTAATGCGATATGCAGATAAATGTTGATTTGACCATGATGGTTTATGATATGTAGATCTTGATATCTTAAGATTTTGAATGATTTGTTTGAAATGTTGAGGAAAGGAAATTTATTTGAATTATGTTAATGAGATTACATAATAGTTGAAATTTTATGTATGTGTGATATAAATTTATATGACCCCCTTGGACTACTGATGCTCAAATTTAATGTGCAAGAAGTGGAACCATGGATTGTTTTGGGGAAACAAGATCCAAACCTATGTGAACATAGTTTAACCAAGGGGAATCTTTGGAATATTAAAAAGCCTCATTGTGAAAGTATTTTTCTTTTTAAATGTAAGTTTGCTTGTATGTGGGAATATGTAATCATAAGGATGCATTTAGGGCATGTCATTGTGATGTGGAATGTGCTTTTATGTCTCACTTGACACTTGTGGACTTTGTGTGTGGTGACATGTCAATTAGGGTTTTGATCATGGTGGCATTTTACCCTAAACCTAATTAACTTTTAATGGGTAAGTAAACCCACTTGACAAGGGGTAAGATGGGTCACAATCAAAGGAAATTCGAATTTGGACTTGACTAGTGTTTTGAGGGGTCATTAGGTGGTCCCAAAGTGTCTTTTATGTAAAAATGAGTTACCCATGTGATAGTATAACATGTTAGGGACCAAATTTTGACCATTATAGTGACTAGACAACCTAGGGGGGCCCTTTACACATGCATTCTTCCACCAATTCGAAAATGGACTTGTCACATGTGTTCTCTTCCATGTTTCCACTAAGTCAAATATAGAAAATTTAGAGGAAGACAAATTGTAAGAGGGGGTGGCTTAGTGTCCTTGCTAAAAAGATAGTGGGAAGACCTTATTAGAGAGTCTTGGACAAATAAGAAGGGTGTTCACCCACTCTCTAAGTTTAGAGATAGTTAGGTTTTGGAGGGAGATTAAGGAAGCTTGGACCAAGGTTAGTGTTTTCAAAACATGACCATTTCCTTCTTTTGTATTGCATAATAAATTTGCGAGTATGGAGAAATTTTTTATGGGTTCATGTAATATATTTTCAGTCTTTTATTTTTGATTTGGACATTGTGTTGTGATGTTTGTGAATCTTGTATTGTGGATTTGGGCATTGTGTTGTGATGTTTGTGAATGAGTATTGTGTTCTTGCAATTTCTTGATATTTTTGT
Organism: Cupressus sempervirens; assembly: GCA_028749045.1. NCBI lineage: Eukaryota > Viridiplantae > Streptophyta > Pinopsida > Cupressales > Cupressaceae > Cupressus > Cupressus sempervirens. The sequence goes on from CM053786.1 coordinate 401,414,997, forward strand.
TTTGATTCAAATGTCAAGTGTTGATATGGGTGTGAGGGCTTCACTCACCCTTTGGGAAGGGAAGAGAAGTCTAAGTGAAGGGCTTAGTTGCACTTGAAATATAGTTGAGAACCTTGGAGTATGGGCTCCATTGTATGCCATATTCATTCATATATTTCTTTGGGGGTGATAAGGAAAAATGGTGTAGAAAGGAAGCTATAGCTTTTGGAAATATGTTTGGAGGATATTTGTGGAAGCCTCAAAAGGGCATGGAATTTTTTAATTTGTGAAAAGCCTCGAAAGGGCATGAAAAATTGTTTACTACAGGTAGGATATAATATGGAAAGTCTCCTTCTTGAGAGCACACCTTCACCCTATGGTTAAGGTTCCATTGGTGAATCATTGTGGAAAACCTTGGGATGGAATTTTTCAAGCTTGTAATGTGATGTTCATGCATTTGTAAGATTGGAATGAAACCTAGTTGGATCTTGTTTCTCGTAATTGATGGGTGGCTTCATAGAAGCCTAGGATGGGAGGTGAGCCTCCATGGTTCCAAGTTTTGTGCTATGTTGCAAGTTTTGTGAAGATGGATTCCTTGGAGATATTAGGGTTTATTCTTTTCAATGTTGGAAACCAAGTGTATCTGGAGATACAAATCCTCCATGTCATTGTAAATGTGTCACGATGTTAAGTCCCAATGTTCATTTCATTGTGATGTAAAGAGGGATATTCTTATTATTGCATCTTGTTGAAAATGTGTAAGGAAAAGTTGAAAAATATTTATATAGTTTACTTGTAAGGAAACATTCATTGCGGGTTTTCACATTATGTAAATGGGTACAAAATGGAGGATCATATAAATGAAACATTTTTTCCTGCAATTCAATTAGTGTAAATATTTCATAGTGGTTACATCCTTTAGATATAGTTGATTTAATTCAATGCATAAATTGATGTATTGTGTATATATATATATATATATATATATGTGTGTGTGTGTGTGTGTGTGTGTGTGTGTGTGTGTGTGTGTGTGTGTGTGTGTGTGTGTGTTTTGCATGCAATGTGATGGAAGAAAGTTAATATATCTTGTTAGTTCATTCATGTGTATGAAGAATTAGCTCACTTGGACTTCAAATTCTAATAAAGATATTAGGTGATACTATCACACCACCAAACTTATTCACCAAAATCTCATGGTAGGAATAAAAGGAAATCAACTTGAGTAAATGAATACATAGTTCAAAACTAAGAGGAAACTTTTTGTAGGAGAATATTATGCTCTCTAGAAAATGTATGGGGAAGAAAAAAAAAATTCCTTCCCTAGAATACAGAACAATAAAATATTTGAAGAGAATAACCCTTAGAAATCCAATACCCAAAATAATAAGAAATAGGATATTAGAATATAGAATTACACAAATAATAAACTTTGACTTATGAATAATTGAAAAATCAATGACCCATAAGAGTATATATATATACTATGTCAGGGCTATGCTAGTACCCAAGCATCAAACCCTTAACACTAGGTGTTAATGAAAACAACCCCATCCTAAAACAATAAAAAATAAAATTAAACAATAAAACTTTTAAAGAAAATAAAAACAACTCTATCAAATGCACCTACCTAGGCACCAAGAGTGAGAAGGGGAAAAGTAATAATAAATAATAATAACAAAAGAAAATATAACTTAAGGGTCAAGACAAAGAGGAATACTTTTGACATGACATGAGATTTATATCTTTCCTAGATGCCTAGTACATTTGGAATGGTGCAAAATTAAAAGCTTTCCATTCTTAAAATACATCATGCCTAGAAAATGGGGAGAGTTAGGCATGTAAAAAATGGGAGATGGAATTAAGGTTTGGGGAACATGCCCATGTCAGAATATGTCATCTTGACAAAGCCCTTCCAACTAGGTGCAAATGGGGAAGGTAAGGTAACCCATATCCAAACATTTTTGAGGAAAGGTAAAATGGGCACATGATCCATGGTTTAGTGATTCAAATTAGGGGAGAAAATTTTGAAAATATTAATTTGGTGGGGTTGTGGTTATGTGTAGTTATGTTAGAGGTAGATGTAATCCATAGGATGGGACATGCCCTTAGGGATTAGTGCTTGTTTGGTAGGAATAGGAATGCTAGGTGAGTTAGGGAGTTAGTAACAATTTTTTAAAATGAAGTTATATGTATTAAATAAATTAATAATGTATTAATTCAAGTATAGGATTGTCATTAGAATCAAATCTAATGTTGTTAGGATTAAATGTTTTTGATTTGATCTAAATTAAATAGTTAACAAGGGTAGTATTGGGATTAGTAAGTATTGCTTTATAATTAATTATGTATTTAGGAATAAGTAGGAAGGATTAAATGTCATGTGCTTTCTTTATGAACCTAAGTTATGCTGTTAAGAGATGGTGAATGGTTGTTAATAAGTAGTTATTCAAAATAGTTAATAATGTGTAGTAATAAGAAAAAAAATTAAGTTAAGAATAAATGTTAATTATTTTTCTTTCTTAGGTACTTAATATGTGTAATTAAATTCTTTTGGATTTATATGTTTAAATTTATTTTGAATTTTTATGGAAAGTTGTCAATGGAAGGTTTAATACTAAATGATAAGTTGTGTTATAGGAAGAATTGCATAGACAACTTGATAGTTGATTTAAGTGTATGGTAGAAGATGAGTTTTGTGTCAAAATTGATTTAATGGTAAGTAGTTAAATTTTTAATATATTCCTATAGTTTTAATCATAATGAGAACCAAGTATTATTAGATTGATAGCTTAACTCTAAGTAAAACCCAATGTAATTCATGTAATTGATCAAATGAAGAGATGTGTAATTAAATATAGTTAAGTAAGGTTTATTAAGTTGTTAATTTGGATTAAAACTTGAGTGTGTCAATGAAGAGGTGAGTTTTCCACCCTCATGTCAGAAGGTGAAACTTGTGATCCTAACTTTACTAAATTGTACCTAACTATCACAAATCCAATTTGGGAACTTGGATACTCTAAATACGTATTGACTTGATGACATTCCTTTGAAATCATGAACCTATAGTTCAAATAGTTGAACTTGATCAACCCATGCTATGAGCTCCTGTATCACCACCACTTATGGTTGAGCTAGTACAATATGTTTTTGATACCGACTCTGAATCTTAATGAAATGAAATTAGAATTTAATTATTTTCTTAAACCTTGAAACAAGAGAAAAATATTTTATGTGTACTTTAACCTTACCCATTTATCCTTACCCAAATCAAGTTCTATAATTAGAAACTAAAAACCCTAGAACTCTAGTAAACTATTCATGCAACTTTGAGACTTGAACTCAACCTTAATTATTTGTCAACTTCTCACAACATATTCAACATGAGTATGTATTTAAACTTATCTATTATATTCTATTTAAATAATAATAATAAATTAATTTAGAAAAAATTGTGGGTTGCATTTTACCTTGTTAAATTCAGGGCATGCCAATGAAATGGTATATATTGCTATAAAAGATGAGTTTGATGATGAAGGAGATAAAATTATACTTATCTCTCATGTTAGCAAGAATGATACATGGATTATTAAGAGTGGTTTTTCACATCATATGACTAGAGATAAAACAAAATTTGAACATAGAATATTATGATGGTGGTAGTGTGAGATTCAAAAACAATGAACCTTGGAACATAAAAGGAAAAGGATATATTTCTTTGACTAAAGAACTTGTATGTGATAATGCTTATTGGGTTGAAGGATTAAAGCATAATCTACTGAGTGTGGCACAGTTGAATAACATTGGATTTAAGGTAGAATTCATGGATGGAAAGGCCAAACTATTGGATGGAAAAAAAAAATTGGTTGGATCTAACAAGCAAACAAAAGGTAATCTATTTTTTCTTGATCTCAGTGAAAGTTCATGCTTTATTGCTCAAGTAGAAGAAAGTTGGTTATGGAACAAAATATTGTGTCATGTAAACTTTGATAATCTGATTAAGATAAGCAAACATAAAACAGCAAGAGGTATTCCTAGTTTGAAGAAACCTAATATGGGTCAATGCAAAAATTGCAATATTGGTAAGATGGGAAAGACTAGTTTCAAAAGCAAGAACTATCATTCAAAAGAAGTCTTAGAGCTTGTGCACACAGGCTAATGTTGACCTATTGGAATAGAAAGTTATAGTGGAGAAAAAATTTTCATTCTTTTTGTTGATGATTATTCTAGAATAATGTTTGTAATGTATCTAAAAGAAAAATCTAAATATTTTCAAAAATTCAAGTGGTATTTGGCAAAAGTAGAGAAAGAAACTAGAAAGAAATTGAAATGTTTGAGGTCAAACAGAGGTGGTGAATTCATCTCTAGTGAATTCAATGAATTCTACATTGAAAAAGGAATTAAAAGACAAGTATCAACCTCTTGTACACATCAGTAGAATGGCATAGCTAAAAGAAGAAACAGATCCATCATGGATTGTGCAAGAACATTGATGATGGAAAAGAATGTTGCAATCAAATACTAGAAGGAAGCTATCAAATCTATAGTTCATACATTAAATAGAGTACAACTAAAGAAAGATTCAAATAAAACTCTTCATGAACTATGGTATGGCTACAAACCAAATGTAAGTTACTTGAAAGTATTTGGTAGCAAATGTTATATCTTAAAAGAATCTAAAAAAGGAAAATTTGATGTCAAAGGTGATGAAGGAATATTTCTAGGATACTCGTGTAGAAGTAAAGAATATAAATGTTTGAATTTTTCTGCTCATAAAATCATAGAAAGTGCACATGTGAGAATTGATAAATTTGTAAAAAAGAGTGAAGAAGAAAGAAACAAAGAGCTAGAAGATTACAGAAGATTTGTTTACTATGAACCTAACACCCTGCCAAAACTATTTGAAAGAAAACAAGCTTCACCTCCTAAGTCCCCAAAATTTCCAATAGTTACCGAGTTGTAGACAATATAACCCAAGCTAGAGAAAATTGAGTCTGAAGGACCTGAGTCATAGATAGTGGGACCTAAGCTTGATACTAAAGTTCATGATGAAATAAGTGAAAATGATTCCAAATCCAAAGAACTTGTGTTAGCAAGATATGTCAGAAGGCATTATGCACTTGATCATATCATTGGAGACAAATCTAATGGAACAATGGAAAGAAAAAAATTGAAAGGTACATGTTTACTTGTTGAATTTGAATCTAGAAGTGCTAAAGATGCTTTCAAAAATGAAATCTAGATTGAAGCAATGAATGAAGAAATATAACAAACAGAGAAGAACAAAACCTAGACTCTTATTCCTAGACCTAAGGATAAAAATGTAATTGTCACAAAGTGGGTACTCAAAAGGAAGCTGAATGAAGATGGAAAAGTATCTAGAAACAAAGAAAAGTTGGTGTGTAAAAGCTATTCTCAAGAAGAAGGTATTGACTGTGGTCAAAATTTTGCTCTTATTGCAAGATTAGAAGCTATTAGAACTCTACTAGCATACACAACTCCTAGACAATTTAAAGTATATCAAATGGATGCAAAATCTGCATTTTTGAATAGAATTCTTGATGAGGAAGTCTACATTGAACAACCAAAAGGTTTTGTAGATCCTAGCAAAAGGGACATGGTCTAAAAATTACACAAGGTATTATATGGACTCAAGCAAGCTCCTAGAGCTTGGTATGAAAAACTTCATAATTACTTGATACAAATTGGCTTTCAAAGAAGAAATGATAATAGTAGTCTATATATCAAAGAAGGACTAGATAAAAGGATTGTGTCGGTAGAAATATTTGTTGATGATACATTATTCGTAAGAAATGATGACTTATGCAAAGAATTTTTAGAAGAAGTGAGTAAAGAATTTGAGATGTCCATGTTTGGAGAAATAAAATTCTTTTTTGGATTATAGATTCAATAGAAGAAAGGTGGTATCTACATTACTCTATCTAAATATATCAAGGAAATACTAAAGAAATTTGGAATAGAAGATTCAAGACTAGTTGGAACCCCTATGTCTACTGGACATAAGATTTCTAAAAATGATGATTCCAAAGAGGTAGATCAGACTACTTATAGATCAATGATTGGAAAATTTTAGTATGTAGTGCATACAAGGCCTGATATTGCATTAGCAGTCATGACACTTTGTCATTCTTATCCATTTATCTAGAATGATGGATAAGGTGCTTAGTTGTCTTATCTTCTGGTTGTTTCTAGAGACATTCTAGGTGCTTCCTGAGAGGCCTTTATATATAGGCACTCCTATTGTACTCTTAATCATGGAGTATTGAACATATCATCATTTTGATCATACTCTCTCTTTCTTTGATCTACTGTGTACTTGTATTTGAGTTCTTAGTTCTTGGGTGAATTTTTTCCTTAGGCAAATTCTTACATGGTATCAAAGAAACTTGGATATTTTCTCATCACATAGCCATTTGAGACCATGCTTGCTTCATCACCTCAACCTGAATCCAGAGTACTACAGAAATTGGGAGCATTTAGAGCTAGATCTGACCTCACCATTGCATCCAAAATGTTGAATTAGTGAAAATTGACTAATAAACTTGGCTACCTTGGCCAAAGTCGACCGTGAGGAAAAATTTTTTTGCAAATCGAAACCTTGAGGCTCGATTTGTAGTTCAGGTATGGTCATTTGTAGATCTCTTTAATTCATTTTTGAATCTGCATTTTTTTATTTCTCTGCTCTGCTATTTATTTTCTGTTAGAATATTTGTGGAAATTCAGAGAAATTTTTTTAGTAGACCTAGGCAGTGACAACCCAGATCTACCATTTGGAGGGTTTTATTGTGTATTCACAAGAATATTCCTCTCATTTTTAATTCATAATGGGTACAATAAATTTCTAGCAGACTAGCCCAATCTCCACCAACTTTGGCGACTATATTCCCCCATCGGCCTAGCCCAGCCTCAACCCCAGTGGCCCACCTTATTTGATTAAAAATTTGTAGGTCATTAGTTTTATAAAGTGCTTATTGCACTCACATAGTCGATGTGGGACAATACAATATAAAAAAATCTGGCAAGAGCAGCCCAGATTCTAGCTTCGCACAATCATTTCCTGACAAGCATGCAAGTTTTGGCGATGCTGCGAATGAATCTCGGTGTTGAATAAACCCGACGATTTTTATTCACACCTACAACCCGTTGGTTCAAAATTCTAGTGCTACTCTGAGATTCTAGCCAGCACCTTCTCTGCTCCCATGACAGTATTTTTGGTACCCATGATTTTAACTATTTCTAGCACTCTACAGACTTTGGTGACTATTGCATATCCAACATCTATCGTTTAAGGTTTCTGGTGGTTTCAATTTTATTGCCTGTGCACAAACATTTCCCGACATGAATAGACATTTCCTAGTAGCCGGCATAATAGTTTCATAGCGAACACTTTCTTTTGGTTCCCTACAACCTCTATCTAGCCATTTACATTTTTCAACGAGGATTTTGAGAAATCTGGCGCCAGCTACAATGAAGATTTTGGCGAGTATTTAAAATCTCAGCGCTGAAGATCTGGCCCCCATGGAAAGTTACCCACCCATAACACTATATTCATCTTTTTTGATATTGTTTTCTCAGTTGGGCTCTTTATTTCCTACCTCCAGTCAAAAAAACTCTCACCCACACAGAGGATTTTGGTGCCACATGTCTACACCGTATTTTCCACGTGCTTAGACAAATCAGTAGGCTGATTGGCCCAGTTAGAAGATTTGACCAGGACTGCCATGTCACCCATGGAACCTAGAATTTACTACCACATCAACATAAGTATGACTGCCACATGTACTAGACATATAGTAAAGATAGACACATCATCTGCCATGTTAGCAGGGGCCCAATTTTTTTGCTGATATCAGCAAAAGATGGTGTTAAAATTGATGCCCATTTGACTATCAAAATGAGACAATTTACAACTGTAGTGATGACCATTTGACCATCAAATTTAGACTTAAAATTTTCCTTCCAAACCACTCTTCAGATTACTTTTTAGTTTGGTAGCCTGACTTTGCAAGCCTATAACTCGGACATCTAGACTCTGATTCAGGTGCAATTTTTTTTGAAATTTGGTAGAATTTCCTAAATTTTCTAGTGATGGTGTTTTTATTTTATTTTGGTGCATAGATTTTTTAGAAATTGCATTCTTTGGTGACTATACCTGTATAATCCTACATTTTGCAACTTTAGAAGCTCTGTTCAAGCACATCTGGTTACTTTTTTAGGTTCCATTTTTTTTGAACGTGCGTATTTTTTTGTCTAATTTTTAGATCTAAAGTTAGATTCTAAGGTTGAGTGGACCAATTTCTCACTTTCATAATTAGGCCTTTTTTGACATTGTAAAGCTTTCATTCTTTTTTAGAATTGTTGTAAAACTAAGCTACAGTGCTTAATTGATAGATTTCAGCCTCATAAGGTAGTTGTAAAAGAAAAATTAGAAAGTCCACTTTGTTCATTTTGACAAGTGGCCCATTGTAAATGCACTACTTATAAAGTACCAAAAACATCTTTTTTTTTTGGGGGGGGGGGGGGGGGGTGGTTTGATTGAGTGAAAAGGGGGGGTGTGTACTATGTTTTTGGTGTCTCTCTATTGTGCTCTTTTCAATTTCTACATCATGAATTTTAAATGTCCTCCTTTAACTTTACACAACTATTCTACATGGAAAGATATTGCATGGATTAGATTAATGGAAAAATGATATAGTCTTTATGTTGATGGTACAATTACCAAACCTACTAATGCTAAAGAAGTCATTGATTGGAAAAATTAAGATCGATGGGCTTTAGGTGTTATCAAGAGTTGTGTACATGGGGATCTTCTCTTTCACATTAAAAATTTTTCAAACTCTAAAGAAGCTTGGGATAAACTTGAATAGTTGTATGGTAAGGTGGATAAAGAAAAGGGATTTTTTAGATTGAGGATGATCTACTTCTCTTGGATCCTAAGAATTTTGACACAATTCAAGAGTACATCATCAAAGTCAATGAGTATAGGGCACTTCTTAAAGATTGTGGAAATCCCATGAAGGATGACAGGTTGATTCATCACATCTTGAAGAGGCTACTTCTGAGTACGCTAATTTTTTTTTGAGTTTGAATACTCATAGGTTGACCATGGGATCTACTTACCACAAGCCTTCCTTTGATGCATTTGCAGATATGTTGGTTGTTGAAAAATCTCACTTGGTGGATTTTGGACTTCTCAAGTCATCTAAGACCAAAGCCTTCGTGACTAGTGATGAGCACAAATCAAGTCAAGGGGGGAAAAGCAACAATAAGAAGAAGCAATGGAAGCAGAAAACATAATCTGAGAAATAACAATCCTCCTCTCAACAAGGAAATTTTTCTTCCAACAAGAAGAGAAGTAATAAAAAGAAGGATAAACTCTTTTGTGCATATTGCAAAAAGCCAAATCATGATGAGCATCATTGCGAAACAAAAAGAATTGATAAGTTAGAAAATCTACTCAAGAAGAACAAGATTCAAGTGATAGGTATTTCCAAGGATTCTAATTCAACCTCTTTGAAGGGTAAAGGTCAAGCACTTATGGCAAACACTAGTTATTCTTCAGAATGGATACTTGACTCAGGTGCCTCTTACCATATGGGTTCTTCAATGGGAGAATTTTCTTCATTGAAGCAGTCAAAGGTGCCACACATCTTTGTGGGAGATGATACTAAGATGGAAGTTGAAGGGAAAGGACATGTGAAAATGGAAAATGGGGAATTTAAAGATGTTCTCTATGTTCCAAATCTTAGCTCCAATCTCCTATCATTTTACCAATTCACTTACCTTGGAGATGGTCATAAGGTTGAGTTCCTTCTAGATTTAGTGATGGTGTGAAGTCTTAAAGATGATTCCTTGGTTGTAGTTGGGAAATTCAATGATGACAAGAGGCTTTATTCCTTCTCCCACTTTGTGCCTAAGAGTCCTTTCTAAGCCTTGTTGATTTACTCTACTTCAAAAATCAACTTATGGCATGAGCATTTTGGTCACCCTAACTTCTACTCTCTTTAGCAACTTTGCTCAAAACATATGGTTAAAAGGTGTACCTAATATCAACTTTTCCAAGGGAGAATGTTCATCTTGTTTAGTGGATATGAATCTAAAGGAGAAGTATGATAACGGGAAGTCTTCTTGAGCTCTAGTTGTTCTTCAGCTAGTTCACATGGTATATGAAGGACCCTTTGTAGTGACTTCAGTCAGCCAAGGCTGCTACATACTCACATTTGTTGATGACATTTCAAGATTCACTTGGGCCTACTTCCTTCATCACTAGAATGAAGTAGTTCATAAGCTTCAAGACTTCAAGACTCATGTTGAACACAAGTCAAGGAAAGCCATCAAAGTACTAAGGGTGGATAATGAGAATAGATATGTAGACAAAAGACTTAAGAAATTTTGCAAAATTGAGGGGATTGATCTTCAGAACTAACCAGCATTCAATTTGCACAAGAAATATGTTGTAGCTATGAGGATTAGGACTCTCAAGACCATGGCAAGTTTCATGATTAAGGCCAAGTCTCTTGATCCTACATTAGAAGTTGAAGCCATTAGCAGTGCTACTCATATACCTAATAGGTCTCCTCATCAAACCTTAGATGGAAAGACTCATTTTGAGGTATGGTGCGGCAAAAAACTAGTTGTGAGTCACCTTAGAGTCTTTAGTTGTCTAGCATGGGGTAACCTATCTTCTAGGAGTTGCAAGGCACCGACACCTAGGCCTTGTACCTTCATCGGTTATGAAGACAATGTGAAGGCTTAAAGACTTATGGATCCAGAGACTCATGAGATCTTTGTGAAGAAGGATGTTCATTTTGAGGAAATTTCACCCAGCTTGTCCTTTAATCCTCTTCGCACATCATACATAGTGGAAATATATAGTGACACTAGTGATAGTGCTTCAATAGGTTCAAACACATGGGGTTCTATCAACAGTTGTAGTGAGTGGTCACATTAGTCTAGTCCACATGCTTACATTTCCATAATGAAAGGTCCATCACATCATGGTACATCTCATCTTCCACCTCTAACTTCAATTTCCTTAGGAGACAGAATTGAGGACTTACATCTTCTCATTGATGAAGATGATCCTTCTACAGTTGTTGAGAGGGCTCACTCTAACCCTCATGTCCATTCTCTACATGATCAATCTGAATAGGTTGGCATGATTATGGATCCTTATGAACAACAATTAGTGGAGGTCTCTTTGTTAGTTGAGGAGACAGATGGTTCAGTGGAATAGGTTCAATAGACATCCTTGGTTGATCTGCATTCTTTCTTTTCAACACAGTTGGAAGCGGTGAACTTCAGCATCAGTACAGGGATACTTGAGTAGGTTTTAGGGTCACCATACATCTTTAGAACTGTACCTTTGCCTTTGTTTCTTCCTAAGGGGAGGAACATCATTCTGCATTCTTGGACCAGCTTCTTCATTGAAGCAACTTTCACTTGTTGGCATTCTTCTTTTGAGATGGGGGGGGAGCCTATTATGTCTCTCTTCCTTCTCTCCTTCTCTTATGTATATATTGGATGTATTTCATAATGGGGGGGGGGGGGGGTGTTTATTACTCCATCCATTGATGCATCCCTATTTATCTCTCTTTTTGGGAGAGGGTTTTTCCCATGAGGTTTTCCCTTTTTCCCCACTTTATGAGAGATTGCATCTTCATTATGTACATGGGCACCTAACATGGCCTAGTAGTTGGGACCCATTATGCATTGCATCCTAGTTTTGTAAGCTTAAGGGCATTCCCTTAAGTTGCACTTTAGGGGGGGTGTTGGTTTAAATAAATATTTACTTATTAAACTTACTTAAGTTTACTTAGGTTAATGCATTATTTATTTATTTTGAATTATTTTATTTTTGGAACACTTAGGAGTTTGTGCACTCTTGTGAGTTGTCATGATGACATCATAGGGATCCACACCTCTTTTAAGCACATGTTGTCTACAACACAGGAATATTCTACACACATATGGCACTTTGTCATTCTTATCCATTCATCTAGAATGTTGGATAAGGTGCTTAGTTGTCTTATCTTTTGGTTGTTTCTAGAGATATTCTAGGTGCTTCTTGAGAGGCCTTTATATAGAGACACTCGACACTCCTAGTGTACTCTTAATTATGGCATATTGAATATATCATCATTCTGATCATACTCTCTTTTTCTTTGGTATATTGTGTGCTTGTTTTTGAGTTCTTAGTTCTTGGGTGAATCTTTCCCTTAGTCAAATTCTTACACATGTTGTTAATAGAGTGGAGCATGTGGTTCAATTTTTATCTCCTTGTTAGTCTCAAACTCTACTTCAATCTAAAGTTTTAGCTCCATCTCAATTGAAACCTAAGCCTAAATTGAAGTATTAACCTAAACCTCAACAACAACCTAAGAAAAAATGACCTCGAGAACTTTTGATTACCTTTGATGATTCTTAGACTATTAAAGCTCCTAATGGTACCCTTTATATTTATGCTAAGATTTCTAATATACCCACTTGTGGTTGTCTTGTTGATCCTACATCCTTAGTCAATGTTATTACAAAAGAAAATCTTTTTATGAAAAGTGTGCAATGTTATTTTTATGATAAGTCAGATGTATGGATTCAAACTTGTAATGGTTTTCTTTATCTATCATTTGGTTCTATTGATTTACTAGTTGAACTTTGTGGAAAGATTGTGAACACCACCTTTTTTGTTGTTCCTACTTTTGATTAGTTTCAAGTTACGATTAGTTTTCCAAGATTGAATTTTATGCATGTTGTTGCTTCACCTATTAATAAATTCCTTAAGTTTTCTTATGATGATGAAGTGAAGATGGTTAATCATAGTTTATATCATACTTATAGGCCTAGGGATTCTACTACCATAGACTTCTTTTTGCCTTCATTATCTAACTCATGTCCTTCTTGACTTGATCATCTTTTCTATTCATATAAAGTCTATAAGCATCGTAAGATTATTGAGTCAAGTTTACCTGCTCTAGATCCTAACCATGGTCTTCTTCCTACACCTTCCTTACCTCCTTTATCTATGGTTTCTACATTTTTTAATCAAGCTCCTCCTATTTCTTATTAATCTCCTAATAATCCTATTCATCCTCCTATAGAATCTATGAAAGATCCAGTAATTGTTCCTCCTAGTTCTCAATAGATTTCAAATAAGGAAAAATATAATCAATCTCCTAATGAACACTATAAGAAGTGCCATGCTCAAGCTAAAGCTCGTAATTCTACTCTTCAAAAATATTTACCTTCTTTGGATACAAGTATGCATGATGTGATAGAAGAAGTTGTTGCTAATAATGATGTTAAGTTGCATGATTCTAATGATTCTATTTGTATCTTAGATCATATTTTGATTAATCTAGATGAAGAAGATACTCTTGATGATATGGATGATGTTAATGATGAATATGAAACTATTGACATTGATATTTATTTTCTTAATATGCTTTCCTCACAATTGACACTTACCCCTAGTATTGAACATTGTGATTCTCAAGAAACTGGCTATCATTCCTACTATGTTGGATATAGTTCCTCTTGCATGTTACCCACCTTACCTAAATGATATACAATGAGATGGGGAAAGTAGATGACACACTTGATTGGCTTGTCCTTCATGGTAACCTTTGTTGTGTGTTTGTCTGTTGTACTATATTTCTCCCATGATATGTTTGCTAAATGTTGTTAGATTCTTTTATATTATATTTGTTTCTTTATTAGTGCAAGGTGATAAAAGAATCAAACTTGTTGTATTATTCCTCTATATGTATTTATATTCTTCCATATGTTGTACTTGTGCTATTTTTTTTATATGTTTCCTTGTGTAATCTACTTGGATTCATGACTTGGTAGCAATGATTCTTTTTGGTCTCTAGGTCATGTTCAATAAAGATTCTTCTTCATATCTCTTATGTGATCTTTACTCCTTCGTGATTGTAGTTCCATTTTCTTTGGGGAATGATGTCAATTCATTTTTAATAATATCGTGTGTGTGTGTGTAAAATATTATGACAATACTAACCTCATAGTAGGTGGATCCATTCTATGTTCTTTGTATGTTTCATTTTTCTTTGTCTGGGGGCATCTCATAGTGGAAATGTAATTAGTGAAATTTTTTATGTTTTCATTAAAGCCATTACTCCTATCAATGTGTGTGTGTGTGTGTGTGTGTGTGTCTGTGTGTGTGTGTGTGTGTGTGTGTGTGTGTGTAAAATCTTATGACAATACTAACCCCATAGTAGGTGGATTCATTCTGTGTTCTTTGAATGTTTTATTTTTCTTTGTCTAGGGGCATCTCATATTGGAAATGTAATCCATGGATTTTTTATGTTTTCATTAGAGCCATTACTCCTATAAAAGTGTTAGAAATGATTTTAATGTGGGGGCATAGGCTCTGCTCACTTATTGCACACATGCACTTTTTCATATACATATATTATTTTTCAAGATACCTTTTCTCCCTTTTTGGACTAGTGACTAATCCTTAAAGCATGGATTTATATTTTAGGATCTCTTGATCCCTCCAGTTTCAAATTTTTTTGATCCCTTAAGGTCAAAGGTGTCCTTAAGATTGGCTCTCTTTTTTCTTTTTGGATTTACTCTTATATAATAGAATATTCTTAAGGGTAAATCCTTGATGGGTTGACTAGTGAGTAGCCATATTCACTAGGTAGTTCAATTCCATTTTTTTAGTTTGCATAGTTTCGTTGTGTGGATGAAAATGGGACACAAGATCTCATTGGGTGAGTTAATCACAATCTTTTTCATTCTTTATAGGAATGTATCTCTTATTGTGAGCTTGGAGTTGATGAAGACATGAGTCTCTGGGGTCTTGAGCATCTCTTTGTCCCTTTCATTTTAATAAGATTGTCTTTTCATTATGATCTACTTTATCGAGACTTTGCATGGAGTCCATACTCTTGCTAAAGTGGGGGCTAAATGTATTGTCTTAAAATGGAAGAACTTCCATGTTAAGATTTTGTAGTCCTTTGAGTAAGTAGTTTGGAGTCATGTCAAGTGCCTTGATTAGGTTTTTGCATGGATCTAGCTATTTTCCCCTCATTCTAGTTCTCTCTCTCTCTCTCTCTCTCTCTCTCTCTCTCTCTCTCTCTCTCTCTCTCTCTATTTCAAACCTATTTTTGATAATTTTCTTTATGAAATTGAGGTCTTTGACTTTCTAGGTCAAGGATTAGCTTTTAGGTCACAATCAACCTTGATCCTGACCTAGGTCAAGGATGACCTCAACCATGACCTAGGGTAAGGTTGACCTTTTCCTTGACCCTAGGTCCATTTTTCAATTTTTGGGCATTTTAGGACATTGAGCGTAAGGAATTTTCTTTTCCCACTCCTAGGTCAGTTGTTTCAGGTTTCAAAATAGTATACACTTAAATTACATTTAATCTAGGTCCATTTCTAGGGGTTAAAGTTAATTTAATATAGCTTCATTTCTAGGGTTTAAGGTTAACTGGGATTTAATGCTCCTATTTAAGCCTTCTCTAGGAGTTTGTGCCCTAGATCTCTAGATAAGGAAGCCTTCTTCCCTCATTTTGACATCTATCTATTATCCACTTTCTCTGAGTGAATCTACTATCTAGAAATAATCATCCACCTATATGAAGTGAATATCTACTCTCCATCAAGAGTTCTAGCATTCAAACATTTAAGTGTTCACACATCCAGTTGATCACAAAGATCCATTATTAGCTATTGAAGGTTTCAATCTCAATGGAGCTCTGTTGTTGAAGATTTCTCCATCCACATTTATTTAAGCCTTTTTCTATGCAAAGGTACATTCAAGATTGGTGTTGAAGATCTAATTCCATTGATTTGAGACATCCTACATATATTTCTACATTCATTTGGAGCATTCATACTTGTCGACTCAAGGATTTGAACCTCCACAAGGATTTTAATATAAGAAAGGTTAATAGTTTCATTTACTTTATTTATACAGATTGCAATTTAAATTACATTTCAAGGTTGATTCCAAACTAGGGTTTGACTAAGGCAAACCCCCATCCAAACAAGCAAACTATTTTTCTTGTAGATATAGGTGTGGAACAAAAAATTGAAGAGAAGATTTGGATACACTTTTTGTTGAACTTGTGAGATCCATGAATTTTTTTTTGTTAGAGCAATGTAGGTCAAGGTTGACTTTTTGGGGTACAATTGTGCCCTAGGGTAAGATTGTGCCCTTCTATTAGGGTTAAGGTCAACCTCCCTTCAAAAGGACAAAAGATTTTTGGGTTTTCTCCATCTTGACATTTCCAGTCTAGAATAAGTTGTAAATTTTCTCAAAACTATACACAAACATCAGAAAACAAAATTTTCTAGATTTATCCTACTTCAAGGTTAGTATTTTTATTTTATCTATTCAAAATTTAAGCATGTACTTTTCAAAATAGAGAAGACCATAGGACCTCTTTTCTCCCTATTCTCCATTACATGATCCATTTATGTATTTATCACTTTCTTGTGCTTAAGCAATTTGGATAATTCCTGTTGGGTATTCAGTTTGAGGATAGGCCCTATTTTCTTTCTATTCAAAAACCTAAAAATCTTTTGATTGTATGTCAAGGTAAAATTGGTGCATTAGGAGAAAACTAGTGCATGAGGGGTGTAGTTCAACCTTGATTTATAGTGGGGTGTTTGCACTAAGATTGTCCCCAAAAAAGTGGACACCACAAAAAAAACACAAAAAAGTCAATAACGCAATCAAGTTATTTAGAACTTCAAAAAGTAGCCAGGCTTGGTAACCAAGCCCAAAAAATATTTTAAAAAACCTAATCAATTTTTGGATGTTCAAATAACTCGATTAGGTTGTGAAAATAAAAAATTACATTCAAAACTTGATTGGGTATTGAAGTGGTAAAAATGGACTCTACTCTAGAGGACATAACTTTCACATCCAAAGTCTGATTGATTCCATTCAAAATGCATTGGAGATATATTGAAGAAATATATAATGTAATGGATCAAAAATAATTCAAGGGTATCAATATTTTTCTCACAATCCATTTGAATCAAACATTGTCTAAAATAAGTAGTCATTATTTTCCAAACATGGATCGAATAGTTAGATAAGCATGCTACCATATTTTCTCTTTTTCCCTAATCTCTCTCTCTCTCTCTCTCTCTCTCTCTCTCTCTCACTCACACACACACACACACAATCCTAAGATCTATCTCTTACTAACTCTTAAAATATCTCTCTTTCATACATCTACACACTCATTAACTTCCAATATTTTTCTCTCACCATCTCTTACTGATTATTAATCTCTCTAATTACCTTAAACACTCATAACTCTCTCTATCTACATATCTCTTTTATAGAGATATAAATAATTTAAGTGTTATGAGCTAGAGAGAGGGTAGGGGGGTGGTATTAGTTCATGAGAGAGTTCAAGATATTAGGTGTTAGTAAGAGATAAAGCCTAGGAGTGAGTGAGTGTGTGTGAATGTGAGAGTTTGAGAAAGGGTAGGGTTAGGAGCTAGTTAGAGAGAGAGATTGTTATTTAGTGAGAGAATGAAAAGTTTAGGAGTTACTGAGAGAGAGAGAGAGAGAGAGGGAGGGGCATAAGATGGAGAGAGTGCAAGATAGATGGAGAGAGAAGGGGATAGAATGGACATTATTATCATTGTAAACATTAATTATTTTTACCAATGTCTTGATAGTCCTGACAGACATATGCCTACCTTTTTTTAAATAGTTTTTAATATACTTAACCAAATTCAAAATGAATTATATATTATTTTTCTACACTTGATTCTATACACTTTAAACAAAAGTTTCCACTTATATTATTTTGATGCAAGTTATGCTCAATGCATGAACATGTAGAAAAATCTCAAGATGTAGTCAGTTCAATAATTCATAAAAAAAAATTACTCATCAAAATATTACAAAAAATATGCAACTTCTATATATCGCTCTTAACTATCATCCTACCAAAGTGATTTGCAAAATACCAAATATAACTATATTTTTTGTGTTGCACATGAAAAAAAATGTTATATTTTCTAAAGAAATCAGGAACTATTTCTTGTGTGTGTAGGGTTTGACCCACCTAATCTTATCTATTTTGTAAAAATTCTAGTAGTTTAGAAAGTAGATTCATAGTACTACAATTTGTATGTTTTACATTTTTTTTCATTTTGAGTGGATGACTCTCAAATGTCTCATCTAAGTTTAGGTTTACTTGATTTTGGCAAAAATGTGTCCACTTATAGCCCCATTTTTGTACACCATCTTGGTGTGCTTACCTTGTGAGAAATGTTGATTTGGATTTCACAGTTCCAAAGAAATCCATAAAGAGTATCCAAATTTGCAACTTATTCGTCAATTCAAAATTTGAAACTTGCAAAATAAAGGGATTGTTTGTTTGTTTGTTTGTTTTTTTTTTGTGTGAGGGGTATGGGAGGGGGAAGAGGGATTTTATTAGTCAAATCCCAATTTATGAATTAACCTTGAATTTAAATGATTTAAATAGAATGCTAGCATGTAGTAGTGATAGATATAACATGAAATAATGTAAGTCTATGAATATGCTCTTTGATTTGGAATATAATCCAGTATGTAGATGCAATAGCCCTCACTCAAATTCACAACCCCTATAAAGGAAATCAAAGTAAAACCAAAACCTTCTTGAATCTATCTCATTAAAATTTGTCTTTGTAGATCATGAAAAAAGATGTAACAAAGGACCTTGAATGTATGAAGAGAGATCTTCAATGTTGACAAAATAATCAAAGATCTATGATAAACTCCTTCAATGGATTGAATGTATGAATCCATGATCTTAAATGGAGGAGACCTTTAATTCTTTGAATGCTTAGAGAAAACTTGAAAAATTTGATGTTTGACTGCTTGAACTTATCAATTCTTGGATATGATTGTGAACGAGAAATTCAGAAAATGGATAAGAAACCACAATTGGAATAGTTGTTATGTTGTCATTAATGTCAAACCTTACTAGCAAGAAATTTTATAATAGTGTAGAGTGTCATGTCTTATTATTGATCAAGAGGATTTGAAAATAGAGATAACTAGATGAACTAGTGAAGTTGTTGAGTAAACAGGAGCAAGTATGACATAATTACAATGGGTACTTGATTACTTCATATTTGACAAGATAATTTATTGTTTGATCATTATATGAAGTGGAGAAGATAGATGAGTTGAATTATGGAAGAGATGTTTGATCAAAGACAAGAAGTTGAGTAAAATACAAGCGTGACTGAGTGATAGGCTCCATAAGTCAATGAAGAAGTTAAGCCAAAAGATTAAGGAACCTAAGTAGAAGTTAGGAAGAATAGTATCAATTGAGTGATAGTAGTGACTAAGAAAGATAATAGAAAAATGAAGAACTAATTAAGCGTAGAAATGATCAAGTGAGCCAATCTATGCCAAGAAAGATAGAATAGTAGAGACCAAGCTACATAGTGATGACAAAGTTGATGAACCAGTAATGACTAAGTGTCAAATTAAGAGTTTGTGAAAGAATCAAGATTTGATGCTTACATATTTGAATTTTTTGGTTGGCCAAAATTCATGAAAGATAAATATTGATGAGTTGGTGTATTTAATGTATGAATTGATTTCGTTAAGTAACATAAGGTGAGGATTCAAGGAGAAGCTTGCAAAAGTTTCAATAAAGGAGTAGAAGGACAAAATGATGGATAGTTTCAATGAATCTGATCAAACCATAAGATCTACAGTTATTTTTTAAGAATAAAAAGATCAAAGATACCTATTTAAGAAGGAAAAAAAGATGTTTTAAGGTTGTTGATTGATGGATTTATAGAGGATAGTGAAGAATAGAGTAGAAGATGAAAAGTAAGAAGACTAGTGAAGTGTGAATACCTAAAGGGTTTCCAAGAAAATGAGTGATGGAGAATATGACAAAGTCTAGTTAATGAAGTAGGAATGAGCCAAATGGAGATTTGAACAAGCAAAGTGAATTTTATTTTATCAAATCAAAACTAGTTGTTACTTCCTAACCATTGTAGTAGTAAAATCCTTTAATCAAGGTTGACCTAACAATCATATGTACATCCTTTAATCAAGGTGACATTCTAATGGGATGATTTAAAGACCTCTAACTAGGCCACTCCTAATAGGTTGATTTGAATCCTTGAATAGGGTCATCCCTAATAGTGTGTTTTGTAACATTTAACAGGATTGACAATTAACCAAGCTCACTTTAGAAGAGTGAAAAGTGGTAGCATGTTACTTGGTGGTTTTTCACAAATTGGGTTTCCTCATTAAATTATGGTGTCATAAATGTGTGAATGTTATTTTTATGATGCATGTCAATTACTATTATATGTTTCTATTATTCAACATGTAGTAAATAGAGAGATAAGTGATAAATGAATAAACCATATTTCTAATTAGTTGCTATATTGTATGAGTGAGTTTATGTGTTAGGATAAGTTTCTTGAAGTTGTTAAAAAATATATTGGTCCATCTAGACCCAAGGATAACTGATTCACCTCTCTCCATTATTATAATCATTCTAATAATGATCATGGTTGAGAAATTGATTATATTAAGGGGTTTATATAGAGATTGGAATTAAGTAATTTCCACAAGACAACTATCATATAAGTTAACACCTAATTATTTGAAACATGACACCCAAAGAAAAAGAGCCAAAGTAGGGCCTCATCAAGGGTGTAATACACCTCTGATTGGCCCATCAAGGGTACAATGTTTCCTTAAAGCATCAAGGTTATAATGCACCCCTAATTTTCAAGTGCACAAACCTCAAGGACAATCTAGGGACCCCAAAATAGGTATTAAAACAAGATTATTATGTCCAAATTTTTAGAAAACCCTATTTAAGTGCCAAGAGTAGATTTCAAGTGAAAAGGTGGATGGAAAGGAAGAACCTATGGGAAATAGATCCTACCTCAAGCTTATCACCATACAAATGGGATCTTTAAAGAGAATCTATTAGGTTTTACCCCAATTCCACCTAGGAGAAGGGACATAAAAAAGAAAGAAGAAATGATAGAGAGAGGGATATTGTGTTAGCATGAATATTTATGGTATTCCTTCGGGGGAGTATCCTAACCATTGGGTAGATGGATAATAGGCTTAACATGTTGCATTCATGACTATGTTTATCATTGATGTCAACATAGTATGGTTTCTATGAAGACTGGCATAGTAGTAGAAAGAGAATGAGGTCATACAGATTGCATATTGATTATCAAGTCATGGACAATTGAGACCATATTATATATTGTGATCTAGTTCTATTGATAAGTGTATGTACAGAGAGTCAAAGACATGTGAGAGTTATTCAAGATTTGCAGTGAACAATGTACAGATGAAATGAGAGTTTTTGATGTTTAGATTGTATCTCTTAATAGGGACATAATCATGATAACCAAAGTTAGATAGTGGTAGGTAAAAGTACATATGTGTCACCTTTTAGGTTGACTTATCAAAATGACTGAATTTGAGTATTTCTATCTAAAAATCAATTCTCTTTAAACATATGATCTAGATAAATTTATTGTAGCCAAGTTATATATGGTCTACACTTTTCCAATAGGAAATATCTATTAAATTCATGTTTTATACTAGTTTGTATCCAATTGCTAAAGAAATAAAATTATTTCAAAAAAATTGACATTTCAATAACTCTTACTATTTTTTATGCTATTTTTTTAGTAACATATAAACACAAATTTATAGAGATCAAAGTACATAATATTCTTATATAGAGTTTATAGTCTTTTAATTAGATATAGTATATTGTAATTAAAGAATTCTACAAGCAAGTATCTTAACACTCATAAAGATGTCAATTTTGAGAAAGAAAAATATATTAAATCAAATAAAAAAATAAAAAATTATACAAAATTCTAGAGGAGAGAGTCCTCTTTTGGAATGTATAATTTTTCTTTTGGCTAGAATAGATTTGTTTTCAAAAATGTGGTGGGAGATGAAAATTATTGATTTCAAGTATGTTGAAATTTGAAGCATTATAAAAGAGAAAATATAGGTCTAAAGCTAATTTTAATTTTTGATTGTTCTAGCTATATATGTTTTCTATAACATAGTCTGATTTCAAGGCAAAAGCCTACAACACAACAATAATTTGTGAGTCTCTCATGTGGGAGGTCTTGGGTTCAAATCTACCTTCGCTTAACATATAATAATAATTAATTCCAACAAATAATAATAATTAATCTAGGCGTTAGTTGTTTATCAATCCAAAAAAAACATAGTCTAAGTTCAAATAGAAATAAGTTTATTTCCATATTATTTATGGGGGGAACTAAACCCCCCAATTTTTAGCATTTAATAGCAACTTAAAAATTAGGAAATATATCAATTCTTATTCCAAATATTTATTAAAAATTATAATCCTAAAATTCATCCATTTCTACACATTTTATTAGTTTACTTCATTTCCAAATTCTAAATAATAATACCAGTTTTATGTCATTGAAGGTGAACAATTATGCTTTTGTTAGCCTTTTTCATTACAAAAGGGTGACATAGATTTTTGATTTTACCTTGGCATAAGATGACCTAAGATGATGCCAACAAGTGCACAAGGTTAGAGGTCACACCTTTGAGAAGTTTTAAAGACCATGAGATTTCAATGTTGTGTAATTGTAAAATAATTATAATATCTTAATGAAGTCCTATTATAATTAATTGGGAAAGCCTCAAGGCTGACTTAAGGAATTACTTTGAGGATATGGCATAAAGGAAGGTTATTTTTCTTGTAATAAAGTGTGTGAAGTGTGATTTGTATAAGTGATATGTGAAGTTGGTAAATGCTAGTAATCAATCCAAGGGATTAATTGGATGTGAAATTTTAAGATCTAGTATTGAGATCAAAAGAGGATTCATCTAGTCAAGAGGAGAGAGGATTTTGAGATCATTCATTTATATTATTCTACAAGGAATGGTACATATATTATTTGGATAGCTAGTTTGGTTATCTTACCCCTAAAGCTATTTGGACAGTGGGTCCTTCTACCTTGTACAACTCCTGACAAGATTGGCACAACTCTCAAAATGGTTTGAATCTCCTAATAGTGATTCAAAGTCTGCTAATAGGGACTGATATATATTGAATGTATTTCATTTTCTCCTAATAAAATCTATCCTTTTACAAGGAACTTTTAAATTATTACATCATTTTGTGGGTACCATCCCCACTACTGTTTCCCCTCTAATCAAGGATTTCCCTAGTTAACATGTCTAGTGTTATTGTCTATTAGTATCTTCTTATGATTTCTTATTATATTGTTCACATGGTTAAGGATTAAAAAGGTTGATAAATATTTTAATAGTTAGATAGCTAATTTAGCCCTCCTCCCATCTCAGTTATCTTTGTAGAATTTACTTTCTACCAATTGGTATCAGAGCATCAAGTCCTTGAAGGAAAAGATTAATAGATTAAGAAGATCAATAGTGGGTCACTTTAGAAAAGAAAATTCTAAGTTCGATGAAATCAATAATGGTAGTTGGAAAGAGGATGAAGATAAATGTATTAATTTTTTTCCCTCTTGGACATGTAAAGAATTTTCTCATTTTTCACCCAAATGTCCTAAGAAAGTAAGGAAGACTAGAAAGGATTTCCATTTTGATGATGATGAAAATTTTAAAGAAAGTATGGGAATATTCTTAAATGATAGTGATGATGAACTTAGATTGGTTGAGAAAAAGGAAGAGAAGATATAGCTTTAGTAACTATTGTTGATGATTACAATTTTGATGAAAATATTAATCCAAAGACTAAGCAAGAGAATGTTGAGTTCTATTATGAAATTGATACAGATTTGTATAATGATGTTCAAATTGTTGAACAGAGAGAAGAACCAAGATTGAAACCTAGAAAAGAAGCAAGATTTGAAATAGTAAAACCTACATCAAACATGAATTTGACAAAGAATCACCCTTCTAATTAGATCATTGGAAGCAAAGAAAAAGAAGTTATGATAAGAAACATAGTGCATGAAGATTTTTTTTTGATTTCTCAAATTGAACCAAAGAGTGCAGCTAAGGAATATAAGAATGATAATTAGATTCAAGCAATGAAGGATGAACTAGATTAAATTGTGAAGAATGGGACATGGGGATTGATTCCTAGACCTAAAGATGAGAATGTTATAGGATCTAAATGGGTGTTCAGAAACAAGATGAATGAAAAAGGTGAGGTTGTGAGAAATGAAAAAATATTGGTATGCAAAGGATATTCATAATGAGAATGTATAGACTATGAAAAGACATTTTCTCCTTTTGCTAAAATTTAAGTAGTAAGGATGTCCTTGGTTTATGCAACAAGTAAGAAGTTCAAAGTGTATCAAATGGATGTAAAGTCATCATTTTTTAATCAAGAACTTGAAGAATAAGTCTACATTTAGAAGCCTAAAGGATTTCATTTAACAAAATAAAAGGACATGGTATGTAGATTGAAGAAAGAATTGTATGGCATAAAGCAAGCACCTAGAACTTGGTATGAAAGATTGGACAAATGTTTGGAAAAGTTGGAATTTTCTAAAGGTACAACATATAGTAACTTGTACTAGAAATAAATTGAGAATGGATTATTGATTATTGTGATATTTGTGGATGACATAATCTTTGGATGTAATGATGAAGCAAGTGACAAATTTTTTGATGTAATGAAGAATGAATTTGAGATGAGAATTATTGGTGAGATGAAATATTTCTTAGGTCTACAGATTGTAAAAAATAATGATGGCATTTTCCTATCACAAGCTTAGTATTTAAAAGAATTGTTGAAAATATTTACCTTGGAAATTTGTAATCCTTTGTACACCCATAATAACTAGTCACAAGTTATCTTGCAAAGATGAGACACCTACAATTGAGTAGATGAAATGCAAATCCTTGATTGGAGGTTTGCAATTTTTGACTCACACCAAGCCAAATATAGAAAATATAGTTGGTATAGTATCAAGATTTCAAGAAGGTCCTAGAGAAGCACATTATGCAATAGTTTAGAGAATATTTAGATATTTGAAGGGTACACCTAATTTCAGTTTGTTGTATGACAGATCAAGTGATTTTAATTTATGTGCATTAATGGGCCTCTAAAAGGTCATTGTTTTAAGATAATTTTATCTTGATTTTAAGCAATTATCTTGCATAAATAGTCATGACTTTATGGTTTTAAGAAAAAAAACTTATGTTTTTGTGTATAAGCTATATATATGTTAAAGACATGAAGTAGAAGCATGGATAGTTCAAATATGCTATATTTTCTTGAATCTATGGTAAAAAATGGTATAATAAAGTGATGTTATATGTTGATAAATGTTTCCTCATTCATGCTATGTCTTCGGTAGTTTTCCTCCTATAGCCATAGGATTTGCAAGAGTATTAATTTGAACTTTACATCTTTTCTAATATTGATGATGAAATACATATATGTATGTGGAAGTGGTGTGCGCATTGAATGCTTTTCAAGTACTTGTTGCAAAAATTTAAGGGTCAACACCTCAATGTTAAAGTCAAAGTCAACCAGATTGCTAAATCATCATGAGTGAAGCAAGTCATTATATGCCTTCTATTGGAACAACACACAAATATAGCCTCCACAACTTTCTATATTCCTAGAGGATTTATTTATGGTCAATGATGATCTTGTTCCAAACTTTATGAGTCTATAACTAATCCTCATTAATGGAGTGATTGTAGAGTTAGGAAGTAGTTGTAGTTTCCTTTAAATAATGTTTTCTATTTCTTTGATCATAGTTTTGGAGAAAGAATATAATTTATTGATATTCATAGTAGTAGAGTGTGATTCTATTTAAAAAAATCAAGTGCAACTTTTCAGTATGAATGGATGAATAGAATACACAGTTCAAGCTTAGACCTTTTATCTTGATTTTCTTTCTATCCACTCATCCAAGGAGGCCCACTTGGTGAGTGAACTATTCCATTAGAATAGATTTTATTTCTTTGTTTTTTTCCTTGAAAGATAAAATTGTGCTACTCCTATAGCCATTGATAGAAAAATCAGTGAATTATTCCTACAACATAGATGAATAGATAGGTTTACTATTATAGCATTACTTTTAGTCTTTCATTCAAGTTGTTGTTTCAGTTGCTAGCATAGAATTCCTTCAACATTTCCTTCACATTAGTTGTAATGACTTAAGGGAGAATTATAACATAGACTTGTACTCATCCTCTCAAGTTTATGCTCCTGGGTTGACAAATTAAATGAAGTTAGTATGCTATTTGTAAAACACATGATGTTGTCTGACCATGTAATCATTATGAAAGGATGTCCAATCCCTTTTTATTAAGGTAATAAGTTGACCAAAAAAATTTGGTGCCATTTTTGGGGAGGTGTCAATCTAGTTTGACCCTAAAGTCATTATGTTAGTTTAAATATTGCATTATTTTACATGCATAGAAGAAGAGACCTCCTAGGGAGATTTCTTCCCCAAAATATTCAAGAAAATATTTTTAATCCTGAACTTGAGGAACCTCATAGTGAGAATGAAGAAGAGGAATCTTTTGAAAATCCATTTTTTGCTACTCAATAATGAACACCCTCATCCTCTAATGAGTCCTTGCATTTGAATGATCTTCTTACTAAGCCTATATACCAAGACAATCTACTTGCCCTTGTTATCTTTCAACCACCACCTCTAGGTCCTCCTCCATGAATGGTTCAACTTCAACATACATTTCCTTTCCCTATCCTACTTTAGCAAGGTAATCAAAATTTGAAGAACATACCCTTTGTTGCATTTCCTAAGTTCTATGGACTAATCACTAAAGACACTGAAACCTTTCTCTTTGAGTTTGACATCCTTTGCAAGAGCTATGACTATACAACTAATGCCCACAAGATGAAGTTATTTCCATCCACCTTGAAGGAAGTTTCTTTGAGATGTTTCATGGGGTTGGGTGCCAATGCTATAGCAAATTGGCCTACAATGAAGAATCTTTTTCTTGCAAAGTATAAAAAATATTGTAGAGGTAGAGCTTTGAAGGGGGATGATATTTTTAAAATGTCTAAAAGGATGACAAAACCTTGAAAGATTATGTCTCATGATTCATGTTTAACATGCAGTGTAACACACAACACCAGTTGAATAAAGAATCAAAGAAACATATTTTTTTGAGACGTGTAAATGATGGAAGTATTGAAGCTTTAGATCTTATGGTACAAGTTGATATCACTCAGAAAAAATTGGTTTGGTACATAGAATATATATCTAAATTATTCAAGGGCTACTATCAAGAAAGGTAGGGGACTTAGAGGCCTACCAGAAAAGTCTAAGGGTGGTTCATGGGTATCAAAGATGGAGCTATCCAATTTGTTATCAGATTTCAAACAAGACATCATTGATGATGTAGCCACTTAGTCAGATACCATGTAGGATCGAAGGAAGAAGGATAAAGTTGATGACATGTTATCTAAATATTGTTCACACTATAGAGAGAAGAAAAGAAACTACAGATGCAATTATGTTGCAAGCCTAGAGTTGCAACCAATGCTTATTGAGTTTAAAGCCATTAATTGAAATGGAGAGGTTCTCTATGTTGCTCAATAAAGTCCATGGGCTCAAAGACACAGTTTCCCACAAGATCCTAATCAAAGTTATAATAGTAACAATGAGTAGAAAAATATTGGATTTAGTGGAAATAATAGTTGGTAGCAACCTTAGAAAGGTTGGCAGCTATTGGAAATATAGATGGAGTAACTAAGGGGGGGGGGGGGGGGGGGGGGAGAATCAATTACCACAATAACAAATCCACAGATCACTTAGATGTCTGATAAAACTACTTACTACTGTCACTCAGTAAATATACAGAAAATGTTGTAACTCAATAGATGTAGAGTATGTGTACTTTAATAGATCTTAAACATTCATAGTGATTAACATGCATGCATAAAAGAAATAACATGAACACATGAGACACCAGATTTAATGTGGAAACCCAATATGGGAAAAGCCACCAAGTAACTAGCTACTAATTTTCAATCTTCTGAAGTGAGCCCTATTAGGAGCCAACCTAGTTAAAGGTTATAAAACACACTATTAGGTGTGACCTTGTTAGAGGATTTAATCACCCTATTAGGAGTGGCCTTGCAAGAGGTCTTTAGAACAATTCAATAGAACTATCATCTTGTTAGAGAATTTAAAAATGGCTATTAGACAAAATTTATTAAGAGATTTAGGAATCACTGCTACAATGGTGAGAAAGTAATAATGAAATGACCTGAATGAGATGCAACTAAATTTTCTGATTACAGATCTCTATTCTACTTCACTAGATCCTTCCTAATCAAATATAACTTTGCTGCTCCTCAAGGATATCTAACCATCCTTCAAATTTTTCTCACACTTTCTTCTTCAAACAATCAATACACTTGCATGCTCACTCATTACACTTTAGAATCTCAACTTGACCTTTAATATATAGCATTCAAATTATCAAGTCATCTCATTAACAACTTACAATCACCAGTAATCACTACCTCAGTTAGCTAGAATCATTACTTGAAACAATTGAACTTTATTTCTCAAATTAACAAAATCCTTCATTAGCTAACCCTGCTTAGTAAACACTATGCCTAGAATGATTTCTAGTGTTAACCAACAGAAGTTCAATTTAACACTATGAACCTTACAAAATCCTTTGAAAACTGAGTGAACTCGGTAAACACTAACTTTTCTTCGTTAACCATGTAAGCTTGGTTAATACTACTTTTTGCCACACTTTCCTTCGATGCCTGAGTGAGCTTAATAGACATTGTCTATGTAGAGTAATTTCCAAGAATGCTTGGTAGACTCTAAAAGTTTCTTTGCTGACCAACTGATATTGGTAAATATTGGCTACCAAATAATATGACATTTGTGTAACATCAAACACAACACACAATTAGACAATTATATCCAACAATATCCCTCTTTGAGATTAATTGCAACACATGTCATAGCACAACAAAATTTGAAAATAATACTTTCTCTAATAGAAATTTTCTCTCTCTTAGATTTTATGTCTCAAATTCTTCTAATGCAGTAATCTCCCTCTGTAAAGGAATTAAATAGCTTCGTTTTCAAACAATAAACTCTCCCACAAACAAATTCAAATTTTAGAAAGATATGATAGTAAATTCTCCCTCTTTGAAAACACATGCCAAAGACAACACATACCAAATGAGTATCAATGTACCTTGAGTATTGATTCATATGTAATATTTTTTTGACTATTCTACATCAACTGATAGATTTCCAACTTTGTTTCTATTGATGCATCACTAAAAATTTATTTTAGTGAGCTTCAAATAGGGGAATAACCCCTAACTTAACTCTTAGATACAAGAATGCATCCTTAGGTAATGACTTGGTGAATATGTCTACAATCTATTCTTTTGTATGGACATATTCCAATCTAATCTCTTTATCCTACACCAATTTTCTAACAAAGTGGCATTTTATTGTAATGTGCTTGGTTTTGGAATGCATCACTAGATTCTTTGATATGTTAATTGTACTTGTATTATCACAAAACATAACAACTAGTTCTTTGATCTCAACCTTCATGCCTTCTAATAATTGTTTAAACCAAACAATATTAGAACAGTTCACTGCTGCTACAACATACTCTGCTTCTGTTGTAGATTGAGATGTATAATTTTTCTTTTTATTTGTCCAAGATACCAATCTTTTGCCAAGAAAGAATGCTCCACCACTTGTACTCTTTCTTTCATCAATGTTTCCTATCCAATCAGCATCAATAAACACTTTTAAGTCCAGATTTTCTTCAACTTTATACCATAAGCCATAATCTTTAGTGCCTTTCAAGTATCTCAAGATCCTTTTGATTGCCATCATGTGATTTTCTTTGGGTTTTCCCAAGAATATTGCCACTATACCAATTGCAAGAGCAATATTAGACCTTGTATGAACTACATATTGTAATTTTCCAATCATTGATCTATATAAGGTTTGATCTACCTCTTTTGAATCATCATCTTTGGTAAGATTTAGTCAAGTACACATGGGGCTTTCAACTGATTTTAAATCTTCCATACCAAACTTCTTGAGTATCTCCTTGATATACTTAGACTGAGTGATGCAGATACCATTCCTACTTTGTTGAATCTGAAGACCAACAAAGAACTTAATCTCACCAAACATAGACATTTCAAATTCTTTGTTCATTTGCTCAAAGAAATTTTTACATAGATCATCATTCCCTATAAACAAAGTATCATCCATAAATATTTCTACTAAAATAATCTTATTGTTTGGTCCTTACTTGATATACAAGCTACTATTATCAGTAGTTCTCTAGAAACCAATTTGAATAATGTAGTTATGCAATCTCTCATACCATGTTCTAGGGGCTTATTTTAGATCATACAATGATTTGTACAATTTGTAGACTATTTCCTTCTTTTTTGGGTTAACAAAACCTTCAGATTTCTCAATGTAGACTTCATCAAGAATACTATTGAGAAATGTTAATTTAACATCCATCTGATATACCTTAAATCTTTTATATGTAGCATATGCAAGTAGGGTCCTGACATGTTCCAATCTTGCAACAGGAGAAAAAGTCTTACCATAATAAATTCCTTCTTCTTGAGAGTAGCCTTTACATACCAATCTAGCTTTATTTCTTAATACTTTACCATCTTTATTCAACTTATTCCTGAATACCCATTTTGTTCAAATCACATTTTTATCTTTAGGCCTAGGTACAAGAGTCTAGATTTTATTCTTCTCTATTTTCTCTATCTCTTCATTCATAGCCTCAATCCAACATTAATTTTCCAATGCATCTTTGACATTTCTAGGTTCAAAATCAGCAAGTAAACAAGTACCTTTTAGCTTACTTCTTGTCATAGTACCTTCTGATTTGTCTCCAATAATCTGATCTAGTGCATGTTGCCTCCTGACATACTTGGCGAATATAGGTTCCTTTCCTCTTGAAGGAATTGCATTATCATCCTCTTGAACTTCAACTTTAGGTTTTGGCTACTCAAACTCGATAGGCATTGTCCCGATAGCTTTAGAATGTGACTTGGGTTCCAGTGACTCAATTTGAACTTCTTCCAACTTAGTGATTGAGGAAGACTTGGGAGTAGAAGTCTCTTGATTGATAGATGTATCTAATAATGTATCAGGTTCAATGAAAACAAATCTCCTATAATGTTTTGGTTCTTTTTTTCTTTCTTCTTTAGTCCTTTCTACAAACTCATCAACTTTCACTTGTGCACTTTCTATGATTTTGTGAGTAGAAAAATTCAAACATCTATATGCCTTACTCTTGTAATAATATCCCAAAAATATACCTTCATCACCATTCACATCAAATTTTCCTTTTCTAGATTCTTTCAAGATGTAACATTTACTTCCAAATACTTTTAGGTAACTTACATTGGGTTTATAGCCATACCATAACTCATAGGGGGTTCTAAATGAATCCTTCTCTAGTTGTACTCTATTTAAGGTATGAACTACAGTGTTGAGAGCTTCCTTCCAATATTTGATAGCAATGTTTTTTTCAATCATTAGATTTCTTGCACAATTCATGATAGATATTTTCCTTCTTTTAGCTATACCATTCTACTCGAGAGTTCTAGGGGCTAATACTTGTCTTTTGATTCCTCTTTCAATGCAAAAGTTATTGAATTCATTGGAGATGAATTCACCACCTCTATCTAGCATCAAGAATTTTAGTCTTTTCTATGTTTCCTTCTCCACTCTATCCAAATACTGTTTGAACTTCTCAAATACTTCTAACTTCTCTCTTAGATACATAACAGTCATCATTCTAAAGTAGTCATCAACAAAAAGAATGAAGAATTTTTCTCCAATATAGCTCTCAATTCCAATAGGTTCACACAAATCAATATGCACAATTTCCAAAATATCTTCAAACTAATAGTTTCTACTTTTAAAGCTAATCTTTCCCATCTTACCAATCTGACAATTCTTGCATAGACCAACATGAGGTTTCTTTAAACTAGGAATGCCTCTTATTTTTCTGAATTTTCTTATCTTTACCATGTTATCAAAATTCACATGACATAACCTACTATGCCATAAAAAAATTTCTTCAACTTAAGCAATAAATAATGAGCACTCACTAAGATCAAGATAAAACAAGTTACCTTTTGCTTGTTTGCCTGATCCAATCAGCTTTCCTTTGTCGTCTAGCAATCTTATCTTTCCATGCATGATTTCCACCATAAATCCAATATTGGTTAGCTATGCCACCCTCAACAGATAATGTTTTAGTCCTTCAACCTAATAGGCATTATTACATACAAGTTCTTTGGTTGATGAGATTTAGCCTCTTCCTTTTATGCAACGAGGTTCATTATTTCCAAATCTTACACTACCACCATCATAGTCTTCAAAATGTTCAAACTTTGTTTTGTCACCAGTCATATGATGTGAACAACCACTGTCTATGATCCAAGTATCATTTTTTCTCACATGAGAGATAAGTGCCATCTTATCTTCTTCATCATTATTAGATTCATCTTTCACAACATTGTAAACAATTTCATCTTCACTGTTATCAGAATCCTTAGAGTCCTTAGCCATAAAATGTGTTTTCTTACCTTTGTCCTTGAATGATTTGAAATCTTTCTTTCCATTGCACTTGTGACCTTTCTTCTCATCCTTTCTTTGCTTGTTTGGGCACCTGGCTATAATATGACCAATTTCTTCACATGAAAAATAGATTTGGGAAACATTACCTTTGTACTTTACTTTGCCTCTAGAATATTTCCTTGTAAGTAGAGCCTCAAAAAATTCAATATCACTATTAGAACTTTCCTCTTATTCTTCTTCACTTTCTTACTGGGAGTCCTTTACTTTCTTTCCTTTTTCTTTAAGTGAAAGCTTGGCTTCAAATGTAGATTCAATATTCTTGGAAGTTGGAACATAATTGTCATAGTTATGTAGCTCAAAGGCTATTAGTCTTCCTACTATGGCATCCAAATTTATCTTATGATTTTTCTCACATCTTCTTTCTTGAATTGTAGATACTCTAATTGCATAAATGAGAAGCAATGTTCTTAGAAATTTACTTACACCTATTTCTTCCTTGATATCTCCTCTAGAAGCTTTGATTGCACTAACACTTGATTTGATCCTTTCAACATATTTGGCAATGTTTTCATCCTCTCTCATTCTCATCTAAGAAAATTGTCCTCTTAGACTTTCTACTTTGGCTCTCCTCACATTGTCATCACCTCCATAGATATCCTTCGGCTTGTTCCACATTTCAAAGGTAGTTTTGCAATCCTTGATATCATCAAATTCTTCATAGCTTAGGGCAAATGAAATGTCTATTATCATGGTGTTATGAGCCTTCTTCTCAGTAATGTCATTGATAGATAATTTACCAGAAGTATTTCTATATTCTTCATCAAGGTATCTCAATTTTGTATCACCGATGGAAGCCAAATGAAACCTCATGAGACCCTACCATGCTAAAAATTTATCTCTATTAAACCTTAAAAAATTTCTTTTGTAAGACATCCTAATCTTTAGCTTAGGTCCTTGAAACCCTTCCTACAAGCACCAAAATATTTGATACCAATTGTTGAAAATATAGATGGAGTGACTAAGGGGGGGTGAATCAGTTACCACCAAAACAAATCCACAAATCCCTTAGATATCTGATAAAACTACTTACTATTGTCACTTGGTAAACATATAGAAGATGTTGTAACTCGGTAGATGTAGTGTATGTTGACTTTAATAGATCTTATACATTCACAATGATTAACATGCATGCATAAAAGAAATAAAATGAACACATGAGATACCAGATTTAATGTAGAAACTCAAAATGGGAAAAACCACAAAGTAACTAGCTACTGATTTTCACTCTTCTGAAGTAAGCCCTATTACCAACCTAGTTAAAGGTTATAAAACACACTATTAGGTGTGACCTTGTTAGAGGATTTAATCACCCTATTAGGAGTGTCCTTGAAAGAGGTCTTTAGAAGAATTCAATGGAATTGTCATCTTGTTAGAGGATTTACAAATGGTTGTTAGACCAACTCTATTGAGAGATTTAGGAATCACAACTACAATGGTGAGAAAGTAACAATGAAATGACCTGAGTGAGATGCAAATGAATTTTCTAATTAAAGATCTCTATTCTACTTCACTAGATCCTTCCTAATCAAATAAAACTTTATTTCTCCTTAAGGATAT
This sequence comes from Cupressus sempervirens, assembly GCA_028749045.1. Lineage (NCBI taxonomy): Eukaryota > Viridiplantae > Streptophyta > Pinopsida > Cupressales > Cupressaceae > Cupressus > Cupressus sempervirens. Next base: position 401,449,206 of record CM053786.1, read on the forward strand.
CTGACCATCCTTCAAATTTTTCTCACACTTACCTCTTCAAACAATCAATACACTTGCATGTTCGCTCATTACACTTTAGAATCTCAACTTGACCTTTCATATATACCATTCAGATTATCAAGTCAGCTCATTTACAACTTAAAATCACCAATAATCATTACCTCAGTCAGCTAGAATCATTACTTGAAACAATTAAACTGTATTTCTCAAATTAACAAAATCTTTCATTAGATGACCCTGCTTGGTAAACACTATTCCTAAAATGATTTCTAGTGTTAAGCAATAGAAGCTTGGTTAACACTACAAACCCTAAAAAATCCTTTGGAGACCAAGTGAACTTGGTAAACACTAACTTTCCTTCATTAACCATGTGAGATTGGTTAACAATACTTTCTGCCACACTTTCCTTTGACACCTAAGTGAGCTCGGTAGACACTGTCTATGCAGAGTAATTTCTAGGAATGCTTGGTAGAATTTGAAAGTTTCTTTGCTAACCAAATAAGCTTAATAGATACTGACTACCAACTAATATGACATTTGTGTAACATCAAAGAAAACACACAATAAGACAATTGTATCCAATAGGTAGCAACCTTAGTAGGGTTGGTAGTAACCTTAGTAGGGTTGGTAGTAACCTTCGCAAGGTTTGCAAGAACCTCAGCAAGAAGGGTTGGTAGAAAAACCAAAATTGGAATACCTAACCTAGTCAGTAGGCTCTCATGCCACCACCTTAGTAATAGGCTCTAATTCCTCCTCCTGCAACCACTAATGCTCCTCCTAAGCTAACTCAATTGCTAGTTCTACCTAATCCCAATCCCAACAATACCAAACCACCATCACAACAAAAAATATATACCATTTCCTTGAATGATATTCAATTAGGTTAGGCACTACTCTCCTTTCACCTCAAAAGCCTATAATAATTGAATTTGAAGATTCCCTAGATGAATAGTAGAATGTTCCAATTAAGAAGACCTCTCTTATAGCCGAAGAGCCTCTATTTCCTCATAGGTTAATAGAACAAGGCTATTGTTCAAAGAACTAGGAAGTAGTTGATTTTCTTAATCAACTAAAACAAATGATAGTAAAAATACCATTACTTGATGCTATCAAGGAAGTTCCTTCCTATACTAAAGCTATCAAAGAAGCATGTATCAAACAACCAAGGGAAAAGAAGAAGGATCCAAAAACTATACATGTCATAAGGCAACTAATTGATTTAATATTGGACAAAGTAATTGTACCTAAATACTCTAACCCTAGAAGTTCTGTAGTCATTGTTACCATTCATGGGATGCAAGTTCAAAATGCTTTATTTGACCTAGGGTCATCCATCAATGTCATGAAAAAGGAGGTATTATCTTAATCACATATCATTGGTCATAAAGAAACACCAACCATACTTTAGCTTGTTGATAGTTCTACTATCAATCCAGATGGGATGATAGAAGGTGTCATACTCACCATAAACTCTTGGGAATATCTAGTTAACTTTATGGTCCTTTTCCAAAGGCTAGCATGGGTGGATATCTTTTAATTTTAGGATGACCATGGTTAGCTATTGTAGATTCCTATATAGCTTATTAGTTTGGGAAGATGACAATATCAAATGGTATCCATACCAAGAATTTGACTTTCTACTCCCCTACCAAGCCACTATTATTAGATGACTAAGTAATCTAGCCAGATTTGGGTGATGATGATCTATAAGTCAATTCCATCCATTAGCTAATGATGAAAGATCATGAGTCATTTGTATCTTCTTGAGAAGAAGATGAGATAATTTCATCCATTATCATCAATGAGTATGGAGTGGAGTCTCAAGTGCGTCCTCAAGTAGAATGCATCCTAGAAACCATCTTACCACCTTCTACTACACTTCCACATTTAGAAACATCCCAATTCCTTCACATATTATTTCCTTATGAGATAGATTCTTCTCTTGTTGCCCTATTATTTATGGAAGATAAATTTATTAAGATGGAAGTTGGTCTAGGAAGAGAGTTGAACATCATCAATGCCTTATCATATTCCAATAAAAAATTTATGTTGCAGCTACTACAGGGGAATCAAAAATTATTTTCTTGAGATTACATGGACATAAAAGGATTAGATCCCATGCTCTACACCCAAAAAGTCTATATCAATCCTAATTTTAAACCAATCTGTTAGCTTCAGAGGAGAGTCGACCCCATTTTAAGGGATATAGTTAAAACTGAACTATAGAAACTTCTAAGTGTTGGTTTTATTTACCCTATCTCTAATAGCCAATGAGTTTCACCCCTAGTTATAGTATCAAAGAAGGGAGGGAAATGGAGATTTTGTGTAGATTATAGAGATCTCAATTCAGCCACTAAGAAAGACCGCTTTTCCTTACCATTTATAGACCATGTTGTTGACAACCTAGTTGGCAAGAAATATTTCTCTTTTCTGGATGGTTTTAGAGGTTAGAATTAGATACAAATAGTTCTAGAGGGCCATGAGAAGAAAATATTCACATGTCCATGGGGAAAATTTTCCTTCTCATTCCTACCTTTTGGTTTATGCAATGCTCCAGCCACATTCCAACAAGCTATCATAAGTATCTTCTATTATATCTCTATTGATTGTATGGAAATATACATGGATGATTTTACTATTTATGAGACTAATTTTGAGGAAGAAAAAGAAAATTTAGAGACAATACTCAAAAGGTGCCAAGATTATAACCTTTACCTAAATAGTGAAAAATGTTTCATGATGATGGAAGGAGTTGTTCTTGGTCATTTTATTTCATCAAAAGACATTTAGGTATATCCAACAAAGATTGAAGTCATTATCACCTTACCTATGTTAGAGAATTAGAAGGGTATCTGAAGCTTCCTAGGCCATGCTAGATATTATAGAAGATTCATCAAGAATTTTAGTCAACTTGTAACATTCCTTTATAACTTATTAAAAAAGGATTCTCAATTTTCATATGACTCTGAGTGTGCTACATATTTCCTACATGTTAAGGAGGTTCTTACCATAACACTAGTGTTGAGAGGACCCAATTGGGGATTACCTTTTCACATTCATATAGATGTCTTAGAATATGTTATAGGTGCTATGCTAGGACATAAAATAGATTTAGTTGAATGTGCTATTTATTTCATTAGTAAAAATTTGCAAGGTGTCAAGTTTAACTACACAATCACTAAAAAGGAGCTATTTGCAATTATCTATGCATTGAATAAATTCAAGCATTATATCACTAGATATGAAATATTTGTTCATACTAACTAGTCTGTTATAAACTATTTGATGAATAAGCCTAGAATATCAGGAAGATTGGATGGCTAGTTGTTACTTATGTAGGAATTTGATATCACCATAGTGGATAAACCTAGTAGGGCCAATGTGGTAGCTAATTTTCTCTCTCGATTACATGTCCCTAATGATCCTATAGCCATAGATGATAGTTTTCTAGATGAAAATCTTTTTCTGTTATTAGCATAAAATCCATAGTATGCAAATATAGAATATTACCTAAGTACAGGAAGGATGCCAGTTCACTTCTCTCCTAAAGAAAGGAAGTTATTAGCTAAAAGAGATTTAACTATTCCTAGATTGTCAAATTTACGTTCTATACTGATCCTAACCAAGTCATGCACCGATGCATCTAGGAAGATGAAAAACATGATATTTTTAAGGCATGCCATGATGAGCCATGTGGAGGTCATTTTGTAGCCAAGATGATAGCCTTTAAAATACTGACCACTGGATACTACTGGTCGAGCTTACACAAGGATGCAACTAGATACATAAAGAAATGTGATAAGTTTCATCACATGGGAAGACCTACTAAAATGGATGAAATTCCTCTATAGTCTCAAATAGTTGTTGCACCCTTTGAAAAATGGGGGGTTGACTTTGTAGGCCCTATTGAACCCTTTTCACAAGGTAAATCCTATATCTTAGTTTGCATTGATTAAGTAAGTGGGCAGAGGCCAAATCCATGAAATATCCAAGGGATGAAAATATTTCCAAGTTCTTATATGAATCTATCTTTACACAATTTGGTTTCCATAGGGGACTAACATCTAATCAAGGAGCTCAAATTACATCTAATTTGATAACTACTTTGATGAAGGAGTATACCATTTGACATGGCAAGTCATCACCCTATCATCCACAAGCTAATAGCTAAGTCAAGGTTATTAATAGAGAGCTAGAAGCCATTCCAAAAAAAATAGTAGCACTCCATTAGAAGGATTAGGCCACATGCCTTTCTAAAAACTTTGGGCTTATAGAAGTACCTAGAAATCCACAACTAGTTTCACTCCCTTTGAGCTAGTCTATGGTAAGTCAGCTAGCATGCCTATAAAATTTGAATATAAAACATTAACGACTAATTTGGAACTTGGTATAGATTTTACTATTGCAATACATAACCAAATTCTAAGTTTAAATGGTCTGGATGAATGGCATAATTCTTCTTTAAATAAGATAGAACCCATCCAACATCAACAAAAATAGTGGCATGATAAGTTTATCAAAGATAAAAGTTTTTTTGTAGGAGACTAGGAACTTCTTTATGATTCCAAGTATCAACATAATCTATGAATTTTTCAAACCAGTTGGCTAGGATCATACGAAATTCTTGTTGTATTTCCAAATGGAGTGGTCCAGTTGCCTGTAGGATTTGAGCAAATATGCAAATCATATCCACGAAGCCCATGAATACCTGCATGTAGAAAACCTATCACGGAGAAGAAAAAGACAAGAAGAAGTAAGGTTTTAATCTAAAAACATGCAAATTGTATGTTCAGATGAAGAAGCGATTATAATTACAAAGAGATCAATCCTTATAAAAGGAGATCGAAACCTAAAAAGGGTAACCTAAAGGTGAAAGCTATTTAATAATTACAAAATAATTATTAAATAGAGAAAGCTAAAAAATACATAAAGCAAAATCTTAAGAAGGGAGAAAAGCTAATTTAAGAAATGAAATTAAATTAACCTTTTTCTCTCTAACACCCCCCCTTAAGATGAGCAAAAATATAGTTATAAAAAATGTACAAAGAGCAAGGAAACTACAAAGAAATGCTAAAAGAAAACTTGGGTTTGGATAAAAAGTTTTGATGACGTACCCAATCACAAAAAAATCTCTATGAAATAGAGAAATAGAAACTAGTGGGAAAAACTCTACTCCAAAAAGAGATAGTTGAAAACCTAGTGAAGGACTGCAGAAGCCTCCAATTAGAGGAATGTTCTAGAAAATAGGAACAAAGAGTGATCATGAGGAAAACCACTGAAGCATGAAGAAGCCAATAACTCTATCAAAAGGAAAATGTTAATTAGTAGAACCTCCTCTAAAATAGAAGGTTGTAACCAAAGTAGGAATGAAAAGAAGAGTGTTTATATGGTAAATGGTCCATCTCACTGAAATGCATAGGTATCCAACCACTACAATCGCCTAGTACATAGGATCAAATACTAAATGCATACCTCACTCAAATGAACCAAGGAAGCATTAGAAACAACAAAAGAACCCCCTTTAATGTAGATAGCATGAGGTGATAGGAAATTAAGAAAGTGGGCCAAAAATCTCTTGCAAAACATAAAGAACCAAGAACATTGAGAGTGAGGAAGAGGTACAAACACCTATAAAGGCATGTTTCATCAACACATCATGGGGCTAATGTCATGAAAGCTACACTCACTTGATAAAGGAAGAGGGCACTAATAGGAAAACAACTATCCCCCAATGGTATTTTATAATATAGTTTAAGTACAATAAATCACAATAATGAAAAAGATCTCAAAAAGAAAGGAGTGGCACTTTATCTTAGTGTGTTTGCATTAAAAATGCTTAATGATACCATCAATGATCATAAAGGGTAAAGAGTTGATATAATAGATAGTACAGCCCAAAAGAAGAGATCTCATGCCAAAAAAATGATCACCAGACCTGAAACACCCAAGATATCCACCATAGGGCAAAAAAGGAAAAAATATGATAGAAAAAGCATGGAGTAAAATCTAGAAGAAATTATAGCATTTTTGAAAAGTAGATAGAACCAACTTTCCAAAAAAATAACATTTTTTGAAAAATGGAGATGGGACACTTAAGATATGCCCTTCGGAGTGAAAAACTAAACATTTAACTTCGACTACCAAAATAGGAAACCAGACTACATCCAAACCAAAAAACACCTACATCAATATCTCCCTTTCATAACAAGCTTTCTAGTGCTTCTTTTGGATTGAAAAAAGACCTTTGTTGCTCAAGTTACAGCCAGAAAACCAATAGTAGGTCAAAAAAGGACTGAAGGGCTTGGAGGAGGGTTGATGATGTAGTGTTGATATCATGTTGATGTCATCATTTCACTGCAAAAATTTTGATGGCTTGAAGGTGGTCGCAACAAAAAAAATTCCATGTGGCATGCCACATGCAATCTATGTAGTAGTGCAAGCCAAATGACATTGCACTACCACATGGCAGGTGTTGACATGGCACTAGTGCCATGTGGCAAGGTTTGAAAGCACCATGTGGGCATAGAGCATTAGTGGGGTCACTAAGGTGGCAATAGAGGTAGTAGACTAGAGGCCATAGTTGGCAGAGGTTGAGGAAATTGGCAGGTGATGATAGAGAAAACTTTTTTCGGTGGCAACGGTGGATATTGGAAGGTGATAACAGAGAAAACTTCCCTTGGTGGGTTGCAGTAGAAATCAGTGGGTGGTAGTAGAAACTAGTGGACAAAACAACCACCATTGGCAGCTGGAACAAACACCAACAGTAGTCAAAATAAACATTGACGACAGCCAGGGAGAACATTGACAATAGTTAGAAAAATTGATTCTTTCTCGAAAAATAGTGTCACTACTAAAAAATGGCCCCACGAGCTAAAAAATGGCCTGCAGGTTGATTTTTTCTTTTAAATTTTTTATTTGAAAAAAATGGCTTGGAGTGTGTGTAGGAGGCTGTATGGCCTTTTGGGCAAAATTTTTTTGCCTCCCAGACCAAAGTTGTCCAAAATCAACAAACTTTATATGGAAATAGGGGTTTCGACACCTTCTGGATCCATCCGTGAAGTTCACTTGGCCTTAGGCAACTTTGAAAATTAGTAACCTCCCTATTTTCTTAGGAAAAACCTAACAAACTCTAGATCTAATTCATCAAACCCTTGTTCTTTCTTTTTCTCCAAATACCAAACAAGTTACAATAGATCTGGCTCTAATACCATGCAAGATTTGAGAAAATATGCAAATAAAATTCATGAAGCCCATGAATACTGCATGTAGAAAACCTATCATAGAGAAGAAAAAGACAAGAAGAGGCAAGGGTTTTGTTGGTGTTTTTAAAAAAGTACTAAAAATACAAAGTGACAAAATGCTTAATACCAGAATGATAGTACACACAAAATCTAAAGACTAGCCTATTCTTATTAACAATTACATATGCAAGGTATTTGGGCCCAACTTAAACAAAACCACAGATGGTTTTCTACTCTTTTGGCTCTGTAAAACCAGGGTCAGTGTAACCAAGGATGGTTTAAAATTGGAACAACTGTATGAGGATTATTATTTGTTTCATTCTGATTCTCATTTCAAGATCCTCAAACATATATATAATTCTTACTAACTTGGTAAACACATCCCATAAATAGATATGGCCAAGAATTCTTCTATAGATCTACAGATGTTCTCAACAATAATGGCTAACTGAAGTTAAAACATTCCATGCAGACAAGTGCTGGCCAACTTTGAAGATCTACAGGAAATAAAAGTAAAATTTGATTTGATGATGCATTTGAATAACCATTTATAATATACTTCTCCTTCAGCTGAAATAACTTGATCAGTGCCTAATCCATTGGGGTTCAGAGTCTATAGCAAATCTTTAGATCTAATTTGTTTCCTTACAACAAATTCTATCAACAATTCTTATCAGAATTTATCATTCAAAATCCTTTTCAATACTTAAGAAATCTCATCACATTCATCAAAGCCTTTATTTAATCCATTGAATTAACAACAATGATAAATGGATATACAACCCAACTAGGTTGCATTCAATTGCACAAGCTTTTACTCATACAATATCAAGGTAGCTAAGTATTTAAAAGGAGACAAAATTTAGAAAGAAATGATATGGAGACAGTTCATAATTTGTCTTCATTTCCTTTGAAAATGGTATATACTTTACAGTAGACTCGGAATGGCCTTCAGAAAGAAACACAGCTCATTCTATATTCATGTATTCTCAGAGAATTTGACAGAAAAATACATTACAAACTTGCTTTCCAAATTTGGACCAAAAACCAAACTAAGCTAAAAACTTAGAAGAAATAGAATTCGGACCATTCTTTAGCCTTGGAATCTCACTTAAATAGTGTGACATACAACAAGCTTTGGGCTAAAGAAAGTGACAAGTGTCTTCTAAAGGATACTGACAAATATCTTTCATAAAAGACAAAAACAAATAACAGAAAAGCTAATACATCGAACAATCCTTGGTGGGTCCCTTTCTGTTATGCTTCTCAGTTGATGAAACAAGAAGATAAGATCTGATTCTTCAATTATTCTTCATCTTCAAAGTAAATAGCCATGAGGTCCGAAAGTGATGTATCATCTTTAGTTACCTGTAAATTTATTTCAACCTGGGGATCTTCCATGTCCTCATTATTAACTACGAGGGTGACTTTTACTTTTACATTTTCCTCCTCATCATCTTCTGACATTTGTTCTAGAAACTGATTTTTCCATTTATTAAAACATCATCATCTCGCCAATCAAAACTTAGAGCTTCTCTTTTTATCATTATTAAAGAATTTTCACTTTCTTCTAAATCATCAAGTTCTTTTCTCGTAGCAGCATAAAATAACTGTATTTTTAATAGCTCTTCATTTGTCTTTGCCCAGAACCAGTGGCCAGTTTCACTCATGATGTTTATTATTCTTTCATTGAATAACTCATCCATCTCCCTTTTCCACTTTTTCTTTTCCTTTATTGTATCAACAGATTCCAAAGCACAAGGAAATAGGGTGAATTTTTCAGCAATATATTGGGAAAAACAGAGTGTCAATCTTCTCTGTAAAGAATCTCTTTCATCATCAAAATTTTCTACCTTATTTAATAAATCAAAAATCTTCTCAACTTGATGATAAGGCATTTGGATTGCAGATATACATATGATTGTAATATCATTATTTCTCTCCCTCCATTTCTATGCAAGAAGAGTCAGCTTATCCTTATCTCTGTTCAACTCATCCATGAGGGTTGCAATTCTTGTCAACTAATCAAAAAAGGTTGACCGTTGTATTTTATCCCTCAAATATATCACACCCTATTTTAATTTCTCTTCATATTGATTTCTCAATTCTATCTGCAACTCATGCAATTTTGTTTTTTCCTCTTCAAAGTCCTCTGCAGTATAGAATTGGGGCCTTTCAGGGGTGTCAGGTATTTCAATAATAGGGGTTGATCCAGATCCAACCAATGGCTCTGAAGGGTATGCAATTGTAGGTGCACTGGATTCTCCCATTTTTCTTTTCCCAAGTATCCTCTCCATTTGAGACATTTTATTTTCCAGTGATTGTATCTGTATACCCCTTTCCTCATATGCTTTCAAAACTTCTTCAAACCTAGCATTGAGTTGGGAAAACTTATCTTCTTCTTGTCTAGATACAACACCACCCAATTTTAGCATTCCCATTACTTTTTTACTACTTACCTCACCAGCTCTGTATACTGTCAATGTACCAGTATGTTCTGTAGTGGGAAATTCATGCATCCTGGTACTTTCTCTCTTATCTATGGACCATAAAACAAGGGCTTGGTGGTCATCACTAAATTTGACCCCTCTATGAGACTGTAGTACTTCTTCAATGGTTGTTAGTTGAACATCCTTTTGCTTTCTTACTGAATCAAAGACAATAGCATTTGCTATATCCCATTCTGGTAGAAGGAGGACTCCTATTTGTCTAACTATTTGCATTCCAACTTCAGGAGTGAACCGGGCAAAATCACTCAAAAACTTTGATTTTACCTCTTCCTTGATAACTGGGTCAAATTTATTTGGTTGCTCAGCCTTGATCTTCTCATAGGCTTTCTCAAAATTCTTTATATTTAATCTCCATAAAAACTGAGCAAAATCCCTACATCATACAAAATTTTCATCATTAATAAATCTTTCAGAAGCCTGAGCAACAATTGGGTCAATTTCCTTACCTTGGTAATCAGCAATGGTCAGGTCCAAGCAAGGTGTAGGAGATTCTTGTGGCTCTCCAATATCTAGGTCTGTAGAGGTGACAATCACATCCCCTTCTCCTCCCATTTGTCTAAGTTGTTCCTTTAGAGATGCTTCATCATCTATCTGGATTGGAGACTAGCTTGGGGAGAATTGTTCTTTTTTACAAGAAGAAGGCCCTTGCTCTAATTTTCATCTTTTTGGAGAGCTGGTTGCAGATGGACTTCTTGACCTTGGCTCTTTATGAGGGGGTACCTGTTGCACACTTTGAATCATGACATAACCTGCCCTTTTCTACAATGTATATTGGCCAGGAGTTACCACATTTCTACCACTCAATCTTCTTTGTATTTATGCTTCCTTGTCTGGGTGTGTCTTAATAAATATATCTTTCTTTTCATTCATCGTCTGAATTATTATAGCAAAATTATTCATTAATGCCTATATTTTATCTCCCCAGTATTTCTTATCTTTCAATGGGTCATACTGGGGGTCAAAAGCATTAATGAATTCCAGGTTTTTACTGAAAACTATCCATTTCTCTTTCCTTAATTCTTGCTCCTTCAATGTGAAAATATTTTTGATTATATCTTCCGGATAGTAAACCTGATGTACCATATGGGAAGCTCTCACCCTTTCTCTTAATAGATCATAGAATCCTTCAGGGTCAATGAATCTGGTGTGAGATTCTGCCATGTTATATTTATTCAAAAACAAATTTAAATGCTTCCACCCTTTTTTAACAAAAACAAAATCATGCACTACAGTAACCATTGGAAAGAAACTGCCCTTCTTGACCAATTCCCTCTCATCTATAGTACCTATCTACCATAAGAGCTCGGCTATCCCTATCTTCAAAGGTACATGAAAAGGTAACATATGAGGTTTTCCTAAGAAACCATAAACTCTTATTACTATCAAAACATTGTAGGGAATTATATCCCCCCAGTTGTGACTGACAAGTAGCCCTTTAGCATGGTCCTTGGGTCTGACCAATTCTAATAATGCTTGTGGGATTCTAGGGCTATCTCCTCTTAAAAGCAGTCTAAGCTTTGATGCAAAATACCTATCAAATCTTACAAAACTAGCATCAGTGGCCTCTGAAGTCATATCCACACTCCATAACTGCATCGGATTCCTTTCTCCATCCTTTGTGGTTTCTAACTCCATACCCTTGGAGAAGAAAGTATATCCTTTGTATAAACATACATGCATCATCAATGAATACCAACAGAATGGTCTGTTTACTTTCCCCTTTGCTATTCCAACCAGACCGTTGTGAATCTCTTTTGCTAGGAAAGTGGCAAAATCCAGAATAGTACTCATTCCAAATTGAAGGGTTTGAGAAATTATAAGGACCACAGAACCTGGAATTTGATCACCCTCATCTATCCCCAAGATCTTGCAAAGAGAAAAATATAGTGCTTGAGCTCTCAGATTGAAATGTCTTCTTAAAAATGGCTCTGGAGTACTGGCTGTGATCACAGGCAAATTACCAACCCTAGCAGCATGCTCTTGTAGTGGCCTTGTTCTCAAGTACACTCGTTGTGCATCATATCTAGCGTGCAAATCATCCAGATCAATGATTTCATGCACAGCATGGTTAGGGTTTAGGTTGAAAACCTCACTGAACAGCTCAGGGAAAACCCTAAAAAGGTTGACCCCTGAATGATTTTTTACCCACCCTGTGATAGGATCATACTTCTTTGCCAGGTCCATCAATAAATCACTATCAAAGAAGACACTAGGGACTACTAATTTTCCAATATCAAATTCCCATACATTGCTCATAGGAGTGTCCAGTTTTCGCTCTGAAAACCATTTCTTAAATAACTCCAAACCTCCCATGGAAACCTGGGCATCCCTTATCCAATTAGCTTTGTCATAAAATTCTTCTACCACAACCAATCTAGGGTTTTTTTGAATGAGTCCCCTTCCCTTAGTTATTTCATGCACTGATAAGGGGAATTGTTCGAGAAAATCATCATGCACTGAATATTTTAGATAATCTTTTTGTCTAGTAAACTCTTTTCGGGGCGGCATTTTTAATGAAACTTTGGAAAATTCACAATAGCAAATGCTTTAAATTTTACTCAGAAAGTCACAGAGCACTTACCCGCCAGAAATCACACTTCTGCACTATATAATGTCTTCTGCAATTTTATTGGAGTATTAACCGAGAAATTTCATGCCTTAGGTCTGAAATTTTGAATGCCCTTTTCTTCTTGTGCTTTGGTGATTCATTAATGGTGAAATCATGGGTTCTTTTTATGAATTAAAACTGCACATACCAGGTCTGGATCACATTTACTCTCAGTAATCGTTGCCCGCAATTTGCACTCAAATTTGAATCCCATCCATAGATTTTATCAGATCATACGGTCCTGATTTAAAAATAACAAGCTTTACAGTATTTTTTAGAAAAATGTTATGTGTCACTATTTTGCTTCCCCGCATTACTTAAAAACCATCTTCATAATCCAAGAATGCACCAACCGTCGATCAGGACAAGATCGACGATCGAAATAATCCATTTTGTATTAACGACCAACTAGCTGCACTGACCAATAGGAAACTGCCATACTGGCTCATACTATCTAACAACACTTCACGCCAGCAAATACCATATCTTCTTCTGATGCAAGCAAGTGTTTGACATCATCACGAACATGCATCACCGTTGTGCTTCCCTGCATTACTTAAAAACCTGCATCTTTATTATGTGGGGATGCACCAACCATCGATCAAGACAAGATTGACGATGATACTGCTTGGTAAGTAATCTTCATAGCTCTGCCAACGAATCTACCAATGATATCACAAAAAAACAAAATGTGTGCAAAAGTACTGACAAAGCTGACATACAAGAGCTTTTGTGGCGTACTGGATCTCATAAAACATCAGGGGCTACGTGTCGCAAATGCACTTCCCCGCATTGCTTAAAGATCTACAACTCTATAATGCGGGGATGCGATGACCCTTGATCTCTGATAGATCAACAGTGATTGAAAAACACTTCAACTTGGCATCCTTTTAAACGGAAAATTGTAATTAAAGGTACATGAAAGGTTTACCAAAGGCATTTTGACTTCAATAAAACATTAGGATAAAAAGCCCCGCCAGAATTCTTGAAGAAAAAACCTTTTTCAAAAATTTGAAAATGAGGGCACCACAAAACAAAGGCATAGCTGATTTTTCACCCAAATACCAAAAAATTTCTATACTATGAAAAATCACACCAACAGTGGCTCTGTCTGGGGATGATAGACTACCTGAGTCTATGCAAGAATTCAAAATCTCTTGGAGAGCAGACCACACATTTGGTAAGATGACAACTTCTTCAGATAGCACAAAGCAACACACAAAAACAAGGAACTAGACTGCACAAGGATATTTACAAGGATCTACAGAAAAAACAAAATGACAAGAAACTCTAAAACTACTGTTCATGGAAGAAAATAAGTATTTTTCAAGAAAAATACCTCTTCAAGAACTGTCCATGAACTGGCAATTCAAGAATATTGTCAAATATATCTTTGAGTATATAAGAATCTTCACCCCAATTATTCTCAATGAGATATGGGCCCAACCAAATAGGATCAAATTTGCCATGTTTTCCTTTATCTTCAATTCTGGCATTCCACATTAGGACTAAATCTCCATTTTCAAATTTTTTGCTTATAGTTCTTTTGTCATAGAGTGTCTTGACTTGCAATTGCAACATTTGGTTCCTTAAAGATGCTTCTTTTCTAGTTTTGGTCAGTCCTACCAATTCATCCATTCTTTCTTGCATTTCATTTGTAGTATCTTCATCATATAACTGGATGTAATTGTATAGTCCCATCAAGTTGTTCTAAGGCATTCTGGCTTGAATCTCGTACACTAAATCAAATGGAGTCACATCAATTTCTTTCTTTACAGTTACTCTGTCAGCCCATATTGCCAATTGTAACTTGGAATCCCATGCCTTTTTATTGTCATCCAAGGTTCTCTTAATGACCTTTAACAGGCTCTTATTTGTGGACTCAGCTTGTCCATTCCCTTGTGGATGATATGGAGCAGATGATGACCTTGTCATTCCATATTTATCACAAAAATTAATGAACTCCTCAAATCTGAAGCACATAGCATTATTTGTGACAATTCTCTGTGGACACCCAAATCTAGAAATAATATTATTCAATAGGAAATTATTTACCACTTTACTTGTCGTATTTCTTGTGGGGATAGCCTCTACCCTTTTTGTAAAGTAGTCAGTACCAACTAGAATACAAGAATAGCCAGTGCTAGACTTGGGGAAAATCTCTCCTATGAAGTCTAGACCCCATTGTTGAAAAGGTGCTTGAATCTCAACTGGCTTCAATGGAGTATTTCCTAAGAATTTCAGCTTTCCAGCAAACCTCTGACAAGGATCACATTTCCTAACCATAACTTGAGAATCCTTGAACAGAGAAGGCCACCAGAATCCAACCCTCATTATCTTATGTGCAGTAGTTTTGGCCATGTAGTGTCCTCCACATACTCCATCATGAATTTCTTTCAAAACCTCTTTTGCCTTTTCTTTATCAACACATTTCAATAGGACTCCCTCAAAGTTTCTCCACCATAGGTTATTTTGGACAATTATATACCTGATGGCTTGCAATTTAGTATTCCTCTTTTCATTGTTAGGCAGATGGGGAGGAACTTCCATATGTTGCAAGTAATATATGACATTGGTGTACCAGTCACATTGGTCCATGTCACATAAGTCAGCTCTGAGATCATCATTTACCAGATTTATCTAATTAGCTTCTACATTAGTTTCGGCCATGAGTTTGGCCAAACCTTGACCTCTTACTAACTTTGTTATTTGTATATCAATGTTAAATTCCTGGATTCTATTGATCCATATACACCTCCTTCCTGATACTTCCTGTTGAGAGAATATATCCTTGACTGCAGCACTAGGTACAAAAGCAATAACAGTAGCACCTACCAATTAACTTCTGAAAGCTTTTATAGCCTTTACCAAAGAATATGCTTGCTTTTCATTTATTTCATACTTCAGTTCAGCAGGTTGTAGTGACTTGCTGAAAAAGGCAATAGGTTGCTCATATCCTTCTTGATTCTTCTGTAATAAAACTGCAGCTATAGTATGGAATGATGCAAAAGAGAAAATATGCATGGGTTTTGCATAATCTGGGGTCCTCGGCACTGGAGCATTCTTTATTGCAATTTTTATATCCTAGAATGCTTGTGAAGGTTCACCATTCCAATCTATAATGGCTCCCTTCTTGAGCATCTTTAAGATGGGTCTACTGATTTCATCAAAATTGGTAACAAATCTCCTTAGAAAATTTACTTGGCCAAAAAAGGACTGAATTCCTTTCACATTTTTTGGTTTGGGAACTTTATCAATAGCTACTACCCTTTCAGGATCTATTTTTACCCCATCCTTAGACACTATGTGTCCTAATAATTTTCCTTCTGTGACCCCGAATGTACATTTCATTGGGTTTAAAGATACCCCATATTCCAGGGGTTTTATAAAGATTTTTTCAAATGTTTGCAGTAATCTTCAGCCTTATTAGAATACAATGTAAGATCATCCTGGTACACAACCATAAATTTGTCAATATATTCATGAAATGCTACATCCATGGCTCTTTGGAAGGTAGCTCCTACATTAATCAAGCCAAAAGGCATCCTCACATACACATATGTTTCCTAAGGGGTTGTGAAGGTTGTCTTGAACTGTTCACTTTCTTTTACTAGAACTTGATTATACCCAGAGAAACCATCCATCATTGACATCAATTCAGAGCCAGTTACTTGCTGTAACATGGCTTCCATATTAGGTAAACCATAATTGTCTTTTAGAGATGCAATGTTTAAATTGAACTAAAATCAACACAAAGCCTAATGTCTCCATTTTTCTTCCTGACAGGAACCAAGTTTGAAACCCAGGTGGAATGCCTGATCGATTTGATTATCCCACCATCTCTTAGTTTTGTCAGTTCTTCTTGCATTTTTGGGGCAAGGGTAGGATTGATTGGTCTCTGTTTTTGCCTAAAAGGTCTTACATTTTCCTTCAATGGTATGACATGCTGGAAAAGATCCTCCTTGTTAGCCTTAAGGTCATCATATGACCAAGCAAAAACATGTTTGTATTTTCTAAGTAGGTCAATCAATGTTTTCCTGATTTTAACAGGCAGATCTTGGCCAATATAAACCCTTTTAGGAACTTCATCAGTACCCAAGTTTATTTCTTCTAACTCTTGGGGTTTGGGGTCATTTACTCCTGATTTTACTCTATCTTGGCTATCAAAAATATTTTCCAAGACTACCAACCCCTTCAGCATCTTATTTGTTTTCAATTGCATTATTTCTTAACCAAAAATGGTTTCCTTCCCATTTATGGTTTCAATCAACCCACTGCAATCCATCTCCTGACCGTGGTACTTGTCTTCATTTAACAAAAAATTAGTAATATCTTTGTCATCTTCAAACACCTGCCAATTTTCAATGTTTTCAGGTATGGAAGGTTTGTTTTGCACCTCAATCTGGGAGATTCCAGCAAATGATATTTCTTTTGGCTTGATTGCTACATTTTCCAAAAGATCAGCCATCTTATTTTGCATCCTATTCTCCATGAGATTCCAAATGCATCAAAGAATTCTATCTGATCCCAGACTGCATTTCTATATTGTTTCAATCTCTTATTCTTGGATGAGTAGGTTTCTTTGATCTGAGAGATAATTAGTTCAGAATCCCCTATAACACATAATTTCTTAATTTTATGATGTATGGCAACTTTGAGTCCTAGCAGCAATGCTTCATATTCTGCAATATTATTAGTGCAGGCAAACTTCAAGGTGAACAAATACCTAAAAGTGTTATTTTCAGGGGGCACAAAGACTACACCTGCCCCTGCACCCTCTTTAGAACCAGCCCCATCAAAGAACATTGTCCATAATTTTGGTGAATTCATGCAACATTCAACTTCATTTTTGATGATAGCAGGTAAATTTTCAACTTCCTAAATAATTAATTCAGCCCTGAAAGCATTAATCCTAGTATCTAGGAAACAAGTGGTATCTTTGTCAATTTCTTCACCTAAGATGTGGTTAACCCTTGGGTCCCTATTTACCCTAACAGCTTTGTCCTCTATATGAAAAGTGGCATAAGTAAGATCACATTATAGGCTTCCCCCCATGGCAGCACTCCATTTTTTGGAGAGTAACATTCCGTAGTGTGGAGGTATATCTACCACAAAGACAGACATGGTTAATTCTACTTCAGGATATGTAGCCAGTTTGAATGGTAATGCATTTACAGTACCTATGACTGGAACTTCCCTGGCATCCATCCCTCTGCATCTGCCCTGCTTGGTATCCACCTTCAATCCTAAGGCTTCCATTACTTTGAAAGGCATTATAGTTTTGGAAGCTCCTAAGTCTATCATACAATTTTTTAAGGTCTTCCCCTTTATGATTAGACTGAGAAAAAAAGGATCAATATCTTCTATGAATGCCACTGAGGAATCATCTAGAAACATTTGAGGAATCTGGGATATGATACCACTGTCCTCTATTACTAATGGGGTCTATTGGGACATAGTTTGATCTACAATAACATTGTTATTTGCTATTCCACCCAACCATGACAAAGCCTTATTCTTATGCTCTTCAATTCTAAAAAGTTCAGACAAGGGCACTTTTACAGTAATTTGAGATAACATGGATATCATATCAACTAGTTCAACCACAGTAGGTTTAACAATAGTACCTGGAATCAGAATCCTTTGAGTAGTAGGCACCACATTTTGCTTGATAACATCCGATTCTGACTTCTTTGGTTGCACAACTGGTTTTGTTGCTTCACTTATCTGAAATTGAACCTTCTTCTTTGGTTCCCATTTCTTACCCTTGTTCTCCTTGATCTTAGGTACATCTACATTGACTTTCTTGTTTTGATCATTCATCTTATGAGTGATGTCTTTGATGAACACACTAGA
The DNA here is from genome assembly GCA_028749045.1 of Cupressus sempervirens. Classification (NCBI taxonomy): domain Eukaryota; kingdom Viridiplantae; phylum Streptophyta; class Pinopsida; order Cupressales; family Cupressaceae; genus Cupressus; species Cupressus sempervirens. Next base: position 401,467,421 of record CM053786.1, read on the forward strand.
TGGCCTTCCTGCATCATTATTTATTTCTCTATTTCTCAAATTATAATTACTATGGACTTGTGATGTGAATATCAGGATTTAACTGTGTGATTTTTGAGTCAAACTTGATGACCCATGTTTCATGAGTAGTGATTCAACATGAATCCATCTCTCATGAGAATAAATGGAACACTTAGCACTCATTGGATCTAGGTGATGCTCACAGGGGTGAAGCACCGGGACTTCCCGGGAGGTCACCCATCCCAGTACTACTCCAGCCTGAGCGCGCTTAACTACGGAGTTTCCTCCACAGTTAAACCCAAAGCTTGCAACCCCATTTGCAAAACCTTCACCAAGTGTTGTGCCTTATGAACCATTCATTAGAAAGCCCCTTAAGCTCATCAATTGATAAGTAGGAGATGATTTCCACAGCTAGTCAAATTGTGATGTGATGGACTTGTGAAATCATTTCGGCTGTAATTCTATCAATTTCCTCCTTGGAGGGCATTCTTAAACTTTTTAGACCTACATCAGAAAATGTACTGCATACCTTATCTGTATCATACCCTTCATCATCTGAAAGCACTTGCTGATGATGTAGCTAGTAAGCAATTCTCTGGCTAGCAATATCATTTTCAGGCTCTTCTGAATCAGAATCTATCAAATCATCACACATACTCACCATATTGTAGCTTATATCATCATGGTTTTTCTCTTCAGTTTCTTCTTCAGCTTGTACTCCTTGAGCTTGGGTGAATGACTGAGAAACGGCACAATGATCAGTAGAATGAGGTGATTGGCATATAATGCACCATGGTACATCATCATTCATATTTACAGTGTTCCTTTGCAGTGGGTCTAGAGTACCCTTATCCTTCACATTTTGGGTATGGTTGGGACCTAGTTTACCATCTTTCCACTAAGTAGTGTAAGGGTAATTCTGCATCCTAGGCTGCCTATTGAAATTGTTGTTATTCACAGGGGGTCTTTCAGCAACATTTGGCTTATTGAAACTAGTGGGATTCATCTTCTTGAGCATTTCTAAAACCTGGCCTATAGTAGGTTCTTCGAGCTTTTTTCCTATAGGATTTTTGTCACCCTCCCTTTTATTATTGTTTTTAGGATTAAAAATCTTAGGATCATCCCTCCTACCTAGTTTGCCAGATGCCTTTCTATTATTCTCTGTATTTACTACAACTTTATAAGCATCTCTTAAAGTTTTAGGATCTTTATCCCTCAATTGATAAGCCATTTTGCTATCAAAAGCATTGAAATAGGTTGTGAGACAGACGTCTTCATTTAACCTCATAAATTGAAAAAGTTTGTACATACCCTTTTGGAATCTCACATTGAAATCAAATGTGGACTCATTTGGATTCTTCTTGATATTGTTGAACTCGTTCAACATGAATCCTGCATTAGTATTGTCCCCATATTGCTCATTGAACAACTTCTCCAAATCACTCCATGAGGTATTACTGTCATCAGGCAATCTCTTCAACCAATCCCTTGCATCCTCTGCTAGTGAATGCACAAATAATTTCATTACCATGTCTTCATGTTCAACTTCATAATCATTCAACATGTCAATGAAAATCCTCAAATTTTCTTCACCAGTAACAACATTATTTCCAGAAAACTTAACCACTTTATCCCTTAAATCAAATGATATGGGATGGGGGGCACCAGGAATACCAGAAAATGATATTTCTCTATATTTTTCTAGATATATAGGTTTCTTCTAGAAACTAGGAACATTTGAAGTACTAGCTATATTAGCTTGATTCAGGGGAGCAGCTTGGGACTGTTGTGGTGGGGCAAATGGGACTTGGGTGCCAATAGTGGAAGATGAGGTAGGAGCAGATTGGGGTACTCCCTGAGTTGAAATTGTGGGACCACTAACTGGTGTAAGATTTGTAGGTGGGATAGACAAATTGGGCCATGAAGCCAATGCAGAATTAGACTTTATGAATTGGATTCTCCTTCTGGTTTCTATAGCTTGAGCTTCATTCTCAACCTTCTCAAGTTCTTTTGCAAGATCTTCCCTCTCTTTTTGAGCCTTCTCAAGATCTAGATCTAATTTAGGCATGGAGGGTTGTATAGGTTTCCTCGGTATAGATTGAGGCTCATTTATTTAGATTCCTATAGCCTTGCCTTTCCCTTTATCTGGAGCTTTTGTAGTGGGCTCTACAGGATCAACTTGAACAGGTTTATAGGCTTGAACTTGAGAAATAACTGGTTCTTGCCTTTGATTTAGGCGTTTCTCCTGTTCTTGAACTTTAGCTCTCAGATTATCAACATCTCCAAAAACATCCTTATGGAGAGTTGTGGTATTCTCTTCTAATTTTTTATTTTGCTCTTTCAAAGCAGTCATCCTTCTTAGCAGAGCATCTCTTTCTATTATGGCATCTAAGGTGGCTTGCTCCTTCTCTTTTTCAAGATGAATGCATTTAGCTTCTTCCTTAGCAATCCATTTCTTCAAAAATTCTATTTCAGAGTGCACTTCTTTAGGATCTGCAAAAGTTGCCTTGGAATCAGCAGGGTCATCCAGATCTATAAGGTTTGGTTCTACATATGGGGCTACTCTGGGATTAAAAGGATTATCAGATGAACTCCTAAATCCTAACCTATAATTTATATTTACTATAGGATCTGGTCTTAATGAAGCAATTCCCATAGTAGATACGTCCTTGTCTTGAAAAACTCTCTCATCTGGTAATGGGGTACTGAAAATGCCTCTTAAGAGCCTTGTAGTCTCGGATTCAGAGCTAAGTGAAGAAGACTCTCTTCCTATTACTGGTTCATAATGGGAATTGATGGATGCATTACCTCTGGGTTTCCAAGTGGGATTTGGATCTGTCTTTTTCTTATTTTAGTTCTTCCTACCACCTTGGGGTAGATCAATATACATTGATACATTGGGATTGGCTCTCATGTAAGCTCTTGTGTTTTTTCTCTTGTCAACCATATTCACCTTTTGTTACAATAAGCACTAGCTTCAAAACCTTGACTGATTCGCCACCCTATTTTGGGAAGATATACAATGAAACTTTTGCTGACTGAAGGAAAACAATACACAAGTAGAGAGAAAAATATACGGCACAGACAGACCAATCACTGATGTTATAAGACTGCAACTCTTGCTTGTTAGATAAGACACTTGGATAAGTTGGGTACGTCAGTGTGTAGCAATGGTACTTGGGCTCTATCTTCTTTAAAATTCTCAAGGTTTGGTACTGAAAGATTCCCTTATAACCACAGGCAAAACATAGATCATAAGACACACACATACACAGAAGAACCAAAGAAAATTGCAGTACTTTTCACAGTCATGTTGGACAATTCCCCAGCAGAGTCACCATTTTGTTGGTGTTTTTAAAAAAGTACTAAAACTACTAAGCAAAAAAATGCTTAATACCAGAATGACAGGACACACACAATCTAAAGACTAGCCTCTTCTTATTAAAAATTGCATATGCAAGGTATTTGGGCCCAACTTCAACAAAACCACAGATGGTTTTCTACTCTTTTGGCTCTGTAAAACCAGGCTGGGTGTACCCAGGGATGGTTTAAAACTGCAACAACTGTATGAGGATTATTCTTTGTTTCATTCTAATTCTCATTTCAAGATCCTCAAACATATATATAATTCTTACTAACTTGGTAAACACATCCTATAAATAGATATGGCCAAGAATTCTTCTATAGATCTACAGATGTTCTCAACAATAATGGCTAACTGAAGCTAAAACATTCCATGTAGACAAGTGTTGGCCAACTTTGAAGATCTACAGGAAATAAAAGTAAAATTTTATTTGATGATGCATTTCAATAACCATTTATAATATACTTCTCCTTCAGCTGAAATAACTTGATCAGTGCCTAATCCATTGGGGTTCAGAGTCTATAGCAAATTTTTAGATCTAATTTGTTGCTTTACAACAAATTCTATCAACAATTCTTATCAGAATTTATCATTCAAAATATTTTTCAATACTTAAGAAATCTCATCACATTCATCAAAGCCTTTATTTAATACATTGAATTAACAGCACTGATAAATGGATATACAACCCAACTAGGTTGCATTCAATTGCACAAGCTTTTACTCATACAATATCAAGGTAGCTAAGTATTTAAAAGGAGACAAAATTCAGAAAGAAATGATATGGAGACAATTCATAATTTGTATTCATTTCCTTTGAAAATGGTATATCCTTTACAGTAGACTCGGAATGGCCTTCAGAAAGAAACACAGCTCATTCTATATTCATGTATTCTCAGAGAATTTGACAGAAAAATACATTACAAACTTGCTTTCCAAATTTGGACCAAAAACCAAACTAAGAAAAAAACTTAGAAGAAATAGAATTTGAACCATTCTTTAGCCTTGGAATCTCACTTAAATAGTGTGACATACAACAAGCTTTGGGCTAAAGAAATTGACAAGTGTCTTCTAAAGGATACTGACAAATGTCTTTCATAAAAGACAAAAACAAATAACAGAAAAGCTAATACATCGAACAATCCTTGGTGGGTCCCTTTCTGTTATGCTTCTCAGTTATTGAAACAAGAAGATAAGATCTGATTCTTCAATTAGTCTTCATCTTCAAAGTAAATAGCCATGAGGTCTGAAAGTGATGTATCATCTTTAGTTACCTGTAAATTTATTTCAACCTGGGGATCTTCCATGTCCTCATTATTAACTATGAGGGTGACTTTTACTTTTACATTTTCCTCCTCATCATCTTCTGACATTTGTTCTAGAAACTGATTTTTCCATTTATTAAAAGCATCATCATCTCGCCAATCAAAACTTAGAGCTTCTCTTTGTATCATTATTAAAGAATTTGCACTTTCTTCTAAATCATCAAGTTCTTTTCTTGTAGCAGAATAAAATAACTGTATTTTTACTAGCTCTTCATTTGTCTTTGCCTAGAACCAGTGGCCAGTTTCACTCATGATGTTTATTATTCTTTCATTGAATAACTCATCCATCTCCCTTTTCCACTTTTCCTTTTCCTTTATTGTATCAACAGATTCTAAAGCACAAGGAAATAGGGTGAATTTTTCAGCAATATATTGGGAAAAACAGAGTGTCAATCTTCTCTGTAAAGAATCTCTTTCATCGTCAAAATTCTCTACCTTATTTAATAAATCAAAAATCTTCTCAACTTGATGATAAGGCATTTGGATTGCAGATATACATATGATTGTAATATCATTATTTTTCTCCCTCCATTTCTGTGCAAGAAGAGTCAGCTTATCCTTATCTCTGTTCAACTCATCCATGAGGGTTGCAATTCTTGTCAACTAATCAAAAAAGGTTGACCATTGTATTTTATCCCTCAAACATATCACACCCTACTTTAATTTCTCTTCATATTGATTACTCAATTCTATCTGCAACTCATGCAATTTTTTTTTTTCCTCTTCAAAGTCCTCTACAGTATAGAATTGGGGCCTTTCAAGGGTGTCAAGTATTTCAATAATAGGGGTTGATCCAGATCCAACCAATGGCTATGAAGGGTATGCAATTATAGGTGCATTGGATTCTCCCATTTTTCTTTTCCCAAGTATCCTCTCCATTTGAGACATTTTATTTTCCAGTGATTGTATCTGTATACCCCTTTCCTCATATGCTTTCAAAACTTCTTCAAACCTAGCATTGAGTTGGGAAAACTTATCTTCTTCTTGTCCAGATACAACACCACCCAATTTTAGCATTTCTGAAGCCATTCCCATTACTTGTTTACTACTTACCTCACCAGCTCTGTATACTGTCAATGTACTAGTATGTTCTGCAGTGGGAAATTCATGCATCCTGGTACTTTCTCTCTTATCTATGGACCATAAAACAAGGGTTTGGTGGTCATCACTAAATTTGACCCCTCTATGAGCCTGTAGTACTTTTTCAGCGGTTGTTAATTGAACATCCTTTTGCTTTCTTACTGAATCAAAGACAATAGCATTTGTTATATCCCATTCTGGTAGAAGGAGGACACCTGATTATCTAACTATTTTCCTTCCAGCTTCAGGAGTGAATCGAGCAAAATCACTCAAAAACTTTGATTTTACCTCTTCCTTGATAACTGGGTCAAATTTATTTGGTTGCTCAGCCTTGATCTTCTCACAGGCTTTCTCAAAATTCTTTATATTTAATCTCCATAAAAACTGAGCAAAAGCCCTAGATCTTACAAAATTTTCATCATTAATAAATCTTTCAAAAGCCTAGGCAACAATTGGGTCAATTTCCTTACCTTGGTAATCAGCAATGGTCAGGTCCAAGGAAGGTGTAGGAGGTTCTTGTGGCTCTCCAATATCCAGGTCTGTAGAGGTGACAATCACATCCCCTTCTCCTCCCATTTGTCTAAGTTGTTCCTTTAGAGATGCTTCATCATCTATTTGGATTGGAGACTAGCTTGGGGAGTATTGTTCTTTTTTAGAAGAAGAAGGCCCTTGCTGTAATTTTTGTCTTTTTGGAGAGCTGGTTGCAGATGGACTTCTTGACCTTGGCTCTTTATGAGGGGGTACCTGTTGCACACTTTGAATCATGACATAACCTGCCCTTTTCTGCAATGTATATTGGCCAGGAGTTACCACATTTCTACCACTCAATCTTCTTTGTATTTCTGCTGCCTTGTCTGGGTGTGTCTTAATAAATATATCTTTCTTTTCATTCATAGTCTGAATTATTATAGCAAAATTATTCATTAATGCCTGTATTTTATCTCCCCAGTATTTCTTATCTTTCAATGGGTCGTATTGGGGATTAAAAGCATTAATGAATTCCAGGTTTTTACTGAAAACTATCCATTTCTCTTTCCTTAATTCTTGCTCCTGCAATGTGAAAATATTTTTTATTATATCTTCCGAATAGTAAACCCAATGTACCATATGGGAAGCTCTCACCCTTTCTCTTAATAGATCATAGAATCCTTCAGGGTCAATGAATCTGGCGTGAGATTCTGCCATGTTATATTTATTCAAAAACAAATTTAAATGCTTCCACCCATTTTTAACAAAAACAAAATCACGCACTACAGTAACCATTGGAAAGAAAGTGCCCTTCTTGACCAATTCCCTCTCATCTATAGTACCTATTTGCCATAAGAGCTCGGCTATCCCTATCTTCAAAGGTACATGAAAAGGTAACACATGAGGTTTTCCTAAGAAACCATAAACTCTTATTACTATCAAAACATTGTAGGGAATTATATCCCCCCAGTTGTGACTGAAAAGTAGCCCTTTAGCATGGTCCTTGGGTCTGACCAATTCTAATAATGCTTGTGGGATTCTAGGGCTATCTCCTCTTAAAAGCAGTCTAAGCTTTGATGCAAAATACCTATCAAATCTTACAAAACTAGCATCAGTGGCCTCTGAAGTCATATCCACACTCCATAACTGCACCGGATTCCTTTCTCCATCCTTTGTGGTTTCTAACTCCATACCCTTGGAGAAGAAAGTATATCCTTTGTATAAACATACATGCATCATCAATGAATACCAACAGAATGGTCTGTTTACTTTCCCCTTTGCTATTCCAACCAGACCGTTGTGAATCTCTTTTGCTAGGAAAGTGGCAAAATCTAGAATAGTACTCATTCCAAATTGAAGGGTTTGAGCAATTATAAGGACCACAAAACCTGGAATTTGATCACCCTCATCTATCCCCAAGATCTTGCAAAGAGAAAAATATAGTGCTTGAGCTTTCAGATTGAAATGTCTTCTTAAAAATGGCTCTGGAGTACTGGTTGTGATCACAGGCAAATTACCAACCCTAGCAGCATGCTCCTATAGTGGCCCTGTTCTCAATTACACTCGTTGTGCATCATATCTAGCGTGCAAATCATCCAGATCAATGATTTCATGCACAACGTGGTTAGGGTTTAGGTTGAAAACCTCACTGAACAGCTCAGGGCAAACCCTAAAAAGGTTCACCCCTGAATGATTTTTTACCCACCTTGTGATAGGATCATACCTCTTTGCCAGGTCCATCAATAAATCACTATCGAAGAAGACACTAGGGACTACTAATTTTCAAATATCAAATTCCCATACATTGCTCATAGGAGTGTCCTGTTTTCGCTCTGAAAACCATTTCTTAAATAACTCCAAATCTCCCATGGAAACCTAGTCATCCCTTATCCAATTAGCTTTGTCATAAAATCCTTCTTCCACAACCAATCTAGGGTTTTTTTGAATGATTCCCCTTCCCTTAGTTATTTCATGCACTGATAAGGGGAATTGTTTGAGAAAATCATCATGCACTGAACATTTTAGATAATCTTTTTGTCCAATAAACTCTTTTCGGGGCAGCATTTTTAATAAAACTTTGGAAAATTCACAACAGTAAATGCTTCAAATTTTACTCAGAAAGTCACAGAGCACTTACCCGCCAGAAATCACGCTTCTTCACTATATGATGTCTTCTACAATTTTATTGGAGTATTAACCGAGAAATTTTGTGCCTTAGCTCTGAAATCTTGAATGCCCTTTTCTTCTTGTGCTTTGGTGATTCATTAATGGTGAAATCATGGGTTCTTTTTATGAATTAAAACTGCACATACCAGGTCTGGATCACATTTACTCACAATAACCGTTGCCCGCAACTCGCACTCAAATTTGAATCGCATCCGTAGATTTTATCAGATCGTACGGTCCTGATTTAAAAATAACAAGCTTTACAGTATTTTTTAGAAAAATGCAATGTGTCACTATTTTGCTTCCCCGTATTACTTAAAAACCTACATCTTCATAATGCGGGGATGCGCCAACCGTCGATCAGGACAAGATCAACAATCGAAATAATCCATTTTGTATTAACGACCAACTAGCTGTACTAACCTATAGGAAACTGCCATACTAGCTCATACTATCTGACAACACTTCACACCAGTGGATACCGTATCTTCTTCTGAGCAAGCAAGTGTTTGATGTCATCATGGACACGCGTCACCGCTGCACTTCCTTGCATTACTTAAAAACCTGCATCTTTATTATGCGAGGATGCACCAACCATCAATCAAGACAAGATCGACGGTGATACTACTTGGTAAGTAATATTCATAGCTCTGTCAACGAATCCACCAATGATATCACGAAAAAACAAAATGTGTGCAAAAGTACTGACAAAGCTAACATACAAGAGCTTTTGCGGCGTACTGGATCTCATAAAACATCAGGGGCTACATGTCACAAATGTGGTTCTCCACTTTGCTTAAAGACCTACAACTCTATAATGTGAGGATGCGCTGACCCTTGATCTCTGATAGATCAACGGTGATTGAAAAACACTTCAACTTGGTGTCCTTTCAAATGAAAAATTGTAATTAAAGGTACATGAAAGGTTTTCCAAAGGCATTTTGACTTCAATAAAACATTAGGATAAAAAGCCCCACCAAAATTCTTGAAGAAAAAACCTTTTTCAAAAATTTGAAAATGAGGGCACCAAAAAACAAAGGCATAACTGATTTTTCACCCAAATACCAAAAAATATCTATACTATGAAAAATCACACCAACAGGTTTGATTTGAAAACATGCAAATTGTATCTTCAAATGAAGAAGCAATTATAATTACAAAGAGATAAATACTTATAAAAGGAGATCAAAACCCTAACCTAAAGGCGAAAGCTATTTAATAATTACAAAATAATTATTAAATATACAAACCTAAAAAATACATAAAGTGAAATCTTAAGAAGGGAGAAAAGGTAATTTAATAAATAAAATAAAATAAACCTTTTTCTCTAACATTGTCTACTATCAATCTTGTTCAATTCAAATTGCTTATCAATGGGCCTCATCTTAAACTTTACAACAAGCTAGTTAGTCATGAAGAGTTCTTGTAGAAATTTCAAAGAAATTAAGATATGTTTGTTCCTGTAGCTATAGAGTTTGGGTCTCCTACCTCGACTTCTACTACTTCTTGACTTCGTTCAAGCTTTTCATAATAAACACTTTCTTCTTTAAAGTACTTTCTCCATCTTTCATTTCATCTCACCTTCTCTCTTTTCCATCCTTCCACCCCATCCCATCACTCCATCACTTCTGATCATATTTTTTAGAACTCTTTCCTATAGCACCTACTAGGTACATGCCAGATACTCTTTCATATATTTTATTTTACTCACTTTTTATTTAGAAACTCATGTTGTTTAAATTTATTCCTCTTGCATGTCCTAGCTTGGTGGGATGCATGCCTATACTTAGTTGGGGGGGAGATATTCATACTTTTTAAATTTTCAATCAGCGTGTGAACTTTAAAAGCTATTGTCTTATGAGATGTCTATTGTCACACATTAATGACCTATTCTTTTGTGATTGTTTCATTAAGGGATTTAAGGACATTAAAGTTGAGCTTAACTATTAATGATAATTGGCAATGTGTTCAGGGTGACAGATCTGTACACAAGAGAAAATTATGAGACTAGATGTAAGAAAGGATGACATGAGATTGTGTGCATTAAAAATCTTTATAAAGCACAAAGTGACAATACACCATTTTCTCTATCCAATGCCATAATATTGCATATTATGTTAACTTTCCATTGTTGAACCTTTTAAAATACCATGATTCTACCAAAAGTTTGTTGTGCCAAAACAATGGGTGGAGGTCTCAAGAGGTATGAACCATTTGATCATAGAGTTTTTTGGGAGCTGTAACCAGTTGCAAAATGTTTTGGAGAAGGAGATGGTTAGATTACTATCTCAGTCTCAAGGGATTTGATGAGGAGGTTTCTCTTCAATTTTTGAGCACCCTGTAGGATGGTTTTACTATTGTTAATGGCCTCATAATTGAATTCACAAAAGATGTGGTAGTTGTAGTCACTATGTTACCCCAGGAAGGAGAAAATTGGGGAGACTTTGACCTACAAATGGCTAGGGCACAACTTAGTGTGTATTCTGATCCTCCATTGGACATTGACAAGAAATAAGGTACCTATAGATTCTCATTGGCTTTGGAGTTTATCTAGCCAACAACACTCATCATTCAATACTTCACTTGTGAAGGTTGCTAAAAATACATGCATGTCCTACATTTCAAGATTTTGGCTCACCTACGACATGATTACAAACAAGTAAACCTTCCTAATTTCCTATTTAATAATTTGAAGAAGCAAGCTTATTTATTACAATTAAGAAAGGATTAATATATCTCCCATAATTTCTTGATAAAATTAGTTGTGGAAAGATAATTAAACAAATAATCAATTGGGACATGGGAAGAGTTTGTGTAGTTAGATGAGGTAGAGCCTAGGCTTGTCAACCCTAGAGGCCAAGGGTTTGGACAAAGGGAAATTACTTCTACTAGTTTTTGTAAGGTTATTACTAGGACTCAAAATGTTCCTAAAGCCTCTCTCTCCAGTTCTAGACCAACTAAGAAGAGAATTTATAAAGATGATGCCTCCATTTCTAGCAAAAAGAGAAGTATAAGGAAAGAAGTTACTAGTGTTCCCAAGACCCCATTGTCTATTAAGACTAGGCTTGCTATTAGAAAAGGTAAAGGTAAAGCCATGGAACCTAAGAAAAATTAGAACAAAAAACTGATGATGAAAGTAATGATAATAAAACCATGCACTTGCAAGAAGAGGAAGTTTCAAAAAAACTTCTTGAAGCACCTACTATAGAAATGTCTGCAAGCAAGAAAAAATGATAGAACCCTCCATTCCTATCTACACCCCCTAAGGGGAAAAGTGTGAGGCTTTCTAAAGGAAATAAATCCTTTGTTCCAATGGTTGACCTGGAATCTTCTAAGGTTGAGAATTAGTCCTCTTTGGAGGAAAATTTGTAGCAAAACATAGCCACTAATAATGAGTACAATAACCAAATTCCACAACCTAAAGTTGACCTTAGTGTTAACTATGTGATTTTTGATAGGGATAAGGAGGCTAATGAGCCTAAAGCATTTAATAATTTTGAGGAAAGCCCTATTATGCAAGATACTAGTGAGAATCTAGAAGACCTTCCTTGTGAGGACTATCCAAAATTCAAGCAAGAAGTTTTTGAGGAAGTAATGGAAAAACTCAATCAGGATGGCCTAGATGCATTGGCCATGGTAGTAGCCAAATTTGGTAAGGAAGAGAATTTGGTGACAAAAATTGTCAAAATTAAAAGAGAATGCTCCACACCATTAAGTGTTAACAAAATTCCTCATTTGACATCTTTATGGATGGACATTTTTAATTAGGAACCATTGCCACCACCCAATCAATCTACACCTTTTTATGTAGGAATCAATTTGTTTCAATAGTAGTTATGGGAAAGAGCTCAATGGAAGCTAGAAAAATAAAAAATGAAAGATGTTATTAATGAATAGAGTTATTAGTTGAAACAAAGGTCAAACTAGAATGAAGTTTTAAAAAGGAGGATTGAACAAGTTATAGGATTGATTCCTAAACTAATGGAATGCATATATCCATCACTAGTGAATGCATTGTTCCTCAAAGAAAATCTTGCAAATTTTAAGTTGACTAGAATTTGTAAGGACGTAATCCCTCTATTGCAACTCTGCATGAGTTTTATGATGCATTCCAATTTTTTCTAGTGTCTTTAAAGAATTTATTGTGTGAATTGTATCTCCATAATTTGGAAGTACTTAATGACACAGAGTGGAACCCACTCTTGTATATAGGGGATGTGCAATTGAGAGTAGTGATGTCTTGGATGTGGAATAGGATAAGTAGGGAACATCAACCAACACCTTACAGGATCAATGAAATGATAATTCCTTTGCTCATGAGACCAAAAGTTCAAGATCCAAGACAAATATTTCTAGATTGGATTTCTATTCTAGGCAACCCTATTGGAGCCAGTAAACTATGTGTAGTTAGAGAACAAGCCTTTGTAGATTGGGAACAACACTCCTCTTGAGACATTGAGACAACTATTGTTTCTTCAAGGAAAAGGTAGAAATAGATGAAACATGACCCAAAGATAAGAGAACCCCACTCTCCTCAAAATTTAACTCTTGTTATCATTTAGATTCCATGGTATATTGATTTGGGAAGGAATCATTGCAAATATTAGCTTCCATTAAAGTATCAACCCCCTATTCTCCTGTATCCACAATTTTTAGTAAATGAAAATGCAAAGGATCATGATATGACTATAGAAGTTTGGAAATGAAAATGGAAAAGGAAAATTATGGGTACTTTGACTATGTTAAGAATGAGCTAGGGGATAGGACAACTTGTGATTGGAGAGTTTGAGGCAAGATAAAAAATTTCATGGTTGTTGGGAACCAACAATAGATCAGATGGGGGGAATAATGGGCCTCTAAAAGGCCAATATTTTAAGATCTATTTATCTTTTTTTTAAGTAGTTATCTTGTATAAATATTCATGACTTTAGGTTTTAAGAAAATGAACTTGTGTGTGTGTGTGTGTGTGTGTGTGTGTGTGTGTGTGTGTGTGTGTGTGTGTGTGTGTGTGTGTGTGTGTGTTAAAGACATGAAATAGAAGTTAGGATAGTTCAAATATGGTATATTTTCTTGAATCTATGGTAAAAAATGGTATAATGAAATGATGTTACATGATAATAAATGTTTCCTCATTCATGCTATGTCTTGGGTAGTTTTCCTCTTGTAGCCATAGGATTTACAAGAGTGGTAATTTGAACTTTACACCTTTTCTTGATGATGAAATAAATATATGTATGTGGAAGTGGTGTGCACATTGAATGCTTTTAGGGTACTTTCTATGGATATTCAAGGGTCAACACCTCAACATTAAAGTCAGAGTCAACTAGATTCTTGAATCATCATGAGTGGAGCAAGTCATTATATGACTTCTATTGGAACAATGCATGAATGCAGCCTCCACAACTTGCTATATTCCTTGAGGATTTATTTATGGTTAATGGTGATTTTGTTTCAAATTTTGATAGTCTATAATTGATCCTCATTAATTGAGTAATTGTAGAGTTAGGAAGTAGTTGTAGTTTCCTTTAAATAATGTCAACTATTGCTTTGAGCATAGTTTTGGAGAAAGAATAGAATCAGTTGATATTCATAGCAGTAGACTGTGATTCTGTTTTAAAAAATCAAGTAAAACTTTTTAGTATGAATGAATGAATAAAATACATAGTTCAAGATTACACCTTTATCATGATAATCTTTTTTCTCACTCATCAAAGGGGTCCTACTTGGTGAGTGAACTATTCCATTAGAATATATTTCATATTCTTGTTTCTTTCCTTGCAAGATAAAATTGTGTTGCTCCTATAGCGTGTTAGTCTGGTTTTCACTTCAAGTTTATCTTAATGCATCTCTAAATGAATGTTCCAAGTTCCCTTTGTGAAAATTAGGGTTTTGTATTTTTTATTTTTTTAACCTTAGAATAACCCTATTTTTTGTTTCATTAAGTGTTTCCCTATAAAAACCTTCGGATTATGTTTACATGGCATGCCTTTTCAAAATAAAAATGTATAGGAGAAATCTTTTAAATACCCCTTTTATTCTCAAGAACCCTTTAAAAAGGTTGTTTGCATAGTTTAACATTATCCTAAGTTCCCAAAATAATTTTAACCTAATCTTTTATCTTAAATATTCTATGGGTTTATGTTTTCTATTTAAAATATCAATTGAATAATAATAACCCGTGATCTTCCTTAAGATCAAGGGTTGTCACTTTTTTCCATAAGAAATCATATGTTATTTATTCCTAGCAACATAGCAACCAAGCAGTATTTTTCCACAAGACCCAATAAATGAAAAGGAACAAAGTTTCAAGGAAAAATGCTGACACCATCAGATCTTCTTAAGATTGATGGTGGTCGCTTTGTCACCAAGGGAAACCACAAGGTTTTTACCCTTAGTGACATAGCAACAACCTACCACATGGATATGTGGCAAGACCAACCTTTGTGGAAAGTTTCATCAATTTCCACGTCATCAACAGGTTGTCAGGTTGTTAGGATGTTAGACTATCATATGCCATGAGGGATTCACTTTGAAGGAATTGAAACAAAGGGTTGTACCGTTAGATCTTCTTAAGATTGACTATGGTCATTTTGTCACTAATAGGAATTGAAAGAACTTTATCCTTGGTGACATAGCGATGTAAAGGAAATACCTTAGGATCACTTTGTGTATGACACAATTATCAAGAGCTCTACCATCTAATGCCAGGTTGATCAATGATGGTCGCTATGTTACTAATGAAAGTTGCTCAACTTTTACCCTTGACAACATAGTGAGAACATGACACATGTCTAAAGGCATAAGTGGGTCTAATGTAAGTTTCCAAAAATGAAATAAAAGGCTCACATAGAAGGATTTAATTGGATTGTCCACCAACTAAGAAGGTTGAAGTCAAGTCATAAAATGTTTTATTCCTAAATTGTTAGATTTTTCAAAAATTGATGGCCTATTTTCAAATTGGAAGGGTAATTCCACTCTATTTCTCTATGATCCATTAATGAGAATTAAAGCTCCTCGTGCAAGATAAAACAAGGAATATAGTGCAAGAAGTTGAATAATTTTTTCATGCAAACATTTTTCTCTTTGGAGCCAGAACCTGTTGATGAGCCTATTTTCTCGTCGGGTTGATTTGTGAAAATTTTCTATATCAGCGATTCATTTGCAACATTTAGAGAAGAAACCTAAAAGCCAAGTAAGTATCTCGATCCATATATAATTCAAAGAATTCCCATTTTTCTACATTATTATCCAATATGTCTCCAAAGAAGGGTTTCCCTAAGAAAGTAGAATATGCTAGTAGGAATATACATGATGATTTTCTAGAATAATTAAATGAATCTACCAATGAATCAGCCCAAATAAAGAAAATAGTTCTTGTAAACTCTAGACTCTGAATTGTAGATGGTCTATTTGATAAGGGAAATTGGACTAGGGATTCCATAACTTCCAAAATAGGGCTCCAATTGTTTAAGAAATGGTTCTTAGAGAGGAAATTATTTTCCCCCCATGAGAATATTTGGAAATTTAATTAAGGTAAGCTAGTAGTCCCTGGGGTTTTCATGGATTCAAACCTTCTCATAGCTATGGCCCTACAATATGACCCAGTAGCTAGGATGGTAAGGAGGATAGATGAGGAATGCCTAATCAAAATGACTGTAGAAGAAATTTAGGAGGCTTTTGGAATGGAGCCAACCACAGACTATCATGAGGTTATTGATTTTCAAGGATTATAGAAGGAATATTTGTCTCATAAAGATAAAATTAGATAAGGTACATTGAGATGACAACTAGCTATAATTTCTATTTTGACCTTTGTTACAACATCAACTAAAGAGCCTTTCAAGAAGAAGTTTTTCAAT
The DNA here is from genome assembly GCA_028749045.1 of Cupressus sempervirens. NCBI lineage: Eukaryota > Viridiplantae > Streptophyta > Pinopsida > Cupressales > Cupressaceae > Cupressus > Cupressus sempervirens. Next base: position 401,483,683 of record CM053786.1, read on the forward strand.
ACTAGGGCCACAGACAATTACATGACCTTGTGTAGGGTTTTTGGTGAAGATGAACACAATTTTATGCCAATACAATTCATGTATATAATCACACAAATCTCTTCATTTGGTGTGGATATTATTTTTGAGTTTGCATCCTATTTAGCAGAAGAAATTCACATAGGTCTGATTGGAATTGCAAAGGGAAAAATTTAGAAAACATTTGGCCACTATTCTTTATTGATACATATGTTTTTATATAAGGGAGTTACTTTCATTGAGAAGAAAATGGTGTTGAACAAAGAATATGAGGGGGCAGCTTTGCTAGTCCAATTATGGAGTCTAGATATGACCTAGGATGTAGAGGAGGCTAGTTTTTTGAGATTTGATATGTACTTCACATCTAGGTTAAGGAGTCTATTGTTAAAGGATAATCCTAGGATGCCTAAAGCATTTCTAGTCTTCATCAGGCCTATGGATAATCCTACTAGTCTGAAGGTTTCCCACAATTAAACAGATATCATACCATACCCTATGTCAACCATGTTCATAGTATATGGATTCCAAAGAACTTCATACGTACTTTCCTACCAAGTACCTCTGAAGGTGGAAATAGTTAAAATGTTATGGTAGATAAGTGGATTGGAGGAAGCACAACTGATTGGTCAGTCTAGGGGCTCTATTTTCCCATCTTGTAATGTTTCCCATTAGTTCATAATCATAAAAGGTGTTTGGTTCTTTCTGTATAAATTCTTAGACCCACATAAAATGGTTGTCTCCCATGATCATTTCAATGATAGTGAAGGATTTATTGATATATTCAAACAGAGGGCTAAGATTGGTGCCAAGAAACATCAACCCCACTTCACTGAAGATATAATAAGAAATGGAATCTCTCTCCAAGAACAAGAGATCAAGAAGGAGAAATGGAGAGTTTATTCTAGGGTTTTAGAATTTATTAATAGTTTTGATAAAGATTATAAGCATTTGAAAGATATAAAGATAGTGACAAATAAGATAAATATCTTGACGATCACTTTTCTAGAGAACATGGAAGTGATGAATGAAAAGAAAACATTCTTTATAAATTCTTATCCTAACAAGGCCCAAGAAGTAATGAAAAGGTTATCCTTTACTCCTATAGTGAGATTAGGGGAAATGGTTATTTAGAGGAGTTCTAGCCACAATATCACTAAGAATAAAGAGCCTACAATTGAAAAAGGTAAACAAATAATTGGGTCAGCTAGTATTGTTTTGGAAGAGAGGCCTGAAGATCCAAAGGCCAAGATGTTAAAAATAGAAGAAAAACAAGTCTCCCAAATAGAGGAATACTCACCCACTCAATCCTTATTAAATGCAAGAGATGAACATCTCACTAAGGAGCAAATGGAGCAATTAGGATCCCAAGGGGGAGTTTTTATTACTATTTTAAAATTAGGAGAGGGAAATACTCAAGAGCCTCCCATGCCTAGCCTTGAGTTAACTATTACTAATTACAAAGGAAGGGAATTGGACCCTATAGTAGAACAAGCTAGTCACAAATTTCTTTTTAATGATGGATTTTTTAAATCTAGAATCTTTTTATCAATTTTCATAGAGAGAAAATATTGATCTATTTGAAGAAAAGTGTACTAAGATAAAGGAAGAGCATCCTTAATGGAAGAGGCATCCATACAAGATCAGGTAAAGGATGAGATGATGCAAGAGTTTCAAAGCTTAACCCTTGAAGAAGGGAGAAAAATGATAAAATCATCCATGGTTTTTCTCTTTCCAAATTGGGACATTGCAGATGCAATAGTTTTCAGTTAAATATTGATGAAAAGGTGAAAAAGGAGCTAAGAGGTGCAAAATTTAGGAAAATCATGTTGCCTTAGTCATTTGGTCTATGAGAAAAGGATCTAGGGCTAGTACCTCCCAATCTGATGATATTGGTATGATTGGAAACCTAATTATAAAAAGGGTAGAGGACACTCCAAATGAAGAGGCCATAGAGCTAAATGCCAAAATAGCCATCCTCACCCTAGCCATAGCCTTAAGGGTGAAATAGGAAAGATTAGAGTTACAAGAAAAATATGAACAATTTCTGGTAGCTTATAATAAAGAAGTACAAAAAGGAATAGAGCTTGGGAATAAGGTGATGGGGTACAAAGGATAGTCTAGCAGGCCTAGAATTACTTATCCTCATTTGCAAGTGCAACCTTTCAAATCCACTCCTCTTATAGAAATTCTATACACACCACAGAGAGCTGAATATTATACAATAGAGGATTTTGAGGAAGAAAAGAGAAAACTATGGGCATTGCATGTGGAATTAGATATTTAATATGAGGATAAGTTAAGGAAAAAATCATGTATTTGGTTGATAAAATTGATTGGACCACATTCTATGAACAAATGGCAAATGTAATAAACATGTGGAATGAGATGAAAGGAAATGAAGATGCTCTAAAGCCAATTGTCAATAAATGGAACAAGGATAAAGATGTCACTCTTCTATGTTTTTCAATAATAAGTTTATCTTGTAAACAAATAGAAGGGACTTTTAATTTGAAAATTCATCTCTTTGAGTTTGATAATAAGAGAATTGCATTGCAAAGGAGAATCATAAACTATCTTGCAATGTATAAGAGTAGAAACTTTGGAATCTTCCCCCATGCCTTGGATAAAAAAGATAAATTAAAAGATAAAGAGGAATGGGCCTAAGAATTAGATGATCTATTGTTCCTTAGGATGAATAGGGTCATAAATTAAAATGGATGTGCATGGGGGGAAAATACAATAGAAGTTGTAAAAGTGCAAATATTTTATGATTCTTTAAGAGAAGATTTTATTGAAATAGATAGATTGGAAGAGTATGTGATGAAAAAACACCATGAGATTCTGAATTTAAGTGGCCAAATGACACACTTTTTGACAAGTGGATGGCAGATTTTTTACATGTAAAGTAGTTAGAACTTAGTGAAACTAATGATGATAAAATGGAACAAGATGAGTTGTAAGTAACTAATTCCTCAGTAAAGTAGAAGAAGACAAAGGTAAACTACCAATTGTAGTCATAAGTGCAAAGGCCCAAACTAACAAAGCCGATCACAAAATCCTCAATAAAGAATGCAAGGGAAGTGGTCCCATAATAAAATATTCATGATGTAAACCATTCTATTGCACCATTTTTTATCTTTTATGACACTAGCTTTTGTCAATATCTTTCTATCTTAAGGACAGCTATTAGTAGTCTCTAGGCCTAAAGCTTGTTGCATCTCATACTATATAAGTAAGATTCCAAGGCAAGAGAAAGGGTTCAAACTATTGTATAATTTTTAGTTTTCTCCAATTTTATTTTCGTCTAGTTTCCTTGATGCCATTTTTGTGATGTATTCTTTTTGCAAGTTTGGGAATACATTAATTTTCCAAGATCATGGTGTCCTATCTTGAGTTGTTTTGAGTATTATCCCAGTGTTATATAATTTTCAAAGAAAATTAATACAAAGATGAATCACCATCATATCTATTTTCTTTGAATCTTGTCTCCATTGTTACTAACTAGTTATTTTGAGGTTGTATGAGCTAAGCTTATTTAAATTAATGCAACTAGGATAGGTTGTATATCGATTCATTATTGCTTTTGATTCAATGAATTAAGTAAATGCTTTAGTGATATGATAGGATTTTAAGGTAGTAAGAGCAACATGCATAAGAATGAGTTTTAGGGAAAATTGTTGATAATATTGATTATAATACAATCAATTAGGTCAAAATAGTTGGGTGGACTCTAAATCCCAATGGATGAGGCATTAATCAATTATTTCAGTTTTCATATGAAGAGATCATAGATAAGAATCTAGAAAAATCTTAAAATCAAAACCAATTTTACTTTAAATATATGAAGAGTATCATAGTTGGTCAATACTTGTTTGCATATATCTTTGTGTTGTAGTTAACTATTGTTACCTAGAATTACTTGTAAATCTAAGAAGAATTGTGACCAATCTACTGTAGGGGATGAATATTGTAATAGAATGTCATCGAATGAATGAAATGTGAAGATAGTATCAAGCTTTGAACATTTTATCCCTTAGGTGCACTCACCTTGGTTTTGCAAAGCTAACAAAGTAGAAAATCTTTATGATTTTGTTGAAGTTGGGTCTAGATCTAAAGAGCATCTAGCTGAGCATAGGAAGTAGCTAATCCTTAGGTTATTTTCATTTTCACCATCTTGGTATCGGGTATCTTATTACTTGGTAGTTAAAATCACCAAGAAAATGGAAACTCTGCTAGGGAATTGTTAAACACATGCCTATGTGTGAAAAGTACTGTAGTTTTTGGTCCTATCTATATAAGTCTTTGTCATTTTATTTTAGTAATTGTTCATGGTTATTAGACTTTTCTAGTGACAAACCTTGAGAGTTTAAAAGAGGAGAAATTCCCCAGTACCATAGGTGCAGACTAATGTATACTAACCTTATAAAAGTTTATTATCTATTAAGCAAGAGTTGTAGTCCTACATTCTTTGTGTGTCAAACTATCTCATATTATCTCATGATTTTTCCCTAAGTCTAAAGCTATTTCATATAATATTTTCCCTAGAATAGAGTGGTGACTCATTCAAGGTTCTAAAACTAGTGATTATTGACAAGTAATTTCCACAAATGGTAGACAAGACAAAAAGTACACAAGCTTATACAAGAGTCAATCTAGAAGTAACATTGTATACTGACTTACCTCAAGGTGCTAGGAAGAACCAAAACAAGAAGAAAATAGATATAAATCCTACTTGGAAAGCAAGGGGTGGTGTATCAGTAAACTCTCAATACTAGAATGTGGTAGGGAGAGAATATTCTTAATTAAGCTCCAAATCAAAAACCAATAGACTCTTAGGAGGGATGTTTAGTACGCCATTACAAGAAAACTGAGCCTATTAGGATAAAACTATGTCTTGAATGGGAGATGCATTGCATAGACCAGATGCAATAGCTAAAATGAATCATAGGTTGGGATATAAGAATATTATGGAAGATCCTTTTATTCCTAAAAAATCTCCATATGTAGAAACAAACCTTATATATCTTGATGACCCTGCTAATTTAGAAGCAACTTCTATAGATCCAAAGGAAGTATACTCAGAAATAGGAGTCCTAAAGAAATGGGTTGCAAAATAAGAAGCCAAACATGCTCATTTGGACAAAGACAGAGAGAAAGCCACCTCTATTGAGAGAGATAATTTTCTTTGAAGGATGGCTGCCTTAAAAGAGAAAAACAAAATAATTGGAAGATAGGACTTCAATCCTTCATTTTGATGTTTCTAGAGAGATAGATAACTTGAGATCCAAGGTGTTAGAATAGGAAAAACTCATAAGCCAGAGGCAAGAACTTTTTATATCTCAAGTTCAACCCTATAAGCCTATTCAACTAGACCATGTAGAGTCTACTATCATATTAACAAATAAAGGAAAAGGTAAGGTTGTAGGGATCTAGATAAATGAACCTCAAGCTATAACAAATAAGTCGACAAGTCCTCAAATGTTTAAGTTGGATCTAGATTTAGAAATGGACAAAAAGGAGAAAGGGGATATACCAAAAGAGCTTGAGAAAGTTGAAAATGAAGCCTAGGCAACAGAAACTAGGAGGAAGATTCGATTTATTAAATCTAACTTTTCCTTAGCCTCATGGCCTAATTTATCCACCCAAGATACAAATTCTATCCAAACCTATGGACCAGTAGTCTCTAATTAAAATATGTCTCAATTTTCCCCTACTTCATAATCCACAACTAGCACCTAGGTCCCTGTTGTTCAAACACAACAGTCTCAAAGTATTGTCCATAACCAAAACAATGTAGCTAGTACATCAAATGATGTTGGTTTTTTGAAGAAACCTATATACATGGAGAAGTATAGAAACATTTCGTTCTTAGGTATTCCTAGTTTTCCACACCCAATATCATTTGACTTAAGAGATAAAGTTGTGAAGTTTTTAGAAAATAATGTTTTCATAGGTGAAGAGCATTTAAGGATTTTCATAGACATACTAAATTATTTTGAATTATAACATTAGGATGTAGTCATGAAGTTGGTTGTGCACTCAAAAATTGAAGATGTAAGGGACTAGTTTAGAAGACTACTAGATGATAGCATTAGTTTATGGAGTGATTTGGAAAAGTTATTGAAAGAATAGTATAGAGATAACACTAATGTTGGCTTCATGTTGAATTACTTCAACAACATCAAAAAGAATCCTAATGAATCTACCTTTGATTTCAATGTAAGGTTTTATAAGGGAATGTATAAGCTATTTCAAGTAATAAGATTAAATTAAGATGTTGATAGAAACAATAATCCACCAAGATAATTGAGAGGGGGGAGGGGTGAATCAGTTATCCAATAATTAAAACACTCATCTCCTTTAAACAAGCTTAACCATTCAACCAAAGTAAATAGAAACCATATTAAGATGCACATAGATAATTACACTAGATATGTTGACTAGGGAAAATCTTGATCAGAGGGAAAACCCTAGTGGGAATATGCCCACAAGATGATGTACTAATATAAATATCCCTTATTAGAGGATGGACCTATTAGGAGTCTATTAAAACATTTAGTATAATGAGTCCCTATTAGGAGACTTTGAATTTCTATTATGAGATTCTAACCCTACTAGGAGTTGTTTCAACCTTGTTAGGAATTGTGATAAAGTGTATGCAAGAAGAGCCCATTTCCCAAACATGCAATTTCAACTATAAGAAGAGCTCACTACTCAAACAAGTAATTTATTGGTATCTTCTTCTATCCTCTGTTCTTTCCTATTGGAAATATTCAAGACTATGCTAAGTTATTGAGATGGGAGGGGTGAATTAGTAACTTCTAAAACTTTAACAATTTCAATTCTTAATCCAATAATTCAATTAGCACTTAATTCATCACATCTGATCTAATTGCATGCATGAGAAACTTAAAACATGAAAGCATCCATGATACTTTGACACAAAGATTTGGTGACCCAGAAACCTTTCAAAAAGAAAGTAAAACTATGGTGGGGATGATACACACAAACTTTAGTACTATAGCATAAATTTGGCATGTTAAGGCTTACATTGGTCACTTCTAATGATCTACCCTATTAGGAGCAATTAGGACTGCTAGGTCCACCTTGTGAAAGGATTTACAAACATACAATGAAGTATGCACTTAGTAAAGAGATTTATGAAAGACTATTAGGTCTACCTTGTTAAAGGATTTTGAATGGTTCACCTATTAGGATGAAGCAGTAGTAGATCTCTGATTTCCAACTGGATTTTTTGAAAGGGATTCCTTTGAGTACTGATCACCTTTCTATGACATATATGTCTTTGTTGCTCCTTTTATTGTTATGGCCTTACAATTTTCTCTTTTTATGCTGCATTCATAATTTAAACTTTCACATTTACATTCACATTCAAAATGATATGGTATAATACATTATATATTTATACCAATCTAAATTACATAATTACAAATTTGGCCATGATACAAGTTAACACAAATATTACAAAGTTGGCCCACATGAAGACAGTTAGGTTCTGAAGACTAACTTGGTGAGGTTTTCATACTTGGCATCCACTGTCAATACTTGGCATCATCATGTACTCAGTAGACGTAGAAGCTTAGTCCATACTAATCACTTTTGAGTAATCTTAAACTCAATTTACACTGGTGGCTCAATAGATATTGTGCAACTTAACAAACACTAAATCACTTGGTTAGCATAGAGTAGCTTGGTTAACACTAGCTTCGCACCACATGAACTATGAACTTGGTAAGTATTGTAATGCTTGGTGACCACTGATAAGCTCGGCATTTACTGAAATGCATGGTTTAAACTATTGAACTTCAGACTGATTGAATCTGCTTGGTAACCACTGAGATTTGTCCAAAGGACTTGGTAGCAACTGGAGAACTCAATAAGGACTAAAATGGTTGTAAAACACTATAAACTATTCAATAAGCTTGGTAGCTATACATAATATAATTAAGTTTGTGTCACTAATAACAAACTTGACTGATATGTCAACAATCTCCCCCTTTGGCATTAGTGACAAAAACACTTATTAGCCAAAATTGAATACCTTGTATTCATCAACATGTGATACTAGCTCAGTAGAGTATACTATATTTTTGAGATTTAAAAAAAAAAAAATTATAAGGTATATATAGTATATGATACATCTTTTTCTATAGACAACATGTCTTACTAATTATTTCACACTTTTACAAGTTCTCCCCCATAGCATATTTCTCTCCCATACTATCTTCTATCTTTTTCTTCATGTTATTTGTCTCTCCCCTTTTTTTATAGTAATGCCAAAGATTTATTCTAACTTATTTAGATAGAAACACCAAAATGGGATAATAATTTAGAATTTACCTTAAGAATGATTGCTAAGGTTTTATCCCAATTTTCTTGTAGGACCTTGCATGTATGAAGTGCAATTTGTACCTTTGTTGATAGTTCATATGGTTTGCAATAGAGAAGTTATTATCATGGATCAGAGTTTTTGAATATATAATATTTTTTTGTATTACATCCATGATTGGAAGGATCATATTTTGTAGGTTAATCAATGTTGATCTGATTCTTGCTTCTTCTTTTAGCAATTCAGCTTGCATCTTTGACAAAAATCTGATTTTCTTGAAATGTGTAGAACTTGAACAAGGGTCAAGTTGCAATTGCTGAGCACTAGCCTTTAGATCTATATCTATTTTGGACAATTTGTCCTTTATTTCCTTTGTAAACTTAGAGACATCACATAGCTTTCTGAAAAGTGATGACACATTAGAATAGGATGATTCAAGATTGACCAAAATTGTAGAAAGCTCTACTTGATGAATGGCTATTTGCTGAGAAATGTGCTCCAACACTTTATTATTAAATTTCTTTTTAGCCTTTTCAACTATCTTGTCTTGTCCATTAGTGTCCTAATTAAATTTTTGGACTGCTTCTACTAGTTGATACAAAATAGGTTGAGAAGAATCAACCTCAATTCCTATTGCCTTAGTCAAAATGTCCTTGGCATCTTCAATTATCTTATACTCTTTATCTCTCTCTTCTTTTAGTCTTTGTTGTTTAGCCTTTTTTTGGAGGAGTTCACCAAATGTCTACATTTGTTCTGGAGTAAGCTTGTAAATATCCCAATTGTGGATTACTATTTCTTCATCTAAATCAATGTCTTCCTCTATCTCCTTTCCTTTCCACAAAAAGTTTGTGGTCAGCTAAACCTTAGGCTTAACTATCCTTGTACTTATTGCTTTTGTATCCATAATGGAAACAATAGTAGACATAGTTGGGCTTGCAGTAAAAACATATACTGTACTAATTGATGGAATACATACAAAAATACTTGAAGAGTCCAAAATTAATGAAGTCAAAATTATAGTACCCAAAACTAAAGAAGTCAAAATTGAAGTACTCAACTCAGTAGATCAAGAAGGAGTCTATAGCTCAATGGATGAAGTGGAAGTCACTTCTATTAGTGAAGTGTTGAGCTGAGTTGGGGCAAAGAGTGATTGGACATTTGATGTATCACTAGTAGTCACAATCAAATTTGTTAAAGCTGTTGAAATTTCTCTTGAGAACTACACAGCTCTGATACCAATTGTTGGAAATATTCAAGACTATGCTTAGTTACTAAGAGGGGAGGCATGAATCAGTAACTTCTAAAGCTTTAACAATTTCAATTTTTAATCCAATAATTCAATCAACACTTAATTCATCACATCTAGTCTAATTGCATGCATGGAAAACTAAAAACATTAAAGCATCCATAACACTTTGACACAAAGATTTGGTGACCCAAAAACCTTCCAAAGAGAAAGTAAATCTGGGGTGGGGATGATACCCACAAACTTAAGTATAGTAGCATAAAGTTGGCCTATTAAGGCTTACATTGATTTCTTTTGATGATCTATCATGTTAGGAGCAATTAGGACTACTAGGTCCACCTTGTGAGAGGATTTACAATCATACAATGAAGTATGCACTTGGTAAAGAGATTTATAAAAGATTGTTAAGTCTACCTTGTTAAATGATTTTGACTAGTTCACCTATTAGGATGAAGCAGTAGTAGATCTTTGATTTGCAAGTAGATTTTCTGAAAGAGATTCCTTTGAGTATTGATCACCTTTCTATGATAGATATGTCTTTGCTACTCCTTATGTTGTTATGGCCTTTACAATTTTCTCTTTTTCTATTGTATTCATAATTTGAACTTTCACATCTACATTCACATTCACAATGATATGGTACAATACATTACATATATATACCAATACAAATTACATGACTACAAAGTCAGCCATGATACAAGTTAACAAAAATATTACAAAGTTGGTGTACATAAAGAAACTCAAGTTCTGAAGACTGACTCGGTGAGGTTTTGATACTCAACATCCACTATCAAAGCTTGGCATCATCATGAAATCGATAGATGTAGAAGCTTAGTCCATACTAATCACTTTCAAGTAGTCTTGGACTCGGTCTACACTGGTGACTTGGTAGATATTGTGCAAGTTGAAAAACACTGAATCACTTGGTTAGCTTAGAGTAACTCAATTAATACTGGCTTTACATCACATGAACTGTGAACTCGATAAGTATTGTAATGCTTTGTAACCACTGATAAGATTGGCATATAATAAAATGCATAGTTTAAACTATTGGACTTCACACTGACTAAATCTACTCGATAACCACTAGGAATTTTCCAAAGGACTCAGTACTAACTATAGAACTCAGTAGCAACTAAAATGGTTGGCAAACACTATAAACTATTCAATAAGCTTGGTAGCTATACACAATCTGAATAAGTGTGTGTCACTAATAACAAACTTGATCGGTATGTCAACATTTTCTTTGTTCTGTCAACTAGACCAATCACTGTCGGGCCTTGTAGACTTGGTCACAAACCTCAAACCACTCACAAAAACCTTGGCAATGAAGTTTCCTTCACTTCTGCATTGCTCTACTCAACATCGCATTCTTTGCTTCTTATCATCAATCATTTAATCATATCAACACATCACATGATAAAGGAAAATTTCCTTCCTTTATACTAAGTCCATAAAACAATTCTTGAGTTAGCTATTAGTCCTTCTCAATTAATTATTATGGGACCTCACTAAGAACATGTTACACTTAGCGATAACCTTAATCTTCTGCTTTATAATTTGAATAACTTTTTGTACATGTAATATTATGATGAGGGACCTTAGCCATGTCATCCTCAACATGTATTCTTCATGTCCTCAACCTTGATTCTCAACATATCAACTTTTCTAGGAGATATAACAAGTTTACCAGAACATGCCTCTGTAAACTCTATCTTAGAACAAACATCACTAAAACTTACATAACTTCTTCTAGACCTGTCTTTTCTACGTTTGACATTAACTAAATATACTAGATACTCAAAAGTATCTCCTATAACCTTGAGTGGTTATCATGCTCAACAAGTCATCCATCCCAACTTAATCTTTCTTTTGTTCTTCTATCAGATACCATAGAAGCCATTATACATGCTATGTTTATATCAATAACAAACTCACTCAATCATGAATGTAACAATCATCATCAAACCAATCTTCCAATAGATGTATGTCTTAAAACATACTTCAATGCCTTTGATAGTAATGGCTTATCATTTGAGAGACAAAGATCCCAAAACTTTAAGGGATGCTTACAAGATAGTTGTGAACATTGAGAACAATAGGAAAGTATTTGGTAAGCTAGGAAGGAGAGATGACCCAAAATTGCTCAATCCTAAGAACAATAATAAGGAAAACAATAAATCTCTTGTAGGTAAGAAGCTTGAGGAGGACACAATGGGTCAAGTGTTAGATTTATTTAAAAAGATGAACCCACCAACTTTCAATGTAAACAAATCCAATGCTGGTGAAAAAGCCTTGATAAAAAATAATCATTTTAATAGGCAACCAAGAATGCAAAATTATCCATACACTATGCAATGGAAAGATGGTAAACCTATTCCTAATCAGATCCAATATATGAAAGATAAGGGTACTTCAAACTCTTTGCAAAGAAGTTCTGTCAACATGACTGATGATGTGCCATGGTGCATCATATGTCAATCACCTCACTCATTAGACTATTTTGTAGTAGCTTAATCATTTGGTGCAAATTAGAATGCATAGAATGAGGATGAAGAAGAAGAGAAGAACCAAGATGGTCTAAGCTACAATATGGTTAATATGTGTGATGACTATGGAGATTTTGATCTAGAAGAACATGAGATTGGCATTGCTAATCAAAGAGCTATTTACCAATTACACCATCAACAAGTATTTTCAGATAATGAAGATTATGATGAAAATAAGGTATGTACTACATCCTCAGATTTTTGTCATATGAATCTAAGAAATCCTTCGAAAGAGGAGATTGATAGAATTACAACAGAAATGGTCTCTCTAGTCCATAGCAATTACAATTTGAGAAGCAAGATGGTTAACAATGAAACTAGTAAGCCTTTTGGTATCTTTATAAAAGATATTGCTCATAAGATGAAGGATGATAGTAAGAAAGATAATTCACAAAAAAAAAATGTCAAAGATAGTAAGACCAAGAAGTGGGAGCCAAAAAGGAAGGTCCAATTTTAGACCAATGAGGCAGTTAAGGAAAATGTACAAGAAAAGAAATTAGGATTTGATGTAACTAAGCAAATAGTGGTGCTTGATATTCAAGAGACTTTAGCTCTGGGTATTCTTGTAAAACCTACTATATGTGATCCAATTGACATGATATCTATGCTATCTCAAATTACTATCAAAGTGCCTTTATCTGAATTATTTAGAATAGATGAATATAAGAACAAAGCTTTATCATTGTTGAGTGGGATAAGTAACAATAGTAATACTACTAAATAAAATATCATATAGAAAACCCCAGTGGTATTTGAAGATAGTGGGATTGTGTCAAAAATTCCTCAAATGTTCTTAGATGATTCATTTGTAGCTTATTTGCAAGATATTGACCCATTTTTTCTTAGTTTGATTATAAAAGTTTGATTATAAAAGGAAGAACTATAAAGAATTGCATGATAGACTTAGGAGCATCTAATACTATTACTCCTTTTAAATTTATGGAAGCCCTAGGTTTACAAGTGGACACAAAATAATGTAGATGTAGAGGTATGGATGCTAGGGAAGTGCCTATTATAGGTACTATTAATGCATTACCCTTAAAATTAGCCACATAACCTTATGTAGAATTGACAATGCCAATCCTTGTAGTTGATATTCCTCCACATTCTGGAATATTGATATCTAGAAAATGGAGTGCTTGTATGTGAGGTATTCTACAATGTGACTTATCCTATGCTAATTTTCATATAGGTGACAAGGGTGTTAAGGTAGGCAGGGAACCAAGGGTCAACCATATTTTTGGGGATAATGTTGATGAGCATTCCACTTGTTTTCTAGATACTAATGTAAATGCATTTAGGATAGAGTTGATTATCCAAGAAGTTGAAAAACTCCAAGCTATAATTGCACTTGAGTTGGAATGCTTCATGGATTCATAGATTTTGTGGACCATGTATTTTGATGGGGCAAGTTCTAAAGAAGGTTCAGGAGCAGGAGTAGTTTTTGTCTCCAAAGAAAAAAACTTTTAGATATTCATTTACCTTGAACTTGTCATGTACTAATAACATAGTAGAATATGAAGTGCTCTTATTGGGATTAAGAGTTGTAACTCATCATGGAATAAAAAAATTGCATATTATTAGTGATTCTGAATTAGTAGTTTCCCAAGTGAGAGAAACTTATGCATCTAAAAATAAGAGATTAAAGTAGTACATAAATGCTATATGGGACCAAATTGAGTTATTTGATGCATTTGGTATCTCTTGGATGGAGAGGAGTTATAATAAGATGGCCAATTTGTTGGAAAATGTAGCTATTAAGCCTAAGGACATATCATTTGTTGGGATTTCACAAATTGAAGTATAGAACCAATCCTCAATCTCTCATAATATAGAATATTAGCAAGTTTTTAGGGATGATAGGGATATTCTAAAAATTTTGTCAAGTGAACATAAATATCATGGACAAGAACCAATTGCAGTGCTCTAATTGAAACAATAGATGGCAAGGAGACAATTTTTGGCCAAGAAATTTTGCAGCTAAAAACTAACAAAGTACCCAAAGGATTGGTAGTTCTAGAAAGCATGTTTGATAATCAAGACAGAGTGAAGCTAGGGGTTAGGGATCAAAAATCACAAGAACTTGAAGAAATAAACCTTGGTACTTCTGAAGCCCCAAATAAGGTTTATATTGGTCAAAACTTATCTATTGAAATTAGAAAGCCTCTGATTGATTTGTTGAGAAAGTATAGACATGTTTTTGCATGATCATATGATGACCTTAAAGCCTATAGAGAAGACTTATTCTAGCATGCTATACCACTTAAGGAGAATGTTAAACCTTTCAGGCAAAAGTAGAGACCATTAAATCCCACCTTAGCTCCTAAAATGCAAGAAGAATTAATAAAACTATGGGATGGGGGAATAATTAAACCAATTAGGCACTCTACTTGGGTATCAAACTTAGTGCCTATCAAAAAAAAGAATGGAGACATAAGTATTTGTGTGGATTTTAGGAATCTAAATATTTCTTCCTTGAAGGATAATTATGGTCTGCCTAATATGGAAGCCATGCTACAACAAGTAACTAGTTCAGAACTAATGTCTATGATGGATAGATTTTCAGGTTACAACTAGGTTCTTGTAAATGAAAAAGAATAGTTTAAGATGGCCTTTACTAATCCATGGGTTACTTATGTCTATGTATGAATGTCGTTTGGGCTAATCAATGCAGGAGTGACTTTTTAGAGAGCTGTGGATGTAGCCTTTCATGATTATATTGATAAATTTATGGTAGTGTATCAAGATGACTTCACAATATATTCCAAAAAGGCTAAAGAACACTGTAAACACTTAGAGAAAATTTTCATTAAAGGGTAAAAGCACAAACCTATGTCACCCTTTTGTAAAGGAAAAGGCTAACAAAAGTATAACTGTTCACCTTCAATTACATAAAATTGGTATTATTATTTTGAATTTGAAAATGAAGTAAACTAATGAAATGTGTAGAAATGGATGAAGTTTAAGATTATAATTTTTAATAATTATTTGGAATAAGAATTAATACATTTTTCTAATTTTTATATACATGATTTTTAAGCTGCTAAAAAACATTAAAATTAGGGGTCTAGTTCCCACCACAAAATTATATGGAAATTAACTTATTTAACTTTGATCTCAAACTAGGTTATAGATAACATACATAGGTAGAACATTCAAGAATAAAAATTAGCTTTAGACTTATATTTTCTCTTTTATAATGATTCAAATTTAACCTCACCTAAAATCAATAGTTTTCATCTCCCACCACAATTTTCAAAACAAATCTATTCTAAGTAGGAAAATAATTATATAATCTAGAAGAGGACTCTCTCCTCTAGAACGTCATATAATTTTTAAATTTTTGATATGATTTAATATTTTTTTCTTTGTCAAAATTGACATCTTTTTTAGTGTTAAAATAAATGCTAGTAGTGTTTTTTAATTACAATATATTATACCTAATTAAAACACTATAAAATCTATATGAGAATGTTCTTGAATTTGAGCTCTATAAAATAGTGTTTATATGTTATTAAAAAAATCACAAAAAATAGTAAGATTTATGGAAATACCACTTTTCTGAAATAGTTTTATTTTTTAGTAGTTGGATAAAAATTAGTATAAAACATGCATTTAATAGACATTTCCAATTGGAAAAGTGTGAGACCATAAATAACTTAGCTAGAGTGAATTTATCTAGATCATATGTTTGAACAAAATTGATATTTAGATATAAATGCTCAAATTCCATCATTCTAATAAGTTAGCCTGAAAGGTGACACAACTTTGTACTTTTACCCTAAAGTCTTAGAATATAGAGTACCCATAAACAAAAATAAATGTACATTTTGAGTAACAGAGTGGAGATTGTTAGGTCACATAGTGTCAAAAGATGGTGTAAAGATTGACCCTAAAAGAGTAGTTGCCATTGATAAAATTCCCAAGCCAACTATAAAAGGAATACAATCATATTTTGGGAAAGTAAACCCTTTAAGGAGATTTGTTACTAATTTTGCTAAGATTAGTAGACCAATATCTAAAATGCTCAAAAAGGGAGTTGTTATTAGTTGGGATGGTGAACCTTCAAAGGCTTTTCAAGACATCAAGACTACTATAAAAAATGCCCCAATTCTCAGGACTCCTAATTATAAAAAAGAAATGAATATATTTTCCTTTGCATCCTTTCATATTGTAGCAGCAATTCTATTTTAGAAAAATGAGGAAGGGTATGAGAATCCTATTGCACTTTTTAGTAAGTCCCTTCAACCTAATAAATTGAAATATGAGATAAATGAAAAATATGCTTATGCCTTAGTAAAGGCTATCAAAGCTTTCAAGTGTTATCTTGTAGGTGCCATTGTTATAGCATTTGTACCAAGTGTAGCTATTAAAGACATATTTTCTTAGTAGGAAGTGTCTAGTAGGAGTTGCAAATGGATCAATAGAATTCAAGAGTTTAACATTGACATCTAAATTACCAAATTGGTAAGAGTTCAAGGACTAGAAAAATTCATGGCTCAATCAAACCTGGATGCTAATCAGATTAATGTGGTAGTAGATGAATAAAGGCTAGGGTTATCTAATATGGATCATTGTGAATGGTATACTAATGTCATATACTATTTGCAACACATGGAAGCTCCACCCCATCTGAAAAATAATGAAAAGAGAAGAATAAAGTTGCATGCAATAAGATACATTATTGTTAGAAATAATCTATCGTGGAGGAACTTTGAAGGAGTATTATTGAAGTGCATTGATCAAGAAAAATCCAAGGAGATGTTAAGTGAAATGCATTCAAGAATATGTGGAGGACACTACATGGCTAAAACTACTACTCATAAGTTAATGAGAGTTGGCTTTTTGTGGGCTACTCTTTTCAAAGATGCACAGTTACTTATTAGGAAATGTGATGTATGTCAATGATTTGCAAGTAAACTAAAATTTTCTAGAAATACTCCTCTAAAACTAGTTGAAGTTTAGGCACCTTTCCAATAATGGGGCATGGATTTTATAGATGAAATTTCCCCTAATTCAAGTATTCATTACTCATGGATCTTGGTGTCTATAGATTATTTTACAAAGTGGGTGGAAGCCATTCCTACAAGAAATGCTACCAGCAAACTGGTGAATAACTTTCTTTTGAAAAATATCATTTCAAGGTTTGAATGCCCGTAGAGGATTGTAATTGAAAATGCAATGTGTTTTAGGTTAGAAGAATTCATTAAATTTTGTGATAAATATGGTATAACTAGATTAGCATCCTCACTTTATCATCCACAAGGAAATGGACAAGATGAATCTACCAATAAAAGCTTGTTAAAAGTCGTAAAAAGGACTTTGGATGATAACAACAAGGCATGGGATTCCAAATTATAGTTGGAAATTTGGGTTGATATGGTAACAATAAAGAAAGCAATAGGTGTGGCATGTTTTGATATTGTATATGGAATCCAAGAAAGAATGCCCCAAAACAATCTAGTAGGAGTATATAATTACATTTAGATGTATAATGAATATATCATAAATAATATGCAAGAAAGAATGGATGAATTAGTAGGGTTAAATGAAACCAAAAAATACACCTCTCTTAAAAATAAAAAATTATAGTTACAAGTCAAAATGTTATATGATAGAAAGATAGTGAATAAGAAGTTTGAAATTGAAGACCTAGTTCTCATGTGGAATGCTAGGATTGGAGATAAAGGGAAGCATGGCAAGTTTGATCCTATATGGATAGGCCCTTATCTAGTTGAAGCTACATGGGGAGAAGATTATTATATTTTGAAAGATTTATCAGGTAATATTCTTGAACTGGCAGTCCATGGACAATTCTTGAAGATGTATTTTTGCTAAAAATATTTATTTTCCATGAATAATAGTTTATGATTTTTTGAATGTTGTATAAATCCTTTTAAATTCTTGTATAGCCTTGTATAGTTTACTTTCCTGCATGATTAATCTTCCAGAGTTGTCATAAAATGTGGTTCATTATGTATGGTCTTCTTTTTCCAAGGATTCTGAGCCCTCATATGAATATGCATATTCATTGTCCCTAGATAGAGCCACTGTTGGTCTAGTTTTCACTTCAAGATTATCCTAATGCATCTATGAATGAATATTCCAAGTTTCCTTTGTGAAAATTAGGGTTTTGTGTTTTTAATTTTGTTAACCTTAGAATAACCCTAATTTTTGTTTCATTAAGTTTTTCCCTAGAAAGCCTTTGGATTATGTTTACATGGCATGCCTTTTCAAAATAAAAATACGTAGGAGAAACATTTTAAATACCCCTTTTATTCTTGGGAACCTTTTAAAAAGCTTGTTTGCATTGTTTAACATTATCCTAAGTTCCTAAAATAATTTAAACCTAAGCTGTTATCTTAAATATTTTGTGGGTTTATGTTTTTTTCTTTGAAAAATCAATTGAATAATGATAAACCTTGATCTTCCTCAAGATTAAGGGTTATCCTTTCTCACCATAAGAAATCACATGTTATTTATTCCTAATGAAATGGCAACCAAGAAGTACTTGCCTGAAGGACCCAGTAAATGAAAAGGAACAAAGTTTCAACAAAAAAGGCCTACACCATCATATCTCCTTAAGATCGATGGTGGTCACTTTGTCACCAAGGGAAACCGCAAGGTTTTTACCCTTGGCAACATAGCAATAGGCTACCACATGGATATGTGGTGGGACCAACCTTTGTGGAAAGTTCTGTCAGTTTCCATGTCATCAATAGGTTGTTAGGTTGTCAAGATGTTAGACTATCACATACCATGAGGGATTCATTTTGAAGGAATTGAAACAAAGGCCCACACTATTAGATCTTCTTAAGATCAACAGTGGTCACTTTGTTGCTAATGAGAATTGCGATAACTTTATCCTTGGTGACATAGTGACCTAAGGGAAATACTACAGGCCCACTTTGTTTATAATGAAATTATCATGAGCTCTACCATTTGATGTAAGGTTGATCAATGATGGTCACTATGGTGCCAATGGAAGTTTCTTGACTTTTACCCTTGGTGACATAGAGAGAACATGACACATGTACAAAGGCATAAGTGAGTCCAATGTAAGTTTCCAAAATTGAAAGAAAAGGCTCATGTAGAAGGATATAATTGGATTGACCACCAACTAAGAAGGTTGAAGTAGAATCATAAAATGCTTTATTCCTAAAATGTCAAATTTTTAAAAAATCAATAGCCTATTTTTAAAATTGAAGGGTAATGCCACTTTATTCCTTTGTGATCCATTAATGAGAATTAAAGCTCCTTGTGTGAGATAAAATAAGGAATATAGTGCAGAAAGTCAAAGAATTTCTTATGAAAATATTTTTTCTCTAGAGATAGAACCTATTGAAGAGATTATTTTCTTGCTAGGTTGAAATCAGCAATTCATTTGTAGCATTTAGAGAAGAAACCAGAAAGCCAAGTAGGTATCTTAATCCATGTATAATTCAAAGAATTTTGGTTTTTCTACATTATTATCCAATATGCCTCTAAAGAAGGGTTTCTCTAGAAAAGTAGAATATGCTAGTAAGAATATACATGATGATTTTCTGGAATAATTGAGTGAATCTACCAATGAATCAGCCCAAATAAAGAAAAGAGTTCCTATAAACCCTAGACTACAAATTGTAGATGGTTTATTTGATAAGGGAAATTGGACTAGGGATGCCATAACTTCCAAAATAGGGCTCCAATTGTTTAAGAAATGGTTCTTAGAGAGGATATTTTTTTCCCCTGTGGGAATATTTGGAATTTTGGTTTAGGTAAGCTATTAGTCCCTAGGGTTTTCATGGATTTAGACCTTCTCATAGCTGTGGCCCTAAACTATGACCCAATAGCTACGATGGTAAGGAGGATAGATGGGGAATGCCAATTACTGTAGAAGAAATTCATGAGGCCTTTAGAATGGAGCCAACCATAGACTATCATGAGATTATTGATTTTCATTGATTAGAGAAAGAATATTTATCTCGTAAAGATCAAATCAGACAAGGTGCATTGAGAGGTCACTTGGCTACAATTGGTAATTTGACCTTTGTTATAGCATCAACTAAAGAGCCTTTAAAGAAGAAATTTTTAAATACTAGGGCCGTAGACATTTATGTGACCTTGTGTAGGGTTTTTGGTGAAGATGAACAAGATTTTATGCCAATAAAGTTTATGTATTTGGCCACTATTTGTTATTGATGCATATGTTTTCATATAAGGGTGTTACTTTCATTGAGAAGGAAATGGTGTTGAATAGAGAATATGAGGGGGAAGCTCTGCTAGTCCAATTATGGAGTGCAGATATGACCTGGGATGTAGAGGAGGCCAATTTTGTGAGATTTGTTAGATACTTCACATCTAGGATGAGGAGCCTATTGTTAAAGGATAATCCTAGGATATCTAAAGTATTGTTAGACTTCATCAGGCCTATGGATAACCTAACTAGTCTAAAGATTTTCCATAATTAGGTAGATATCATACCATACCTTGTGTCAACAGTGTTTAGAGTATATGGATTCCAAGGAACTCCACTTGCACTTCTTTATAAAGTACCTCTAAAGGTGGGAATAGTTGAAATTTTATGGAAGATAGGTGGATTGGACAAAGCACAACTGACTAGTCAGTCTAGGGGCTCTATTTTCCCATCTTATATTATTACCCATCAATTCATAATCACAAAAGGTAATTGATTATTTCTATATAAATTCTTAAACCCATATAAAATGGTTGTCTCTCATGATCATTTCAATGATACTGAAGGATTTTTTGATATATTCAAACAAAGGGCTAAGACTAGTGCCAAGAAACATCAACCCTAATTCCTTGAAGATAAAATAAGGAATGAATTCTCTCTCTAGGAACAAGAGATCAAGAAGGAGAAATGAAGAGTTTTTTCTAGGATTTTAAAATTTATTAATTGTTTTGATAAAGATTATAAGCCTTTGAAAGATGAAAAGATAGAGGCAGATAAGATAAATAAATTGATGATCATTTTCCAAAGATCATGGAAGTGATGAATGAAAAGAAAACATATATATATATATATATATATATATATATATATATATATATATATATATATATATATATATATATATATATCCTGACAAGGCCTGAGAAGTAATGAAAAGGTTATCCTTTACTCCTACACTATGATCAGGGCAACTAGTTATTCAAAGGAGGTCTAGCTACAATATCATTAATAATAAAGAGCTTATAGTTGACAAAGGTAAACAAATAATTGGGTTTGTTGGTTTTTTTTGGAAGAGAGGCCTAAAGAGCCAAATGCCAAGAGGCAAAAAATAGAAGAAAAAAAGATCTCTAAAATAGAGGAATACTCACCCACTCAATCCCCATTGCACGTAGGAGATGAACAAATCACTAAGGATAAAATGGTGCAATTAGGATCCCAAGGGGGAGTTTTTATTATTATTTTAAAATTAGAAGAGGGAAATCTTCAAGAGCTTCCCATGCCTAGCCTTGAGTTAACTGTTGTTGATTACAAAAGAAAGGAATTGGACCTTATAGTAGAAAAAGATAGTCATGAATTTCTTTCCGATGATAGCTTTGTTAAATATAGAGCCTTTTTTTAGTTTGCATGGAAAGCAAATATTAAAATATTTGAAGAAAGGTGTAATAAGATTAAGGCAGACCATCCTAAAATGGAAGAGGCATTCATACAAGATCAGGTAAAGGATGATGTAAATTGGGATATTGTAGATGAAATGATTTTTAACTCTACCATCAAGAAGTTAAATGCTGATGAAAAGGTGAAAAAGGAGTTGTGAGGTGCCAAATTTAGTGAAGATCATGTTGCCTTAGTCACTTGGTCTATGAGAAAAGGATCTAGAGCTAGTTCCTCCCAGCCTGATGACACTAGTATGATTGGAAACTTGATTGTAAAAAGGGTAGAAGACACTCCAAATGAAGAGGTTGTAGAGCTAAATGTTGGAACAACCAAACTCACTCTAGCCACAACTTTAAGGGAAAAAAGGAAAGATTAGAACTACAAGAAAAATATGAACAAGTTTTGGTGGCTTATAGTAAAGAAGTATAAAAAAGAATAGAGCTTGATAATAAAGTGAATGGGCACCAAGGACAATCTAGCAGGCCTAGAATTACTTATCCTTGTCTACCAGTGGAGCCTTCTAAATCCACTCCTCTTATAGAAATTCTAGACACACTATAGAGACCTGAATATTATACTGTAGGGAATTTTGACGAAGAAAAAAGAAAACTGTGGGCATTACATGTGGAATTAGATATCCAATATGTAGATAAGTTAACAAAAGATATCATGCATTTGATTGATAAAATTGGTTAGCCCACATTCTATGAAAAAATGGAAAATGCAATAAACATGTGGAATGAGCTGATAGGAAATGAAGATGCTCTGAAGCCAATTGTCAATAAATGGAACAAGTGGGATAAAGATGTCACTCTTTTGTGTTTTTTAGTCATCATTTTATCTTGTGAACAAATAGAAAGGACTTTTGATTTGAGAAATGATCTCTCCGAGTTTGATAATAAGAGAATTGCATTATAGAGGAGAATCATGAATTATCTTTCAAAGTATAAGAGTAGAAACTTTGGACTCTTCCCCATGCCTTGGATAAAAAAAATAAAGAGCAATGGATCCAAGAATTAGATGATCTGTTGTGCCTTAGGATGAATAGGGTCATAAATAAAAAGGGACATGCATGGTGGGAAAATACAATAGAAGAAGTTGTAAAAGTGTGAATATTTTTATGATTTTTTAAGAGAAGATTTTATTGAAATAGATAAATTGGGAGAGTTTTGATGAAGAAACAACATGAGATTTTGAACATTAACTAGTTAGATGACACATGTTTTAACAAGTGGACGACAAATGTTGTGCCTGCAAAGTAGTTAGATCTTGTTGAAATTGATGATGATGAAATGGAATAAGATGAGTTGCAAGTAACTGATGCCTTAGTAAAAGAAAAAGAAGACAAAGGTAAATGACCAATTGTAGTTATAAGCATAGAGGCCCAAATTGATGACTTGGTAAGAGGAAAATCAAGTGTGAATGTCAGATTGTCAGTAAAAGATGACATGGATGGAGAACCTCAAGTTCAGCTCACATTTCAAATATCAAAATAGGGTCTGTCTCAAGCAAGTCCAATGGCCACATGCTCTGAGGAATGATTGTCATGACAAAGCCAATCACAAGCTACTCAAAAAAGAATACAACAAAAGTGGTCCCACAATAGAATATTCATGATGTAAACCATTCTGTTACAATATTTTTTGTCTTTTATGATAATAAATTTCATAAATATCTTTCTATCATAAGGACAACTATATGTACTCTCTAGGCCTAAATCTTGTTGCATGTCATACTATATATGTGAGATTCCAAGGCTAGAGAAAGGGTCCAAACTATTGTATAACTTTTAGTTTTGCTAGTTTTATTTTGGTCTAGTTTCCTTGATGCTTTTTTTTAATGTATTTTCTCTACATGTCTAGGAATACATTAATTTTCTAGGATCATTGTGTCTTTTCTTGAGTTTTTTTGAGTATTATCCCAATGTTATATAATTTTCAAAGAAAATTAATACAAAGATGAATCAAAATCATATCTGTTTTCTCTTAATCTTGTCTCCATTGTTATTGACTGGTTATCATGGGGTTGTATGAGCTAAGATTATTCAATTTAATGCAACTAGGATAGGTTGTATATCAATTCATTATATTATTCAATTTAATGAATTAACTAAATTCTTTATTGATATGATAGGATTTCTAGGTAGTAAGAGGGATATGTATAAGAATGAGTTTTATGGAAAATTGCTGATAATATTGATTGTAATGCAATCAATTAAGTGAAAATAGTTGGGTAGATTCTGAACCCCAATGGATGAGGCAATAATCAATTATTTTAGTTTGCATATGAAGAGATCATAGATAAGAATCAAGAAAAATCTTAAAATCAAAACCAATTTTACTTTAAATGTATGAAGAGTATCATAGCTAGTCAATACTTGTCTGCATATAATCTATGCATTGAATTTAGCCGATCTTACCCAGAATTACATGTAAATTTAAGAAGAATTGTGACCAATCTGCTTTAGGGGATGAATATTGTAATAAAATGTCATTAAATGAATGAAATGTGAAGATAGTATCAATATTTGAATCTTTTTATCCCTCAAGTGCACCTACCTTGGTTTTGCAGAGCCAAAAGAGTAGAAAATCCTTATGATTTTGTTGAAGTTGGGTCCAGATCTAAAGACCACCTAGCTTAGCATAGGAAGTAGCTAATCCTTTGGTTATTTTGATCTTCACCATCTTGGTATTAGGTGTCTTATTACTTTTCTAGTAAAAAGCACCAATACAGCCATTGATAACAAAATCAATGAATCATTCCTTCAACATAGGTGAATAGATAGGTTTACTATTGTAGCATTACTTTCAAGGTTTCAGTCAAGTTGTTGTTTTAGTTGCTAGAATATAATTCCTTAATTGTTTCCCTCACATTTTTTTTATTAAGTAAAAGGATAATTATAGCTTAGACTTTGTAGTCATCCTCTTAAGTTTACACTCCTAGGTTGACAAATTAAATGAAATCAATATACTATTTTAAGTAAAACACATGATGTTGTTTGACCATGGAATCACTATGAAAAGATGTCCAATCCTTTGTTATTAATGTAATAATCTGATGAGATATACACATATTGATGTAGATTGGGCGGACAATATGATTAATAGGAAGAGAACTAGTGGTGGAGCATTTTTCCTTGGAGGAAGATTGGTTTCTTGTATAAGAAAGAAACATGATTATATCTCATAGACTACAATAGAAGCAAAGTATGTAGTAGAAAAAAACAATTGCAATTATATTATGTTGATGAAGAAAATGCTAAAGGACATTGGGATAGAATTTTTATAATCTTTTATGGTACATGTTGATAACACAAGTATAGTAAGTATGTCTAAGAATCTCATGTTTCATTCTAAGACTAAGCATATGCCCATTAAGTATCATGTTTTGAGAGAGAAAGTTGTAGAGAAATAAATTAAATTGTAATATGTGAGTATAAAAGAGAAGATTGTAGATATCTTTACAAAGCATTTGCCTAAGGGTACATTTGAATATTTGTAAGGTATGCTTGGTGTTATGCCCCTACCCACTTCTGAGTAGATGATGCATAAATGGCATTAGTCTAGTGGTACAAAGCATTATTGTTTATCTAGATTGAATGTTGATGCCTCCTATATGGAGAAGTATCTATGATGAGCGGAATTATCAAGGAATCTTGGTAGCTAGTATAGAATAGTGTCTTTGGATTATTGAGATGGTTGAATACTTGAAGTAGATGATTGGCATAATGAATCCTTTGTCATTTATGTCAACAAGGGAGATGAACACATGAAACCATATTTTGGTAGTATGTGGGAGATATATGTATGGGGGAGAATTGTTCATGAGTAGATTGATGTCAATGGGAGAAACATTGATGTTTATGTCAATGGGGGATAAGTGTGAACAATTGATATCAATCCTAAGAATGATGAAGCATGAGAAGAACACTATTCCTATGAGCTTCAAATTTGATTGATGAAGAGGATTTGAAAAGAAGAGAGCAACAATAGAGTTTGATTTGGTATTCTTGGAACTTATATGTTCTTCATCCATGCTACCATCAATGTTAAAGGGGGATATTGTTAGCATGAATACTAATGATATTCCTTTGGGGGAGTATCCTAAGAATTGGATGGGTGGATAGCATGATTTACATGTTGCATTCATGAATTTTTTTTCATTGATGTTAACATAGTGTTGTTTTTGTGAAGAATAGCAAATTAGCAAATAGAGAATAAGGTCAAAAAGATTGCATATTGATGATCAGGTCATGCACAGTTGATAACATATTTTATATTATGTCTTGGTTCAATAGACAAGTGCATGTACAGAGAGTCAAATACATGCAAGAGTTATTAAATATTTATAGTGGATAGTCTGCAAATAGAGTACTATAAGTATTTTTTGATGTTTGGATTGTACCTCTTAACAAGGATACAATCGTAATGAGAAAAGTTAGATAGTGAAAATAGACAACCTGATGATAATGTTAGTGAGTGTGCAAGGTTAGTGGTCGTACATGTGAGAATTTGTAAAGGCTATGAGCTGATAGTGTTGTGTACTTGTTAAATAATTGTAATATCTTAATGAGGTCCTATTACAATTATTTGGTAAAGTCTCAAGGCTTACTCAAGGAATTATTTTGAGGATATAGTATAAAGGAAGGTTATTTTCCTTGTAATAAAGTGTGTGAAGTGTTAATTGTAGAAGTGATATGAAAATTTGGTAAATGTGAGTAATCGATCCAAGGGATTGATTGGATGTAGTGTTTGAAGATTAGGTATTGAATTCAAAAGAGGATTGGTCTAGTCAAGAGGATAGGGGAGTTTGAGATCATTCATTTCTATTATTCTATAAGGAATAATATAGAGATCACTTGGAAAATGAGTTTGGTGATCTTACCCCTGAAGCTATTTAGACAGTGGGTCCTTCTTCCTTCTATAACTCCTAATAGGGTTCAAATCTCCTCATAGGGATTCAAAGTCTCCTAACATGGACTACTATGTACTAAATGTATTTCATTGGCTCTTAATAGAGTCCATCCTATTACAACAAATTTTTATGTTAGTACATCATTTTTTAGGTATCATGCCCTTCAAGGTTTTCCCTCTGATTAAGTGTTTCCCTAGTTAGCATATGTAGTGTTATTGTGTATGTGTATCTTATTATGGTTGCTGATTATATTTCTCACATGGTTAATGATTAATAAGGTCAATAATTTTTTTAATATTTGGATAACCAATTCACCCTCCCCCCCTTAGTTATCTTGATGGACTTATCTTTCTAACATATTGATAATCTCACATTAAATAGGTGTTAAAACTTCATTAAATTGGAGTTCTTCCAATTTAAGACGGTACATTTAGCCCCCAATTTGGTGAAACTATGGATCAATTCATGCTTGTGGTAAAATAGAGAGAAGAAAATAAGAATCCCAACACTAAGAATCCTAACTCCACATGCATGTATGGGGGCACAAAGAAAACAAAAACAAAGGACAACGAACAAAATCATAACAAAGGAGTTAGTACTAAACAAGCCCAAATCAACTAGCAAGAAAAAATCTCTACTAAATAAATATCTCTCCCACTAATACCATGTTTGGAAAACCATTGGAAGAGCATAAGTGATGACATAAGAAATGAACAAGAAATATCATTAATCAACATAACTTTTAGGTCTATCTCTACTAGCATGAAAGAAAAAGAGATAAAAGGAAAAAAGAGTGATTACTTCAACTAGTAGAGTGCCTACCACACTATGAATCACCAAGAGAGTTGCTAAAAATGATGGTATTGAAATAGTCTAATGAGATGGTAACCCACTACTCAACCCACCAAAGTTCCATGCATAGATCAAAACGTATTGTATCACCATGGTATGGTTATGTGTGAAAAGATGTGTTACCCATGCATGAGACTTAACATATTGTGTTTGAATGTGTTACCTATATATGAGACTTTATAGAATTGGTATGTGTACCATATACGTATATGGATGCATTACCCATGAAAGGGATTTAGAAAGTTTGTTTGCATTACCCATTATGAGATTTTGCATATGTGTTTGTGTGTGCTAAAGAGGGACAAAGTAACAATGCATAGATTTGAGAATAACTTAGAAAGAAAAGCTAGAATCTAGGGATAAAGTACTCTAAACCATGCTCAATATATGTATTTATAACTTTATGCAAGAAAAAATTATGTGCAAGGAGGGAGTATGTATGCCTCCCTCCTTATCATGTCTATGCCAAATAAGAATGAGAAGGAAGAGAAAGATAACACCTACTTACACAAGAAGGAGCTATTCTTTTAGAAACAATGTAAACTATATCCATAATCAAGAGTTGTCATATCTCATCAATTTAGGAACATAGAAAAACATGAAAAATATATATTGCTTATCGAAAGAGGATTCTCATAATGAAGAAATCTTAAGAACAAGACATCCACCTAAGAGGAGAGATTGACTAAGATAACATCTTTGAGAAGAAGGGAAGAAGAGAAAGAATGCTCCTATTCAAAACCTCATATACATAGGTTAAATAGGGATTCTTGGATGAAGGATAAAAATCTACAAAAATGGGAAAGTGTGCATAAGGGGAAAAAAATTGTTTGACAAAGAAGAGACAACGACCTATAACATTATCCTCTTTGAAAAAGAGAGAATCCTTAGTCAAGACATCATACTTCATTAAGAAAATAATGTTGTCATATAATCAACAAATTATGCATAAGCTTGAAGAAAGAAGATATGTAAAAAGAGGTAAATAATGTACAAAGGCTCTTGCACCCCAAGTGTGAGACAAGAAAGGAAAGTCATAGTAGATTATTTAACAAAGTCTTGCAGATATTCAGATGAGTCATAAACAAAAATTGATAACCATGCATAAAAATTCAGAATTTAACATCTATCAAGAGAAATATAATGAAATACTATAAATAAAATATAGAAGACATATATGAATTATACTTTGCTAAAAAATACAACAAAGAAAACATACCTTTAGATGAAAATAGTCTAGTGAACCATATAAATCTATATAAAGACAAAACCAATATAATTCTAGAGAAAAATCTCATAGAGATAAGGCATTATACAATTGTGAGTGTAGAAGAGATAACCAAAACTTTAACTTTCATAAGAGAGAAAGAAGAAAGGATCTCAAAAGGACGAAAAGAAAGAAAGTGACATTTCCACCCAAGTGAAGGACAAGTGATAGGGATAGTCTAAGGTGTTGTTAGATGATGCAAACTCCTTGGATATGTTCTACCTACAAAAAAAATTAACTCTAACCATTAAGAGATAATTTGATAATAGACCAACTCATAAATTTAGGCTTGATTTAATAGTTTACAACTTCTTCTAGGCCTCCCTATAACTTATCTTGTCTTGAGAGGGTTGGAGGCTCTTCCTAGGGTGTATAGGATAGGATGTAAAACCAATGAAAGAAGAAAGATATAAACATGAAAAAACTAAATAAAAAACACAACAGACTAGTTGAATAATATTGTCATCAAATCCATTCTCTTTCATTCAAATCTATCAGCATTTCACCATTAACTAACTAGCATCCATACTCCTTACACTTCCAACCTCTCCCATTTGATTTAGAGGGATTTAAAATTTTATTTTGTAACTACTCCAACTAAATATTTCTCTTTGACAACTTATTTGTCCCTTCCAACCACTTTTTCTAGTTCTTGGACAAGAAAATTGCAAATATTGTAAAATTGTCACATTGCAATTTTTGCATGTTTACACTTTATCCTTTCTAAAACTAAACATCTTGGCTCCAAAATCAAACATGGAAGTTTTTTAGGCCATGAAGAGGCCATTTCCATTCCTAGCTACCCTCCTACTCTAAAATAGCTCTCTATGACATCTTTTAGCAATAAATATCCTAGTTGGCAATATTTTGACAACACAACATTTTGACAAGAAGTTATCTAGAATGCATTACATTGTTTCCCCATATAGATATGGACCTAAAAACTATGGAAGGGATACTCCTTAAGTCTCTCAAAGAATATTATTTTCTTGCTAACTCCCCCAATGTGTTGAAAGTCCTTCTAGGATTTTAAGAGGGAATTAGAGAAGGATCAATTACATGCTTCTTGAAGTCCCCTTCTGCAACCCAAGTGGCTTCACTATTTGGCTTTCCAATCCATTTCATAAGATGTTTCATGTAGGTGTTTTTTCTAGTCACTTTATCAACTTTAGAGCTCAAAATATTCTCTACTTGCAACTCATCTGTAGATGGTTTTGGCAGGGTAGCCACAATGTCTTCAAAATCTACATCCCCTACTAGAATGGAAGGTGGAAAAGGACCCTTATAAGATACCAAGTGTGTAACATTAAAAATAGTGGATAAACCCATATCTAATAATAATTCAATTTTATATGCATTAGCTCCATACTTGGCCAAATTTTTGCATGGTCCTACCTTCCTCATCTATAATTTGTGAGATTCCCCTTTCGACAACCTTTTTTTGTTAAGGTGAACCATGACATAGTCTCCAATTGCAAATTTCACATCTCTTTTCCTTATGTCAGCCCATTGCTTCATAGTCACTCTATTTTGCTCCAATGTTTGCTTTACCATGTCATGAACTTCCTTCATGGAAATAGAAAAATCTTTAGCTACTAGACTAACCTCTACACCTTCCTTCATATCTCTTAGTTCAAGGATGCCTCTAGGATGCACTTCATAGACTACTTTAGAAGGACATTTTCTAATATTCCTATTTATAGTATCATTGTAGGCATACTCTAATTGAGCAATAATGTGATCCCAACTCTGATTGTACTCCTTGATCAAGCATCTCAAGAGGTTCTGAAGGCTACTATTAACCACTTCTATTTTCCCATCCATTTGAGGATGGTAAGCAGATCCAAAGGATAGGTTTGTACCCAACTTGTGCCAAAGAGTCTTCCAAAAATGACTTGTAAACTTAGTGTCTCTATCATACACAATCCTAAGAGGAAGTCCATGTATCCTTACTACCTCTCTAAAGAAAAAAATTGTGATGACACAGGCATCATGAGTGGTTTTTAATGGCACAAAGTGAGCCATTTTGTTGAATGAATCAATAATGACATAGAAACTATCAAAACCTTGCTTTGTTTTAGGTAGCCCCACCACAAAATCCATTCTTAGAAATTCCCAAGGTCTTTTGGCAATAGGCAATGGTTGGTAGAGACCTCCATTAGTTGTACCTCCCTTAGCCTTTTGACAAACCATGCAACTTTCAAAATACCTCTTTACATTTATATTTAAAGTAGGTAAATAATAAAACCTTTGAACTAGATTCATTTTTTTATGAACACCAAAATGACCATTTATAGCACCATTGTACTTTTCTTGGATTATATTTTCTCTGATGGATCCCCTAGGGACACACAATTGATTACCTTTGAACAAGAGGCCTTCCTCCAAGGTAAAATTAAAAACTCATGGTGAAAGTCATTAATAAAATCATTACAAACTTGATATGGTTGGGCAAAATCTGGATCATCACGGTATAACTCCTTGAAGTTATCAACCCCCACACATCTAATTTGCACCTCTTGAATAGTCAACAACCTACAGTTAAGTGCATGTACAACTTTTTTTGCAATACCTTTCTTATGATTAATGGTGAATGTATAGGCCTGTATATACTCCACCCACTTTATATGCTTGTGTCTTAATTTTTCTTGGGGATTAAGGAAACTTAAAGCTTGATTATCTGAATAAACAAGAAATTCCTTAGGAAATAAATACTGCCTCCATTTTATCAAAGCTTGGACCAAGGCATACATTTCACGGTCATAGGAAGAATACATCCTCTTTATTTCATTTAGTTTCTCATTATGGAAGGAAATTGGTTTACCCTCTTGGATAAGGACTTATCCAATGGCAAGGTTGCTAGCATCACATTTAATAGTAAACAATTTCTCAAAGATAGGTAAGATCAAAATTGGCTAAGTGGCAATTTGCTACTTCAATACTTCAAAATTCCTAATGGCTTGTTTAGTCCATTTGAACTTTTTCCCTAATGCAACCTTTAATAGTTTCCAATAAGGGTGCACATATATAACTAAATTGTTTAATAAATTTTCTATAAAATTCAGCTAAACCAGGGAAGCTTCTTACCTCTAAGGTAGTCTTGGGTGTTGGCCAACTAAGTATGGCCTCTACCTTGCTAGGATCCATCTTGAGCTATCCCAAGTAGACCAATTCATCCTTCATAAAATCACATTTTTCAAGATTTATGGTGAGGTTGGCATCAGACAATCTTTTCAAGACAAGACCCAAATGTCTTTAGTGTTCTTCTTTAGTGCTACTTAAAATCAAGATATCATCAAGATAAATGATAATAAACTTACCAAGGTAATAAGAGAAAACTTCGTTCATGAGCCTCATGAATGTGGAGGGGGAATTTGAAAAAACAAAGGGCATCACTAGCTACTCATACAACACTTCAGTGATCTTAAAAGTTGTGTTCCATTTATCTCCCTTCTTAATTCTTATTTGGTGATATTCACTTTTTAAGTCAATTTTAGTGAAGCACTTTGTATTTCCCAAAAAATCAAGAAAATATTTAATTTTTAGGATTGGGAATCTATACCTGATTGTTATCTTATTGATTTATCTTCAATCTATACACATTCTCTAAGTACCTCCCTTCTTTGGCACTAGGATAGTTGGAACTACAGATGGGCTTACACTCTTCCTTAACAACCCATGATCTAGCAATTCTTGCACTTGTTTTGCTATATATTCATGTTGACTAAGTGTCATCTTATATGCTTCCTTATTAGGCAAGGCTTTTCCAAGGATGAAATCTATCTAATGACTAATAGCCCTCTTAGGTGACAATGCAAGTTTCCCATCACTCACAATATCTTCAAACTTATCCAATAATTTATGTACCTCCTTAGGCAACTAGGACTTGATTATGCTTTATGTATTCTATGGCTTTAAAATTATGGAATACCCTATTCCCTCTCCTTCTTTCATAGTGTTTAGGAATTATTTTTCACCTACCATTAGGACATTAGGTCCCACCAATTGTGTGCCTTCTCCATCTAGTAAGGATTGAATAATATAAGACTCATCTCCCTTCTTAAACTTATAAATATTTTTCTTGCCATCATATTGGGTTTCCCTATCATATTTATGTGGCCTCCCTAAAGGAGATGGCATGCTAATGCAATGGAACCTAGTGGGATTGACCAAATAATGATCAATTGGTCTAAAAATCCTCTTCACTAAAGTCCTTCAACTAAATGTCTTGGTATGATGATCAAATGTACAAGCACCAATCACAAGTGATTCAAGGGTTATATGAGGTTATCATAACCACTCACCAAACAATAAAAACCCTAATCACAAGGGAACCCTACAAACAAGACAACTTATCACAAGTTGCTCCCAATGCACAATTTGACCCAATTTGGAAACGACCCTAAACTTCATGAAATGACCAAGGGAGACACCAACACATGGGAAAGGTATATTTAGGTCATAAATGGGATGAATCAATGGTTAAAACCAAACTATTAAACTTCTACCACATAGTTGCTTTGTAAAGCCACTCAAAAAGGCTAGTAGACCTTTTTGATAAAAATATGACTTAAAAGAGAATATCTCCACATAACCTAGGGAAAAATTCACTATTTTGGATACCCTTATGGGACTTACAAAACATGATAAAGCACCAAGGTTTGATGACAAAAACAAATAGGGATTTGTTCAATTTCTTGCCTAGGCAATTAGGCCTATTAGGTCTCCGTTTACAAAGGAAGTACATGTTATAAGACTCCATCCTTAAAAAAATGATGGAAAAATGTGAGGGAAATACTAGAAAATTGACAAACCTAATTTCAAGCCTTGATGCCAAGTCTAGTGCAAGTTGTGGAAGATGTTGCATTCTTTTTCTAACATGCACATGGGTCTTGCATGCCTAGGGCATCAAATAACTAATGGGTCCATTCAAGTAAAATCCTAAAATTTCCAAAATATTATGGTACATTGAAAATTCTAGGATTTTACCAAAGGCCATTAGGTTTCCATGGTGAAATCCTTGTCTATGTCTCAAAATCCTTCAAAACCCTAGGTTAGCAAGAAATTCGGACCTACTTGTGCAAAAATGTGAATATCCTAAGTTAGGAGATAGATGGAAACTCCAAACTAGATGCATTGGAAAGATAATTCACCCACCTATCCATAAATGTAGTTATTAACCCTATATGTGTCCGTACAAATCCATACAACATGTGACAACAAGAAGATTACACGAAAAATAGGGTATTTTATTGATTTGAAAGTTTAAGTACATTATTATTACCTATCACCCACCTAAAAGGCTTATTATAGGACTTCCAATGGTCATAACAAAATTTTAACTTATTTGAGCCATTGGGGAACTTTTTGCAATATTTTGCAAAAAGTTGCTAAAGTTGCTTGACAACTTTTTAAGCAACTTTGCATTTTTTGCAATTTTTGCAAACTACAAGTAAAACTAATGAAACTTATTCTTAAATGACCAAATAGGTCATAAACATGGTAAAAGAATGAAATAAATAAAAATCATAAGATTTTAGGCCCTTTGACCATCTTTGACCATAGTTGACCGAGGGCTTATAACTATGCCAATCTTGGAACTAGGTCTTATAATTTGGTCTAGATGTGTAATTGATTGATCTAACCTATTCTAGGTATTCTTAGGACTTTGATGAGTCACCATTTATTTTGGGTACTCTTGCACCATACTCCCATTCAATTTTAAGCTCAAGTTCCTACTTGAGGGCAATTGTTCCATAGAAGTGCCATGTTGTTTGATTTGATCTTCTATCATCCAAGTTGCATCAATATTGGGGAGGCCTTTCCACTCGACTAAGTATTGCATGTACTTCTTGGTTCTTCTCTACTTCAACAACTTGGTGTCCAAAATTTCTTTTAACTCCACTAGTTTTCTTTGAGGGAGATTAGTTACATAGTCTTTATCATTAATGTCTTATTACTCACTTTGTTTACTTGCCTAAATTTACTATGCCTTTGTAAGGGGTGAGGTCTACAACATTGAAGACTAGAGAAATTTACAAGGTAGGGGGAAGAGAGATCTCACATACATTTTAACAAATCTTGTATAGTATATTGCATTGTCCTACCTTCTTCATCTAAAGTTTAGAATATATATCCTTAAGTAGCCTCTCTTTTCTCAAGAATGCCCAAACCTTGTCTCCAATTTTGAAGTGGTTGTCCCTTCTTTTCTTGTTAGCATGTTCCTTGTATTTTAGTGTAGATCTTTGTAATGCTTCCTTTACCTCATGTTGCACCTTATTTTCCCCCAATTCTTCTCCTTGAGAACTAATTTCAAATCAAATGGTAGTTCTACCAGGTCTAATGGTCCTTTGGGATGAAGGCCATACACTATTTGGAAAGGTGTCTTTCCTGTTGACCTATTCATGGAATCGTTAAATGCAAACTCAACTTGAGGAAAGATTTGTTGGAAATGAGAATGAAGTAACTGAGAGGGGGAGGGGGTGAATCAGTTACTACAAAAACATTTCACAGTCCCTTAGATGTCTAAAAGTTTGATCTATTTTACAGATTACTGAAACTTGATATTGCAGCAAATAATAACAATCATTAAGAACTAATATCAAATCAATTCAGCAAACTCCAACACTAGAGACACCATATTTAATGTGGAAACCCAATATGGGAAAAACCACCAATGTAACTAGTTACTGTTTTTCACTCTTCTGAAGTGAGCCCTGTTAGGAGCCAACCCTGTTAAAGGTTACAAAAACACACTGTTAGGTGTGACCCTATTAGAGGATTTAATCACCCTGTTAGGAGTGGCCTTGCTAGAGGTCTTTAGAACAATTCAATTGAACTGTCACCTTGTTAGAGGATTTACAATAGGGCTGTTAAACCCACTCTGTTAAGAGATTTTGAGTTCACTGTTACAATGGTTAGAAAGCAACAATGAAGTGACCTGATATAATGTGCAACTTATCTTTGCTGATTGCAGATCTCTGTTATGCTTGACTAGATCCTTACTGA
The DNA here is from genome assembly GCA_028749045.1 of Cupressus sempervirens. Lineage (NCBI taxonomy): Eukaryota > Viridiplantae > Streptophyta > Pinopsida > Cupressales > Cupressaceae > Cupressus > Cupressus sempervirens. The sequence goes on from CM053786.1 coordinate 401,519,500, forward strand.
TCACATACAACTGTGCAGCTCCTTCAACGCATCTAATCCTCCATCACACTTTTTCAACATTTGTTTATATGTTCAATATTTGCACTCTTATGCATCAAATTCTTGCTTATATCGAATTCACAACTTGATCTTTTATATATATACCTTACAAATTATCTTAGTCGGCTAAGAATTAAAAACCAACAAATCCCTTTACTAGCCGAAACTGGTTGGTTAATACTGTTCAGAAAATAATTCTTGTGTTAACCGACTGAGCTTTGTTAATACAGCAAACTCTGTGACATCCCTTCAATCACCAGGAGAACTCGGTAAGTATAGGTGATCGAGTGAGCTCGATAGAAACTATTTTTGCCAAATTCCCTTTGGACACCGAGTGAACTCGGTAAGCACTGACTTTCCTTTGCTTACCTTCCTATCTCGGTAAACACTAACTTTTCTTTGGTTACCTTCCCAGCTCAGTAAACACTAACTTTTCTTTGGTTACCTTCCCAGCTCAGTAAACACTAACTTTTCTTTGGTTACCTTCTCAGCTCGGTAAACACTAACTTTTCTTTGCTTATCTTCCCAGCTTGGCAAACACTTTGTCATAGTTTCCTTCAATAACCAAGTGGGCTCGGTAAGTACTAAACTTCCTTCATTAACCAAGTTAGCTCGGTAGAAGCTATCTTTACAATGTAATATTCAGCAATGCTTGTTAGACTCTGTAAACGACTATGCTTACCTTCTGAGCTTGATAGACTCTGTCTGATGACTGATATGACATTTGTGTAACATCAAAGACAACACTCAATTAACCAATTGTATCCAACAAGATTAGATCCCAAATTTGAGCATATTGTTTGGTTAGGTGTCTTAGGATATTTCCAAAGGATCTATTTACAACCTCAGTTTTCCCATCAATTTGTGGATGGTAGGAAGAGTTGTAGGTTAGGTTGGTACCCAAATTCTTGAAGAGTGTTCTACAAAGTGGCCTTTAAACTTCACATCCTTATCAATGGCAATAGTTTGTGATAAAATACAGATCCTAAATATCTCTTTATAGAAAAGATGTGCAATATGGGAAGTGTCACTTGTTCTTTTACATGGTATAAAATGTGTATGAATTAGCATTAGGTCAAAATCACCCAAGATCAAGGAACTCAAGCACAAGCATAGAATACACCAAAGTATGATCATAATAAAAATATCAAAATGAATTGATGTATGTCATGCACATAGACACTAGGAGTGCTTGAATATAAAGGCCTTTGGAATGCTTCTAAAATATTTAGGAGTTGGCACATTGATATGTCTTACAACTAAGCACATGTCCACCAGGAGTGGATTATCCTCCATTAAGCACAAGATTAAGTTTGATGATGAGAGGATAAGCCTACAAAGGTGTAGCACATAAAATTTTATTGTAGACACCACATGCTTAAATAAGAGTGTGAATAACTGTGTTGTCAACATGACAACTCATAAGATTATGCAAACTCCTAGGTGTTAGACTAATAAATAATAAAATAATGCATTGACCTAAGTAAACTTAAGTAAAGTGTACTTATTAAATACTTATTTACACCAACAAAATGGATCATTTTTCTAAATCTATCCACTACCACAAAAACACTATCAAAACCTTGTTTTATTCTAGGTACCCCTATGACAAAATCCATCAAGATTGATTCATAAGGTCTTTTGGGGATTGGTAAGGGTTAATATAATCCCTAATTTGTTGAAACACCTTTAGCTTGCTGACAGATGGTGCAAGTCTCTATGAACTTCTTTATCTCATTGTTCATTCTTGGCCAAAAATAGCTTCTTTTTACCATGTTTGTTGTCTTGGCAAAGCCAAAGTGTCCTCCTAGGCTACCATAGTGTTTCTCCCCTATGATATTTTTCCTTGTTGAGAATTTGGAAATGTATAATTGAGCTCCTTTGAATAGGATTCCATTCTAAATTGAGTATTTAGAAAAGTTAGTATGGTATCTTCCAACCATCTCCGTGCAAACTTGAAAAATCTCTACAAAATTAGCATCATAAGCATATAAATGCTTGAGGAAATTAATTACCACACATTTCTGTTGTACCTCTTCAACCATAAAAACCTTCCTACTAAGGACATCAAAAATCTTGTTTGCAACACCTTTCTTGTGTTTGATGTTGAAGGTGTAGGCCTACAATTGCTCCATCCATTTCAGATGTCTGACAGATAGATTTTCCTAAGAATTGAAGAAACTTAATGCATGGTTGTTAGTGTATACTACAAATTCTTTGGGAATTAATTAGTGCCTCTATTTCTTTGATGGCTTGAACCATGGCATAAATTTCTAAGTCATAATTTGAGAACTTATTTTTGGCCTCATTTAATTTCTCAAAAAAGAAAGAAATTGCCTTACCTTTCTAACTTAGGATTACACCTTTGGCCAAATTACTTATATCTATCTCCATAGTGAAGACCTTGTTGAAATTAGGTAGAACCAAGATGGGGTATTGAGATTTTTTTTTTTCAAGTACTAAAATGCATCATTGGATTCCTTTTTCCAAGCAAATTCAGTATTCCTACCTCCTTTAATGGTATTAAGCATTGGTGCACATACATGACTAAAGTTCTTGATAAAATTTCTATAGAATATGGCAAGTCCATGGAAGCTTCTTACCTCACCTTGATTCTTTGGTGGAGGCCAATTGATGATTGCTTCAACCTTCTTAGGGTCCATCTTGAGAGTACCTTGTGAGATCAAAAAACCTAAGAACACAAGTTCCTTCTTCATAAATGTGCACCTTTCTGAGTTGAGCACTGACTTGTATTGATGAAGCCTTCTTAATACTTGTTACACATGATCAAGATGCTTCTCCTTGTTATGGTTGAATATTAGTATGTCATAAAGGTAAATAACAACAAATTTTCCAATAAAATCAATGAATATCTCATTCATAAGCCTCATAAAAGTACTAGGGCTATTGCTTAACCTAAAGGCCATTACTAACCATTCAAAAAAACCTTCATTATTTTTTAATATTATCTTCCATTCATCATCTAGTTTGATCCTGATTTGATGGTATCCAAACTTCAAGTCTATCTTGGTAAAGTAACAAGCTCCTCCTAGTTGATCCAATAGATCCTCAATTCTAGGCATGGGAAATCTATACCTTATGGTAATCCTATTGATAGCCTTGCTATTAGTATGCAACCTCCATTTTCCATCCTTTTTGGGAGCAAGGATAGATGGAACAACACAAGGACTTAGGCTTCCTTTTATTAGGCATTTTTCCAACAAATCATTTACTTTCTTGGCAATTTTTTCATGTTGGGTTGGGGTCATCTTGTAAGGTGCCTTGTTAGGTAGAGAAGAGTTAGGTATCAAGTCAATTTGATAACTAATATCACTAATGGGGGGGGAGGCTTGTGGGCATATCATTAGTAGTGACATGATTTTACATTTGTAGTAGGTTTTGTATTTCTTGTGTGATAGGATCTTTATCCTTTAAAGTTACATTTCCCTTTAGCTTAGGGACCAACATAAACCCCTAGGCATAAATTTATTTCAAGGCTTTGATCATTTCTTTCTCTCCTAAGGTTACAACAGTAGACTCTATTTTAGGATTAGTCATGGGTTTCATGGTGAAGGTTACACCATTCCTAGTTATAGAATATGTATTATTTTTACAATGGTGGATGGCATTGACATCATATTGCTAGGGAATTCCTAAAAGTATGTGATATGCATCCATTTCTACAAGATCACAAAATACTTTCTCCTTGAAATCTACTAAGGAAAGCTCTACCCATGCTTGTTATGTTAGTAAGTTTTGTTGACCCTTTGTTAGCTAAGAAACATGATATGGAAAGGGGTAGGGTTTCTTAGGTAGCTTAATTTTTTCTACCATTTCATAGGAAATAAGATTTTAAGTTGAGTCTGAATCAATCAATAAATTACGTACCTTTCCTTGGCACTTGATCTTTTTCTCGAAGAGATTCTTTCTTTGCATGACTCTTGAGTGTGAGGGATCCACAAAAATTCTTGCCTCATTATTAGACTTGCTCCTTACTCTAGTTCAAGGTCTCTGTAGAAAAGTTTCTCTTCTTTCACAAGTTCTACCCTTCTTTCCCCTTCATTATTATTCCTCTTCTTAGGGCACTTTCTTGATGATGCCCTACTTGATTGTAGTTGTAGCATGTGAGAGGGCCATTATGTCTTCCTCTACCTCTGAAAGACTTTCCTCCTCTATTGTTCCCTTTATAACTTTTTCCTCCTCCTGATCCTTGTTCTGATTAGTAGGTTTTCTTCCACTACTCTATCCCTTCTTCCAAGAATTATTCTTGGGCTTGAAATTCTTATTGTTCTCTTTGCCTTTTTTTTGATTCTACCTCCTTTTCAACTTTTATAGCTAGCTGATAGCACTTCTTAATAGAAGTGGGGGTGTGAAAGCTGATTTCTTCTTGGATGGGTAACTTAAGGCCATTCATGCACCTTCCTATTTTTTCTTCCTTGTCCTCTATTATGTTTGTTTTCATACACAACTTCAAGAACTCCTCTGTATAGGAACTAACATCTAGATCCTTTTTTTTTCAAACTTTGCTTTCTTTTATGGATTTGTACCCCATAGTCTTTGGGCACATATGTCTCCTTGACTACTGGCACCATTCTATCCCAAGAAGAAATCATGATTCTTCTTTTCTTCACCCTCTCAGTCTTAATGAAGTTCCACCAAGTTAGGGATACTCCCTTACCACTTGGACTTTGCCATCTTTATCCTCCATTTCTCTGGAATTTCTTCAAACTAAAAGAAATTGGTTAGAGCTTCTATTTAATCCAATGCCACATCAACATTCATCTTGTAATCACTTAAAAATGGTCATCTAGACTATTAACCCCCTTCTCAAAATTTTGGCTAATTTAATTAATCATTTACCTATGCCAAATTGCTAATAATAAATTAATTTGATTATAACCTATAGTTTGACTATGCTATCCTAAGTTCATTATTTAATTAAAAGAATATGTCCCCTTTTAATTAAATAAAAGACCCCATTTTTCTAACCCACTTAAAGTGCACAAATAAAGTCCTCATATTTTTCAAATTAAAAGGAAAGGCTTCGTGAGTCTTGTCTCATATGGGAAGTCAACTTATATTCTATTGGTTGACTTGTTGTGCACATGGATCACTCCTCTTTTCAAACTCCACCATTGATCATCCATCATCTTGACCTTGATATTTACCATTTGTACAACTTTAAAAGGGAGAGAGCTTTCCCCCTCAAAGGATCCATCCATCATTTTGAATATTGTTATGCTATAGGTTTTCTGATAGGTTTCTTTGGAGCTTTGAGGAGAACTTCCATTTCTTGTCTTCATTCTCTCATTTGGCCACATTTAGCTTAAGATCATATGGCATGTTATCATAGTTGCATGATAGCTTAGTTTCCTTTACTATAATCTAGCTTACATAACATAATAGTTGGATTGTAACACTCTCATCATTGCTTAGAATAGTTGTATTTTTCATATCCATGTAGCTTAGTCTTCATACTTTCATTGTATCCTTGAGGAACTCCTTGTGGAAATTTGCATTCATTCATCTCATCTTTTGAACCTCCCATTGCATGGTTTACTAGCAAGAATAGTACCTCTAAGGCTTAGATGAGAGCCCTCTTATTCTTAAAACATACTCTCTTGCACTCCATGGATAGGGAGCTCTAAGCTAGCATCCAAGCATTCTGAACTAATGGAATCCCTTGGATAGAATGGTTTAGACTAGGACACTTTCTTAGTGTACATTTTTGGATAGAATGGTTTAGTGTACATCAAGTTCCCTTTCAATAGTATTTAGATAATTTTCCTTGGTGACAACTCCATGTCCATCAATACATTATCTACTGCCAAAATACGAGTTCCACATAATCGCTCTTCTCATGAGCCAACACCGCACTTTATAGAGTGTGAATAGAAATTGAAAATGATGAGCCTTGGCATGGGCAAAAACACTCTAGACTCTATTGCTACTTTACCTATTTCCCTTTGGTCTTATGGGAAACAGTCTACCAAAAAGAAGCCTTCTGCTTCTACCATGACTCTTTTTTGCACTTTTGTGTAGTCCTCAGTTCCCCTAGAAGTAGAGAAAGAAGAACAAGCAATTAAAGATTGGATCTATAGGGAAGAGGAATATGAGTGGAACATCACAGTCATTACTCCCATTTCTCCTAAACATTATGCAAAAGGATATAAAATGCTTGCAAATATAGGCTATTAGGGCCATAGATCCTTAACTAGTAATACAAAAGCTATAGTTGAACCTTTAAGTCATGCTCAAGGTCATGATACTCAAGATATTACTGGCCTAGGTTTTGGGTTAGAAGATGGCATACCAACATTTAATCGAAGTGCACCCATATCTAGTGAATTAGAGGATGATGATCCTCCCTTTATTGTTGTCACTTCACAAGATGAGGACTTTATGCCTCTAACTTCTCTTCTTTGGGGAGAAGACACTCTAATTACCAATAATGATTTTGAAGCTTCCACTTCTTAACAGCTAGAACAAGATGAATTTGGCCATGAATACATGAATAAAGAATAGATTAGACAAAATATTGCTCATCTAATTGTTAGAGATTAGAGTAAAGACTCTCACAAGTATGAATGGGAAAACTTGTTAGACGCCTCTTGTGAAATAGGAGTGGATGTTATTCATGCCTATACAACCCAACTGAATGTAGTCAAAGAGTCTAGTATAGGGTTAAATGAGTTTTTCTCACAAAATGCTTTAGTGCATTATGTTGGTCCCTCTAGGTCTATTCCTGATCTAGACTCCTTTGTGACATTCACTATAGGCTCAACTTCACATGTCACCAGAGATGACTCTTTTCGTATCAACAACCATGAAGATTCCACCTCACTCTCATTGATCCACCATGATCTCATCGATTGGTCTATTCAAAATCAAAGACCAAAAATATAGTATTTTCAAAATGACTATGAGATTGTGTGTTACCTAAATGCCATTGAACTCGTCACTTCTTCCACCAGCAAACCCATAGTTCATATGATGGAATTAGATGTCAAGTACCTTAGTCATAAAATTAAAAGAAAAAAAAGAAATCAGATGACAAAAACCACATTGTGGCAGTATTTGAACCTCAAAAAAGTAAAAATAAAGACATATCTAATGGTGAAAACCTCCTTGAGGCACCTGCAAATGAGGTAATTGGTAGTTTGCCAAGCTATTTTTAGGATAGATCTTTGGTTCTCATTGAACCTACATAGCCTATCAACTTGGGCACAAAGGAATCTCCTAAAATTATTCATGGGGCTCAATCACTGTCAACTAAGGAACAAGAGCATTTTTCCAAATTCTTTCAAGACAAGAATATTAATTTTGTATGGGCATACTCAAATATGTCAAGGCTTGACACAGATCTTATCATGCATCATTTTTCTATCTCTCCTGATATCAAACCTATTAAACAAACATTGAGGAAGATGCATCCACATGTAGCCTTATTGGTCAAAGAAGAGTTAGAGAAAATCTTGAGTGCAAACTTTATCAAAGTTATTACCTATGCAAAATGGATTTCCAACATTGAAGCTATCTCTAAACATGATAAATCTATCTGAGTTTATACTAATTTCAGAGACCTTAACAAAGCATGCCCCAAGGATGAATTTTTAGTACCAAACATTGATATGATAGTGGACATGACTATGGGTTATGAAATTTACTCTCACATGGATGGGTTTCTAGGTATAACCAAATTAAGATAGCTCCAACTGATCAAGAGAAGACAACCTTTACATGTGAATAGGGTACTTTTTGCTAGAATGTCATACATTTTGGGCTCAAAAATGCTAGTGCTACCTATCAAAGAGCAATGACCACCATCTTCCATGATATGATGCATAAAAATATGGAAGACTATGTTGATGACACATTGGAAAAATCTAGAAAATGAGGCACACATCTTCAAGATCTTAACCTGATATTGGACTGTATGGAAAAGTTTTAAGTTAGGATAAACCCAAAATAGTGTGCCTTTGGTGTCACTTCTTGAAAATTTCTAAGCTACATTATCTCAGCAAAAGGTATTGAGGTTGATCCTAAAAGAGTCCAAGCTATCATGGAAATGCCTCCTCCAAGAAATATCAGTCAACTTAGAAGTTTGCAAGGACATCTACAATCCATAAGAAAATTTATTGCTTAGTTGGTTGGTAAAGCCCAATATTTTAACAAGAATTTTCATAAAGGATCTACTCATATCTAGAACGATGAATGTTAACAAAGTCTATAGACCAAATCAAAGGGTACTTGGCTAAACCTCCAATTTCGATGCCACCTATTCTGGGAAAACCTTTGATCTTCTATATCTCAACTACAACTTCTTCTCTAGGAGCACTATTAGCCCAACATGATGAGACTAGTAAAGAATGGGGTATATATCAAATCAATCAAACTTTAGTTGCTTATGAAATTAACTACACTAGTATCGAGAAAGCCTATCTTGTAGTGGTCTTTGCTTCTCAAAAACTCTAACATTACATGTTGTCACATACAATTCACCTAATTGCTAAAATTGATCCTTTGAAATATTTGTTGAGCAAAGCTATGCATGCTAGTTGTCTAGCTAAACGGATGATGATTCTTTCAAAATTTGACATTCAGTATGTTGAACATAAAGCCATCAAAGGACAGGCTATAGCTAACCAATTGGCTGATTTTACTCTAGAGGATACAACACCCATGCAAATTGAGTTTCCAAATGCCTCAATTATGTACATTACTGAGAGAACTTGGAAAATGTTCTTTGATAGTTCTCATACATAGAATAAGCAGGAGTAGGTGTCTTGTTTGTTTCCCCTTATGGATATATGATCCCCAAATCTTACAAACTATTATTCCCTTGTATAAACAACATTGCAAAATATGAGGCACTAACAAATTGGATCAAAATGGCCCTTGATTGGAGAATAACTAAATTGCACATCTATGGAGATTCTCAACTTGTTATCAACCAAGTGAACAATGACTATCAAACAAAAGATGACAACTTGGTACCTCACAAAAAGTTGATAGACACTCTAAGGAACTATTTCACTTTTGTGACATTCCAACAAATTCCTAGAGTAGAAAACAAGGTTGCCAATGCTATGGCCATTCTAGCATCTATCCTCCAACTACAAAAACATGAATCATGATTTGAGTTCCTAGTGGAACAACAAAATCATCCCACCTCTGATTCCTCATATAATCAAGTGATTTGCACTATTGTAGGTCATGATTCCTCTTGCTACATGGCTATATTATCTTACCTATGTCATCAAGTTAATCCTGAAACCCTCACATGCAACCAAAATTGCCAACTCCTCTACAATGCTTCACATTACACTTTGGTCTCTAGTGACTTGTATAGGAAGAGTCTAGAGAAAACATTTCTTAGGTATTTAGAACTAGAAGAGTCAAAAAAGGCACTAGCTGAAGTCCATGATGACATTTATGGGCCACATTCTAATGGCCTTGCACTTTCTCAAAAACTACATAGGGTGGGTTATTACTGGCCAACCATGCAAGCTAATGTTGGTCATTATGCCAAGTCATGTCAAAAATGTCAACTTCATGACAACTTAATCCATGCTCCTGGATGTGAGCTAATTCCCTTTGTAACATATTGACCATTTCAACAATGGGCCTTTGACTTGGAAGGAAAAATTAATCAAAGTTCATCTAGTGGTCACTAGTTCATTATTACAGCAACTGAGTATTTCACCAAATGGGTTGAGGTTGTGTCACTATCTGTTGCAATAAGAAAACATGTTTCCTAGTTTATACTGAACCACATCATTTTTTGTTATGCTATTCCTTCCTCCATTGTTACGGATAATGGAAGAAAATTCAAGAATAAGGACCTCAAATAACTATGCAAACAATTTTGAATCAAACAACATTGGTCTTCTATCTACTACCCTCAAGGGAAAGGCCAAGCTGAGGCCTCAAACAAAACATTGCTAAAAATCTTACACCAAATAGATCACAAGTTTGGGAAAGATATGCACCTATAGATAAATCTAGCACTTTCAGCCTACAAAACTACCATTTGTACTCCTAAAGGGGCCATGCCCTTTTCTCTAGTTTATGGCTCTGAGGCCATCCTTTGATTAGGAGTCGAGATCCCCTCCTTGCTAGTCTCCTTACATAGGTTGATAACTAATGAAGACCATAGAGCTATGTGAGTAAAGGAATTAGAGACTCTTGATGAATGTCATAAGGCTGCTTTTGATCACATAAGAGCTTCACATGTCTACTCAATATAACAAGAAAGTTCACCCTTGATAGTTTCAAGTAGGTGAACTTGTGCTTAGAGAGAATCCAAAAAATCAGCAGCATAGAGAGCATAAGGGCAAGTTTGAACCTAACTAGTTAGGCCCATACATTATCACAATAGTATTTGGGTCTAGTGCTTATCAACTATCTAGTCTTGAAGGAAAAGAACTCATAGAGCCTATCAATGTCCTACATTTGATGAATTTATATGCTTAGAGGCTCGCTCCTCAGTTATCTTGTACATACCTATTGATCTTGAAAAACATCCTAAAATTTGGAAAATGCCCTAAAAAATGACCATCTTAGTGAAAACCAAGCAATAGGCACTTTGATGGATCACCAAAAAAATCAAAAAATACAAAAAAATTGAAAAAAGTCCTAAAAAATCTGTTGAGTGGTGAAAACCTAGAAATAGGCACTGCTTAAGACCCTTGCACCTATGTCTATCAATCTCAATCACCCATTTTACTACACACTTCCTAGCTTGCGATTGTTTCTTGGCTTCATCTCAAGGCACGACTACTTAGCCTACTTGAGGTTTCCTTGTGCATTAGAGTTTCTTTGGAAACTCACAAAATTTTATTTCTCGACACTACGCCCAAATTGACATCAAGTGTTTCTCAACACTTTTTAGATAGTTTACCTATGGTCTCTGATTTTGCATTATTTCTCACTATCAAAATATAGTCTTGAAGAAATGGCCAAGTGACTTACACACATGCACTTAAACACTTTAATGACCAAACTATGTTGATCTTTATTTTCTTTGTGTATTGTCTATGCTAATTTCTTTGCTATATGTTCCCTCCCTAATAGTCTTTTGAGGATGTCATTGACTAGAAGACTAGGGGCATAGGGCATGTTTTCTTGATTTTTGCTTGTGGGAATATTTTTTTTGTCTAAAGGTGTTTTCAAGCATTCAGGCTTGTCCTATTTGATACTTTGACTTACAAACATATCATCCTTGACTATTTTCACAAGACCAAACTTAGGGGTTATCTTGGCACTTGTGCCTTGATATAGGTGTAATCTTTCTATACTAACCTTAGGGAATCTAATCATGTAGTTATCTTGACTTACATGTCTCGAATGCTTAGATTGAATTTCCACATACCTATCTGATATCGATCATATTCATATCCTCATAGTTATACTAGTGATGGTTGTATGATCTCATGATGTCCCTAATAAATGCTCAATGATGATATTAGAGTTTAAATGTTATGTATTTCTTGCTAGTAAACCACTTTGCATATTAGTTTGCATTTTAGGTTGATTTTTCTAGGTTAGTCTAGCATTCATGCATATGGGGAGAGCTCTCTCTTCACCTTTTTTGTGGACATATTAGCTAATTGATTTCACATATTTCTTTGCTTTCTTCTTTGCCATGTCTTTTCACATTCTTGATCTTTCGCTTCACCTCTATTTCGTTATCCTATCATCAAAAGGGGTTAATTCAAAAATCACATTTGATCTATCCAAGTGCCGCATGTTTTAAAAACATAAGTCTATATCATACAATCTCAAAAATATATTGTGTACAATCAAAACTATCAAAAACTATCACAATCAATCTATGAATGACTCACACCCTCTATAGTTGGTGGTTGCCCTGTCGGCAGTGCCTATCTCCTATCTGATGGCTATACTGCACCCTTTAATCTGCCTGCCTACTCTAAATAGTCAGGAAGTCCCTTCCATGGTGGTACCACACCCCTATAGGTGGCATACTAATATGCAACTCATGCACCATGATGTGGCACCTCTTTCCTAGTAGCATCACACTCCCTGTGGAGCTCATTTCCTCATGCCAACTCATCCATGAGCTTCTGATCCTGCACTCAAATAGTCACTCAAGCTACCTATAACTCTTCCTCTAAGGTGTAGACCCTCTCATTGTGCTCATAATCTCCCCTAGCTAGCTTCTCTACCTACACCTCCACCTGCACTGCTTGCTACCACCTCAATAGCACCTCCTCCTCCTACTCCTCATTCTCCTCTACCTCTCCAGTGACCTATGCCTATGTCTGCCTCCTCCTAGATTGAAAACCCTCCTCAACCTCCATCCATCTCCCTCCTCCATCTATATCTCTACCTCCCCCTCCTCTGTGTCCCCCTACATTGAGTAGCACATCTAGCTCTATAAAACATGGAAATGGATGTCTTTGCAGCTCATATAAATAAGTTAGATCCACCCTTGCATCATCTACATCTAGATGATAATCCTAGGTATTCTACACTAGATTTGTTGTATCTTGGATGAATATTTGATAATCTAGCATAGGTAATCAACCCCGTGCCTCATTAGAGTGAAAACATGCATAGGTGGTCGTCTCCATTGAAACTACCTGGTACTCTACTAACTGCCACCATACCTGACTGATCACAAATCTCTCCAAAATCTAAATGTGCCTACCTACCAATGGTCTGCTATATTTCATGTACTCTAGCTCCTAGGTATTTGACCATTTGTGGCACTCTTGATATGGCTTCCATGTAAATCCTGTCAGCTCATCCAAAATCTATTGGTAATAAGTAACATCTCCACTATGGGTCTATGGATCAAATCTAGTATATCCAAAAATGAAAGGCTAGCTCCACTCATGTGGCTACACCCATGGTTGGATCACAACAATGTGCTCCATGTCCAAATCTGTGCTAGCACTACTTCGCATGCCTAGGAATGACCCTCATGGTACACTATCTCATGTAGCTCATGATACATATCTACCATTATGCTAGCCCCCATGCCATCCTACAGAGTTGTGCAATCAAGTCTACCACTAGTCTACCCTATCCCAGTGGGAAGCCCTTCTGGCTCTTGTTAGTCACCAAGGCTTGAGAAACTAACAAACACAAAAAGCTCAGTAAGGGGTAATCAACACTGTACTCATCAATGAGTCACTCCTAACATAGATGGTGGTCTAGGATGGTAACATCTTGGAACATCTATTACATCACTACTCACTCCTTTGTCAAGGTTTGATCATAGTACACCTATGACATATTACCAAACTTGGCATCAGTATACCTCACATCAACATCAAAACTTGCAAAAACATGATAGAGAAATATAAAATACAACTCATTGGATCGCCATAGCAAGGTACTCAGAGGATGCGATATAAATTGTCTAATGTGCTTGAGGCATCTCCAGTCAGTAGATGGAAGGTGTTATGCTCACCATGCCACCGTTTAGCCAACGTAGTCAGCAGCCCATGGTTCGCTTGAATATGGGGAATCCATAAAACCCATCTCAAACCCATACTCGACATAGTCGTAAGCACCCCATCTATCAACTATTGTACAACCTACGAGCCCACCACTTTGGGGGCTCTGATGAGAAGTGCAGGAAATACTTCTTACAATCCAACATAGGCAAACATTAGTAACGTATCAAAAACACACTCAAAATGTAAAACTTTAATGAAAAATGCTCAAAAATAGGCTATGCGATATTTCTTTCTACATGCAAGCAAAATAAAATGTTGGTACAATATCATGCAATATTTTTTTTGAACCAATGCGATACAATTTTATCATCTGTGTGACAAATGGGTATGTCCCATATGACATAACTAGAACAACATGTGCCATACACTTTTTGGTACAAAATATTGTGTGATATTTTATTAAGTACTTGTGCAATACTTTTTAAAATATCACCCAATATTCCATATTCTACCTCTAAAACATAATAAAAAGGTACAAAAATCTTTAAAAAGTGGGGAAAAAAGTACAAACTTGCTAGTGCCCCATAGTGGTCTAGCTGATTATGCAACCAGTTGCACTCAAAATGTTGTCAAATAGTCAAAATGCCTACTAATACCATTTTCTCTCTCCAAAGCACTCTAAGCTCTCCAAATTCACAAAAAACAATGAATTTGAAAATGACACTTGGGCCCCTTTTATAGCTTTGACCCCATTTTGACCTAATTTTCAAACTCCTCAAAATTCTTTGAAAATTGTACCCCTAGCTAATTTCAACATCCTAGATCTATTTTTAGGATCAAAATTGAAATTGGAGTTCATCTTGAGAGTCAAATTTTCATTTTAAAATTCTACCTTCTTTTGAGCAGTTAGTTGATCTTCTTTGGTCTAATCTCTGAATCATCATTGGGGCATCTTCATTTCTTCATGTATTCATCACTTCTATGCTTCAAATCTCCTGTCATTCACTTTTTCATGTCTACAATCATCTTTCTACTTGATTTGACCTAATTTTTATGTTGTATTGTTCGTAATTAACTCTAGTCAAACTGGGGCATTCTATCATTCATTAATCACTCTTTGGTTCTAATCATCTATCTATCAACTTGGACATTGCTATCTCTTAATTTACTCTTATTTAGATTATTTATACATCCCCATATGTCATTTTGATTTTGATCCTAAGGGGTCAAAAATACTCTATCATTACTTGTTACAACTATCTATTTCCTAGCAGCATATGTTTAATCTTTTCATTTGCTCTCAATCTATCTACTTTGCTAGGTTTCAGCATTCTTCTTGAATTTAGACATTGTCATTATCCTAATGTTCAGTACTACCACTATCAGGTTGTACATTTAGGATGTGTTATCTCTTTTTGCATTTCATTCTTTAGAATCATATATCTATATCTGTCACTACCTACTTGGCTTCTATTTTCTTTGATGTAATGTGTTCCTAGATTGATCACACATTAGTCAAAGAGGGGAAAATGTAATCATCTAAAAATGGTCATCTAGACTATTAGCCCCCTTCCCAGCATTTTGGCTAATTTAATTAATCATTTACCTAGGCCAAATTGCTAATAATCAATTAATTTGATTATAACCTATAGTTTGATTATGCTATCCTAAGTTCATTATTTCATTAAAAGAACATGTCCCCTTTTAATTAAATAAAAGACCCCATTCTTCTAACCCACTTAAAGTGCACACATAAATTCCTTTTTCTATTTTTTAAATTAAAAGAAAAGGCTTTGTGACTTTTGTCTCATATGGGAACTCAACCTGTATTCTATTGCTTGACTTGTGTGCACATGGGTCACTCCTCTTTTCAAACTCCACCATTGATCATCCATCATCTCGACCTTGACCTTTACCATCCGTATGATTTTAAAAGGGAGAGAGCTTTCCCCCTCAAAGGATCCATCCATCATTTTGAATATTGTTATGCTGTAGGTTTTCTAACAGCTTTCTTTGGAGCTTTGAGGAGAACTTCCATTTCTTGTCTTCATTCTCACATTCCACCTCATGTAGATAAAGATCATATGGCATGTTAGCATAGTTGCATGATAGCTTAGTTTCTTTTACTATAATCTAGCTCACATAGCATAATAGTTGGATTGTAAAACTCTCATCATTGCTTAGAATAGCTACATTTTGCATATCCATGTAGCTTAGTCTTCATACTTGCATTTCATCCTTGAAGAACTCCTTGTGGATAATTACATTCTTGCCTCTCATCTTTGGAACCTCCCATTGCATGGTTTACTAGCAAGAAGATTATCTCTAAGGCTTAGTTGAGAGCCCTCTTATTCTTGAAACATACTCTCTTGCACTCCATGAATAGGGATCTCTAAGATAACATCCAAGTATTCTAAATAAATGGAATCCCTTGGATAGAATGGTTTAGAGTGGGACACTTTCTTAGTGTACACATCTTTCCATTGAAATTTGGAAATTACAACTTCCCATCCATGGTTCTTTTCTCCATGGATTTGAGAGCATTCAGAAAAAGGCCTTTGTTCAATAGGAACTTCACCATCTTTCTCAAAGCCTTCAACCTTAGTATTCTGGCCTTCTTTACATTGTGTCTCTCTTTGTTTGTCCAAATTTCCTTCAACCTCTTTACTAAAGTAGCATTAGTTTCCCTTTTTTCTCTCATTATATTTTCTAGTTCATCATTTTTTACCCTTGTAGGGATTTCTTCATCTTCTTCTATAAGATCCATGGCTTTGATACCACTTGATGCAATGAAACCTAGTGGGATTGATCAAATAATGATCATCTAGTCTAAAAACCTTCTTAACTAAAATCCATTGACCAAATGTCTTGGTATGATGATCAAATGTGCAAGAACCAATCACAAGTGCTTCAAGGATGATATTAGTTTATCACAACTACACACCCAAACAAGAAAAACCCTAATCACAAGGGAACCCTACAGACAAGACAACTTATCACAATTTGCTCCCAATGTACAATTTGACAAAATTTGGTAAAACAACCATAAACTTCATGAAATGACCAAGGGGGATTCTGACACATGGGAAAGGTCTATTTAGGTCATAAATGGGATGAATCAATGGTTAGAACAAAACTATGCAACTTCTACCACATAGTTTCTTTGTTAAGCCACTCAAAAGGGCTAGTAACCCTTTTTGATGAAAATATGACTTAAAAGAGAATATATTTACAAAAACCATGCAAAAATTCATAGCTTTAGATACCCTTTTGGGACATACACAACATGATAAAGCACCAAGTTTTGATGACACAAAAAAATAGGGCTTTGTTTTCTCACCTAGGCAATTAGGCCTATTAGGTCTCCATTTACAAAGGAAGTACATGTTTTAAGACTCCATCCTAAAAAAAAATGATATAAACATGTGAGGGAAACTATAGAAAAGTCACAAACCTAATTTCAAGCCTTGATGCCAAGTCTGGTGCAAGTTGTGGGAGATGTTACATTTTTTCCTAGCATACACATAGGTCTTGCATGGCTAGGGCATCAAATAACTAATGGGTCTATGAAAGTAAAATGATAAAACCACAAAAATCTTATAGTTAATTTAAAATACTATAATTACACCAAAGGTCATTAGATTACCAAGGTGAAATCCTTGTTTATGCCTCAAAATCCTTCAAAACCCTAGGTTAGCAAGAAATCTAGTCTTACTTGTGCAAAATGTGAATATCTTGAGTTAGGAGATATATGGAGACTTAAAATTAGATGTATTGGAAAGATAATTCTTCTACCTATGTAGAAATGTGGGTCTCAATGATAGATTTGTGTGTACAAATCTATACAACATGTGACAATAGGCAAATTGCAAGAAAAATAGGATATTTTATTGATTTGAAAGTGTAAGTACAATATTATTGCCTATCACCCACAAGAAAGGGCTTGTTATAGGACTTCCAAATGTCATAACCAATTTTTGAATTTATTTGAGCCATTGGGGAAGTTTTTCAATATTTTGGAAAAAGTTGCTAAAGTTTCTTGACAACGTTTTAAGAACTTTGAATTTTTTGCAATTTTTGCAAACTACAAGTAAAACTAATGAAACTTAGTCTTAAATGACCCAAATAGGTCCTAAGAATTGTAAAACATGAAATAAAGAAATATCCTAATATTCTAGTCCATTTGACCATCTTTGATCATAGTTGAACAAGGGCTTATAACTATGCTAATCTTGGAACTAGGTCTTACAATTTGGTCTAGATGCCTAATTGATTGATCTAACCTATTCTAGGTATTCATAGGATGTTGATGAGTCACCATTTATTGCAGGTTCTCCTACACCACATGCATCCATTAGTTGTATATTAGTAAGAACCTTATTCTTATATCTACCAATATTGAAATCAATCCATGCTTGTTCCTTTACCTCTACATGTTGACCCTTATTTAACCATGTGACTCTATAGGGATTGGCATGATAAATTATTTTTAGCTTTAATTTTTCTACTTCTTCTTTTGAAACTATGTTTTTAGTAGACCCAAAATTAATGATAACTTTACATACCTTGTTTTGTAACTTGCATTTGACCCTAAATAAGGCTCACCTTTGGCTTGGATCCTCCATCATGGGAACCCTAATGAGTGTTCTCCTAAACATTAAGTTTTCACCCTCTTCTAAAATTACTAGGTGATCTATTGTTTTCTTGCTACAACTGTCTTCTTGGGCATATGTCACTTTCCTTTCTCTGAAGGTAGAAGTCTTCTCTAGACATCTATATGATTGATGCCCTAGTTGGTTACAATTGTAACTCTTCATTATGGAAAAATATGAGGGACCTTTGCCTCAATTGCTAATTCTACCACTAAAACTACCATTACTTCTTCCCCTTTGATTAAAACTACCTCTTGGGCTTCTTGAGAGACTTTGTTCATTTGACTTATTATCCCCTTGGATCCTATTTACTTGACCCCTTCCACCACTAAAATTGCCCCTCTAATTGCTTTGCTCTCTTCTTTTGCCTTTGTTCCTATTAATAAAATCTTGCTTCTTCTTCAATTTCTCTTCTACTTTGAAAGCTAATTGGTAACACTTATGTACTATTTTAGGACTCCACAACTAAATTTCCTCTTGGATATTCCACCTTAACTGATTAATATAGCTTGCAATTTTAATCCTTTTAGCCTCTTATACTTTGGATCTTAGGAAAAGTTTTTGAAACTCCTCAATGTAACTTGCCACATCATTATCCCTTTGTATGAGATTTTTCCTCTTTTTATGCAACTATACTTCAAAGTCTTTAGGAAGATAGGTTTGTTGAACCTAACTCACCATACTCTTCCAATTCGCAAAGGGTTTCTTTCCCTCTTTCACTCTTTCATCTTGAGTGAATTTCCACCATGTGAGAGCTACTCCTCTCATTCTTCCTCTTTATACCTTGACCTTCTATGCTTCTATCACATTTTCACACTCAAAATATTTTTCCATACCTTCCAACCATTCTAAGACATGATCAATATCCAACTTTCCACTAAAAAATGGTAGTCCTTCCAAGGATTTTTGGTTTAGTGCCTTGATTTCTCTAAGAAATGGTTCCTATGTTAGTTCAGCATTAGATGTGTGTGCTTCCTCTTCATAAAACACTAGTTACTTCTGCCTACCACACTCCTCTTGACAGGTGACCTTACTAGTCACTGCTTCAATCTTGAGGGTTGTTTCCTCAAGTATTGATTCTAAGGCTTCTATCTTTTCCTTCAACTCTAGATTTTCCTCATCCTCTTCTTGAACCTTCTTTGCTAATTCTACATTTGTTACCATGGTGGATCCTGTGGAGAAATCTACTCCAAAGATAGACATACATATATATCTCCCAAAATCAAAGGCTTTGATACCAATTTTATAGGAATAGTCTAAGGTGTATCTAGATGATGCACACTCCTTGGATATGCTCTACCTACACAAAGATTAACTATAACCATTAAGATATAATTGGCTAATAGACCAACCCACCAATTTAGGCTTTCTTTACTACTTTAAAGCTTCTTCTAGACATCCCTATGACGTATCTTGTCTTGAAAGGGTTGGAGGCTCTTCCTAGGGTGTATAAGATAGGATTATATCCATATTCTCAATTGTTTTCAATAGTTCCTATATGATCTATCCAAAATAAGATAAATCTCTTCTAGGCTTAATAGCCCTCAATTAGCCCTCCTATTGGACTAAAACATGGTTTATGATAAATTTTCCTTAACAAGACTCCCAACTAATCAGAATTTTGAACACCATTTTTGGAAACCTTTAAGATTTCTAAGGTCTTGGTTTTCCAAGGTTCACCAGATGCCCTAATCCAAATTTCAAGGGTTTGATAGGGTTTTGCAACATTTCTAGACAGTCTAGAGGAAATTTGTCCTGTCTCACTCACCTGTGACTTGGATCACTTATCCTTACAACCATAGAACCTTTTCTCTATTCTCTCACCACCCAATACACCAACTCTTAAACAATGACTTAACCTTGCAAGATATCAACATTCCTTGTTTCAATTTCTAGCTTAGAACTATCCAGTCTCACCTGGGGCTTCCAAGGAAAATTCATGGATTTGTGTTTCCTACTCCATCCTTGCTATGTTACAATGAATAGGTTTCTATTAAAATTTATAAAGGTTTTATAAGTTTCCAATCATGGGGAATGTTGGTAGACACCATTTTGTGAAGTTTGCCCCAATTTTGGCTAGTAAACAGGCAATTCACAATAACATTTATTGAAAGCAACAAAAGATTCCTAGAAATATAAAACCAATGAAAGAAGTAAGGTAAAAAATGAAAAAAATAAATTAAAAATATAGTAGACTAGTTGAATAATATTGTCATCAAATCCATTATCTTTCATTCAAATCTATTAGCATTTCACCATTAACTATCATCCATACTCCTTACACTTCCAAACTCTTCCATTTGATTTGGAGGGATTTGAAATTTCATTTTTCAACTAATCCAAAAAAATATTTCTTGTCAATAAACTATTTGTACCTTGTAACCACTTTTACAATTACTTGGGTAAGAAAATTACAAAAATTGTGAAATTGTCATATTGCAACTTTTGCAACATTGACAATTTTTGCATGTTTACACTTTAACCTTTCTGAAACTAAAAATCTTGACTCCAAATCAAAAAAAGAACTTATTTAGACCATTATTAGGCCATTTCCACTTCTAGATACCCTCCTACTCTAAATTGGCCATCTAAGACAACTTTTGGCAATAATTGTCTAAGTTGACAATATTTTGATAACATAACATTTTGACAAGAAGTTGTCTACAATGCATTACATCGTTTCCCCACATTCATAAGAACCTCAAAAATAAGGAATGAATACTCCTAGGTCTCTTAAAGAATCTTCTTTTCTTGCTAACAATCTAGAGGAACTAAATCCTAGGTGCTCCTGCACCAATAAGGGAAATGAACCTATTAGGAGATTCCAAGGACATGTTATATAGGATAACAAGGAATCTATTCCAATAGGTGCAAATAAAGACTAAGAAATCATATAGAAATTGTAACACCTCATATGTATAAGGAATAATACCCATTGAACTATTTTATTTAACATACAAACAAAAATGAAAGCAATCTACAATGTTATGATCATCATTATAATGAAAGGTACAATAATAAACAAACAAAAAATATTCACATTCAAAGCCAAATCTCTATGATTATCAAGATAAATAAGACTAGGAGTAGGTATGAGAAGATAAAGTGGGCATCTGGAATATTATTACACAATATCAAAAGGATAATATCCAAGACCATGTTTATTCATCTTAGAAGATACATGAATTGGATTTTCAAGACCTTGCTCATTAATGCCAAATGCTAAGCTAGTTTAACCTTGTTGAACAACCATGTGATAAAATTTAGTATAAGTATTTGTCAAATATTCAATAGGAGGATAATTTTTATTAGAATCATGTGAAAAGGTAGTATAAGGAATGATATCAAGTGTTGGAAATGATTAAAAAGATCATACATAAAAAGTAATGGAATTGGTAAATAATGTTCTCAATCATTGTTTTCTCATTGATGTCAAACTTGCTACTTGTAGGAATGACAATTTCTTTAGTGATCCAAATACTATCAATTGGTTGATTGACAAGGAAGAGACAATCAATAAAAATGTAACTAGAACACCTAGAGAAAGGTTGAAGTTATGATGTTGGAATGAAGTTCAAGGATCAGCTAAGCCATTTATGAACTATTGTATTGATGACACACTCTAAGACACAGAGAATGGGCACACAAAAACACATCAAAGATGTAAGATTTTAGCTAAGTTATTTGTAAAGCCTAACTAAGTTTATTAGAGAGAGATTCGAGCAAGCTAGTTAGTGTCGAATAGATTCCTAATTGAAGCTGAGCAAAGTTCAACTTCAGTATGTGCCGAGTGAAGATCAGATGTCGAGTGATCTTCAGATGCTGAGTAAAGATCAAATGCTGAGTGAAGATCAGATGCCGAGTGATCTTCAGATGCCAAGTAAAGATCAGATGTCGAGTAAAGAATAGATGTCGAACAAAGATCAGGTGTCGAGCAGATACAAGTGTCGAGTAACACAGAGGTGCCGAGCATCAGTAAAACAATAATGTCGAGTTGCCGCATTATTTCAAAGATTGAAGATTCGCCAGATTTGGGCCAACAAGGTTGTTATCTAGAATTCTATGAATCAAATAGAAGATAAGAATGATGAGTTGGTGGCATAGAACACCATGTAAAACATTTTTGGAGAATACAACTAGACTCTAGAAAAAGTTTCTAGATAAGAGCAAGATATGGGTAGATACATTGTATCCTACCTAATCTACCTAAAACCCATTTCTATTTAAGGAGTCATAAGGTCACGAAGCAAAATAGGAGGAGGTCAAGTATGAAAGCATAGAGTACTGAAGGAGGTGCTAAGGAGTAAGAGAGGACAATTACTCTACTTCAATAGATGACCACAAATATGGTTGCATTGGTATAATAAGTAAGAAGACTCAAGGAGACGAAGCTTGAGATGACAAGCTATCAGAGCTGAAGTGATTAAAATCCAAGGAAAGGATTGAACTAAAGTGTGATCTATAATCTGCAAAATATGTTGTAAGTTGTATTAGATCAAAAAGCCATTATTGTTACTCGTTAGCAATTGTAACAGTTAGTTTAAATCCTACGGACTTAGGTTGGTTCAATAGCCATGTTGTAAATTCTTTAACAGGGTGACATTAGAAGTGAATTTTCTAAAGTCCTTTGACCAGGCCCATTCCTAACAGTATGGTGAAATCCTCTAACAAGGTCACATTTAACAATGCGTTGTAAGCCTTTAACAGGGCAGGCTTTTAACAGGGCATCACTTTAGAAGAGTGAGAATTAAGTAGCATGTTACTGGTGGTTTTTCCCAAATTGGGTTTCCACATAAATCACTATGTCATGAGTTGATCTTGTATGTTTTATCCCTGCATGTTGATTTGCTGTAACTTGCTAAGATGATTGATTTAAGTTTGGATGGATGAAAATTTTATTGGCTCACTATAATTTGTGAGAAAGTATTATTAGGTCATTTAGACCTTGGATAACTAATTCACCCCCCCTCTCAGTTATTCTAAAGAATTCTAACAATTGGTATCAGAGTCAAACTGTTGATTCAGTTTAAAGGGACTAGAAGCAGAAAAGATCACAATGCCAAAAAGAGAAGTTCCCAAGCTCAACAAAGACAACTTTGTTGCATGGAAAAGTTTGATGAAGCTACATCTTGGATCCATAGGAGATTATGCCCAAAATTTAATTGTTACTAAACATGTTGATCCAACTGGTACTCTCACTGCAGAAGATTTGAAGAACAAACAGGAACACAATCAGACAATGTTGGAGATTGCTTCTGCACTCAACTATGCTGAATTTGATGATATCAAAGGATGTGACACTGCATTCAAAATGTGGAAAACCCTATCAGACATCTATGGAGGAGATCAAAATGTCCAAAGAGAAAAAAGAGAAAGCCTTAGAGGAAAGCTTGATGATATGAAAATGAAGGAAAGTGAGAATGTTGCTCAGTATGGAACCAGAATAAAGGAAATGGTATGTGCAATAAGATGTTGGAGTGGTCAATTGGATGAAGATACTATTAATAGCAAGTTCTTAAGAACCTAGCTCCCTATCTATGCTATTAGAGTATCAGCAATACAGGAACTAAGATGTGTACCAGGAAACAATCTAAGTTTTGAAGGTATAGTAGGTAGACTCACTGCATTTGAGTTATCTAACTTTGATAACTACAAACATGAGAATGTTGAATCTACTTTCAAAGCCAAGCTATCATCGAAAGATGCTAAATAGGTGAAATCAAAGAAAGGGAAAAAAAATGAAATATGTATCCAGTGATAGTAGCACTGATGAGGAAGATGTGGAACAATTGGAAGCATTGCTAGCTAGAAGATTTCACAGAGGCAAAAGAAAATTCAAAGGTAAGATGCCTATCATGTGTTTCAATTGCAATGAAGTATGACATATTGTTGCAAGGTGTACACAGAAAAAGGATTACAAGGAAGGCAACAAGTACAAATACAGAACAGAAGATGATAAGAGAGATTACAAAGACAAAGGCAAGAAGTGCTATATTGTTGAAGAGAATTCTGATAATAATGACGATGAAGTTGTTTATGTAGCCATGAAGGACCAGCCTGATGAAGAAGAGCCTATAGAACTGGTAACATATATGAACAAGAATAATAGACGGATCATAGATAGTGGATACTCACATCACATGACAGGAGACAAAAGTAAGTTTGTTAACTTTACACAGTATGATGGAAATAGTGTTAGATTTGGTAATGATGCTCCATGTCAAATAAAAGGAAAATGCTCCATTAAGCTTACAGAGCAAATTTCATGTGATAATGCATACTATGTTGAAGGACTAAACTACAATTTGTTGAGTGTCCCACAGTTAGGCAATGTAGGATGCAAAGTAGAATTTGGAAACAAAATTGCAAAAATCTATGATACTGATCGTAAACTGATAAGAAAAGGAGATCAAACAAGAAGTAATCTGTTTTGCCTTGATATGGATGATGTTTCTTATTTTGTTGCAAAATTTGATGATGAATGGTTATGGCATAGAAGGCTATGTCATGTCAACTTTGACAATCTGGTCAATATTAGTAAAATGAAGAAAGTCAAAAGTTTACCTAAATTGAAGAAGTCTAACAATATCATGTGCAAACAATGTCAGCTAGGAAAGGTGACAAAGTCAAGTTTCAAAAGTAAAAACTATACATCTAAAGAAGTACTTGAGTTAGTTCATACTGACTTATGTGGTCCAATGGAAGTACAACGCTACAAAGGAGATAAATATATAATGTTGTTTGTTGATGACTATTCCAGGATGATGACTATTATGTTCTTAAAGCAAAAATCTGATGCTTTTCAAATGTTTAAGTGGTATGTGGCTAGAGTTGAAAAGGAAAAAAGGAAAGAGTTTGAAATGCCTGAGATCAGACAAAGGTGGTGAATTCACATCAAACAAATTTGAGATATTTTGTAATGACAAAGGAATCAAAAGACAAACGTCAACTCCTAGAACTCCCCCACAGAATGGAATTGTTGAAAGAAGAAATAGATCTATGATTGACTATATCAGAACATTAATGATGAAAAATACTATTGCTCTAAAATACTGGAGAGAAGCTGTGAGTGTAGCTGTTCATACATTGAATCGTGTACAAGTCAAGAAAGGTACAAATACAACACCTTTTGAATTATGGTATGGTCACTCACCCAATGTAAAACATTTCAAAGTATTTTGTTGCAAATAATTTGTCCTTAAAGATGCTAGAAATGAAAAATTTGATGCAAAAGGTAATGAAAGCATATTCTTTGGTTACTCCACTAGAAGTAAAGCATATAAGTATTTGAATACTAACACTAACAAAATTGTGGAAACTGCACATGTAAACTTTGATGAGCATATAGAAGTCCAAGTTGAAGAACCAAAGAGAAAGGATAAATACATAACCTTTGTGCATTCTTATGAAGGAATGCCTCTTGAAAAGGACATTGTCAATCAAATTGGGATTCAACAACAAGTTTTAGTTTCAGTCGAGTCACAACTAGTGAATGTCGAGTTACATTCAGAAGCCAAGTTGCAGAATGAAAGAAATGCACAATCTAATCCTGAAAATAGTACACATGAAAGAGATGAAGAACAACCTAACAACTCAGTGCATAGTGACCTTGAATCTGAAAGATCAAACATGGCAACAAGGACAGAACCAAGATTATCCAAATATGTAAAAAGACATCACCCTGTTGAACAGATGATTGGTGACAAAGATGCAATACCAATGACAAGGAATAGACTAAGACATGAATCATGTCTAATCAACAAATTTGAACCTAAGATAGTAAATGGTGCATTACAAGATGATGACTGGTATAAAGCTATGGAAGAAGAGATTGATCAAATAAAGAAGAACAAAACTTGGAGTTTAGTTCCTAGACTAGTTGACAAAAATGTGATTGGCACTAAGCAGGTATTCAGAAACAAGTTAGATGAGAATGGCGAGATTACTAGAAACAAAGCTAGACTAGTATGCAAGGGTTATGCTCAAGAAGAAGGATTAGATTATGGTAAAACATTCGCCCATGTTGCTAGAATGGAAGGAGTAAGAACTTTACTTGCATATGCTGCATATAAAGGTTTTAAAGTCTATCAGATGAATGTAAAGTCTGCCTTTTTAAATGGTATATTGGAAGAAGAAGTCTATATTGAACAACTAGAGGGATTTGTTGATAAGAAAAATAGGGATATGGTTTGTAAATTACATAAAGCACTCTATGGTCTGAAACAAGCACCCAGAGCATGGTATGAGAGACTTCACAAATATCTAGTGCAAATAGGATTTGAAAGAACTGATGATAACAGCAACATGTACATCAAATCAGAAGAAGGTAAAGATATTATTGTATCTAAAATCTTTGTGGATGACATAGCTTTTGGAGGAAAGGAAGTGCTTTGCAAAGGCTTTTCTGACAAAATGAAACATGAGTTTGAGATGTCTATGTTTGGAGAAATCAAATTTTTTGTTAGATTGCAAGTACATCAACTAAAGCATGGTATATTTGTGACACAATCAAATTATATCAAAGAGATACTCAAAACGTTTAGATTGGAAGAATCTAAACTAGTCAGCACACCAATGGCAATAGGAAATAAGCTATCCAAAAATGATGTATCAACTAAAGTCAATCAAACAATGTACAGATCCATGATTGGAAAACTACAATATGTTGTGCATAGCAGGCCAGACATAGCATTAGCAGTTGGAATAGTGGATAGATTCTCTGCTAATCCCAAAGAAAATCATCTCATAGTAGTAAAAAGAATAATGAGGTATCTTAAAGGAACTAATAACTTTGGTCTATATTACAAAAAGAATGAGAAGTTTGAGCTCAATGCATATACAGATGTAGATTGGGGAGGCAACATTGATGATAGAAAAAGCACAAGTGGAGGTGCATTATTTTTAGGTAAAAGGCTAGTTACTTGGACTATCAAGAAACAAACATGCACATCCCAGTCCACTGCAGAATCAAAATATGTGGCAGTAGCAATCAATTGCACAAACATTGTGTGGCTCACACATCTATTGAAATGAATGAAAGAAGAGGTAACCCAACTTGAGATATTGTATTGTGATAATACAAGTGCTATAAACATATCCAAGAATCAAGTTATGCATGCAAAAACCAAGCATATTGCAATCAAATATCACTATGTCAGAGAATTGGTAGAAGACAAACAAGTGAAGTTGGAGTACATTCACACAAAGGAACAAATTGCAGATATCTTCACAAACCATTGCTCAAGGATGCTTATGAATATCTTAGAGGAAAGTTGGGGGTAATGCCCCTAACACAAGCAGTTTAAAGCAACAAGGAAGTTTCCCTGCATCAATAGGAACAAATCATTGATATACCTAAAGAATGATGCAGAGAATGACAGTAGGAGAAAAAAACTCCAAATCAGTCACAAGCATGGTGACAAAGGGAGAAAACATGAGATGCAAAGCTTATATTTCGCATGTTAAAGATGCTACATCTTTGGCATTTATGTCAAAGAGGGAGATATATGCAGAAACTAATAACTGATCAAAAGAAAGCAAGAGGGAAATATATATGAAAGGGGGAGATTTATGGAGAAACTAAAAGATATGAGATCAGTAGTAAGGATGCAGATGCAGCAGTCAAGAGGAAGAAATAGAAAGAAGCTGAAAATGTATATAAATTTTGGTGGTAATTAAGTTAATCAATTGATCAATTTGGTTTGCCATCAATACCAAAGAGGGAGATTGTTGGAAATGATTGAAAAGATCATACATAAAAAGTAATGGAACTGGTAAAGAATGTTCTCAATCATCGTTTTGTCATTGATGTCAAACTTGCTACTTGCAGGAATGACAATTGCTTTAGTGATCCAAATACTATCAATTGGTTGATTGACAAGGAGGAGGCAATCAATAAAGATGTAACTAGAACACCTAGAGAAAGGTTGAAGTTATGATGTTGGAATGAAGTACAAGGATCAGCTAAGCCATTGATGAACTAGTGTATTGATGACATACTCTAAGACACAGAGAATGGGCACACTAAAACACATCAAAGATGTAAGGTTTTAGCTAAGTCATTTGTAAAGCCTAACTAAGTTTATTAGAGAGAGAGTCAAGCAAGCTAGTTAGTACCGAACAGATTCCTAATTGAAGCCAAGCAAAGTTCAACTTTAGTATGTGCCGAGTGAAGATCAGATGTCGAGTGATCTTCAAATGCCGAGTAAAGATCAGATGTCAAGTGAAGATCAAATGTCGAGTGATCTTTAGATGCCGAGTAAAGATCAGATGCCGAGTAAAGAATAAATGTCAAGCAAGGATCAGGTGTCGAGCAGATACAAGTGTCGAATAACATAGAGGTGTCGAGCATCAGTAAAACAATAATGCCGAGTTGTTGCATTATTTCAAAGATTGAAGATTCACCAGATCTGGGCCGATAAGGTTGTTATCTAGAATTCTGTGAATCAAATAGAAGATAAGAATGATGAGCTAGTGGCATAGAACATCATGTAAAATATTTTTGGAAAATACAACTAGACTCTAGATGAATTTTCTAGATAAGAGCAAGATGTGGGTAGATACATTGTATCCTACCTGAAACCCTAAAATTGGAGAGGAAGAATCGAGCGAGAAAGGGACTCAAGAATTCTATTTAAGGAGTCATGAGGTCACGAAGCAAAATAGGAGGAGGTCAAGTATGAAAGCATAGAGTACTGAAGGAGGTGCTAAGGAGTAAGAGAGCACAGTTACTTTGCTTCAACAAATGACCACAGATATGGTTGCATTGGTATAATGAGTAAGAAGACTCAAGGAGATGAAGCTTGAGATGACAAGCTATCAGAGCTGAAGTGATTAAAAGCCAAGGAAAGGATTGAACTGAAGTGTGATCTATAATCTGCAAAATATGTTGTAAGTTGTATCAAATCAAAAAGCCATTATTGTTACTCTTTAGCAATTGTAACAGTTAGTTTAAATCCTATGTACTTAGGTTGGTTCAATAGCCATGTTGTAAATCCTTTAACAGGGTGACATTCCAAGTGAATGTTCTACAGTCCTTTGACCAGGTCCATTCCTAATAGTATGGTGAAATCCTCTAACAAGGTCACATTTAACAGTGTGTTGTAAGCCTTTAACAGGGTAGGCTTTTAACAGGGCATCACTTTAGAAGAGTGAGAATTAAGTAGCATGTTACTAGTGGTTTTTCCCAAATTGGTTTTTCACATAAATCATTGTGTCATGAGTTGATCTTGTATGTTTTATCCCTGCATGTTGATTTGTTGTAACTTGCTAAGATGATTGATTTAAGTTTGGATGGATGAAAATTTTATTGGCTCACTATAATTTGTGAGAAAGTATTATTAGAGAATTTAGACCTTGGATAACTGATTCACCCCCCCCCCCCCCCCCCCCCCTCAGTTATTCTAAAGAATTATAACATTAGGAAGAGGAACAAAAGGGGCCTTACACTTTCCCCTATTATAAATAATAGGAGAAGACGTATGCTCCTCAAGGAATGTAGAAATGTCCTCATTATGAACTAAATTTTTGGTTTGTACATATGTGGGACAAGTACTATGAGATGAAGAAGGAGAAGGAGTTACGATGACTAGGAGGTGGAACATCCTCAACTAATGGTTTCACAATATCCAATGAGGTAATGAGCCAACCACATATAGAGCTGAGTACTATTTTGAAAGAAGGAAAAGTTATAGTTGTCATTATCACAATAACATAGGCAAGGAAAGCATGAATAGACACAAACATTATAAAATGTATAACACTCTCATAAACATCATAAGCACTATAAAATGATGAAAGAAAGAGAATGTTAAAAAAGATAACCATACAAAAAAAGATCTATTGGTAGTGGCCCAACATCCATCACAAATTTCATGACATGGCTTAACCACCTCCTGTGGTTCTATAAGACTATTGGTTGTATCGATCATTAACATGTCGATATTTTGGTGCAATAGAAACCCTATCCTTTCTAACAATTGATATCAAAGCTTGGTCACAAGTTTCAATCTTGCAAGCCATGGTGAGTGATGTTGGGAGGGGAATTATTAGTAATGGTCCAACATCCCTTGCAAGGTTCGAGGCATGGCTTAACCACCTCTTATGGTTCTAGAAGACTATTGGTTGTGGCAGGCATTAACAGGTTAATCTTTTTTGTGCAAAGCTAATCCTATCCTTTCTAACATCTTCCTCATGAAAGATGTATGAAACCCAAAGAAAAATCTAAATCGAAAGTAATAATAAGGAAAAAGATGACCAAGAAGGATCTAACTCCTAGAAAAGAAGATGAAATGTAATAATGAAAATCCAAGATTAAAAAAGAGTGCATCTAGTTTACCAATTAACATAGGGTAAGAGAATGGAAGAACGCCCTCCCTATATAAATGGGAAGGGGAAATACTAAGATCCACCCTTTTTTAAATTTGATTTTTTTAACACAAGGAGCAGTATCAATATAAAACCTAATGGATAAGGGAATGAGTGACTCAGATTTACTTCCCTCTCATCCCCACCTTAAGAGGATTTGGGTAAAGATACACAAATAAAGAATTGTTGAAATGGAAAAGTATGAAAATAGAAGAGAGAAGATAATACCTTGTAGAAAAAGAAGCTGAAAATATGTTGTTGAATGATGTGGGAAGGTTCTATAATCCAAGATCTAGGAAAAATTATGCAAGACAATAAAACCTGAGAAATCTTTTAACGATTTGTTAGAGGCAAATTAGTAGTGTGACCTTGATAGATGGTGAGCGATGTTGATTATAATTTCTTAGTTCCAAAGAAAGACAAAAAGGGTATACAAATATTGAACCTATTTGTCAATTCAATATTTGAAACCTACAAAATAAAGGGATTTCTACTTTGTTTTTTGGGGGTGTTTTCCTTAGTCAAACCCTAATTTAAGAATCAACCTTGAATCAAAATGATTGAAATAGAATGCTAGAAAGTGGTAGTGATAGATCTAACATGAAGTAATGTAAACATATGAATATTCTCTTAAATTTTGAACATGAATTTGGAATGCTATCAATTATGTGGATGCAATAGCCTTGACTCAACTTCAAAAACCCTAGAAAGGAAATCAAAGCAAAACCAAAACCTTCTTAAATGTATGTGCTTGGAACATGTCTTTGTAGATCATGAAAGAACATACAACAAAGGACCTTGAATGTATGAAGGGAGATTTTGAATGTTGAAAATATAATCAAAGATCTAGCATAAACTCCTCCAATGGCTTGAGTGCATAAATCCTTGATCTTTAATGGAAGATACCTTGAATTCCTTGAATGCTTGGAGAGAACTTGAAAAATTTATGGTTGAACCTATGGATGCTTGGATATGATCTTGGATGAGAAATGGAGAAAAAAAAGGGGTTTATATAGATATGAGAATCAACTAACTCCTACAACACGGCTGTCATAGAAGTCAACACTTGATTATCAATAACATAGGATCCTAACAAAAATAACCAAAATAGGGCCTCATCAGGGGCACAATGTGCCCTTGATTGGCCTATCAAGGGTGTAGTGCACCCTTGAAAAATCATGGGCACAATTTGTCCCTAATTGTCAAGTGCACAAACCTTGGGGATAATCTAGGGAGGATAAAATATGTCTTAGAGCCTAGAAATTAGGTCCAAATTAAGAGGAAATCATATTTCATTTCCATGAGTAGATTCCAAGTGGAAAGGTAGATGTAAAGGAAGGACCTAGGGGAAATAAATCTGACCTCAAACTTATCACCATGAAAATAGGAGCTTTAATTAGGATCTATTAGGTTTTACCCCAATTCCACCTAGGAGAAGGGACCAAAAAGGGAAGAATAAATTACAGCGGGAGGAAGATTCATAATCTTGCATTAAATATGTTCTAAACATTTGTTAAATTGGAGTACTTCCAATTTAAGATGGTACAAAAACAAAGGCTTTAAGTTTGAATTTATTAATGGAAAATAAAAATATTTTAAAAGAGTGGAAAGTTACTTGCTATTGGTGAACATACTAAAGGTAATATTTCCAAGTTGCATACCTCACTAGGTCATTGTTTGATTGCTAAAATAGAAGAAATCTTGTTATCATATAAGAGAACATGTCATATAAGCTTTGACAATTTAGAAAAAGTATGAAAAAATAAAAGTGTGAGGGGAATGCTAATAGTTAACAAACCGGAAAATGTTGTATGTAAGGAAAGTGAATTTGGTAAAATTACATGCTCAAACATTTCAAGTAAGGAATATTCAACTCAAAACATATTGGATTTAGTTCACATAAATCTATGTGGTCATATTAGTCCTAAAAACTATCATAGAGATAAATTCTTTATATTGTTTGTTGATGACTATTGAAGGATGATGTCTATTATGTTCTTGAAAGAAAAATTTAGAAGAATTTGATATGTTCAAAAAGTATAAATCTAGTGTAATAAAATAACTTGCACAATAGAAGAAATACTATGAAATATTATATAAATACTTGATAATAACTAAGAGTAGTAGACCACTTCGAGGGGCCAACCCCCAAATATCTCCAATAAGAACACACTTCATAATATGATCTTTAAATAAGACTCACAACCTCCTATATATGCCTAATTATCTTTAGATTGAATAGACACAACCCTACATAACACCTAGGCCAACCTACCTACCTAAATAATAATATAATAATGATAAAATGACTTAATTAAGGATTGAGATAGCCACAAGTTTACTATTCATGTGGGTTCTTTGGAATGAACTCTACATCCTCCCATGTGGCCTCTTCAACTAGTAAGTTCTTCCATTAGATGAGATAATGAGTTAGGGTTCTATTCCTCAGCTTCTTCATGTGTGTTTGAAGAATGCACTTTGGTTCCAAAATTATTCTTCTTTCTTCATCAAGTTCTAGTAGTACTATTTGAGTAGGAATATTCTGCCCATTTACCTTTTTCAAACAAGAAACATGAAAAATTGGGTGTATCTTTGTTGTTGGTGATAGCTCAAGTTTGTAGGCAACATTACCAATCTTTTGCATGATTTGGTATGGTCCATAATATCTTGAAGACAACTTATTATTATTTTTTCTTGCTTCATTGAGATTTTTTTATAAGGCTACAATCTCAAGAAGACCTAGTCCCCAACTTCAAAATTTCTTTCACTATGATGTTGGTTCACTTATTGTTTCATTTGATTTTGTGCCATATCTAAATTCTTCTTGAGTCCTAAAATTACCTATTTTTGATGAAGCAAGTGTTCCTCTATTGCCTAAACTCTTAGTGACACCTTTAATGATAATGTGATGGAAGGAGGATGATATCCATAAAGTGCCAAAAATGAAGACATTTTTGATGAGCTATGAAAAGAAGTATTGTACCACCATTCTGTAATAGGTATCCAATCTACCCATTGAGATTGTTTTTCTAAAGTGAAACAATGTAGATATCCTTCCAAACATTTATTAAAAACCTCAATTTTCCCATTTGATTGAGGATGGTATGAAGAACTATGACCCAATTGAGTACCCAAACATGAGAATAAATCTTTCCAAAAGTGACTCATAAAGATAGGATCATGATCACTAACAATAACCTTAGGTGTACCATGTAGCTTTTGGATATTCTTCAAGAAAACGTGTGCCACTATACTTGTTGTAAAAGGATGTGATAATGAAATGAAATGTGCATATTTAGTGAGGCGATCAACTACTACTATGATGGCATTATGACCTTTAGATTTGGAAATCCCTATGATGAAGTCCATGGATACCTCTTCCCAATGTTGGCTAGGAATAGATAAAGGTTGCAAGAGGCCTGGTATCTTAATTGTTTCCCATTTATTTCTTTGACAAACCAAACATTTAGCAACAAATTTTTGAACATCACCTTTTAGCCCTTCCAAAAAAAAATCTTGCTTGACCCAATGATATGTCTTCAAAAATCCTAAATGACCACCAATTGGGGACTCATGTAGTTTTTTGAGAATCTTGTGTTTAAGAGTGGAATTCTTGTAGAGATACAAGTGCTCTTTATACCAAAGAAAATCCCTCTTTAAACAAAACTTATCTGAACTACTAGGGTCACTTTTTATTTGCTAGATGAGATTACTTGTTGCAACATCATTTATCCACTCTTCTTTGGCTACTAACACCCAATTTTATTGTAATATTGAAAGGGAAGACAATAAGGCTTCATCATTTTCATCCTTCCTGGAAAGTGCATTGGGTGTAATATTTTCCTTCCCTTTCTTGTATACAATTTCAAAGTCATATCCCAACATCTTAGTGACCCATTTTTGTTGCTCTTCTAATGATAATCTTAGTTCCAAAAAATATTTTAGGCTATCATGATCTATCTTAACCTTGAAGTGTCAACCCATTAAATAAGGCCTCCATTTTTTAACTGCATGAAGGATTGCTAGTATTTCCTTCTTGTAACTAGGTTTGAGTTGATTGTTACCTTTTAATTGATGAGTCTCAAAAGAAGTTGGTTGACCTTCTTACATCAAAATTTTTGCTATCCCATTTCTAGAAGCGACACATTCCACAATGAATTCCTTGGTGAATTCTGGAATGAAAAGCATTAGAGTTGTACACATAGCCTTCTTCAATTGCTCAAATGATACATTAGTAGATTCATTCCAATGAAAAGAATTCTTCTTCAATAGAGTGGTAAGAGGTGGTGCTATATGACCATAATTCTTCACAAATCTTCTATGGTATCGTATCAATTACAAGAAATCCCTCATCTTCTTAATAGTTTTTGGAATAGGTCATTCCATGATAGCCTTAATTTTGTAATGGTCCACCTTTACTCCATGTGAAACTATGTGTCCCAAATACTCCACCTCCTTAAGACCAAAAGCACACTTGGATGGCTTAGCATAGAGTTGATGATCTTTGAGTAATTTTAATGCTTGATCTACATGTTGCAAATGTTCTTCCCAAGTCTTGCTATAAATTAATATATCATCGAAAAACACTAACACAAACTTTCTAAAGAACTTCTTAAAAATTGAATTCATCAAAATTTGGAATGTAGATGGTGCATTGTAAGACCAAATGACATCACCAAAAAATCATAATGACCCCCATGAGTTTGAAATGTTGTCTTATAAATATCTTTCTCCTTAATCCAAATTTGGTGATAACATGATTTAAGATCTAACTTGATAAAATACATAGCTCCATTTAATTCATCTAGAAGATCATTGATGATTGGAATAGGAAACTTCTCTTTAATGGTGTACTTGTTGAGCACTCTATAATCTGGACACATGCACTAGGTTTTATCCTTCTTACATACCATCACAATAGGTGAGGAGTAAGCACTTTGGCTATGCCTGATAATTCTTGCCTATAGCATTTCCTCATCATTTTTTTCTATCTCACTTTTTTGTATGTGTGAGTACCTATGAGGCATAATGTTTGGTGGTTGGGTCCCTAGAACTAGTTGTATGGCATGGTCATGATCCCTCTTGGGAGGAAGTCCTCTAGGCATATCTCCAAGAATCATTGAGTGATGATCAATTATTTCTTGTAAATCTGGATGAGTAAGAGCATTAGATTGAGAGACTTCTAATGAACATAGCTAGGCCACAAATCCATTTGCACCTTTCTTAAGAAAATTTTGCATTTAATGAGGGCTTACCATCTCTGGGGATTTTTCCTTCAATCCCCTTAGCTCTATTACCTTTCCTTTTGATTGAAATCACATGAATAGTTCTTGGAAGTTCATCTCAATTGTTCCCAATGTAGTAAGCCATTATAGTCCCAAAATAATATCCATTACACCCATGGATATCACATATATTGGGGTATCAATTTGATAATCTCCCATGAATAATTTGATGCTATGACACTTCCCTAAACAACTAACTATGTCCCCATCTATAATCAAAACCAAAAACTCTAGGGCTAGATATATAAAACAATTTATAAGAGTTGCCAACTTTTTGTTGATGAAATTATGAGTACTACCTGAGTCGATCAACACTGTTGCTTTCTACTTCTTTAACAAACCCACTACCTTGAGAGTTTTTGGTGTATTGAAACCTGAAAGTGCATTACAAGAAATGATCGATTGAGAATCATGCGACTCCTCACTTGAATCCCTATCCTCCTCTAATATGGGCTCATCCTCTTCTTCCTCATTTGGACCTTCAATATAGAACAATTTCATTTCACTACATTTATGTCCTCGACTATATTTGTTATCGCAATTGAAACATAACCCTTTTTCTCTTTTCTCCTCAATTTGTTGTGGAGTCAACCTAGTAGGTTGCCGAAGAGAAGGTGTTGAATATCCTTTGTCTCTTGTCACATTAGCCCCTTTCTTTCTAGGAATCAAGAACTTCTCCTCTACCTTGCGTGCCAATATAAAAGACTCATTGACTAAGGTGGGACAAAACATGCACGCCTCATGTTGAATGTGATCGTTGAGACCACCCAAGAATAAATCATTCAAGTTCTCCTTTGTAATTGTATCCACTCTTTAAGATAGATTTTGGAATTTTTTGAATATAATACTTAATTAATCCTATTCGTTGAAGCCTAACAAGTTCACTAAAGAAGTTTTCTGTCACACTATTGCTATATTGTGCTTGGAGTTCTATAAAAATTGATCATGATATATTGATACCCTTTTTCCTCCTATGAGTACAAAGCCAATGATACCAAATAAATTGATCTGGTTCTAGATATAAGGAAGCCATCATGAACTTTTTTCCATATGGGATTTTATGTACTTCAAAATAATTCTCCATTTGATTTATCCATGTTAGAGGTTCCTTGCCATAAAATTTGCACATATCCACCTTTGGAAAAAAAAATTCTAGATCCTGTAGGATTAATAAAATTTGTGTCATTATTAGTCAACTTGAAGGTTTCACCTTGATTGCTTGAGAGCTTCTTCCATGTTTCATTCATATAGGTTCTTAACATGCTTCATATATCTAATATATCTCCTTGTAGGGTACTCATATCCCTCTTAGCCTCTTCCTTGAACTTACTAAGTTCCACATTGGGATTTCTATCCTTTGTTGCTTCCCAATCTTAATTAGAGGATTTCCTCAGTATAGTAGCATTCATTTTGCATCTTGTTGAAGGCTCTATCATGATGGAAACCAATATTTCACACAAATGAAATGTAAATTCTCTGATTTATTTATTTATTTATTATTGTAACTTACTACAGCCAAGATACTCTTACTTGAAAAAAAATCCAAATTTTTTTTATAACAATTTTTCTCCCTTGAGAGAGAATTTTCCTAATTTTTCAATATCTTGCTTATTTTTTCTTCAATTTCTCCAAGCTTTTAAATTTAGGCTCCTCTAATATGTATTCAAAAACCCAATACAAGTTATACTCCAATTTGGTAGGATATGAGAGATATGAAGATCTTAATAAATTGTGTAGAAATAGTAATTTTGTACTAATTTTCTAAAATTTGCTCCAATTCCTCTGAATTTTGGATTATAGCTTCTTTAATATGGTCTTCAAAAACCCTTTAAAAAATTTTGAAAAAATTGCTAAAATCTAAAAGTTATACTCTTCCCAAAATTGCCCCAATGTTGAGAAAAAATCTTGCCTGCCAAGATCATGCTCTGATACCACTTGTAATGAAATAACTTGTACTATAGAAGAAATAATATGAAATATTATATAAATAATTGATAATAATTGAGAGTAATAGACCACTTTGAGAGGGAAACCTTCAAATATCTCCAATGAGAACACACTTCAAAATATGATGTTTAAATAAGACTCACAACCTCCTATATATACCTAATTATGCTTAGGTTGAATAGAAACAACCCTACATAACACCTAGGCTGACCTACCTACCTAAATAATAATATAATAATTATAACATGACTTAATTAAGGATTAAGATAGCCACAAGTCGACTATTCATAACCCCATATACACCAAGGGCATAGCAGTTAGGGTGGAAAAAGAAATTGGAATAACTTTAAAGTGTCTTAAATCAGATTGAGGAGGAGAGTTCACATCCAATAATTTCAATAAATATTGTGAAGAAAATGTAATTAAAAGAAAGATGACAACACCAAGAACACCTCAAAAAAATAGTATTACTAAAAAGAAAAATGTAATTCCCCAGCTAAAGATCCTTGGAACAAGGACAAACAAAGGCTAATATTTAAATATTTTATAGGTAAGATGCAACAACAACAACAATAACTTACACTAGAAAGAAATAGAAGACTAGCATAAACTAACACCAAAGATCCCCAAATGTCACTACTTATGACCTTATGATCAAAGATGGCATGAATCATGAGAATACTCAAAGAAGATGTTCTTTTTAAACCCAAAGCAAAAGTCTCTAGCATGGTTAAACATACATGTCTATTACCAGCTAACTATAACATAATAAAAAATAGTAAGCAGATACCCTCAAATAGTCATCCACAAGATAAAGATTGGAGGTTACATCCATTCATCTACTAGACACCATGCTGAAAGACAAATGTTGAACCCTAAAATTTGGCTCAGTCTGAAATCCTAAAGCCCTAATTAAAGTTTGACTAAATCTTATATCATGAAGCCTTAAAATTTCCTAGAATATTTATCTTAACTCATAGAGGGTTGGAAATTATCTCAAAATAATCATCACATATATAAAATAAATCTTAAGTATAAACTAATACTTAAACGATATATTTTATACACCCTAAAACTGATCTATTTTGATCTAGGAAGATGCAAAAACCAGAAGGGTATTCAAAACCAACATTCAAACTTATAGAAGAAAAGTTTAAATGCCCTTTGTTTGTCACATGATAAAACGCAACCATCCTCATACAATATTTTCCCACAAATCATGCAAGTTGCCCCACGAAGCTTGTGTAAAACTTTTCTCTACCATAAGAGTAAGTACATACTCGTGTGATAATTTTCTTAGTCATGTGAGAGGATGCCCTTCCCAAGCAATAGAAAATTGATAGCACAAAACCAAAGAAAGAAGAAATATGTAAGAACATGAAACCTCCACACTAGGGAGTACCTGATCCATGTAAATCGAGGTATGATAACTCAAGATCATAAAAGTAAATCTAAGAACATGGATAAAGATAAAATACACATTACAATAACATACATTCATCTGATCAACATAATCAATCTACAAAATGAGAATGAGCAACATCACAGTGAAAAGGAAAGAACATGCATGTGATATAACCAACTCAATTCAATTGTGCTCATTTCCTCCCTACCATAATGACATCATGGGATCTGAAGGATCCTAACTATACCCCTAAACATGAATCTCAATTTTCCATCAAGATCATTGGAGTTGTCTCATGAGATATTTCTTACCACCAAGCCATCCAATAACATTATATGAAACAAGAAACATATAACTTGCTAATCTATCAATAGCATCACTAATCCAAAGGAGTGGTAAGAAATCTCAACTAAGAAATATGGTACAACATCATGATAAAGGAATGCATTGAGTAACATAATAAGCATCACCTAAAATTAATATCAAATGCATCCATTATAAAGCATAAATCATAAGAAAACATGTTTTGGATGTACCAAAGTACCAACTAAATATCCAATATCAACCTCAAACAAGAAGTAGACCATCTCTATACATTAATATCCAACAATGGTATAGGTAGCTATGCCTCCCAACCGCGTGGTACCCACAGACCCACTCCCATCGTGCTCATGGAGATAATGACCTGACCATGGTGAAATCACATAAGAAAAACACCCATGGACAATACACACACCAATAAGTATGATACCAATGTCTATATGATCATGAAGACAATACAGTACATTAGGTCACTAGTTAGACCCATTACAAGATAACTATGTAGGAACTCAAGAGGAGTGTATGTCACTTGGAATTGGAAAGCCTAAGCTATATATGGTGTAGAATGAATGCCTCAGGAAACCATCACACTGGTATGGAATGAACCCCTTAGGAAACCATCATATCTTTCCCCCAAATTAGTCACATAGGCACACACCCTTGAATTAATGACACAGGTTCTCTCCTACCTTATCATTAAGTTTTATCACTCATTTATTAATCTATTTATCACTTGCTATAACTTCTTCATTCTACCTTGTTGGAATATACACCAAGGTACATGAGGGAATCTAGTCCACCACCTAACCTACATCCCCATGCTCATCACATAATGAGTGTCCAAGGGAAATGTAAGTTGCCAACCTAACCCTCAAACGAATAATACCTCAACCAACCTATATTCAGAAGTTCAGGTCTTGCAAGATCCCATCATATGCACATACATGTGCTCATGTGTGAGAACAACCAAATTCATGAATGTAATCACATAATACCAATGTAAGGGTTGGATATGAGAACAATAACAAATGAAACAAGAGAATACCAAGTGTAAAACACTCTTAGGTAAGCATAATGTCAGGAATATAGATTTGGCATAAATCCCAATGTAAACAAAGTAAAACCACAGTCAGATTGGAAGCCTAGCATTCATTCTAAATGCATGAGAAAATCAATTGCCAAGACATACCTATGAAGGCTAGATAACACGCAAAATGAGGTGATGTAAAATTTATCAAAAATGAAGGTTGTTAAAAATTGACAAAATTAAAACCCTTTTCTCAAATGGGGGTAAAACCTCCAAAATTCCAAATAAAAACTAACTTCCAAGTTCATAGGAAAAAATGACTAGCATAAAAGTATGAACTTCTAATTTAAAACAGAAAAGCCCTAGTTACTCATTCCCACCCAACTAAGGAAAATTAACTTATAAAATGGAGGGGAATACTATTTCTCATCCTCCAACTATAAAGCAATAAAAAATGGGAAAAAAATGAGTAGATAGATATTCTTGGAAGATTCGATCTACTAACTTGATGCATTTAATATGTGTAGCATGATTGTGATGTGGATCGATCATGGGATAGGTGTAGACCTATTTAGGGTCTTGGTTCATTCTCCTATGTGAATTTAATGATTATTGTAAGATGACTAAGGCATGTATGTTTATTTGGGTTCTAGATGATTTTATTTGTATCAAGCCAACTTGTGACCATGCAAGTATAAAAGGAAGGGTTGAGAAGAGTTGTAGACACACATCGAGAAGTAGAGATTTGGGAAGAAATCTAGAGGATAGAAGTTTAGTAGAGCTAGTAGTTGAGAGTGGGATTAAAAAATAAGGTGGTTGCTTAATGGCTTGCGAGCACAAGTTTAGATCTTGCTTGGACTTTCTACCGCATTGTTGTATTGTTATAGATTTGGGCTAGCTAGGGTTCAATAGGATATTGTGAGGGCTTGTAGAACTATGATGCAGAAGCATCCTAGTCTTTCTTTCAATCTTGCATGTTGAGGGAGTTTGGCTTTCGAGTTGTGGACTCAGTCACCAAAGAAGTGGTGCTTGGTCACTATTGGGTATAGTTTATGCCTGGGAGCTCAACATACTCTTTG
This sequence comes from Cupressus sempervirens, assembly GCA_028749045.1. NCBI lineage: Eukaryota > Viridiplantae > Streptophyta > Pinopsida > Cupressales > Cupressaceae > Cupressus > Cupressus sempervirens. The sequence continues at coordinate 401,561,054 of CM053786.1, forward strand.
AGCTTAGTTTGCACTATGTTGCTCGGCATGCTCTTAGAGCTTGGCATGCTCTTGGAGCTTGACATGGTCTTGGAGCTTGCCATGGTTTATGGTGCTTGGTTTGCACTACAAGCTCTGTGATGCTTGGGAATTTACTGGTGCTCAGCTTGGTATTGTTGACACTTGGTTTGGTCTTGTTTCCTTTGGGTGTCGAGTTGTTTATGAGCCAAATTTTGGAATTTAATATGTATCAGAATTTAAGCTAGTGTTGTAGCTAACTTGTGGCTTGACCTATATTTAATGTATGGAATTTAATTTAGTTTGTAATGAATTGGGCTGACTAGTGGCTTAGTTGGGTATAAGTAAGGGGTTTTATGTAGTCTTTAGGCATGATGATGAGAAGTGATCATTCCACCTTGGGAAGGGGATGAAGTGTAGATGCAAATTTTGAAGAGCTAGGCTTGTGGCTTGAGAAACAGAGAACTTTCTTGGTGGACTTGAGGGTACAAGCGTGGATTTTCTTGTTGTTCTTATCCAAGTGTGGATCTGGACTGGTTGGAATCAAGTTTGTAAGTGGATCTTGTTAGATCTTGCAGAACTGGTATTGTAATCGCTATTTGTATTTGGCCCTAACCCAGAAGGCCTTATAGTCGAGCATATTGCATGTAATCGGTTATATCTATGAATATAGATTTTTTGATTCTGTATCAAGATCTTGCATTATTGTTGTTGTATTGTTGTATTTTCACTGTGTGGTTGTTTGCTAAGGGTTTAGACATTTTCTTTGGGGATTCTCCTACCTTGCACTGTGTCAAATTATAGTGTAATTTCTTTGTAATTGGTCATAATTAGGAAGATCTACAACTTGACACATTGCATGTAATTAGTTTTTGATAAATAAAGAGTTAGATTTTCTATCAGATTTTGTATCTTGTATCGTGTTTCCATTCTGTGATAGTTTTTTGTGGGCTTTGTCACCTCCATTGGTGGTTCACTTAGTCTTGCAATACATTAGGTGGTATCAAAGTATAGGTTTGATGTAGTGGGTAATTTTTTGCTTTGGGTTTTTGAAGATCTTGTAAGATGCCTCCAAGAAGATCGGATCCTAAGGTGATTGCAGATCTTTGTGATGTTGTGAAGATTAAGATTTTAGAGAAGGTTAGACTGGATTTCAGATCTAAGATGGAGTTGATGAAGAATCATATGGTCACGAAGATCATGATGGCTATAACTAGTGTACCAAGGAGCATGGACTCAAAAGATGATTATGACGAAGCTTCTAAAGACTTTTAGGTTACTTGATGTAGTGATGAAGGTAGAGATGATTAGATGGAGAGATCTATGGATGATAGAACTAATTTTTTGGATAGGTTTGAAGCTTGATTGAAGCAAAAGCACAAGATGGATGTTTCTTATTTCTTAGGTACTTTAAATCCCGAAGACTTGATTGATTGGAATGTTGAATTGGAAAACAACTTTAAGTTAGAGGATATTGGAGATCCATTCAAAGTAAGGTTGGCACAGACTAAGTTAAAAGGAAATGCTACTTTATGGTGGAAAGAATTGCAGAGAGATAGAGAAGAGGAAGGTGAAATGAAATCACTAGATGGAGATTGATGGTGACAAAATTGAAGGATATGTTCAATCATGTTGATTATGAGCTTGATTTTCTAAAGAGGTTAAAAAACCCAAAATAGAAGGATATGTTTGTGAAGGATTATATTGTGGAGTTTTACAAGTTGAATATTTTATCTAGACATAGAGAACTTTCCAAGGGAAAGGTGGCTAGATATATTAATGGTTTGAAATTCAATATTCAAGATGAGATTGATGATGAAGTGATTAAGGATGATTATCAATATGCTCTGAAGGAAGAAAATAAGCCAAAGAGAAGACATCAAGGTAATTCTTGAGGGAAAGAGAAGTATAATCATCTTAGTGAAGGATAAATAGATTACCAAGGATGATGTAAAACTTGTTGAATATAGGAAAAAATAGGTAGAGGTCGATTTAAAGGTACTTACTATAGATGTGGTTAAGAAGGAAATAGATCATTTGAATTTCCCAATGTTGAAAAGAAGGTGGGTGATAAAAGAGTTGTTGTAGTGAATGAGAATGGTGACTTGGTGAATGAGCCAAAGGTGGAAGATAACTTATTGGCTTGATGAGTATTTTTTGGTAAGAAGGTGCTAGAACCTTTTCAAAGAATAAATTTGTTTAGGAGTTAATGTAGGTATGGAGGTCATTATCAAAATTTGATTGTGGATAGTGGTAGTAGTGATAACCTAGGTGTTGAGGAGATGGTTCATAAACTTGGTTTGAAGAAAGTGAGACACCCTTGTCCTTATAGTACCAATTGGTTGCAAGAAGAACATGCTTTGGAAGTGGAGGCAATGTCTTGTTAATTTTTAGATTGGGTAGTATGTGGATCAAGTGTTGTATGATATTGTTGACATGAGTACTTGTCACATATTGCTTGGTAGACCTTGACAATATGGTTGTAAGGAAGTGCACAATTGTGTCAAGAATGTATTCACTATTGAGAAGGGTGTCAAGTCATTTTCCCTAATTCCTTTATAGAATGAAGAACTTGGTAGGAGGAACCTAATTTTCAGTAGGAGAGTTGAGTTGAAGGATTCTGAAAGGAGTAGAGACTAGTGTACAAAAAAGACCTATGGTACATTGAGGAAGGATGTGAAGAGGAAAAGTAAGTAGTTGTTTGTTGTAGGAAAGAATTGTAAGAAGTGGAACAAAGGCAAGAGTGTACACATTGATAACTTGGAAAACACGTGTGTGAAGAACCACTTTGGGATTTATGTACTGAATCTTGAAAGATGTTCTTCCAATTATTAAGTATATCTTTTTGCACCTAGGGTGTCTGATGTAGGATTATCCTAGGGTAGTTGGAATCTTCTATGATGGAGTGGTTTTGACCTTCGAGTTAGTGGACTCGATTGTAAGGAGGTGATGTATGATCATTACTAGGGTAGTTCCTGGGTATAGTTTTACCTGAGGAGTACGCTGATAGAAGGTGCTCAGTGATGTGTGTGGTGCTTAGTTAATATTATTCTTGGTGGAACTAGTGCTCAGTGATGCTTGTGGGAGCTTAGTGATGTGCTTGCTAGGTGTGCTTGGTGATAGTTGGTGTGTTCAGTGGTTGTTGCTCATGCTTGATGGTTTGGCACATTGATTGGATGTTCTTGGGAGATTCGATCAGCCGACTTGGTGCATTTAATATGTATAGTGTGATCATGATGTGGATCAATTATGGGATAGTGTGGACCTATCTAGGTATTGTTTATTTCTCCTATGTATATTTAATTATTGTTGTAAGCTGACTAAGGCATGTTATGTTTATTTGGGTTATAGATTATCCTATTTGTATCAGGTTGACTTGTGGCCATGCAAGTCTAAAAGGAAGGGTTGGGTAGAGTTTTAGGCATGCATTGAAAAGTAAAGATTCATGAACGAATCTAGAGGAACAAAGTTTAGCAAAGTTGGTAGCTTAGTGTGGGCTTAGAAAACAAGAATGTTGCTTGGTGGCTTGCAAACACAAGTTTAGATCTTGCTTGGAGTTTCTATTAGATTGTAGTGCTATTATAGATCCGGGCTAGCTAGCATTTGGTAGGATCTTGTGAGGTCTTGCAAAAATTTTACTATAATTGCTTTGTAATTGGTCATAATGAGGAAGGCCTTACAACCTGACATATGGCATGTAACTAGTTGTTGATGAATAAAAAGTTGGATTTTCTATTAGATATTGTATCTTGTGTTGTGTTTCCATTGTTTGATAGTTTTTTGGGGGCTTGGTCAGCTCTATTGGGTTTTCACTTGACCTTGCACTACATCAACCATACACATGTTAATAAATGCACTCTTTTACCAGTGGTTGCATTTTCTCTTTTGCAACTCTTTGATCATCCACGATTGGTTGAAAATCAATGACAACACTAGGGATAACTTTAAGAAACCCCCCTTTTGGAAAAATGTATAAAATTGTGGCAAATCCAATATTATTTTAGGGGCAAAAAAATTAATTTGTATTGGCATTTTTTTGAAAATAGGAAAAAAATTAGTTTTATTGGTGATTTTCTTTCCATCGTATGAAAATTTCGTAAAACCCTGGAAAATCTTTAATTATTTCACAAAATCACACCTAAAAGTAAAAAAGACCTAGAAACCATAAATTTATATCATCCAAGATATAATAACCCTTTTTAATGACTATTAGATGATCCTAAATCAATGGTATAAATCCTATTTCAGGCTAAAATGTTAAAGAACAAAAAGTTTTGGAGAAATATTTCAAAATAATGACACTTTTCCACAATATATTCTACCTTGGGCCAAATATTAGAAGGATAAAAATTTCCTTGGAAAGTCTCTGGAATAGAGATAGTTGTCAAGTCTATGTACTTTACATATAACTTGACTTAAATTTTTACCAAAGATTGGTGAATGTGACCATCTATTAAGATATGCCTCAAAACTTATGGGCAAAAATATTTAGCTTATCATGTGCAACAATTAGATTACATTGGTGAAGTCATCACCAAAATAAAAATTATTATGTATCATTATTGGGAAATGGCCGAAGTATGGAACCCAATTTTTGTAAAGTGTGGGCGATACGACCACCTCGAAAGTCTAATTTTAATTTGTCAAATTCAAGGTCTTCGATGAGTAAAATTCACCATTTGGTGAATATTTGCCACTAAAGTTATCCCTGGACAACACATTGACATGCTAAGTGTTAGAATTACCTTCCTATAGATGTCATGCCACTATGACTTGTGGATCCAATAAAAAACACTTTTTTGAAGTATTCTTAGTTAAGAGATTAACCTTATTAGGAGCTTACAATAAAGTCCTATTAAGGATAGATCCTATTATGAGCTACCTAGTTAAGGGATTTACCTCATTCCCTGTCAGGGTCTTTACCTTGTTAGGAGTAACCTTGTGAGAGGACTTTAAAAACTAGCTTAAGTGCTACTTTGTTAAAGGATTTTGAAATGTCCCTTTTCTTATTTTGTATGATATTTTCAATCTTTAATCAAATCTTTAAGATAAAAAAACTAATATCCAGAAGATCCACCAAATTCCTCAAGAAACCCCAAATCGGGTATGCTGAAAATAGTGCTAAAAGCTTCACAACTTCACAAATTATTAATAAATCTGAAAATGGAAATTTTTACAAAACTTTCAGCAGTATAACAGCCTACAAATTGACATTTCCAGATCTGTATAGCCTTTACACAATAGCTCAAAAATGTAGGACAAAAACTATGCTCATCGGGCTCCCGAAATAGCACAAAATATGCCCGAAAACACCACAAAAATAGTAATAATCTATCTCAGAAGTTTAATCACGTCCCAATACATATATTCAGCTCTATTTTAACATCTTAAAGTCTAAAATACAGCAGCAACCCAAACTGATATGAAATACTCTACTGGAAACACCAAACTCATACCAAAAACACACCCCAAAATTCACAAATCTGCACTGTTCAGCACAAAGGCAAACTCTGTATGAGCATGCACATGGAATGGCTTCAAACTCCCATCCTTAGCCTTCCTGGAAACCTGCAAACTCCTGTTCTTAGGTCTCCCTAGAAACCTGCAAACTCCCGTTCTTGGGTCTCCTTCTCCACAAGTTTGGCAGCCTCTGAAGAATAACAAAGAATGAGCAAAAATCAAGTTCTGGTATCTGCCCAAAATGCCTCCAAACCCCTTAAAAGAGGGCATAACTATAACTCACGTCCAAGAGAGGTTAATGAAACATATTTTAATAATAATTTTCATTTATTAGTCCAACGGTTTCCAAAGATTAACCCCCTTTTTTCGAAACTTCACTTTCTTGGGCCTGCCTGCCTTAGCAAAGATTATTATTTTTTAATTATTTGAAAAGGGGACATGACAAGTCCTCCCCTCCCAAACATTGCTTGTCCTCAAGCAATGGCTGAAAAATAAACCAATCAATCCACCTGGATCCCAAATGTAGTCATGAACTATACTACTACCAATTAACACAGGCTCCTGCAATATCCTCTGCAATATGACCAAGAGGAATCCATAATCAAACTGACAATTATAACTCAACCAAACTCCAAAATCACAACTTCCACAGTCAGAAACCCATGAGACACAAACTCTTAAAACATCAAAACCCAAGTAAAGTGGACTACCAACACAGTAAATACCATCAATGCATTCCACTGGCCTATACGGAATGTACAATCCAACTCTGCAACAATGGTGAATGCTCTCAAATGAAACTATACCAAGTATGGAGAATCCACACACTGTACAACTCCTACAGTCAACACAACTCTGTAGATCATCGGCCACTGTCTCATAACCATAACTCCCATGCACCCCTGATGGTGAAAAGCCATCACAAGATAAACAACAAGAAATGGAACCCAAACCAAATTTTCCTGCCATCAACTCCTCAACACAAGGATCAATTGCTAACTGATGTACATACCCTGCAATATAATGTTGATTAAAAAAACCAACCTCAGTCAACAGCTCACCATGAACAAGTGATGTAACCCATTATGGCTGATCACTAGCTAAGTCAAGAGATGTCATAGCCAAAGGAGTAGAATCAATAACAACACCTGCGGAAGCATCACTCCAAAACTCCTGCTCTAAGTCATGTATTATCAAGCTATCAACTGCAGGACCTATCGCCATGTCGTGCCCATCACAATTCTCATCCCGAGGCATCAAACTAATCCATAACTGATGATAAGCACTAGGAACCAAAGTACATCTCTGTATCATAATCTCATCAACATGGTCATCAAAGGTAAATTGATGAGCGTACCTCACAGTGTAATGCCGATAGAATGCGCCAATCTCAGTCAGTGGCTCAGACTGTAATCCAGATGAAACTAACTGCAATTGATCATTAACCATGTTGGAATTGACTACTATCTCTGAAGATATCACCAAGGGAGTAGTATTACTAGTAGGAACCATGCCAACTATCGAATCACCAACATCACACATGCTCTTTGATACATCTCTAGTCTTTGTGTCATCAGTACTAGAGGCCACCACCATGTTAAGCATACAACAATTTGCTACAAAACCCAACTCAACTGAACCTGACTCTAGTGGGAATGAACCTGATATGCCAATGTTAGTATCAAGGATGGATGCATCCCCATCTCCACTGTCTCTAAAAATCTCGGCCATGGACATCCTCGGATCACCAAACACCATAGCTTGTGACTGTATAGAATCAGGTAAAGACTGTAGCCACTCTAACTCCATGGTCGCCTTAGCCAAATGAAACTGTGACTCCTTGAAAGCCAACTGTGTACTCTCAAGAATCTCAGAAGTCACCTCAAGTTGCTCAGTAAGCTCACTCACCTCATCTTCCTTGGCCAACAATGCATCATATGTTGTACTGCCCCACTCCATAAGATAATCTCTGTCAGCTACCAGCTGCATATAATTCTGTCTCAAAATCTGAATAGCCTCCCATAAAGAGTGGATCTCTGTCAAGGAAAGATAACTGCCTTCCTTCTCATCACTAGTAGGAGAACCCCATCCATAAACTGCTAACAACTGACGAGCAGCATCAAAATGCTGGCAAGCGATAGCAATGTCTCGGTCACTAACTCTTAACTGATTAGGCACATGATGGCACTGGCTTGACTGTCTCCTACAAACCTCCTCTGATGCACTATCTAAAGGAGTATCCTCAAAGTCACTAGTCTCTAGAGTATTACAATCCATACCCGGTGAATTAAATCTAAAGCTCATATCAACATACAAAGTATCAAAAACATTAGCACTGCTGTCCAACTCCTCTATACCCAAGGAAACTAAGTCTTCAAAACTGCCCACTACATCCTCCTGGATGTCATCAATGCCAATATGATCCTGGGACTCATCTGTACACACTGCCAAATATGAAATATCATCAACACATTCCAGCAAGTATGGTCGACTAGATATATGAACAAAGCCCAACACCGATGTATAAAAACTAATACAAACATCAGATAAGCTCCTGGCACAAGAAAAGACAACACCGTGCAATTTGCTAATCAAATCCATGGTAGCACCCAAACAATCACTGCTACCAAAAAGTGTTAATGATTTACAGTCAACTGAACCCCAAATGCCAATATAAGAATCTCGAGTCCATATCTGTAAACTAGAATTAGCTGGTAACACAAGAAAAATCTTGACTTGAGTAATATGACCAATACCAACTAACTCCACATACCTGTCATGATGAGATAATGTAGTGACAATACTGTCTTCACACACCTTCAGCTGGCGGGATAAATCATGTGAAGTACTACTAGCCTCAACCTCATGTGATGAAGCATCTAACTGTGCCTGGTACTCTCTCTCAGAAAAGTCATGAATGCTCAATGTCTGCTCATCTACACCAGGTATCTCACCATCATGCACAACAACATCCTCATAATCATCATCCTTGAGGTCAAATCTATCTATCACTCTTTGACTAAAATCATCAAATGTAGTTACCTGATCATGACCTTGAGTAGTCATTCCATGATGCCACCAATCATAGGCTGCATCTTCCAAGTGTAGACTTGCAATTTGAACAACATCACTCTCCTTCATGGGGTTAAGTGTGAAGAAGGTCTATAATTTTTGTAGCCATGCTCTAGCTGAAATTTTATTTGTTCCATCAAAAGTAGGTGCTATAAACTTGCTTATTTTATTTTTGAGCTCTCTTCCACTTATGTCATGCTCCCTTCTGTACTCTTTCTTGGGCATCAAAGTGTTCATCATATCCACATATTCTCTAAAAGGAACTGAACTACGAAAGTCATCATCTAAGCCATTATAAGTAGCTCTTAATGTAATCAAGTTACCTGTAACCTCTTCCCTAGGATTAATGGCTGGATTTGGTACTGGTGGCTCATCTGCAGGCAAGAAAATAGTTTTGGTTGATTTAGATGGTGTGGATTTCAGATTTCTTGGCTCCTCTGAAGTGCTCCCTTTCTCATTAATAGATGCAACTCCTTGTAGTTTTTCTGTCAATATTCGCAAAGCCTCTCTAGTTTCTGCCAAACTATCCACTGTTTGCTTCTGAGTATTTTGGATGTCTTGGAAGAATTTCTTTGCCATCTCATCTGGATCAGCCATACTTTTTCCTTCCTTGGATTTTGTACTTTTACTTTCAACTGGAGGTTTGATCAAAAATTTTTTATTCTTTTCTCGCTACAAATATCTTTTTTCTCTTTCACTTAGTTGCATGCAACCATAAATTTTGACATGCAGCTGATTAGAAGCAACATGCAACCACCAAATTCACCAAGAACTAACATGCATATGATTAGAAGTAGAATGCAAACATAAATTTTGACATGCAAGATTTGGGTAGTTATCAAAACTGACATACAAGATCTGGGTAGTTGTCAAAACTAACATGCAAGATCTAGGTAGTTGTCAAAACTGACATGCAAGATCTGGGTAGTTGTCAAAACTGACATGCAAACTTCTACAACCACCAAATTCACCAAGAACCAACATGAAAATGATTAGAAGTAGAATGTAACCATAAATTTTAACATGCAGCTGATTAGAAGAAACATGCAACCATAAATTATGACATGCAAAATCTGGGTAGTTGTCAAAACTGACATGCAAGATCTGGGTAGTTGTCAAAACTGACCTGCAACTTCTACAAACCCTCAGGCTGGCAAGATCATGGCTCTGATACCACTGAAATTTCCCTTTTCTTATTTTGTATGATATTTTCAATCTTTAATCAGATCTTTAAGATCAAACAACTAATATCCCAAAGATCCACCAAATTCCTCAAGAAACCCCAAATCGGGTATGCTGAAAATAGTGCTAAAAGCTTCACAACTTCACAAATTATCAATAAATCTGAAAATGGAAATTTTTACAGAACTTTCAGCAGCATAACAGCCTACAAATTGACATTTCCATATCTGTATAGCCTTTACACAACAGCTCAAAAATGTAGGACAAAAACTATGCTCATCGGGCTCCCGAAATAGCACAAAATATGCCCGGAAACACCACAAAAATACTAATAATCTATCTCAGAATTTAATCATGTCCCAATACATATATTCAGCTCTATTTTAATATCTTAAAGTCTGAAATACAGCAGCAACCCAAACTGATATGAAATACTCTACTGGAAACACCAAACTCATACCAAAAACACACCCGAAAATTCACAAATCTGCACTGTTCAGCACAAAGGCAAACTCTGTATGAGCATGCACATGGAATGGCTTCAAACTCCCATCCTTAGCCTTCCTGGAAACCTGCAAACTCCCATTCTTGGGTCTCCCTGGAAACCTGCAAACTCCCGTTCTTGGGTCTCCTTCTCCACAGGTTTGGCAGCCTCTGAAGAATAACAAAGAATGAGCAAAAATCAAGTTCTAGTATCTGCCCAAAATGCCTCCAAACCCCTTAAAAGAGGGCATAACTATAACTCACGTCCAAGAGAGGTTAATGAAACATATTTTAATAATAATTTTCATTTATTAGTCCAACGGTTTCCAAAGATTAACCCCCTTTTTCCGAAACTTCACTTTCTTGGGCCTGCCTGCCTTAGCAAAGATTATTATTTTTTAATTATTTGAAAAGGGGACATGACAGATTTATGATAAAGATCTACTAGGATTTACCTGATTATAGGATTTAGCTCATTACAACTATTAGGGAACAACAAGAAGGTTGATCTAGAGTAACACCAATGCCCTATTTGTATAGATCGAAATAGGCTTACACTTCTTCCTCACATATAGATTAACTTCTCCTCTAAATCACACCTCTTGATTCATGAAATGTCACAACTATGCACATGACCTCTAATCTGTCTCTTTTTTATTCATACATAAAATGATATTAATACATTCTCAATAATTAGTGCACACTATTGTCTTAACATTGCATCTAAAATTCAGATTTTAGTCCCTAGAAGTTTGTGAAACTAGTTGGAATCATTTTCTAGCTCACACCATGTTATGATCCTAGGTAGCCTTCACTAGGACCGCAGGGTTTTGGTGCAGTGGTTCATACCATGTGGTATCAGAGCCTCCACGCATCTTTGAGTCTCAAACTGGGTGGCAACATCGACATTGCAATGTTCATTTGGGGCTCATATGGCCAAGGGAGGACCACCATATGTGATGTAGGAGCATCTTGGGTGTAAGAGCAATATTGCATCACCCAAAAATATTTGTATTTCAGTCTTTTCTATTTTAATAAGGACTAGTGGATAGGGTGGTTACTATTTATGAGAACTTGCTATTTTTAGTAAGTTTGTCATATGAGCTCATAATGTTCTCATTTTCCATAGGAAGGTTCATTTTAAAGTTGTAAGCCTATTATAAAAATTTCATTGCTCAAGCATAAGTATTGAAGAAGTTATTGCAGATTTTCGGTGGAAAAATTTGCTCAAAAATCTTTAGGGTCACTGTTGGAGGCCTTAGAGTGCTCGGATGAGGTCTGAAAACTCAACAAAAGGGCATTAGTGCAATTTCAAGCTTGTAGATCAAGAGTTGGCATTGTCGAAAAGCGCTTATAATAGACAATTGGAGCAATGGTTCGTGAGTTATGGCCTTCGAAAGTTGGCCTAGGTCAAAGATGTATTTGGATGACTCTATGTGTATTGTTAGGGTCTATCAGTCCTAGGTATTAAGTTTGAGCATCTAGAACCTTCCCGAGTGGCATACAACTGCCTATGTAAGAAAGGCCCTAACATTGTCTAGAACAGCTTTGGGGATAGTTCACTACCTGTCTGGAAAATTATTGTACTAAGGTGCCCATGTGGGTTAACATATTATACTTATGAATTCTATAATTTCGCATTTGCAGCACAAATAAGAAGTCGATATTTTGTTCTCACATTTTTTGTTGTTTCTTTGTTTCTGTTATGAGTTTATGGTATTAAGGGGAGCACCCTGCATCAATATGGGTGCATATCCAACCTAGAGTCTGGACTGCACAGCGTGGTGGGATGTTATAATCCTAGTGGGCAGTCTTCACTAGCACCTCAAGATTTTGGTGCAATGGTTCATACCACACCAACATTAGGATCCAATCACACTTCAATTTGACAAGAAAAAGTAAAAATTATTACACTTATGTAGGTCCATGCACCTCTTCATAGATTCTCAATAAAATTGATCAATAAGAATCATACCTAATATTCCACATCATTGTGGACAAATCATCACATATCTTACAATCCTCAATTGACTTCACAAGTTGATTAACCTTCATTGATCAAGAATCTAATTGATTATCTTCACTTCTTCACTATTAAAACTTTAAAATCCTTTAACTATGTCCACCAATCACCAATTTTGTCGTGATTGCAAAAAAAACTTAATAACACCACAAGATCAAATACCACTAATCATAACACCTCATTCCATTCATGTAGGACATACCAATCAAATCTTCTTCTTTGTTCTTGGACTATTGAACCAATTACCTGTCTTCACTAAATTGGCTATAACTTGCGTCAAACTCATCATACAAACATACAATCACAAATATAGCACAATACACATCTCTAGAGACTATGTGGCCGATTGTGTACCATAATTATTAACATAACTCTCACTTCACCTATTCTATCATGACTTAGTATATTAATAACATAGTCAACCAAGAATGCCTAAATTGACATCAATGACAACATCATAATTGACAGAACATATCATCCAGCTAGCAACAAAGTCACTCATCTCATCTAGATCAGTTATGCCAACTATTGAAGTACCAAGCCTTCTTGAAAGGTCACCCATCCCAATATTGACAAAACTCTTGCTGAAAGGTTTTAGAGGAGAGGTAGCAAGCTAGGTGAGCTTAGCCTTGAAGGAAACTCTATGATTAAGTGCACTTAAGTTAGAGAAATACTAGGATCAATGACCTATCGAGAAGAGTTGACACTTCACCCTTGTTAACATCACCTAGTTGCAATGAGTCATAAGTGTTTCATTCATCCTAATGAGAGATGATTTCTTGTGAACCACTACTTATGAACCATGGGTGAAAGAGTTTGACTATAATATTGAATCATGATAACAATATCAAAATCAATATCACATTTGTATTTGTTGTAGAAAATACTTCCTACATATCAATTGTACTTTATGTCAATAAATAATATATTAAGACATTATTAAAAAAATACATACAAATTTCATGATTACAATTATATTTATTGATAATATTTTTACCAACACAATTTGGAAATAATTATTTCTTATAAGACCTGCAATGATTCTCTCTTTCCAATATATCAACGAACATATTTATATAATTAAGATAGGTTATAATAGGTTAGCCTAATCCTTGTATTATTATGTTTTATGAAACAATAATTAACGATTGAGTTGATTTATATATCTCTTTGACATTGAAGTGACTTATTATTTTGACAATCAAGACACAGCCACACTAGGTGGAAGGAAGGAAACAAGAGGAGCGCATTTGGAATGATATTTTATTGTGGAAGAAGCATTTTCCAATGCACTAGAATAAAGTGTGCGCGCTTGTCTGCTTGCTCAACCACGATAGAGACTCCACCACATAGTCTTGCTATAATTGAGTAACGTTCACTGCACTCGATACTCATGTTACTGAAGAGGGACAAAAGAAAACATCCCATATCCCACTTGCTTACTGCCTTACAGCCAGTCTTTATTATAATCAGAGTAGTTACGAATTGACCACCTTAGATCACATGTGGAACAGTTTGATTTGGTTTACTACACTATATAATGTGTAACATACCTTTCAACAAATGAAAGTTGTTTCCCATTCCTCGTCTATTATTGTACTGCAAATATGAGCACTTCTCCTCTAGTGGTGCTCTTAATGGTTGTGGCAGTAATTTCTGTAGCCAATGCTCAGGGCACTCTTGTGGGATTCTACAAACAGATTTGCCCTTCTGCAGAGAAGCTTGTTCAGTTGAGGGTTCAGAAGAAGTTTCAGGCTGACAAAACAATTGTTCCTGCGCTCCTTCGCATGCATTTTCATGATTGTTTTGTAAGAGTAAGTACATTTTTCTTTGGGTTGCAATTGTTATTTTTGATAAAAGCAGCAGCAAGAGGGTGCTGGTCCGTGGTTGTAACTGTAGTTGAATTTGATTGTGTGATTGTTGTGTAGCAAATCCCTTGTCCATCATCAGAATGAAAGAGTGCATAAAGAAAAGAAAATCTAAACATCGATATGGATTGAATTGTAAGCTAAAATAGTGTCACAAATTGTAGTATAAGTGTGATTGAAATAGTTAACTCTGTCCCATGACCTAGCCCTGCGATGACCAGCGGTTGATGCAAGCTAGGTCCAGACTAGTCCCCTATGGGCGAGACCAGCCACCTGCAAGATGTCTCATCTCTTAAATCCGGAAGACAATTGAACCCGAGATCATGGGGAACTGCCCACAACCTCAAGCCAACTTATCTGCCATTTAGTGGGAAAGTTTTATTGATTGCAAAAATCTTTGTTCTACCATTTGCCTTATCGCTGGGCTGAAAGTTTGGGTTTGTGTGTCTTTGCAGGGGTGTGATGCATCACTTCTAATAGACACAACAAGTGGCAACGATTCAGAGAAAGAGGCAGGGCCTAATCAGACTGTGAGAGGATATGAATTCATTGATGAGATTAAGAAGGTTCTGGAAGCTGTTTGTCCTAATAGAGTCTCCTGTGCTGATATAATTGCTCTTGCTACAAGAGATGCTGTGGCCCTGGTAAGTACCATAGAGATTAATGTATACCCTCTATCTTTAAGGTCTTTTATCTTTCTTTCTAGAGTTGCATTGTAAGTACAATGTCTTCCTCTCGATGTTTTGGTTCTTTATGTTGTTTACCCATACAATAGTTTTGTAAGTGAAGGTACCAGTTGAGTAAAATATGGATGAAGTAAAAGAAATGACATGGACAAGAGAGCAAAACTTGATCAGTCACTGGAATAGAATAGCAAATAAATGAAATCACCGGTGTATTCACTGCATGTCATAAATGTAATCTTATATAGTTAAATCAGTTTCAGAATGGATGAACAAACATGTAGAGTCCAGCTCTTTCATTGCTTATTATAATCTGGAGCTCTGTTAGTACCTCTATTAAATAAACTATAGGCAACCCAAACATTGTAAATCATTTTTTCAGCTCTATCTGTGTACATAGGTCTATTTGCTTTAAACTAAACTTCCTCTCAAGAGGACTTTATTGATGAAATAAAATGGCTTATTTATGAAGGATCAAGTTTTGTAGAGTGAAGATCTCATTAACAAAAAAGAGTAAAGATTCTTTATCCCCATCATTTAAGTAAAGAAGATCAACTACGCAACACATCTGATGTTAGTTAATTTCAATTTATTGAAGTCGAATGGTTTACAAAGATTCTGTCAAAGATCAAACTTTGCAAAGATATTGACATCCAAGAAGGATATGGCCTCTCAAATCTAACACTGAGCTGAACAAAATGTATCTAATGTCACAATGTGTCAGCTCAATTTATGGATAAAGTTGAATGGTTTATCAGAAACTCACTAAAGATCAAGTCTTATGAAATGTAAAAATCCTGAAACCAAAAAATAAAGACCCTTAAATCTAGTACTCAACTGAAACAGATGCACCTGATACCCCAATGAGCTAAACTGATGCTCATGCAATAAAAACTAAAAGAAATGTTCCATACAATCAATATTAAATAAAGTATTAAGTAGCTGCAGAAATCATAGTATCTTTATCCTCCTCTAATAGCCAATAATTCGATTTCCATAATGATAACATTTCTTGTATATAATTTCGAAGCTTATGTTTCGTAATGCTGTTATTCAATTGTATTAATGATTTTTCAGCAACATTTCAAACCAAAAAATAAAACAACATTATCTTGCTATCATAAATTATGAAAATATTTTGTGCAAATCTCCGTATCACTAACTTATAACTATTTGAACAAAACCCTAACAATTTGAGATTTGTGTTATGTGCAGGCAGGTGGGCCTCGTTATGATGTTCCAACAGGTAGAAGAGATGGAACAGTGTCAAAAGTGGGAGACGCAAATTCTCTTCCAGACCCCACGGATAGTGCAATACAATCCTCTGCAGCCTTTGCTTTGAAGGGTCTCTCTGTTCTTGACCTCGTTACTCTATTAGGTACTACCTATCTCTTCAATAATTTCTTTTCTTTTCATTCTTTGTTCTTTCTTTCATTCTGATGACAGATCATTGAATATGATCCAAAACATTGATACTAATAACTTATACACAATCTTATTTAATATCACAGATTGTGAAAATCTGTTATCATTATAAGCCATTATCTTCGCTTCAATTTACATTTCCGCCTTCAGCCCTTCTACCCTGCATCATTACATACAGCCATTAATGTCCCCACGGAATGCTCTGTTTTGCAGGGGCTCATACCGTTGGCATTACGCATTGTAGTTTCTTCAATGACAGACTATACAATTTCCAAGGCACGGGCAAACCCGACCCCACCATGAATCGAACCTTGGTCGCCACACTGAAGAAAACATGTCCTGATCCTGCAACTTCAACTTCTAACGATGACCCACCAGTTGCTTTGGATCAAGGAACACAATCTGTTTTTGATGAGAGCTTTTTTAAGCAGATTGTAGCCCGGAGAGGCATTCTACAGATTGATCAAGAACTGTTTGAGGACACCACTACTACCGCCATTGTCAGAAGTTATGCTGGATCCCCAATCGGCTCTCGGCCTTCTCTCAACTTTAGCCAGCAGTTCGCTCAATCCATGGTCAAAATGGGTAACTTGGGAGTTCTCACTGGAACACAGGGAACTATCAGGAAAAACTGTAGGGTTGTAAAACTGTAATCTTTAGGTATCCTTCTCAAGCTTGAAAACAACACCTCTAGTACTAATAATCACTGAAAAAAGCCAAAAAGGAAAGAAAAGAAACGAAGAGTTTTACGATGTTGCTTGCTTGAGAAGGGTACCCAAATGGAATGGATTGCAGCAGAAAGATTGATATGACATTTTGATGAGGATTCTCGTGATTGGATATCTTTTGGGCGGCGGTGAAAATAATTGTGGCCCGTGACCATTCTGACATTGCTTTGTCTCCCTGTGAATATTGGTTTGTCTTGAGCCTGCAACCTTTTTTGAATTTGGACGGCCATGTTACGTAACAGCAGTTGACATGGCAACCAGAGCATACCTTTAGAAAAAATGGGAGGCCATGATGAGGGATTATCCCTAGTAATTTGTAAAGTTGTTTCCCCTATTAATAAATGTTAAATGTTGTGTGTCTGGTTTAGTAGTGATTTTTTTAATTTTAATTTTATATTCTATTAATTAAAATATTGCATTTGTATATTAGTATGCTTTTCATAATAGATAATATATCTTTTATGTTATTCATTTTTTAATATAATTGAATTATACAAAATAATGGTCAATTAGAAAATTCAATAGATCAATAGGCAATTAGGAGATAGAATCAATGGAAGCCATAGAGTCTCTAGGGGCAATTATATGGAATATAGATCAATAGGCAATTAGGAGGTAGAATCAGTGGAAGTTATAAAGTCTTTAGGGATAATTATATGGAATATAGGTAGAGTTGATTTTCAAAATTTGGAAGACAAAGTCAATTGGCTTGGAGGAACAATTAAAAGCTTGATTAGTAATTTGGAGTTTTGTAATAAATGTTTATGGTCTCATCTTGACAAAGAAGAAATTGGAGGTGTGGGTAGAGATAAGTAGCCTTTTTGGAACATGGTCATAAAGGAACATTCTAATTGGTGGGGGTCTCACTGTTCATCTCAGAAAAAAGAGGAGGCATTCAAAAAGAATTCCAACCATAAATT
Source organism: Cupressus sempervirens (assembly GCA_028749045.1). Classification (NCBI taxonomy): domain Eukaryota; kingdom Viridiplantae; phylum Streptophyta; class Pinopsida; order Cupressales; family Cupressaceae; genus Cupressus; species Cupressus sempervirens. The sequence goes on from CM053786.1 coordinate 401,578,895, forward strand.
GACTTTAAAAGGTTAGAGACAAAGGAGAGCCTCCTCGAGGTTGAGATCGAAAGTGGAACATTTAGGAATAATAGAAGATTTGGGTTCAACCACATAGCATAAAAGCTTGACAAATTCTTCTAGAAAGGTGACTTGACTACTTTCACCTTTGATTTAACTATTTCCCCATCTAGTTGGACATCTTAGGGAAATCAATTTTTTTTTGGCCCCTTTAAATTTGATAACATGTGGATGAAGGATGAATAATTCTTGGTATTTATCCAAAATGGTGGAATGATGTAAGGTCCCTCCTCACATGTACTTATTAAATATGATTTTCTCTGTTAAATATGTGGTAGGAGATTTGAACGGATATGAAGAAATGTTTTATGTTGTGAATATCCTAATGAAATTGAGAGTAGTTGATACATCCATGTTTTAATACTCAGTGATTCAAAAACTACTACATTATCTCGATTGTTAAACATTAAAATTTCACTAACAATGATATGAGGCGTTTTCACCTGATGATAAGGGTGTTGATTTTGGTACCTTGATGATTAGGTTTTATGCTTTCAGATAGTTCAATATTCTTTAATTGGTGATGTTTATGATGTTAGGTATATGCATGCCTAATGATGATTATTCTAGTATTTTAATTTGAATTAATGAATAAGTTATGTTATATTGACTATGTGTTTACTGATGATTAATGGTGAGTAGAAATGAATTAAACAGTTAATTATATGGAAGATTCATGTTTTGATTTATGTAACTATCTAGATAAGTTTTGAATATATGTATGTGATTTTCTTGAGCTACTGATGTGTGCAATGAGTGTGTAGGATATTTTAGCAGAGAAAATCTAACAGAGAAACCAAACTAAACCCTATGTACCATTGTGAAAACTAGGGTTGAATCTAATGAAAGATGTAGACCCCGTTGTTCATATTTAATTTTTGTCATGAAATGAATAAATGTATCATTTTGTAATCTTTAAATGTTAATGTTTTGTAACAGTGATTTTTTCAGTGCCGCTTGACACTCATAAATTGTATATGCATTCTAGCATAATAGGTAGGGTTAATCGAGTAACCTAAAGATCTAAGTTGGATTAGGATAGTTACCTTTTTGCTAATCAGTTAGTAATCAAGATCAATTACCCTAATAAGGATTAGTGAGTAATCTGCATTTTTGAAGGTTGTTAGAAAGTCCTAGAATTTTTCTAGCTTTTGATAGGTCCCTAATTAATCCTAAAAACCAAAAATCATGAAATCTAAGTACCTAAGGGGTATGGGTATGGGTTGGGGGCATTTTCCACCCCCTAGCCCCTTTTGTTGACTTTTATGGTCACTCAAAAACCCCATTTTTGCTTTATTGCGAAAATTGAATGATTTCATCATGCATTGGATAACTTTAACTCCACCTTGAGGTTAGCCTATGTCTACTTGAGTTAGAAGACTCTAGAACTTTTAGGCAAGTGGGGCAGTTATTGCTTTTTAGAGTGGTTGCATTTAGGATCTTATTTAGAGGTGATTTTGAGAGGGTTTGGGTGTTCACCCAACCTCTAGTTTTAAAGTGGAATTCAGAATTGAAGGAGAAGGAGAGGGAAGCAAACTCATCTCAAATTTGTTCATTTGCCATAACCTAATTTTTGAAGGTAGGAATACTTCACCTCATTTTGTTCATGTTGTGTTTTATGTTTCAGTTTTATTGCATATGTATGTACGTGTGTGTGTTGAGTATGTTTGGGAGGGATGGGAAATTGGTTTTCTTAAATGTCTTTCTTTTGTGTTTTGTTTTGATTTTTTGAAGAGATTGTATGGGTGTATTGGCATTACTCACCCTCAGATAGGGCAGAAGTGCCCATGTACAGGAGAAGGTCTTTAGTTGGACTCTGACAATGTAGAGTCTCTTCTCAAGACAAGAAGAGGGAGAGAGGGTAGGGTGTTATGGACCCCTACTCATCAACACAAACCACGTATGAGTTTTGGAATGTAAAAATGGAAGAACGAAAGTTCTTGAGTTTATAGCCCCAAAAGGGCACCTATTTTGGTGTTGTCTTTGACGTCTCTTGTTAGAAAATCCACCTTCTCCCTAGTCTGGTTCAATGTCGAACCTATTGTGCAAACCTGGATGGGAGTGAATGTTTGAATTTCATCTTCATGTTATGTTTGGTTGTCTCCCGATCAATTTTTGTTCTCTCCATGATCACCGAGATGTATTGTAGAATTCGAAATGGATCCCTTGTTAAGGGCCAAGAAGGAAATTCAGATTGTTATTGATATTCAGTTATGTTGGGAGATCTCTCCTCAGAATTGAAATCCTGTGTAAAAATATTATTGTTAACTTATTGTGGAAATGACAACAATGTTGGCTTTTCTTCCTGGTTCTTTCCAACTGAGCTTTTGAATCAGGTGGTCAATAAAAAATGATTGAGTGATATCCTTGCTTATGATATTTCTAGTTTGTTTCAATTTTGCATATGTACTTATAAATTAGTTGCAATGATGTTCACCTTACAGAGGCATTCTTATGTTTTATAATCATATTCATTTGATTTAGTTTAATTAGATAAAATGATGATAAACGATCATGCAATTAAAAGTTCAAATATGTTAAAGAGAATTCGATGATATGATTGGTGTTTCACTTTGTAAATTGTGTGAGTACTAGGTAGCATAAAGCTCCTTTTCAAATGTTCAAGCATTACATTTAACTTCTACATTATAAATCAACTTTACAAAAAAAAAATACACCCCACCCCCGACTAATAAATAAATTTGAAATTTCTTACTTGGAAAAAAAAATGGCCTTCAAAAAAAAAAAAAAATTCCCCAAGACCAAATATGCTCTGGATTTTATATGGGGAAAGAAATTAATTGTTCACTTCAATAGAGAATCTTAAGAATTCTCTAAATATTCCTTTAAGCATATTATATATTTTTAAAATGAAAGAACAAAATATATAATACATAAAATATATTTCAAAATATCTTATTCAAAAAAAAAAATCCTAAATTCTAAAAACCCTTTGGTTCTTACCTTTCTACTCACCAAGAAAACTTTAAAATTTTAATCCTCCCTCCATTCTAGGTGTTGAATGAAAAGTGCCATCATGATGCGCTGACATCATCCTCCCTCTCTCCTCACCTTGGGTGCAACATGTATTTTGGGGAAGGTTTAAGTCACATCACATTGGTATTTTTAAAAACATACCTCTTCACCTTGTAGTCTTTTAGCCTCTTCACCTTGTAGTCTTTTAGTCAAATCTCCTTTGGTTGGTGTGTAGTCTGATTTGGTTTTTCCCTTGAACCACGTGTAGTCCTTTTGCCCCTCCGCCCCCCTCCCCCACCCCCCACCAACTTGGTTCTCTACTTGGGAAGGTATAACCCCACTTGGAGGCAGCTAGGATAGGAGGGAAGTGGATAGCTAGGGATAAGGGCTAGGTTAGTGGTTAGTGAGTGATAGGATAGTATGTTAGGTGGTTGGTTAAGTCATGTTTAAAAGTTAAGAAGTTTGAAAATAAATTTGGTCAGTGTTAATAAGTATTCTAGGATTAGTATTAAATAAGTCTTAGTTAAGAGTGTTAATGTTATATTATATTAATTTCCAAAAGCATATGATGGGTAGAGTTAGGGGTGAGTTGTAGGTTTTGTAGGTTAGTTAAGTTTATGAATTTTGATTGTTGTAATTGTTAAATTAGAATATGTTAGGATTTCTTTGGTAGGTGGGTTAGATTATTTTAATTAGTTTTAGTTTAGGTTTGTGTTAATTAAAGTGTTATTTAATTTAGTTTAATTTCAATTTAAAGTGTAATTTAGTACAGTGAGTAATTAGATTAAAGTTTTTAAAAGATTTTTTTAGTTTTAGTTTTGATTTAATAGTGTAGTTTAATGTTAAGATATAAGTTACAAATTTAGTAAAGTTTTTAGTTAGTCTAAATTTTAAGTAATTTTGATTATTATGTTTTTGTATATTTTCTATTTAGTATATTTTAGTTAGAATAATGTAATGTTGGATTATATTTAAATAAGTTAATTTTGTTATTAGTTAACATTTTGTTAAGTGAATGTTAGATATTTAATTTAATTTTAATCAATTAGATAGTGTTAGAGTATTAGTCAAGATGTATTATTTGAATTATTATTTAGCCTTATAAGTTAGAATAATGATGGTATTATTATGTTAGTATAAAAATCAAGTCAAGAGATTGGATGCTAGATGTTATTTTTCTTAGAGAGTTCTTTTTATTTCAAATGTCTCGAATAATAAGAGTTACAATTACTTATATTGTTATTAGAATAATTGAATTATATCGTTATTAATATTTGGACCAAATAATGTTATAACATTCATATTCATGCTACTGTAAGGTAGTTGCCAATTATGTTTTTTAGTAAATAGATTGTTGGTTTACGTATGAGTCATTGAAATGTATATGCAAAATGATATATTGTTTAAAATTAATGTATAATGAAACAAACATCGAAATCAATTTAATAATGTATGTTCAAGCTTAATGACCTATTCCTACACGTTGAGTATTAAACTTAAATAGAATGTCAGGACATTGTTAGGAGAGCCTGTATCTATCTTATTTTATACCTATACTTTAACATGTGCAGATAAACATATCAAACTTAGTGGTGTTATTAATCTTTAAAAGAAAAAATTGTTGGTGTGTTTTGCCCTGCTATTTTGGGCATGACAAATGAGTCCTTGTTTGAAGCAAACACCTTGGAATTAGTATCTTAAATTTGATAGTATTATGAATGAACATGGTTATACTCGATGTTATTCTGACTATTGTGTTCATTATAAGAGGTTAGATGATGACATAGTTATACTATTTTATGTTTATATGTTGATGATATGCTTGGATCACATTAAGGGGTTAAAAAATAAATCAACACATTTAATTTCTATGAAGGAATTGGGGACAACAAAACAAATCCTTGGTATGAAAATTTGCAGAGATAGGAAGCACAGAAAATTAACATTATCTCAGGTTCATTATATTGAGAAGGTGTTGCAATGTTTCTCTATGGAGAATGCTAAAGTTGTCAAAACACCTTTACCTAGTCATTTAAAATTGACTAAGGATATGTGTCCAAAGACATCAGAAGAGGAGGCTAAGATGTCCAAGGTACCTTATGTTCTAGCTGTAGGAAGTTTATTGTATGCTATGGTATGTACTAGGCCAAATATTGCACATGCAGTGGGTGTTGTTAGCAGGTATACGAGTCATCCAAAGATTGAGTATTGGATTGCAGTCAAATGGATTCTTAGATATTTGAGATGAACATACAATAAGTGTTTACATTTTTGGGGGCTCTACTACTGATTTACAAGGTTATATGTTGACTTAGATTTGGTGGGGGATATTGATATAGGCAGAGTACTATAGGTTATTTATTTATTGTTGGTGGGACAATAATGAGTTGGATTTCTTGGTTGCAGAAGGTTGATACTTTATCCACTACAGAGGCAGAGTATGTTGTTGCTATAGAGGTAACCAAGGAGATGATGTGGCTTCAATTCTTTATTAAAGAGTTGGGACACCCTCAGATGGGAAATTATTTGTTTGCAAATAGCTAGAGTTCCATTCATTTTACCAAGAATTTTTCTCTACATTCAAAGACATAGCACATACAGTTGTGGTACCATTTCATTTAGTTAGTTTTGGAGGATGTCCAACTAAAGCTAGATAAGATACATTAGATGATAATCCACCAGATATGTTTACAAAGGTACTAGCAAGGGAGAAGCTAAACTCCTCTAAATGGCTTTAGTTGGTCTTCTAGACTAAATGGAATAAAATAATAGTAGAGTCCAGGGTGGTTTGATATTCTAGTGGGAGCTACAAGTTTAGTAGTGCTATGATCAGCCTCCAAGTGAGAGATCATTGGCATGTAGTCAAATCAGTCTCCAACAGGGAGATTGTTGTGACGTTGAGCCTAATAAGACTTGAAGGTTAATGTTTCCTCATTTATTCAACGTGTTTGCCCCTCTAGATTATTATATGGGTTTGGGGGCAATGCCCCTAAGACGAGGTCAAGGGGAAGCATCGCTTGCGAGGTGGTTGGGCAACGCCTTAGGTGTGCTCCTTGTTGCAGTACAGGGTGGGTCGAGGGGAAATGTCCCTACGAGAGTTTTGGGGGCAATGACCCCAAAGCCAAAAATGAATTTACTGTACTGTAAAAGGCCTAGGTTTTTATTTTTCTATTGGATGACTTATTCTAGCCTTAGTTTTGTAAGTGGCAAAAAGTTTGCATAAATTATCTAGGGTTAGGGATTTAATATATATGATGAGATTGTACCTTCTTGTAGCAGTATTGAGTTGTAAGGGATTGCAGATTGTAATAACTGAATAATAATAATATTGGACTTATTGTTGGTGGATGTAGCCCAAGGATTGGGTGAACCATGTTAAATCTTTGTGTCTTGTGTTATCTTCTATGTGGTTTATTATTTTATGATATTTTTTATATTTGCATGTAATTGTTATGTTTGTCTATGGTTGATCCTAACACCATTGGTCTATGTAACTTTGTGAAGAAGAGAAGAGAAAAATGATTTATGTCTTAAATAGACATGGATACTAAATATGTTAATTAAAAATGACATCTTAGATATATATGATGCATACTAAATTTAGTATAAACCTCGTATTCTAATTCTAAGAAACATCTTTACTCCAACTGTAACCCTTATTTCACGAACGTTAACAGAATATGATGACTTTACATTGATGTATGATAGGCATATTTATTGAATATAATTAGTAAGAAATATAATAGAACATGTAGTAGTATTATTAAACATTCAACAATATTTAATGTTCTGATATCATAATGGAGAAATATTTTCTATATAGTTGATTCTTATCTATTCTTTCACACTAATTACATCATCTAACTATTTTATTTGGGACTAATAATTCCCCTTTCATGAATAGGATATAATATATATTTGTCACTATTAATGTCATTTTTGAAACCTACATCCTAATTTTGACCCTAGTTCTATGTCAAATAGTCCAACTCTACACCAAAATCTCATACTTCCCTTAACCACATCCCTTATCTTAGTGTAACACTTAATTACTTTATTAACCCTCACCATAGCATTAAGTGTCATATAAGTAAAATTGTAAACCTTGGATACTAACTCTAACCCTACATCTATATGTGATTATACTAAGCATTTAGTAAATTATGTACCTGACCCTAACCCTACCTATAATTGTACTACTAAGTAGCAATAATATTATATTTTTAATGAGGAGAGAGAGAGAGAGAGAGAGAGAGAGAGAGAGAGAGAGAGCAAAGGGTTTGGAGAGGGAGGGAGAGAGGGACGGAGGGAGTACATTATAAAAAGAGTAATCATAGGTGTCATAATATGTTATTTTCTCCATGACATCTTGATGATGGATAATGTAGCTATAGATTAGGGGAGAGAGAAGGGTCTGGAGAGGGAGAGATAGAGGGAGGGAGGGAGCACATTATAGAAAGAGTAATTGTAGGTTTCATAATACGTTCTTTTCTCTCTAGTATCTTGATGATGGCTAATGTAGCTATAGATTAGGAGAGAGAGATAGGGTTTGGAGAGGGAGGGAGAGAGGGAGGGAGTGCATTACAAATAGAGTAATCCTAGGTGTCATAATATGTTATTTTCTCTCTAGCATCATGATGATGGATAATATAGCTAGAGAGAGAGAGAGAGAGAGAGAGAGAGAGAGAGAGAGAGAGAGAGAGAGAGAGTACATTATAAAAAGAGTAATCCTAGGTGTTATAATATGTTATTTTCTCCATGGCATCCTGCTGATGGATAATGTAGCTATAGATTAGGAGAGAGAGAGAGAGAGAGAGAGAGAGAGAGAGAGAGAGAGAGAGAGGAGGGTCTGGAGAGGGGAAGAGAGAGAGGGAGGGAGGGAGCACATTATAAAAAGAATAATTGTAGGTTTCATAATATGTTCTTTTCTCTCTAGCATCTTGATGATGGATAGTGTAGTTATAGATTAGGAGAGAGAGAGAGAGAGAGGGTTTGGAGAGGGAGGGAGAGAAGGGAGGGAGTACATTACAAAAAGAGTAATCATAGTTGTCGTAATATGTTCTTTACTCTCTAGCATCATGATGATGGATTATATATATATATATATATATATATAGAGAGAGAGAGAGAGAGAGAGAGAGAGAACATTATAAAAAGAGTAATCATAGGTTTCATAATATGTTATTTTCTTTGTGGCATCCTGATGATGGATAATCTAGCTATAGATTAGGAGAGAGAGAAGGGTCTGGAGAGGGAGAGAGAGAGGGAGGGAGTACATTATAAAAGGAGTAATTGTAGGTTTCATAATATGCTCTTTTCTCTCTAGCATCCTAATGATGGATAATGTAGCTATGGATTAGGAGAGAGAGGGGGTTTGGAGATGGAGGGAGAAAGGGAGGGAGTCTTTCCTCTCTAACATCATGATGATGGATTATATATATATATATATATATATATATATATATATATATATATATATATATATATATATATATATATATATATATATATATAGAGAGAGAGAGAGAGAGAGAGAGAGAGAGAGAGAGAGAGAGAGAGAGAGAGAGATCCAAAACATTGATGATAAAAAAAATATACAAAATCAAATCTAGAAATTGAAAGTGCATTAGCATGGATTACAGAAATCTAATCAATCTCACTGTCATAATATATTAATCATAGGTGTTATAACATAATTAATTACAGAGAAATATTTTCCATATAGTTGATTTTTATGTATTCTTTCACACTTTTTACATCATCCAAATAGTTGTCTTGGGACTTATAATTCCCCTTTCATGTACAAGATACAAGTAAATTTTATTCACTATTCAAGTTATGTTTATAATCTAAATCCCAATTTTGACCATAGTTCTACTCCAAGTACTCCAACACTACAACTAAATCTCATACTTAACCACATCCCTTATCTTAGTGTAACACTTAACAACTTATTCAACCCTAACCATAACACTAAGTGTCATATAAATAAAATTGTAAACCTTGGATTCTAACTCTAACCCTAACTCTATATGAGATTGTACTAGAGGATTTAGTAAATTATATACCTAACCTAACCCTATTTATACTTGTACTACTAACTAGCAATAATATTATATTTTTAATACGAAGTGGGAGGGGGGAGAGAGAGAGAGAGAGAGAGAGAGATTGGGGGGCATATCTAGAGATCAAAAAGGGAGGCACACACACACACACACACACACACACAGAGAGAAGGGATGGGAGAGGGACAGAGAGGGAGGGAGAGAATACACTATAAAAAAATTAGTTGTAGGTCTCCCAATAACACTAATTATAGGTGTTATAATAGCACTAACCCACATAAAAAAATAACTTGACAATTACCCTAGCACTAACATGATGTGTAATAATAACACCAATGTTAACTATAATGAAAGAAGTAACCCTAAAAATAACCTTAACTCTTATATATATAGTTGGAGGGAGTTGCAACATACTACCATTACGATTATGTAACATAGTGTCATAAACACGAGTTTATGATTCTCAAGAGTAGATAATAGTATAAAGGGTGATTACCATGATATTGCCATACAAAGGACATATATCAACAATTAAAGCACCTTTAGGCCCCGTTTGGTTGCTGGAATATGAGTGGAATAGGAAAACGAAATTAGAATATGTTTTATATTCGTTGTTTGGTAAGCTCAATCGGAATTGGGAATAGGAAGACATATTCCAATTTTGCCTTTAAAATGAGCATATGTCTATGCCAAAAAATATCTGTTATTGGAATAGGCCATTTCCATTCCCATTCCAATTTTCCATTAAAAATTTTTATTTTTTAATTTTTTTTTTCGATTTTTTTTTTTTTGAATTTTTTTTTTTTACTTTTACTTTTTGAATTTTTTTTTTAAAAAAAATTTTAATAACATTTTTTAAAATTATATCTATCTTTTAAAAAAAATGAAACTGAAAATGAATTAACTAAAAAAATAATAAATTTTAAAAAAAATTAGGAAAAAAAATTTAAAAAATACAAAACTTAACCTTATTCCTATTCTATTTTTGTACAACCAAACAACAGATTAACATATTCCAAATCGAATTCCAAGTGCACCAAACATGATTGAAATTGCCTATTTCTATTCCCATTATTCATTTCCATTCCCATTCCATTTTTCTATTCTAATTTTCTATTCCTATGCCAGCAACCGCCCGAGGCCCTAAAGCCAAAAATGAAGTGTAATGACATGCCAAAGCATAATTACAATGATACAAATAATTTCTATAAAACATCCGACATGCCAATATTACACCGTAGTATATCCTCGAGGCACGTTGATATTTTCAGAAAAATACTGGTCTGTTTTGTCAATAAAACTCTAGAAATTTCAAAAATTTTGGAAAGTAGTATCCAGTAATCATCTGTACGTTCCGTTATGTGGAATACTTGTGCATGATTAAAAGTGTGGAAGAAAAAGAGCAACAATTGTCGATATAAGGTAGTCCCAGGGCAATTGTTCTTAATTCATGTGAGGCTTCAGTACGTCTGCAACTGACCATAGTATCTTGAGCTACATATACCGAGCGCTACAAGTGGTGCCAATATGGGTGTGTTAATGCTTGTTTCATATTTTTCCTCGGTATTTTCAGTTTCTGCAACCCTAACCCTGGCTCTGATCATAGCTTCTTGTTTCTACTCACTACTAGTGAGCGGAGGTAAGCTAAAGAGGCCGCCTCCGGGGCCACGAGGGCTACCTGTTTTGGGCAACCTGCTGGACCTCGGTTCGAATCCCCACCAGTCTCTCCACGCTCTTTCCCAGCGTTATGGCGGCCTTATGCTTCTCAAACTGGGGAGCAAACCGGCCATAATCGCTTCCTCCAAGGAAGCCGCAACTGCCATTCTCAAGACCTTCGATTCCGATTTCGCTAACAGACCGAAAAACATGGGAGCAACTACGGATATTCTGCTCTACAACAGAAACGATTTAGTCACGTCTTCCCAGACCCACTGGCCCATGCTCCGAAAGCTTTGCATTTCCCATCTCTTGACCCCCAAATGTCTTCAAAAGTGGCAGCACTTCCGCCAACAAGAGATGGCGCTCTTGCTCGCCGACATCTTTAAACAGGGAAATTATAATCGTGCTGTAGACGTCGGGGATTTCGTTAATGTCTTCGCTTCCAATGTCATCGGACAGATGACGTTCAGGATGAGATTGTTTGACGACAATAATGCAGAGGCGGCTCATTTCAGAGTGTTGATGGAGGAGTTTTTAGCGGAAGGTGGAGGAGTTTTTAGCCAAAGGATTGGGGATTTCGTTCCTTTCTTAGATTGGATTGGCTTGGGCGGCTCTCTTCATCGAGCCAAGAGCTTGAAGATCCGCCTTGACCAGTTTCTCGTGAGGATGATTGAACAGAAGCGCCTCATTCTCTCTAGAGATGAGGAAAATGACACCAAGGACTTCTTGCAAGTTCTCTATGAACTCAAATCTTCTTCTGCCGAAGAGGGAGCACAACTTTCCGAGGCTAATATCAAAGGGATCTTACTTGTATGGGCAAGCTTAGATTTTTTTATTATTCATTTATTATTCTTATGTATTATTATTCTTATATATTAACTTGAGTAGATTCGAAATCTAAACTTCTTCCATGAAAGATTCACAATTTACCATGATGTTGTAGACTCTATTATATTATGTGAAGAGCGTTAAATTTTATTTTATTTTATTTTCCTGATAAATTGCAGAACATGATGGCGGCGGGAACCGACACGGCTACGCGGACGGTCGAATGGGCGATGGCCGAGTTGATTCGCCATCCTCATCTGATGAACAAAGTGAGGGACGAAGTGGATTCAATTGTCGGAATGGAAGAGAGAGTAACAGAATCGCATCTTCCTCAGCTGAAATATCTACAAGCGGTTGTAACAGAAACTCTCCGTCTGCACCCGCCAACGCCGCTGATGCTTCCGCACACATCACCAGAATCATCACGGGAAATAATGGGGCATTACATTCCGCCCAATTCGCATGTGATGGTGAACGTGTGGAGCATAGCGAGAGATCCGAAAGCGTGGGAGAAGCCGCTGGAGTTTGATCCGGATCGCTTTGTGGAGAATCCGGTGAGTCTGGATGGACGGGATTTTCGAATAATACCGTTCGGCGCAGGGCGAAGAATGTGCCCGGGACATAATCTGGGGCTCCGTATGATACATTTTGCACTGGCAAGCTTCATTCATGCATTTCATTTGTCGCTTCCACACGGTCAGGAACCTGAAGATTTGGACATGGGTGAGAAATATGAGGTTTCAATTCACAGGATAGTTCCTCTGAAACTCTTTGCCACTCCTCGTCTTCCGACTCATCTTTATAACAGTCCACAAAGAGCGGATCACGTACAGTTGTTTATGTTTTATTTTCAATAGCTGTACACTCCTTTCAACGTGCGTCACTTCATAAGCTCACGTATGTATTGTTCCTATTGGTTTTAGTGTAGTATGTCGCCCGTGGCTATACAGCCACGAAAATGCACTTCCTTTACATTACTTTTTCTAACTTTTCAAAAAAAAGTCCTCTCCTTCGTAAGAAAGTGCATTTTCGTGGCTGTATAGACGTTGCCATGTATGTCTATCTACTTCTTGTGAGCGTTCGTTTGTACTTAAATCAGTATTATTATTCATTTTGTCTCAAGAAAATGGAAATAGAAATATCTCCATAGAGATACAGATGGAATAGAAATATTTCCATAGAGATACAGATGGAGATACTGTGACAAAAATATAAAGATATTTGTCGAACCAATTTTTGATTTATTTTTATATTTTGATGATTATCCTTATTAATATTTTGAAAGTGATGTTAAGTATATCACAATATTATCATTGTTTAATAGTTGTATCTATGTTTATGTATCATTGCTTTTAGTCTATTATAATTGGGTGTTAGAATTACCATATTCATTTTCTCAAGAAAAGTGGAAATATAAAGATAGAAATAGTGCAACAAAAGTCTAAGATATTTGACAAACTGATTAAAATTTCTCAAGAAAAGTGGAAATATAAAGATAGAGATAGTGCAACAAAAGTCTAAAGATATTTGACAAACTGATTTTTATTCATTTTGTCTCGAGAAAATGGAAATAGAAATATCTCCATAGAGATACAAATAGTATAGAAATATCTCCATAGAGATACAGATGGAGATACTGTAACAAAAATATAAAGATATTTGTCGAACTAATTTTTGATTTATTTTTATATTTTGGTGATTATCCTTATTAATATTTTGAAAGTGATGTTAAGTTTAGCACAATATCATCATTGTTTAATAGTTGTATCTATGTTTATGTATCATTGATTTTAGTCTATTATAATTGGGTGTTAGAATTACCATATTCATTTTCTCAAGAAAAGTGGAAATATAAAGATAGAGATAGTGCAACAAAAGTCTAAAGATATTTGACAAACTGATTTTTATTCATTTTGTCTCGAGAAAATGGAAATAGAAATATCTCCATAGAGATACAGATAGATGGAGATACTGTAACAAAAATATAAAGATATTTGTCAACCAATTTTTGATTTATTTTTATATTTTGGTGATTATCCTTATTAATATTTTGAAAGTGATGTTAAATATATTACAATATTATCATTGTTTAATAGTGGTATCTATGTTTATGTATCATTGCTTTTAGTCTATTATAATTGGGTGTTAGAATTACCATATTCATTTTCTCAAGAAAAGTGGAAATATAAAGATAGAGATAGTGCAACAAAAGTTTAAAGATATTTGACAAACTAATTTTTAATTTATTTTCATCTAGAAAATTTAATTAAGATTTTGGTGTTCATCCTTATCAATATTTGCAGTGAAGTATACTAATATTATCCTTTTCTTTCTTTCTTGTGATATTAAAAAATATATATTTAAGAATGAGTGCTTCATTTTATTTATTTTCAAAATGATAATTGCAATAGATTTATTTATTCATTTATTAGTACATTTATTTATTCTTTTATTAGTACTTGTTGGAAGGCTAAGTACTATTGTACCACTTTGTGACTTACTCATTTTAACTAGTTATTAAATGAATCACTTGACCAATTAAAATGAGTTATATTACATACTTTATTATAAATATTATATTTTAAAAAAATATACATGCCAAATTTTTAACTTAATAATTTGTATATTATTTTTCTCTTTTTAATTGGATGAATTGCAAATTTGTGTGTATGTAAGATATAATATTTTTAGAAAATATTTTTTTAACTCATATTCCACTCTAGAGGGTATGTCGTATCCCTAATTATTAGCAAATAATCGTAGTGTGAACATTAGAGATCATTTGTATTATACTTTAATCAACTTTTGGTTTAAACTTTTAATTTATTTCCCAAAAGTAATTTATAATATTAATGCTAATAATTTATTTTATAAATATATTTTATTTAGCATGATCTAATATTATTTTTTATTTGAATAAAACTCTCATTCACATGACATTACTTTAAATATTTGCACACTTCTATTTCACCTTTGTACAAATGAATTCAATAATACAAAATTGTATTTTTCTTATTTATATATTATATGTTATAATACTATATAATGGTCTAACTAGAGGCAAGTACTTAGCCACTCCATGACACTTGTTTTCTATTGTGATCTTAAGTGTATAATGCATATAAAGATTTTTTTTCTTTAAATGATATCTCAACTTCAACTTTACCTTACATGAGTTTTCACAAGTTGTATAGATGATTTCTTCTATGTAATTTATATTGCAACTAAATATTAAGAATTTATATAATATAATTAATAAGCATATTTTATTGATGATGTCTTTGATGATTTGAAATTGATAAATTTATATTGTTATTAAATATTTATTATGTATATATCTTAATTGATAAGTTATAGGGATGATGGATTGCAAAGCGAGTCTAAAAAATATTCTTATATCTCAGTTTCTTTACAACATAATATATAATTTATCATCAATGATCCCTCGGTCTATTGGTGAAGTTGAAAGGTACTTATTGAGTGTAAGGTCGTGCCATTAAAAAGGGATGAGGTTGAGATTGTGACCCAATTGAATTTGGTGGAATGGATACCCCTTAGTAGTTGTCTCCTGATTGAAGAGGTTAAGTTGTAAGGCTCGTCAGGTACTTGGGCAGCAATATGGACATTCAATGGGGGATCTAGGCCACATAGTCATGTACTTATCAACTCTAATCTAAAGAGTATGTGGGATTGGATCAAAACTAAAATTGAAACCAAACTTAATATTTATGGGATTGTAAATACCTCTCACTAGTAGGGAGGATTCAAATATGTCAAAAGATTTTGTCCTCGTATTCTATGTATTTCTCCTCTACATGGATATTCAACATGAATTAGTTTGAAATTCTCCAAAAATCTATTAGGAATTTCCTTTTGATGTAGTGAGAATCCAAGGGTACCCCTACTAGAGGTAATCTGGATCCTTGCAAATAACCAAACAACGAAAACACAACACAAGATACACAATTTGATACCAAATGCAACTCTTTATTCATAAAATAATTGTTTACATGCAATATGCCAAGCTATAAGGCCTTCCCGACTACGATCAAATACCAAGAAAGTAACACTTCTACAAGATCCCTCAAGATCCAACCAAACCCTAGCTAGTCAATATTCACACTCTAGTTGAAATGTCCAAAGAAGATCTAAACTTATGCCCGCAAGCCCACCAAGAAATATCCTTGTTTCCCAAGTCTTAGTTACTAGCCTTTCTCAAAATTTACCCAAGATCTAGGTGTAAACTACCTCATATTTGGTGCTTTGTCCAGACACTTAAGAAAACTTCTCTCTTCTGCTATTCCATGCTGAACTTACGATCCACTCCTTGAATAAATATAACTCACTCCTCTGAATGAATGACTTAATACTCCATAAAATCCCCAGGCTACTTATACCCAACTAAGCTACAGCTTGGCTTAGCCCATTACAAATTAAATAAACCCTTACATTAAATGCCCATGCAAGCCACAAGCCACCTCATAGTAGAAATTAAATATATATAACTAAATTAAATACCAAGGTTGTATAACACTAGAGACCGAACATAGAAAAATTGGACAACAAAAATACTGAGTGTTAGAAACAACCTTTGCACATCAAAAAATCATCCAAGCATAACTAAGCCCCTTCATTGACCGAGCCACTTGATCAACATAGTAACCAAACCAGCCAAGTTCCCAAGTATATGACAAGTTCCTCCTTCGCAAATTGAGTCCCTTCATTGACTGAGCAACTTGGGAAATATTGCAGTCAAGCTTCACCAAGCTCCTAGTGAGTGTCGCGTTCCCACAAGGATCATCGAGCACCTTCAACAACCGAATGTCCCAAGCTATGTCAAGCTCCTTTGACAACCAAGCACCTCTTCTTTGACCGAGTATTAGTCCAAGAACCCTCCAAAGCAACTACCAAGCCTCCTCCCATGAACTCCAAATTAGCCATCGAGCAAACCCAAGATACTCCTTCATCACCTAAGCTAATGAATTGGGTGGTATTGGGCTAAAATGTCTTAGGATCCAAGGCATTATTGTAGCTTTTAAGTAGATAGAGAAGGCCACACTCAACAATGAACCATTGAAGATACTTATCATGCACAAACTGTCTAAGGCTTCACCCTGCCATGGTAAAGATTTCATAGGCTTTAACACTCTTGATCTCCTTACAGTTGATGCTAATATTGATGTTAAGGGATCTAATGTCTTTAAGTCTATCTGGAAACTATGGAAATAAATTA
This sequence comes from Cupressus sempervirens, assembly GCA_028749045.1. Classification (NCBI taxonomy): domain Eukaryota; kingdom Viridiplantae; phylum Streptophyta; class Pinopsida; order Cupressales; family Cupressaceae; genus Cupressus; species Cupressus sempervirens. Next base: position 401,595,716 of record CM053786.1, read on the forward strand.
GACACTTATTTGTGGATAGGGGATGCATTAAACTAGATGGTTTCATGTGTGGAAACAAACCACTCTAGGTGGAATCTCAAAAAAGTGATAAACCCTTGGAACTCCTACAAGGTTGCTCACCCAAAAAATGGGCTGCCAAATGTATTGGCACCTTCAAGGACATTGCAAAAGATAATAATTTGATTCCTTGGGAAGATCTAAAAGCTGAATTTGATATTCCCTCCACCCATTGGAGAATATATGCCATTGTTGGAGATGTCTTTTCTAAGAAAGCTCTTCCCATGAGATGTTGTAAAACTAATGGATCGTCCTTCTCTCTGCTTTGGCTCCAGACACTATCCCCTTGCATAATGTTATAGTTAAAATGGTCTACAACAGGCTAACCCAAGATAATGATATTCGTTCTCATCTTAATGAAGTCTACAATCTAAACCTCTCTATAGATAGCTAGAAAAAGAATTTGATTAAGCTTCAAGAAATCCTGGTGGAGCCCAAAATCTTTTGTTTCATGTGGTGCTCCCTCCTACACAAAATTCCCTTCAAAAAACGTAATGGTGAACCGTTCATCTACAAATTCTGTAACCAGCTAGAGTCATTTTATCATGTCTTGTTTTATTGTTCCATAGCTTTGGATACTAGAAGTTATTTGGGATTACTCCATACCTTGATTTTGAACTTGTTAGTAAAGTTTCTATAAGTATCTTTAGGAACAATAAATCTAATAACACCTTTTGGTCTATTCTTTTCTATCTATTATTATGGTGGATATAGAAAATGGGGAAAGATGACATATTGGAAGGTAAGCCAAGACTTCTTACTTCATCTTTTCACATACTGTCTATTATTATGGTGGATATAGAAAATGGGGAAAAATGACATATTGGGAGGTAAGCCAAGGCTTCTTACTTCATCTTTTCACATACTTTTTTTTCTCAAAGATAAAGGAGAATATGTTTAAATCAAGCTTCTTTCAGATGGAAGCAAACAATTTGAGAAGAAAGAAGCAACTTATGAATTTATAGTTAGAAAAGAGAAAGAGGACTTCAATGTGACCTTGAATGAATCCACAAGGAAACTCAAAGACAAGAAAAACTAGAAGAAGAAGGGGGGCATTTGATCTTCTAGAAAAATGGCAACAAGTAGCATCCCAACTAGGGAGTAGATCTCTCCAACAACCTCATAGTTTGTGCCTTCTGGTGATGAAGAAGAATAAGAATGATGGAATTGGTTACCTTCCTTCTGATTTTTTTTCTAGTAGATGGTTTGGTTAGCCTCCCTGTAATATGGTAGATTACGGTATTACCCTAGTGACTGGTTATGTTCTATTATGATATTTTTGTATTTGGTTATGATGTTTCTCGTAAACTGCCTTATAGCTAGGAACTCACTAACGATGTAATCTCTCTTTTTGGCTCCATTATGCGTAATAGAAAGACAATTTTCTATCATTAATTTAACTTCGACATTAATTGAACAATTTTAATGTCTATTATTGCTAGAGTCTCAAATTTTAATATTCAAATACAAAAATAATAATGAATTTTACAATATGACTTGGTTTGTTCTCAATGTCATTGTGTATCATCTAATGTGTAGGTAGGTTTTCACGAATTAATGTGCCATCAATCTAGCTTTTGTTAAATTATTTGAACAAAATAAAATGATCAATTTTGTAAGGTCATATATTTAAATGATAAAATATAAATATAATACTAGATTTTATAATGGCAACTTATTTTTTTGTCAATATAATTGTGTATTATTTTATGTATTTGCAAATCTTCATAAATCAATTGATTATGAATTTATCTTGTTCCAAATTATTTGAATAATTATAACATGTATATTACTTGTAGTCTTATATTATAGAGTTTAATTATGACTTGATAATCATAGAATTTATAGTGGTGGATATTATATACTCAATATTATTTTATATTATTTCACAAGCAATCATAAACATCCTTATGCTCCTTTTTGTTGCATATTTTATCACAAGCATTTGTATCCACATGTGCATACAAACTATTAGAGTAAAGGATTAATTTAATTTAATTTATTAAATTACCTTTACTCCCTTCTTAAGATTTCACTTTATGCACACATGCATTTCTATTTAATAATTAAATGTCATTTACCTTTCAGGGTTTCCCTATTAGGGTTTTACAATCTCCTTTATTATGATTGATTCATTGTATTTTCAATTATTCTTTTCAATTTGATTATATATCCTTCCATATTTTTAGAGCTAAACCCTTTCTTTCTCTTGTCTTTTTCTTCTCTATGACAGGTTCTTGCATGCAGGTATTCTATTGGATATGTGGATTTTCTCTCATCAAATCCTTCATGATATTAGAGTCGGGTCTGCTATAGCTTATTCTTATTTGGAGAAAAAGAGGAACTAGGGTCTGGTAGAACAGATATGGCTATGTTCCGGTATTTGTTGTGAAAATAGAGGATTCTTTGCAATTTAGAGCACTTTAAGGTCAAACAAACCTCATGGTTGGATTTAGAGGACATCAAAACCCTCGTTTTCATATAAAACATGCCTATTTTGGTCAACTTTGCATTTTGAGGCAAAAAAATTTGCCTACCAAAACCGTATGACCCTTGGCACGCAAATTGACATGGAAATTTGTAGAAATTGGAACAAAAATAAATTTAAATTTAAAAATTCTTTAAAAAATGTAGGGAGTTTTATTTTTACTGCCGTAGTTAACAAAACCGCTGGTGGTTTATTTGAACTCTAGTGGTCATCGTGTGCCACCCTTCCACCATTGATGCATCACCGCAACACCCTTCATCCACACATAGACCATGCACCACCTAAGCACCACCCTCCACTCAAAATGTTGCTCTGCTTCTCTCTATTCATCCCACTTTAGCATGTAGTCATGTGGGAGCCAAGGAGGCTTAAGGATAAGCCCAAATTTTTCTTTTTGTAAATTCAGGCTACTAGTGGTTTTTTGGCTCTAACTTGAACATCTAGAGGTGTTTTTGCGAAAATGAGATATTGTCGAAAAGTTGATTCCAAGACAACATGGTGGTGAAGGTATTTTTTGAATTTTTTCCTCTTGGTACCCATTTTTTAGTCAAAGTCCAATGATTCTTTCTGTAACGCCCCGCTCGAGAACCCAAGAGAAATAAACCTATCATGTTACAATGTTTACTGAACTTTTTTTATTTTTTAAAGTTTAAACTACATCAAGATAACATTAATGCGGAAGCAATAAGAACATACACATCAAATACACATTTGCAATTACAGATATAGTTTCAATTCCTCAAGGATTCCTTTACGTTGAGTCACATTTAATAATTTTAAATTAATTAGTTTAAGTTCCAAGTACAATGTCTCAAGATCATAAAGAAATAACAGATACATAATCACATAAGCAAATGCATAAGTATATCTAACACAATGAAAGTACATCCAATTAATAACATCCACTGCACACGTCGCAGGGTATGTGAAAATAGATACAATAAATCAGAATACATGATAACATATATACATCATCTGAAAAGAAGTCTCCAATATAAGAAATAAGAATGATAAAGGTACATCTTCTGCAACGAACATCCAATAGCTGGCAATGTGAAGGGGAACCCAAATGGTAAGAAGGCACTACCTCCCGACCACGTGGTTACCTAGTCAGGCTTCCACTCCCACCGTGCAGGGAAGATAATGAACGATCCACATACGGCTATCAAATATAAAACATTCCTAGGCAAGGTACCCCTAATAGCCAAAACTACCTCAAAGGTAACACATGCTATTTAAGAAGATAAAATAATCCAAAAGTAAGAACACTCAAACCAATACCGACACCACATAACCAAACATCATACACGAACCAAGTATAAACCAAATACCAAGATTATAAGATAAAGTCAACGAAAGATGATCACCACAAGTCAAAACCCACATGTCAAAAGTACAACATCCATGAATCACCAATCATCATCAATGAAAGTAAATAACCATAATAGACACATCCAACAATAAATACACCACCAGCAATAAGTACACCACCAGAGGTACACAAATCTACAGAGGAGACTCAGGCTACATACCAGGGAGTGTCATCACATGGCTACTTGAGTTACCCTGGATTGATCTCTTAATAGACCCTGGACCCTCAAGCGTTGAGTTACCCTGGACTGGTTACTCTGAACCCCATACCCTCAACATCACACGTATGGAAACTAGAAAGCCCTCTCAAGAAGACGAGGCACTCATCTCATTCCCATCCTTAGTCTATACAAGCGCTCAAGGCATGGGTAGATCAAAAATCTCTAACTTATCGTTTTAGTGTGTTTTCCCCCCAAAAGTTTTAATTACTAGATTATTGCTTATTACATAACTTGCATTAGGTTACCCTGGTACTGACCACTTTGGGTCTCGGACCCCTATGCAAGCCACTCCCAAGTCACGTACCTAAACAACCTCTCCTAAGCACATAAAAACACAGTTGTGTCCCATACCACAACACTCATAAAGATCAAACTCGGTTCCTTAACGGGCAACCCAAAAATAAGATGGCAAACCCAAGTACACATAATTGCTCCACAAAGTAAATCTCATAAATATAATTTCAATATGAATCACAAAACACATCATGACATCCAGCCACAAAAAATGGTATAAAAGAAATCTCACAAAGCCTCTGGTGTACTCTCTAGACTGGTCGACATCTAAATGACTCCAAAATCCCAAAGCATGGACCATACAAGCAAAACAATACAGTTTTATAGTTTGAGTTACAAGTAAAGTTTTAGTTTTGTTTTCAATGTACGTTTTCAAGTATACAAGATTCTCAGTATCGCCCTTATAACTTAACCCAATCATTTATTCGAATAAAGTATAGAATTGCCCCTAATTGATTTAAATCAATTTTCAGTAATAATTTAGCATAACTATTTACTAAAATTATTACAGCAATACCTATTGATCTTTAAGTAAAATAATTGTGATTTTATTAAAAATTAATGTCATTAATTAATAATAAAATCAATTCACATCTTCTTAAATAATTACCATTATTTAACAATCTCAAATAAAATAGCAATTATATTACTATCATTAATTAAATTATTAAATGTTAATAAGATTTATCAATAAAATTATTAACAAATAATAATTTAAATTTAACATAATCTAAACTTAACAATTTAAATCTAATAATTTATATAAAAAAAATTAAAATGATTTAAAAATCATTTAATAAATTAAAATTAATTTAATATAAATTTAATAATTTAAAATTTTAATTTAATTAAAATTTAATAATAATAAAATTATAATTAAAAACAAAATTATAAAATAAAAAACAAGCACTTTATATAATAAAGTTGCTGGCTTTTTATAGCCCTGCGGTCAACCTTAAAAAGGTTGCCGCAGGCTTTTAAAAGCCAAACCGTGCAGCAGTTTTAATTTAAACCCGCCCCCCAATGCAGGTTAGTCACGCGAGGGGGCCGCCAACTGCCACCAAGAGGGAATAAGGTAAGTTGGACAAGTTAATTATATTTTTATTTTATTTTTAATTTAAAAAAACTTTAAACAACGTTTCCCCCAATTTAGTAAATAATATATATATTAAAATTCTTTTAAAATCAACACCATCTCCTTTTTAATATATATAATTTTATTTTATTTTTTAAAGTATTATTAAGATTTAATAAAAATTAAATTCAAACACTATATATATATATATATATATATATATATATATATATATATATATATATATATATATATATATATATAAATTTTTAGTTTTCCATTAATAATATTTTAAATAAATAAATAATTTTTTTAATTTTATTTTTAATTAATTAATTTTTTTTAAAAATTTACAATTATAATTTGATCAAGAAAATAATACTAACCATTCGAATCTCAATTTAATACTAATTTCTTTCAATTGTAGAACGAGGTTTTCTAAATAGTGTTTTAAAAAAAAATTGGATTCATTGATGAAATCGAATAGCAAAAGATTCAGAATGAAGGGTGGCAAGATTCATACAACGAAGTTTAAGAAAACAATTTTCAACAAGCACGAAGAAGACAGAGATCCAAAAGTGTTTCTAGAATGGTTCACAAACCCTACCTTGATCTGATGCTAATAGTCTGGTGAAACCCTTGCTAATCCAAACCCTTCCAAGCTTCCAAAGATTTCTTTGTTCCCCTTTCCACAAGTGTGTTCCCTGAAACCTATGTCTGAAAACTTGTGTCCCCCATAATGACCCAAAAAAACCTCTAATATAGAATCTAATTACCTTTTAGGGTTTTTGTCACCACCAGTCTAAAATTATAATTATTTTATTTAATTAATTCGTTCATGCACAATTATTTTTTTTTTAATTAAGATATTCTTTTATTTTTTTCCTTCATGCACTTTAAGTGAATTATTAAATTACTTTATTTAATTTTCCACTTTACTTTACTTTAGTAAATTTATAACTTTAATCTCATGCGCACATTATTAAAATATCTTTATTCAAGTTCACATGTTTTTTATCTTTTAAATTAATTTCTATATTTTAAACTCATTCATGCAAACTTAAATCTTTTCCATAAATTAATATATTTTAACTTCTTAATTTATTTATTTTTGAACGTTTAATTTGATAAATATTTATTAACTTATATAACAATAATATTTAGCATTTATTTAAAAATGAACTCTAAATATATTATTATTAAATTAAATAAATATTATCATGTTCTAAATTTATTCTTAAAACTTTTATCTTCAAATTCAATTCTTTATATTTAATTAATTTCTTAATTAATTAAATATAATTAAATATTCAAAATATCATAATAATTTCCATTAAATTAAATCATTAATTTAATCTTTTAATTAGACTTAATTAACAGAAAATTCATCAAAGACTCGCAAAACAACATATGCACAAAATACTCATGGGTATAAAAAGGGTTGACAGTCTGTTACAAGTCCTCCTTGCAGGACAAGTATTTTAAGCTATGGCTAGGATTGGAACTGATCATTATCTTCCCATTCTCACCATTTGAGTATTTGTAATAGGGCACGCTCATCCTGGCAATTCAGGGAAGTCGATGCCCGGTACCTGCATCTTGCATAAAAGACGAGCATGTACATGTATATAAGATATCTAAACTAAACAGACAATGGCAAGGAGTGATTCATCATGTAGATCTCGACTAGCAGGTGACTACGACTCCCTCTCTTAACCACATCAAACACGTCAGACAGAAAGATAAAATAAACACGCGCACCATACACATGCAAGTATGGGGTAAGTATCGTAAAAATCACAAGTCTAACATCAAATGCGTACATATAATAATTGCATCTCTATCAATACAACATAATCATCATTAAAGACATCATGTTAACATTTTTATAAAAGAAACCACATTTACTAACTAGGATCATCAAAATATCATTAACAACAAATGAATGAAATCCACTAAGCAATAATAACTAATACATTTGTAATCAAAGTAATGAAATAATATCTTAATATTACAAATCTAGTATCTCTAAAACTAATCAATGCATAATATCAGCCTAAGGAATTTGACAATGATAACAGAAATGCGATCTAGGGGCAGGCACTACACTTTCTACATTCTGTGGGGCATAACTTTCTCATTTGAGCTCCATTTTTTGATTTGAAAGAAGTGTCGGAAAGCTCCTCACAAACACTTTACAAATTCTTAGTTATTTTCATTAGTAATTTTCAAATGTACATGTTATTCTCAAATTAATCTATTTTTCTCTTTGTTTCTATACACATTCTTTCTGGCATCTAGAATTTGGTTTTTTCCATTGTGGGGGTCTTTATATTATTATTTCTATCATTTAGATTAGAAAACCAAGAATTCAAAAAAAAAATCAAACACCTTCTAAAACAATGGCCGAGACCTCTTCTTTTCTAGTTCCTCTAAACCCACATAATTGCCATACATGGACAACTTGGATGACACAACTTCTTCCTTCAAAGGGTTTTTGGTCTTGTTTAGATGAAGTACAACTAGTTTTATAGAGGCCTTTTCAGGTAATGCAACACATGAATAAAATTAATGATGCCACGGGTTTGATTTCTTTGAATGTTTTAGACAACTTGCAATTTCATCTTGATGGTTGAATTTCCCTTGTGAAATGTGGGCCAAGTTCAGGGACTTTTTTGGTATCATCAATGAGTTTAGGGCACTCCATATTGAGGCAGAGTTTTCATCATTTGTACTAGATGCTTTTCGCTATATTGAGGATTTTCTGATGAGGTTTAAAAAACATAGAGCTTTATTATAGGGTTGTGTGAAAGTGAAGATTGATAAGGCATGTATTTATCTGATAATATCAAAGCTTCAAGGAAACTTCCAGATTTCCTCTTTTACTTTTCATTCCACTTTGGATGCTTTGGGTTCTAGATTTACCATACACACTTTCAACGTATCTATGATTGATTGACTAAAGAGCAAGCCAAGCTTTCATAGTTGGACTCTCTCATAAGACCAAAGAACTAGGCATTGGTTGCTCAGAAATCTACACGGAAGACGAAGAAAAAGCTAAAGCCCAAATCATATACAACAGGTGGTGAGTGTTCCTCCAAGCCTTCTCCTAGATCAGATGCTCAAAACTCCACTACAAAGGTTAAACCTTCTAAGCCTAGTGAGTCTTCTTCCAAGATTAAGAAGTTTATAGGTGTTCCTTGCAGTTTTTGTGGCAAGGAAGGACATCCACTTTCCAGGTGTTGGAATTGCCTTGAGGCTTTAGAGGAGGACATGCAACAACATACTACTACTTGTCTGGAGCCACTACCTCCTCCTTCAAGGAAGGGACATGCTCTTTTTGCACGATAATTTCCTTCATCAGCTACTTGAATCCTTGATTTAGGTGCTTTCCACCACATTACACACTCACTTGATTTGGTAAACTCGCTTGCTTAGAGTGTTACTACACAAATAGTAGTTGGTGACTTCACACAACTTTTAGTTTTAGGTTCAGGCACTATCTCTTTCAAAGGTGGTTCACTACAAGATGTTCTCTTGGTTCTGGCCATTTCTACGAACCTCCTTTCAGATTTGTCATTCTAGGTCTAGTAAGATAGTTGAGTTCTCACTACATGATGTGGTTATTCGAGATCTCCATGATCCTGACTTTCTTGTTTCTACTGGGAGTGTTGATCTTCAGTCTCACTTATATCAATTTGATGGCTTTAAGAGCTCTAATTCTACATGTGTTTCTCTTATTGCTAATGAAGACACAGTGAGAAAGCTTTGGCATGAGCATTTTGGCTATGTCAACTATAGATATCTACAATAGATGAGTACATAGCAGCTAGTGATTATTCCACTTCAGATCTCTTGCATTGAAGGTGTTTGTCAAGGTTGTGCACTTGCCAAACATCATAGAGATCCATTTTCGATAGGTAGATCCACACGTGCTAAGGCACCATTAGAGTTGATACACAATGATATTTTGTCATCCCTCGCTCCATCTTTTATAGGTTGTTGGTACGTTCTTACCTTCATCTAGATGACTTCTCTAGACTCACATGGATGTACTTTTTGAAGTACAAGTATGATGTATTTGATTCATTTTGAATCTTTAAGACATTTGTGGAGAAGTAGTCTAGTCTTTTTGATAGACATATATGCACTAACAATGACAAGGAATATGTGAATCAGTCTTTCAAATATTTTTGCACTAAGCATGGTTTATAGCATTGGTTCAGAGATCCCCATACCCCTCAGTAGAATGAGGTTGCATAGAGATAGAATAAGACATTACGTAAGATGGCAAATTGTATGATACAATCTTGAGCTATGAGTTCTTCATTTTGGGTTGAGGCTATTAATTGTGCCAACTATATTTAAAATTAGATGTCTCACAAGGCATTGCGACATTTGACCCTTGAGGAGGCTTGGACTCATATCAAGCCTGATATTTCTACATTCTTCATTTTTGGTAGTGAAGATAGGGCATTTATCCCATATGCTCAGAGGAAAGCCATGGAGAGGAAGATCTTACTGCTCATCTTTTTTGGCTACTGTGAGGGTGTGATGGCATATAAGATGTTTGATCTTGATTCTAGAGAGGTCTTTTTCTTGGTGATATGTCCAGTTTGATGAGTGTTATCCTCATATGGAACCTCCATCACCAACTTCTCCTTCTATACTTAGTACTTCCTCTTCTTCTCTATAAGATTATGTATCCTCTAAGGAAGATCTTAATGTTGATCACCCTTAACCACCTCCACCTAATGTTAAGTGAGTACCCAAGTGCGATCGTGATACTATTGATGTAGTATGACCTATGGCAAGAGATTCTTTAGATTCTTGTTACACTCATGCTCAAACATCTAGTGTTGGACTATTGAGTCATGACATTTCAGATGATCCATAGATTTTTTCACAGGCGATGGGAAACTTAGAGTGGGATAGGATTATGGATGAGGAGTACTCTTCCTTGATGAAGAACCACAAATGAGATCTTTGTCCTCTTCTAAAAGGAAGAAAGTTGGTTTGGTGTTGGTGGGTGTACCATACCAAGTATGTTGTAGATGGTTCTATTGGTAGGTACAAGGTATATCTTGTTATGAAGGGATTTTCATAGATTGAAGGTATTGATTACTCTGAGACCTTTTCTCATATTGCCAAGATGAATTCTATTAGCCTTGTATTCTCTCTTGGAGCTTCTCAGGGATGGACAGTATTTCAGATGGACATGAAGAGTGCCTTTTTTGCATGGAGACCTACATGAGGAAATCTATATGGAGTAGCCTCATGGTTTTGTATAGGACTCTGCTATGGTATGCAAGATTAAGAGGTATTATATGGTCTCAAACAAGCCCATCAGGCTTGGTATGAGAAGATGGATTACTTCTTTCTTGCTTCATAGTTCACTCAGTGGCATTCTGATCATATAGTGTAGATTCAACGTCATGGGGCTGAGTTATTTATACTTGTACTATATGTAGATGATCTCATCATTACAGGTAGCTCATCCTCTATGATTCAGAGTGGTCAGTGAGCTTTGAGAGATCAATTTGAGATGATAGACCTTGGACTTCTACAATATTTTTTTGGGCCTATAGATTGTTTAGCCTTTAGATGGGATAGCCATACTCCAACAAAACTATGCTCTTGATGTGCTTTAGAGATTTAGCATGCTTGATTGCAAGCTTGCTCCCACACACTTTCAGTCAAGTGTTGTTTTATCTACCACTTGCAATAATCCTACAATAGATTCCACTTTATACAGATAGCTTGTGGGTTTTTTTTTGTACCTAACACACACATCTTCACATTTCCTTTAAGTTTGGACTTGTTTCTAGGACCCAACTATGCTTTTAGCATTGTATTTTCCTTTCTTTCTTTACATTGTTTGTAGCTCCACTATTTCTCATCTTAAGGCGGGGGGGGGTTGTGTGTGTGTGTTAGAGTAAAGAATTAATTTAATTTAATTCATTAAATTACCTTTACTCCCTTGTTAAAATTTCACTTTATGCACATGCATTTTCATTTAATAATTAAATATTCATTATTAAATATCATTTTCCTTTTAGGGTTTCCCTATTAGGGTTTTATGATGTCCTTTATTAGGGATTGAACCATTGTATTTTTTATTTTTCTTTTTAGTCTGATAATATATTCTTCTATATTTTCAAAGCCAAACCTTGCCTTCTCTTGTCTTTTTCTTCTCAGCAACATGTTCTTGCATACAAGTGTTCTACTAGATCTGTGGATTTGTTCTCATCAAATCCTTTACAAACAATAATAAATTTTGTTATTAGGAGATCAAATTGTTCTCAATATCATTGTCTGTTTTCACCCTCACCCACACACATGCAAAGAACAAAACGATAATAAAATTTAAAATAGTGAATTTTGTACATACAATATCAAGTAATGCACCCATGTATACAATTATTAAATTTCATGGATAACTTATTGTGTCAAATAATATGAAAATCAAAATTTAATCATGGAACTCAAAAACACCATGGATCGATAACATTCAACATAATACGCAACTAAAAAATCCACCGATGTAACCATGTCATTGTTTTATTTATTGATAGAACTATATAAAACTTGTGAGTAATAGAAAAACTAATTAATCTACCTATACAACTCAAAGTGATTGATATTTTAATCCATAAAACTATATGTGACATATATTTAATGCATGTAACGACATATGGCCGATGGGTTATCCATATTATCCATAAAACATATATAAAAATAGATTCTTAATAAGTTTACTTTAACAACTAATAAAATTACTTCTTTTATATTGAGACCCATGGCTTTTTTTAACTCTATGTATTGCACCGTGAAACACATTACTGCCTTTCTATAACTTTCAATAAAATATATATGTACAATAAATAGTAAAGTAAAATGGAAAACATATGATATACCCTAAGTATACCATTCAAAAAATAACAAACCTAATCTATAGCCAATTCAATGTATTAGTAGAAAAACAAATATTATTAGACATTGAAAATATTAGTATTCTATCAAAAGAAAGAGACCTACATTCTATTAGATTCTAAGAAAAGTCTAACAATATATGATTCCCTAAGAAATATATGTGTATCCCCATATGAATAATCAATCCATGTATAGAATACATAGCCCATAACAAAAATATATATATACCAATAATTTCCAAAATCATGATTTTTTATTTTTTATTTTTTTTAATGAAATCCCATGCTACAATTCTATTATCCAACTATTTGTGGGTTAGGATACCCAAAATGGAACATAGCTCCTCAATTGCTACCCAAAATGAAACATGGGTAAATGAGTTTGACCTAGAACACTATATAGTCGATTCTTGATAGTAATATACCAAATTGACTTATTGTGGAACATATCTCTTGCTTGTCAATTGACAAGTTTGAGGATATTTCTAATGATTAGTACATAAGGAACATTATTTTCTAAAGGTCTTGCAACTAAGTTTGCAAGAAAAGTGGTTTTAACCGAGCAAGAAACTTTGTAGTTAAGTGTACTCAAGACAGAGTAGTTCTAGGATGGTTGACCTCCCAAGAAGTCTTGATCCTTCAAATTATCTTTGATTATTTCTTATATGCAATGAGAATTAAGTGTTTCATTCATTCTCATTAGAGATGGGTTCATGTGAACCACTACTCATGAAACATCTAGGCCAATGAGGTTGGCACAAAAAGATACAGTTGAATTGAATCATGATAGAAATATCACAATTTGACTTATTGAAAAATATATCTCCTACTCATTAACAGATCAGCTTAAGGGGATTTATAATGAATGGTTCATAAGGAACAAATTTGTTTTAAATTTATTCCAATGGGGTTGCAAGTAGACTAGGTTTGACCATACAAGAAACTTTATAGTTAAGCACACTCAAGCTAGAGTAGTAAGAGGATTACCGACCTCCCACAAAGTATTATTGTTCATATCTATGAGAATCACCTATATGTAATGAGTTCTAAGTGTTCCATTAATTCTCATGAAGGATGGATTCATATGAAAAATTACTCATGATACAAGGGTCAATGAGTTTGACTCAAGAAACTACATAGACAAATATTATGAGCAATATCAATATTTAATTTTTTGTGAAAAATATATCCTCCTTATCAATCACTGAGATGAAGGGGATTTCTAATTAATGGTTTATAAGTCACAATATTTGTTGAAGGGTTTTAAAGTGGAGTTTCAAATAGAATAGACCTTGAATCATAGAAGAAAATATATAGTTAAGCATGATCAAGATGGAGTAGTACTAGGTTGGGCGACCTCTCTAGAAGTGTTGGTACTTCACCTAAGTGAGAATAATATAGATGCATCAAGTGATTAGTGTTACATTATTTTTCATGAGAGATGGGTTCATTTGAGTCACTACTAATGGAACATGGGTAAATGATTCTTACTAGAAAATGACATAATTGAGTCCTAATAAGAGTGTCATAATATGAGTTATTGTGGAATGTATCTCCTGATCATTAATTAATGATGTTAAGGGGATTTATAATGAATAGTTCACCAAGAATAATATTTTTGAAGGTTTTGTTGGTGGAGTTTGATGAAGAGCAGGACTGGTCATGGAGGAAACTCTATTGTCAAGAGTAGGACTGATCATGGAGGAAACTCTATTGTTAAGTGCGCTTGTGTTAGAGTACTTTTAAGATAGGTGATCTTGTGATAAGTCTCAATACTTTACCTCTATGAGAACTACATAGATTCTATGAGACAAGTGTTGCATTAAATCTCATGAGATATGGGTTCATGCAAACTAATACTCATGAAATATGGGTTAATGAGTTTGACTAAAATGACTATAGTTAAATCTTGATAACAATATCATAATTTAACATGTTGTGGAGCATATATCCTTCTCATGAATTTATGGTATTAAGGGTATTAAAATGAGTGGTTCATAAGGAACAAAAATTAGTGAAGGCTTTATAAATGGGATTATAAGAAGAGTTTGCTTAACTATTGATGAAACCCCATACACTCTCCTTTAAATTTTCATATATGTTTTCTTTCCCATGAAAGATGATAATATGCAAAAAAGAAATCTAGCTATCATAACAAATATAAAAAATGAAAGCACAACAACAAGAGCTAACTCCCCTTTCTCTAATTCCTTGGATTTTGTAGAAGTAGGTGTATCGAATCATTTTCTAGGTAATTGTATAGCAAATGGGTCATTGCCATCTCCTTAGCGTCACTAGTGCCCTCCTTGCCTACCCAGAATAGGTGAATAGTAGTGATAGCTGAATACATCATGCACATAGAAATGTTAGCAACCGTATCAAATTTATCGTCCAAATCCTCATTCTTCCTAATCAGGTTAGTGATGGACTCCTCCAACTTGGAAATATCTTGGTTACCCTGAGATTTATCAATTTTTTCCGTATTGATTCCCTCTTTTTGAATGTCACCTCCATTGTATTCCCATCTTTCTTTTTGTCACCTACCACAAGAACCTCCTCTTGAGTCCAGCTTCCCAAATTAACAATTCTAATAGGTGAAGTAATTATGCCCTACTCACTCATAACCCCTTCTTTCCTAGAACTTGGAGTATTGGCCTCATTTTTAAAATTCTCAAACACCCAAAAGGGCATAGGGCTATAATGTTCCCCTCCTAAGACCTCCTCCTCTTTCACTTCACTGGTTGTCTTGTCCTCCTCCTGTTCACCATAATTCCTCCTAGTGAAAAGTTACTTTTAGGTCTAGGAACAATTTTCTTTCGTCAATTATCAATGGACTCATAATTAGTTGATTTTTCCTTACCAAGGGTGGCCAATGGTTTCTTTTCTCACACTCTTTTTCTCAACCTAGTAGTGCCTTTTCTAGTAGTTGTTCTAGTACTTTCAACATCTAGTAGCTTGATATTTTCCATTTTTAAATTTCTACTAGTAGTAGAAGACTTCCTATCAACCTAGGTTTTGGTAGAGGGAGACAATATTTTAAAAAAACCTTAGTGATTTTGAAGGGGGAAGGGCTCAGACACTAAATCTATAGATGAAGGGCTTTTTAAAAGTTGTACAGGCAAAATATTAAGGCTTGATGGTAGATGGTATAGCTTTTGCCCTCCTCTCTCTTCTTACAATTATTCCACACAAAAGCTTTCATAGAATGCAATAACAACTAAGAAAAGGAGATAGATTCCATATTCTGAAAGTTGTTAATGTCATATCCCCATTTTAAGATAAATTTTTAATAATAATTAGATAATACAATGTTATTAAATAGATAATGATAATAAAGTTATATTAAAATTAATACTAAAATATTAAAAATAAGAAATAATAATAATTTAATTGATATTATCAATGAAATAATATTTAGTATGATATTTTAAATAATTAGAAATATAATAAAATTACAATGAATAAATAAATATAAAATATAAAATATAATAGACAATATTATAGAAAGTATGTTAACTTTCTAAATAGAATTTAATAATAAATAATAATGAACACAAATAAGTAAGTAAATAAATTATACAACATAAAATAATATAAATTAACTAAATCTAATGAAAAGCCAAGAGACATTTAACAAATATACATGACTCCTTAAAATTAAGATGTAAAAAGGAGAAGAGTTTATTTTAGAGAGAGGGAAAAAGAAAAGAAGAAGATAGGAGTTCAAAAAGGAAAAATGGAAGAAGAAAGTAATATGAAGAAAATAAGGAAGTAACTTTTTGAAAAGGTATCAATGATATTGAAAAGATGTGAACCTTCAAAGAGTCATAATTATGAATAGTTGTGACTCTTGAAAAATGTTGTAATTATAAAGTATTGTGACTTTTCCAAAAGATTTTGGTTATGAAATGTTGTGACTTTTCGAAAGGATTATAACTATGAAGTGTTGTGGCTTTTCAAAGCATTTGTATTATGAAATGTTGCGACTCTTAGAAAAGAAGAAATAAAAAAGTATATTTTATCCTTTCCTTATAATTAGAAAAGGAAGAATTTTAAAAAGTAAATATAGACTTGAGATAATCTAGAAGGAATAACTCACTAAAAGGTCAACTAAGGATAGAGCCACATGGATGAAACAAAGAGGAAGGAAACAAATGTATGTTTATGGATTATCTTTGTTTTATTATATCTTTATGAATTTATTTATATTAATGAATCATACTTGTGGATAACTTATACATACACATGTATATGTAAATATGGAATTCAAAATGGATAACACACATGACATAATGGTTAAAGGTTTTAAGATAAAGGGAGTCCCTTTTTAGGGAAGACAATGATCTTAATATGGTTAATAGATTAAGATCAAGAGAGTATCTTTGGGAAGAGAGTGATCTTAATATGGTTATAAGGCTAGAATATTTCAGAGATGTTAACATATGCACACGTGTCAAGGGTCCCAAATAGAGAATGTCTCCTCTAGAAAGGATCTTAAAGGGAGTACTTCATAGAAGACAAAGAAGTAACAAGGGATCTAAGAATCCTCAGGAGGGTTATTGATCCTAATGTGGAGATGTCTTTAAGGTTAAGGTTGAGTTAGGATAGAGGGTAGAATAATGAAATATAATTTGTTATTGTATAAATTTTAACATTGGTTTTGCACGTATTCTTGTCCTAGCTAGTTGGAACATTATAGTTAAGGATGGGGAAATATCAATAATAATACACCTTAACTCTGTCTTCCATGGTTATGTATCTCATGATAAAATAGTAGACCATGTCACATGGTTTAGGTAACTTTTCAAGGGGAAATCCCCCATGGAAATGAGCAGGGGCTTCGTTGGGTTGAAAGAAATTTTGCGAAGTCATATCATTTGCAATCATTGGTTGCTTCCTCGATATATTTCCCTCTATAACCAAGCTAGTGGTATTAACAATCAACTCCTTTATTAACTCAAATGGTACCATTAATACTAACCTATTGGATCTTCTAGGAATCAATGAACTATCAGGTCACCTCATCATACCATTCAATGCTCTCCATAAATGAAATTATCCCACTTTCCTTTAAATATGTCCATGCCCCATTGTCTTTCCTAATGGCCTCTCCAATTCTAGGTGGCTCAGTCCGGGTATTAGCATTCTCCATAAGTTCTTTTCTGCTAAGATCAAGAATAAGATCATCCACCCCTTCTTTCATCTCTAGAGCCATAGCACCCACGAACTTCAAAAAAATTAAAGAATTTGTACTGAGAAACCAGAGCCAAGACTTTTCTTGTCTAACGCAAAATGAAGGACTATAATGTTCTGAAAGTACTTGGATTAATCTCCCATTGTTATTGGTTAAACAATATTTCATTTGTTTAGTCATAAAACACAAACACACACACACACAATTGTTTAATAATGTCAACTAGAAATAAACTTACAATAACTAATATTGATTAGCATAGGGACATGTCTCTTCTACTATTATATGCATATGAATTCAAATATGAACTTGGAAAACACAAAAAAACATCTACAGTGCCATTACATTTGTAATTATCTTAAAAATTAACAATGATGTGCATTAAATAACCAGCATGCAATGTCCATTGTAGAAAAATGACTTCTACAAGAATGACATGCAAATTATGTATCTTGAAAATAAAATAAAAATGATATGACATCACGTAGTCATTTTCAGTTGTTAATAAATGAAATTAATTGATCTTAGTCTATATAACTTCTATTATTTTATTATATTGAGTTGAAAAACAATCAAACTTGTTGCAAAATTAGTAATTTCCAATTAGAAAATAGAAATTAATGATTAAAAATAAATATAAACAATAAAACTCTACATACTTTGGAATTTAAGATTTTAGTGATTGTAAAAATTGATAAATATATCAGCTATAAATATAAATAATACAATAGTTTCTTACTAAATACTAATAAATGACAATTCCTTAAAACTAATATACCATATTCTTATCTTAAAAAGCTAAAATCATTATACATTAAAGTAAATAATTACCAAGGGAAAATATATTTAATAAATAATATTGAGTTTAAGTAAAACTCCCACCATACTTTTCTCAATTATAGAGATTTCTTCTTACCTCTAGAATTGTCTAACTAAATTGACCTTTGTTTGGTATGTTAGGACAATTTTGTCAATAAAAATTTACACGTACCAAGAAATGTGACTTAAAAAATATTATCCAAGCACAAGAGATTTCTTCTTCTTTCTAGAATTCTAATTGGGAATGAGTTAAACATCACACCCTAAGCTAAATTCTTAGACCAAAAGTGTTAAATAATCAAAGTTGACTTTTTTTTTCCAAACTTAATTCTTCCTAGCGTGTGATGTTTAAGGATGGCCCTAAAATTGCAGTAACTAAATAACATTTGTTTGGTCTATTTGAACTATTTTGTCAATAAAATTTTGGAAAATTCAATAATTTGGAAAAATAGTATCCAAGCATCATTCGTACGTTGCATTATGTGGAATACTTGTGCATGCTTAAAAGTGTGTAAGAAGAAGCGGAGCAACAATTGTTGATATTCGGTAGTCCCATTCTTATTCGTGTGAGGCTTCAGTACGTCTGCAACTGACCATAATATCTTGAACTACAAGTGGTGCCTGCAATATGGGTGTTTTAGTGCTTGTTTCATATCTTTCTTCCGTATTGTCAATTTTTGTAACCCTAACCGTAGCTCTGATCATAGCTTCTTGTTTCTACTCACTACTAGTATTTGATATAGCTCGATAATACTAAGATGGTCATGTATCAAACATTATTTGTGACCCTAACCGTAGCTCTGATCCCAGCGTTATGACGGCCTCATGCTTCTCAAACAGGGGAGCAAACCGGCCATAATCGCTTCCTCCAAGGAAGCCGCAACTGCCATTCTCAAGACCTTCGATTTCGATTTTGCTAACAGACCGAAAAACATGGGAGCAACTACGGATATTCTTCTCTACAACAGAAGCAATTTAATCATGTCTTCCCAGTCCCACTGCCCCATGCTCGGAAAGCTATGCATTTCCCACCTCTTGACCCCCAAATCTCTCCAAAAGTGGCAGCAGTTCCGAGAACAAGAGATGGCACTCTTGTTCGCACTACTACATAGTGGGGGTATAAAACTTTTTTTTAGACAATTACTTAACCAATTGTCTTAATTTGTGACAATACAAAAGTAGTGTATCGTCTCACATCTCATCTTTAACCGAGTGTCTTAAATTATGTCTTTAAGTATTGTCACTATAAGTCAATATGAAACAAAAGTAATTTTGTCTCTTTAGAGACAATTTACTTTAATCCCAACTAGTGTCTTTAGAGGAACAATAGTGTTTTCATCCAAGTATTGTCTCTGAGAGACATTATTAAACAAGACTATTAAAAATTTTAATTAAATTAAATTAGAGGTGATATGTTGTAGTTGATGTCAGGCTAGTGAAACACAACAATGAACAACGTGAAGTTGACATTATTAAACAAGACTATTAAAAATTTTAATTAAATTAAATTAGAGGTGATATGTTGTAGTTGATGTCAGGCTAGTGAAACACAACAATGAACAACGTGAAGTTGACACTTTGAATGAATGTATTGCTACGTAATTGTAGAATGGATCTTTGAACAAGACACTATACAGACATCTCCATTTGGTTGACTTGGCAGGCTCAGAGAGGCAGAAGTTTTTGGGTGCTAAAACTGGACGCTAAAAAGAAGCCACAAATATCAATAAATCTTATAGTCCATTCGGGACTGGCTATACTCGTGGAAAAATCAATGTACTAGCTTTATCAAATGATGTGATGTTAAATATAAGTATGAAGACATTCTGTCAAATAGTTTGCAGATGTGTACTGGTAGAGGACTAATGGCCAACCTCCAGGAATTTATTAATCTGACCATTTATTGTCTGTGCATCTTTACTGACTGATAAATTATAGTTGACCCAAAATACCACTCTAGGGGTATTTAGTTTTTCCTTTAGACCAATACATAGTGCTTTTCACATAATGGAGATGGATGCGTGTTTCAGATTTATTGATAAACTCAAATACAGAGTAATGGAATGAATTCTGAATTGTTACATTAGTTACAATAGTCTGGAGCTAACTGCAAGGAATTTAAATTTTCACTTCCAATAGATGCAATAAGTGTTCGTAAAGCTTGAATTACTTTCCACGTGCTGGCTGCAAGAGGGATAACATGA
Organism: Cupressus sempervirens; assembly: GCA_028749045.1. Classification (NCBI taxonomy): domain Eukaryota; kingdom Viridiplantae; phylum Streptophyta; class Pinopsida; order Cupressales; family Cupressaceae; genus Cupressus; species Cupressus sempervirens. The sequence continues at coordinate 401,616,371 of CM053786.1, forward strand.
AGAAATGATTTGAGATTCGGACATTCTTTCTCTACCACAGGCAACCCCTATTCATTAATGTTCATTGGGTATAGTTAGTGGGCTTCAGAGCACTAAATGGACTTATATATCGGTCCACAAATAAACAGAGATCTGATATCTTCACAATAATGGGTATTAGGAACAGAGATTAAACAGAAACAGAATTGAACAAATGTCATTGAAATATGTTTTAAAATATGAAGCTATGGAACATACCTTACTGAAAGATAACTTAAAATATGATGCTATTGGGAATACAGAGTTCAAACCCAAGATGATATAGAGATGAGAGAACACATACAGTAGATTATAAAGGCATGATATTGACATGAATCTTCAGTAAATGCAACAGATGAACACATATGTTATTTTGAGCAACTTCCAGCACTTCAAAAGAGCTACAATCCTACTTGCTTATATAACATATCTTCCACCTAGTAATGTTGAAACACATACGTTATTTTGAGTAACTTCCAGCACTTCAAAATAGCTACAATCCTACTTGCTTCTATAACATATCTTCCACCTAGTAATGTTGAAATAGAGATCATAAAATCATTACCGAAAGAGAATTTGTTGAATTCTCCTCGTAAAGATGAATGGATTGCATTTCACACTGCTTCAACTAGGAATAAAAATAATTTAGGCCCAATAATGGAATGCATTTCACACTCCTTGAGTACATTCATCTGTGATACTTAAGGCCTAATACAATTTATCTTTTGCACTAGTTATAATGAATGTTGTTTGACCATTTTACATCGCTATAAGAATTCCAGTCACCAAGGCCTTCATAAAATAGGTCCTCATCAAGAATGGAACTAGATGGAAGCTCAAAATGGTACCATAATTTGTATACCAATGAAATTTATCATTAACACTATTGTAACCGCAAGTCACTATTTGAAATCAACGATGTGTTCTTCAAAAGACAGACTCTCAAAAAAAACGAAAGAAGTTTATTTTGATTTCATAAATACCTTGTGCGAGTTGATTTTATTCAGACACCCTTCAACACTCTTCTTGCCTGCAAGATGACAAAAAATATTCAATTTATAGTACATCAATTTATAAGTGAACCACAACAGCTAGAAAAGCATGTGATCCAATAATAAGAAAGCATCTTCAATGATGACAAACATAAGAATACAAAACTGAAATACATCAAAATGCAACATTGGAAAACAAAATTGCAAAGACACAATTTACCTTCAACCAATCAACTATCCATGACAGGTCAACATTTTTACTATCTATTGACCCAATGAATTTTATTTGACCATTTTGCATATTAAAGTGGCACTATCAGAGTAATAACTTCATATAGGATGATGACAATTTGTAACTTAGATCTACACCTGTAAATAAGCGAAGAGTTTCTTACAAAGAAAATATGAAATTGTCTTTGCAAAAGGATTCTTTTATAAAGAACACATTTCCACAACCACAAGAAAACAATTTAGTAATGAAACAAATTGCAATCTGAATCCAGCAAAATGGTCTGTAGGAATCACGTTATATAAAATGATTTTCTACTGCATTGGTCTAATTTTTTTTGCTGGTGATATGTTTTTTTGGCGATTTTTTCTTTTTATTTATAAACTTGCGAAAAAAACCATCCTGACCATGAAACTGCTGGTGGGATTCTTATAAACAGTCCAGATGCCCTGTCTGTGCTTCTATATTTGGGAAGCATGTCTTTGCCAGCATATGTAGGTTGTTTAAACTTTATTTCTATTAGGTCAAGTACAGTCAGTGTGCCCACATTGTGCATTCACTTTTGGACACATTTTATCAAAAGGAAAGATATGCACCTTGTCTATGATGTGACATTTTATAGTTAACATTGACAACTTCAACGATGCAGATTCAAATTGAAGTTGTGAGTTTGTCAACTCCAAGACATGCAGTATCAAACCCTTGGGCATTACTCATATATCTCTATATTGAGACCGGTTAACGAAGATCGGAAATATAGTTTCAGAGGAGCCATTATAAAAAGTCTACTGATTAATTAAAGTATTACTCCTATGAAGCACCCGAAGGTAGTAAACAAAGCATGATGCATATAATCAACAAGTGCCTCATTTACAATGTATATGTTGGTTCATCTATGCACTGTCCAACTCATGTTGCTACTCAAAGTGAATGGAATAACAAATAAACATATTCTGTGATGCCAGTGATCACTACAGTTTTCTCAACACCAAGAAGAGATCATTGCTGAAGTGTGCCCAGCTTTTGCAGATGTAAAGTTCCTCATTTCAGCAGCTCAAATTAAGTAAAGCACGTTGAGTAGAAATAGTTGACAAATGCCCAATTAACAAAGGGGTCAATGCCATATTCCTACTATTGCAGGCAGTACTTCAACCTGACAAATAGCATGGGATGACATAGCACATCACACCTGTATTAGAAGAAGTAGATGTCATGGGTGCGGCATTTGCATTCGTTGAATAGGTAGATCATGATAACTTTAGTGTGCCTCCAAGTTTCAATCAGTCCAAGAGTTCCCCATTATCATTAAAACATTAATCTCCTTGGTCATTGGTTGATAAACTTGAATCTGATACACAAAGGCTTCATGCATTCACCATTGACTTGGACAATGGGAAGCACAAGGTTTGTAGAGAATCATTTTAAATAAAGTTATTACTGATCCCAAACCATGCAAAATTGCACAGACCTTGTATACAGACATGTTGGTTCTTCTATGATGTTCAAGCCAGTAAAAGGAAATAATTATTTTATGACTATCACGATGTTAATATAAAAGAGCTTTCACACTCTGCCCTATCGATCACATGGCACAAAGACAGGTGTGGAGCCTTCATGTAAGATAGAATATCCTAAAAAATATATAACACATAGTTCATATCAGTAAACATTAAAACAAAAAGGTGAATCTAATATATGATTGAATGGGTCTGTGTGATATACCACCTAGTCAACTCTCCTATTATAGCATATAAAGAGCTTGCATGGGTGATGTCTAAGTCTTGTATAAAGCTTAGGCTATATGATCTTAATATTGAAAAGCTGATCCCAACTAATAGTGTGTAAATTATGATAATCCAGTTACTGGTAATACTAAAGATACCACAATTATGTTGGTCATGCCCATTGATTGCTTGATAAACATTTTCATGTTAATATTTTGTCCATATCAACGATAAATACACACATCAAGTTAACATTACATAAAAGAATTATATATTGTAGGGAACTGATTGCTGTAACTAAATCTAGACAATCAAATTCAGAATCAGTAATATACATATCTAGTAAAATGGTGACATCTCTAAGTTTAAGATTATGTTAGCAGAAAGATAATTAATGATGAAGTTACCTAGAAACAGTAACACTCCAAGGAGTAATGATCTCTTGTCAAGTCAAGACAATCAAATTCAGAATCAGCAAAATTATATATCATAGATCCCTAAAATAATATAATGCTAGCAGTAAGAAATGTGATTACGAAATTGCCTGACAATAGTGACACTCCAACGAGTAAAGATGTGGTTTTGAATTGCAACATCTTCTCCATTGATATCTTGCACACCACCAGTCATTGTGGACTTCATATCCAAGTCCAACACACCTGGTCCACCTCATCTCTTCCAATAACTGTATTAAATAAGAATAGTTCAATATTACATTTATCTCATGTAATATCCATTAACCTCAATAATTTGATGAAAAAAATGGGTAGAAAATAACTGCATTCTCTTCTATAGAATCCCCTACAATTATGTTGCAAAAATGGTAATGATGCACAAATTGTGTGTATCTCAACTTGCAAAAAAATGGAGTAGACATGCTATATATAAAGAATTCAAAGGCTCTGTTACCAACTAAATACAAGTAACAGAGCCTTTGAACTCTTTATATAGATTGTTCTTCCTCAGTTCAGGCTGAATACCACTTTAAATTAAAAACTACCACACTAAAATGAAACTAGATACAATTGTTTGTACTTTTTTTAATAATATTTCACCTTTATACAGGAGCTTCAAGTGCCTAGTGCAATAGATCTGTTAATTCTGTCATGACTGTACAGTTACTTAAATTTGATGTTCCACAGTCTTATAAAAATCATTGCACCGTTTTACAATCATCATGAGTAAACATAGTTTGCTATCATAACAATGTATGCTAAGTGGACCTTCAACCTAACATTGGCCATCATGTTTTAATGACTATTATGTAGTGCTGGAGTATATACATAACAGTATATAGACATTTTGGAAATGGAAGAAGAATGGTTTCTATTACAAAGATGAAAACCAGCTTGTAGTGGTGAAAAATGAGTTGTAGCAATATTTTATATCAAAATGAAGGATTGTTTTGGTTATATTTAAATTTCCTATATATTCTATAGGCCATTCCTATATATTCAAAGTTTAGCTGAGGAGCAGACCATCTCCATCTGTTTGGTATCAAAGCAAAAAGATCTTATAAGAGACATTTACTCACTGAGTTCTATTCTCAGTTATTTTTAGGCAGAAGCAATGTAGTGAATCTGATGCGAGTCTATGACTGCAACATACCCCACACTTTCTTCTCATAACTCATTGTCAACACACTATAACAAGAAAATAATAGCAACATCATATCTCTACAAATAAAAGAACATACAAAAGTCTCTACACAAAACAGATACACAAACAATTTATCTTCCTTTCTCCTTACTTTTTCCTTCATCCCATTTGCAGCTTCTGCTATATAATCCCACTTTTTATGTTCTTATGCTATGGACTTATCAAATCTCCTTTTTTTCATCTTCTTCTCAAGGTTTGGTAGGATCCAATGATAGTGGCAATGTCGTCTTCAGCACAGACTCGCATCAGATTCACTACATTGCTTCTGCCTAAGAATGACTGAGAATAGAACTCAGTGAGTAAATGTCTCTCATAAGATCTGTTTGCTTTGATACCCAACAGATGGAGATGGTCTGCTCCTCGGCTAAACTATGAAAACATTAAATTATTTTCTTATACTACAGCAGACCGTGATGCAGAGAGTACTTGATTGTGAGACAAGGGCAAAGGAGTCTGGAGGTACTCGCCACACTAGACAAGGAGAAAGGAAAAACATTAACAATAAGACAGTGTGTGAGGAAATAACAGTAAAATATTTTGTATTTATAGAAAGGAAGGGCTTACATAAGTCTCTACACTACAGAAGCATTGCCAACCCATCCTATGTCTCCTCCATCACTCAACATGACATGGCTTCAATTTAATATTCCTATCTCCAACAAAAAGATACAGTAAGTAACTGTTCTTCTCGAAAGGAACAAGTTATTCAGAAACTCATAAACTTAGCAAACACAGTTCAAGAAATCTCCTGATTCTAAGGAATCAGTTTGTCTTTTCCTCAATTAGTGTTGTGCGAGCCTATCTTTCAGATTGCATCACCAATAATCTCCACAAGAACATTGTCCTTGTTTAAAATGATGGAAACGATTTACATCTCTCACAATGATTTCTCTTGCAACGATCTTAGAAAAAAAGTTTGTTAGTGTCACAATCAGCACATACTCTAAGGTTTTTAACAACTCTAATAGTTGTTCCAGCGGGTGTGTTCAACAAACCATATGCAATTGCCAGCTTTTCACTATGTTGATAAAGAAATAATTCTTTTTCCTCTTCCTCCACATCAAAAAGCAAACGTTTTGAGTCTGGAACGTACCCTGCTACTTTCATCTCCACAGCCAGTTTATCCAACTTTCTGTAGATCTCATGTGTTTGTGGATGTGATTTGTCTCCTACACAAAAAGCATGTACCTTTTCATGGTCTTCAATCCAACTACAACCAGGGATCTTCTTAATTCTTCTATCTTCCATCAACATCCTTACCATTTGAACCTCACCCCACCTACCCACTTCTACATAGATGTTTGAGAGAAGAATACAAGTCACTGCATTTTTAGAATCCAAATCAGAAAGTAACATTGTGGTAAATTCTCCCAAAACTGTATTGATACGTAATCAACAGCCACCAAGAAAACACATCCACACAACCACCATGGGTTTAACTGGCATCTTAACGATGAAGTTTAGGCAGTCATCAAGATAGCCAGCACGTGTTGGGAGGTCAACCATACACAAATTATGATCGACAGCAGGTATAATACAATATGAGTTAGTCATGAGATTGAAGTATGTACAGCCCTCATCCACTAAAACTTCATGGCTGCATGCCCACAGGACACAAGTAAAACTTATCATGTCAGGACATGTTCCAAAATGCTTCATTAATTCAAATATTTTGAGAGCATCATTGCAGATCCTGTTTTGTGAATATCCTGCAATCATTGCATTCCACAAGATGACATCTCTATGAGGCATTCTGTCAAACATCTCACTTGCCTTCTCTATGCTTCCACATTTTGCGTACATGTCTACCAAAGCATTTCCAACAATAATATCTGACAAAAATTCCCCTTCCATTATGCATTGATGGATGTCCATACCCTGCTTCAAAGCTCCCATTTTGGCACAGGCAGGGAGGATGCTGGCGAAGGTTGTGGAATTCGGCTTGACCGCTGCCAATCCCTGTATGTTTGTAAAGCCTTTTCAACAAATCCATTTTGTGCATATCCAGAAATCATAGCAGTCCACGAGAAGACATCTCTTTGAGGCATTCTGTGAAACAGTTCACTTGCCCTGTTTATGCTGCCACATTTTGTATACATGTCTACCAGAGCATCTTCAACTATGATATTTGACGAAGATCCACCCTCCATTATGGCTTTATAGATACCCATTCCCTGTTCCAAAGCTCCCATTTTGGCGCGGACAGAGAGAATGCTAGCAAAGGTTGTGGAATTCAGTTTTACTCCTGCCAATTGCATTTGCTTGAAAGTTTCTAGAGCCATTTCAACAAATCCATTTTGTGCATATCCTGAAATCATTGCTGTCCACGAGAACACATTTCTTTAAGGCATTCCATCAAACAATTCACATGCTTTGTCTATGCTTCCACATTTTGCATACATGTCTACAAGGGCAGTTGCAACTACAACATCTTTCAAAATCTCTGTACCCTTCAGACTTTGATGGATATCTATAACCTGTTCCAAAGCTCCTATCTTGGCACAGGCTGGGAGCAAGCTGGAAAATATGAACTGATCGGGTGGGATGCCTGCTTCTTTCATATACCCAAACAGTCTAATTGCCTCGTGAGGAAACCCATGTTTTCTGTAGGCAGCAATAATCATATTCCATGAAAAGCAGTCTTGTTCTTTCATGTAGTTGAACGCTTGACGTGCATCTAACAAACTTCCGCATTTGACATACATGCAAATAAGATTGTTATGAAAAGTTTTGCAGGTGGCAAACGCAAATCTTCGCCGATGAAAACGCGTTCTTGAGAGTACAGGTCTGCAATAACAGAAAATGGGTGTAGTAATGTTAAGGGGAGTAATGTGTGGTAAGCAGAGCATCCTTCAACTGGCCTCTACATAATGCTATGAAATTGAGTTAAGTGGATGGCAATGACATTTTCTGGTTGTAACCAGAATAGTAAACATGTGCAGTGGATTATTCAATCTGCGTCTACCTATTTTCCAATGCCACTGATAAGCCTTGGCATATATTCACTTACAGGTGAGCAAGTTTTGAGTGGGAAAAAAAAAACCTTCGAAGGGAATCTGTGAGGGATTCATTGGTTTTACTAAATATTGTAATGCTAATTTATGTTAAATCGTATGTCCGAAATTTATTCTAGTGTGATTCGTCATGTTATAATAATAATAATAATAAGCCCTTGTTTCTTAATGAGAACAGATATTCATATTATTTTGGTATGCTATATTTTAGTTCATTCATGTCGTAATATGTAGTGGAAGAATTATTATCTATATCTATATGGATGAAAAATCATTCCTATTAAAGTAAATTTTAGGAAAGCAAAGATTGTGAAAGAAAATCTTACATGTTCATTTAGAAAAAAGTGCATCTTTATAATAAATGTCACATTTACTATATATTTGACTAATATTTATTAAAATTTAAGCATTTGTATATTCTAATTGATACATATGGTGCTACATTTAAGACACCCTATTTTCAAAATGGAGAACTCTTAAACCAACTTGCAAAGAGATGACATTTTTATTAACCCCTCAGTTCTATTCATAAAATGTTCAAGTCAATTGCATAGGTTGGGTACCATTCTAAATTGTAAGCACTTAATTAGTGTACTACCTAAGGACTATTTTGGGCACATGTTAGTTTTCTAAAATATGACCTTATATGACACTTAATGGATGCCTAATTTCAAATGTGGGTCCTCATTCATTTCGATATTGTTCAAAATTGAGGCTAGCCCTTATTTCTAAGTGTGTGCACTTTGTTTCTGTGATCGTAGAATATATACGCTTGTCTCTATAATTGCAGAAATACGAAATATATGCCACACAACCAACAAGAAGGCTAGCACATATGGTTATGATCCATTTGGTGAGTGTCAGGCCTGAGTACCTCATTGTCCAGATTTGAAGACCAATGGCAGAAAAACAAATGATAACTGGCAAAGTCAAAAATATTATATCAAACTTGTGCATCTCACTATATTTGTTCATCATCCCAAACTTGATTCAGTATCCGTTGTGGACCTTGGTTTGACAATTTCCATACTAAGCAGGATTTTCCTTTGTTTTAAATTCTGTAATAAAGATGTGATATAGTTGAATAAGTGTATCACCACTTGTATAAAAGCAGTAGGAGAGAAAGCTTGAATGGAAGCCCCAATTTGCCAAAATTTGGGCTCCATCACAAGGATTAGAGCATCTCCATCATGACTCACTATGATATAAAACCAAGCAACATTCTTATGGACAAGGACCTGATAGCACACAGTGTAGATTTTGGCATTTCCAAAATAGTCTGCAGTTTAAACAACAGTATCATTGACTCGGGATGTAGTTCCACTCTAAATTTGAAAGGATCTGTGGGCTACATTGCACTAGGTATTGCATTTGGCTATGTCATTGCAATAATAGATAAATTTATTCAAGAATTTTGTACTGAAAGGCACGGGCCCAAACAACATGCTTCCACTTCGATTGAGGTGGTAAATGTGAGAAAGATTGCCAAGACTAGGAGGAATGCTGCCAGAGATCTTGTTAGTCTCCAAAGAAAGAGAGCTAAGATTTAATAGTTTGTAATAACTCACAGGGATTGGACCACTATACCCTGAATTAGCAAGCCTCATCTCTTGAGGCCTTCTGAGGCTCCCAAATTCAGCTGGCAAAGAATTGTTCTCTGTTATAAAGTATTCGAGGCTCTGTAAGCTGACCAAACAAGGGGGATCCCTTCCAGTAAATTTGTTGTTGCTCCATGCTTTTGAGGTTTCGTAGAGCTACAAGAATGTGTCCTGTGAGAAAATTGGAGCTCAAATCCAGCTTCTGCAATATTTTCAGACGCCCAATCAATGGAGAAACTAGGCCTCACAGATTTTTGTAGCTCAGATAAAGACCCTTCAAGACTCTTAAGCTCCATAACTTCCTTGGAATGGGCCTCTTTGATGAATTATAGCTCAAGTCCAAATGTAGAAGAGCATTAAGTTTCCCCAAGTCCTGTAGAATGGTACCCTGAAGACTGTTCTGAGACAAAATGAGAACCTGCATTGCTTTTAAGTTACCCAATTCATTGGAGATTTAGACTGTAAGGTTTTGTAACTTAGTATGCAAGGTGTAGTCTCTCCCCTTCAGTTATTTCAGAAGTACAGATGCCCACTTACAACTGCCTTTTATATTTGGAGGTATATCCTAAACATGATCACCACAAAGACTCGTTGCCAACTTGATGGATTAACATGCTATGGAAGGAGCTTTGCTTAGTAAACTTCTCCACTGACACTTTCTAGTGGCAACCATCCTCACCTGTGAGCATAAGGTTTGAAACCAAAACATACCATTGTGGACTACATAAACAGATCATGATTACCACTAATAAATCTCTTCCTAAAACAACCATAGAAAAGATCTATAACTACTTAGAAAACCACAACACATTGAGGCTACAGCAACTGGTTGGTACAGTTATCATATACTGATCTTTTATTTCCATTATGATAAGTTGTACAATAGAGGACTATACTTATAGATAACTATGTGAATAAAGGTTTGAAACTATTTCACAATACCTCAGTTCAAGAACATGGAAATTGTTTTAGAGACAAATACTCAAAAAAGAAATAACTGTTGATTTTCTTCTATGGTCAGTAGACACTCCACACCACTAAAATTTATGTATATATTTAGTGACAAAACCCATTCCAAATAATTATTAGAACAATACCTGCTATATATATTTAATAAACTATATTCTTTTCAGCGACAGTATTATTTACATCAGCCTTTCCACACATATGCCTACAAGTTGAAGAGTGTAACATAAAACTGGTGTGATTTCATTTGCAGATTGTGCAGATTGTGCAATTTTAAAATAAAATATTGTACAGACGAACCCAAAACAAACCCGAACACAGCCCAAAAAATAATTGATCGAATTTCGAACCCGAATGTCGAACCTGCATCCAAACCAGAATCCAAACCGGCAACTTAGCCTTTTTGTAGTGCACTACTACCAAATACAAGATGAACGCGTTCATGTTTTCCAAACCACAGATTGTTCACTTGTGACTGTTGTTAAACCCAAGTCTTTAGATCTCCACCATGCCTTACACACTATAAAATACATTTTGCTGGTCCTTTCAATCAGTCTAATGGGCCCTCTCAAATAGAAAACTATGGTCTAATTTTAGAGTGCTTTTCCCATTTCAGGGTTAGTTATGTAGAATTCTAGAAAAATATAACTTTTCTAGTAATACTAGTGTAACACAGGGACTCACACCCCCTCCCAAAAATCGAAGTACCTGTCCCCTAGACATCCCTACACTGGGTACTTGCGTACCCAAGTATCACATCAACTGATAATGATTCTCAAGAAGATAATAATTCGTGCAAAATACCTATAGTCATTTAATCCTTATAAGAAAGAAAAGTGCTTAACTATTGGATTTGATAATAGCTTGTAGAAATTTACATGTACATAGGATTGTAAAGATAGAAAGTTATCCACAAGCTAAATATGTGAAAGAATTGTCACCTTCAAAATCCATTTGGATTGTTGGGGTAACTGTTCAGCAGCATTAATTACAAGTAATGTATTAGCTCCTTTACCAAATGGACCAGTGGCAGGAAGTGAATGTACAATTCATAAGATTGATTGTCAATGTAACATAGAATTTTACTTTATGGAAATGATTGATTACCCATTTTACAGAAATGACAGAATCGGTATATCATGACTATCCTACATTGTCCATTTTTAATTCCCATCCTCCTCACATTATTCATAGGCTCCATTCTTTGATGGGCCCAAAAGAAAATAAGTGTGCGACATTTATGTCCTATCTAAGTTTTATGCAGTTGTGGACAAACATATGCCAATGAGCACAAGAGTTCTTAATATCTGACCTAACAATGAAACATCAGAGAAAAAAGTTTACAGAATCAGTCACTCATTGGCACATACTGAGGGAACATAACGCCTTATTCTCTTCTTGTGGGGAAAAACTCTGTTGAACTTCCATTTGTTTTACATGTTAATCTTGTGGGTTTGAAGCAGGGGTAAAGTGGAGTGATTCAATGTCTATTATGATAAACTATTAAGGAGCCAATCAAAACTTTGCAATTAATGGGTTTCATTTGACCACCATATCTTTTGTATAGTTTTAAATTTTTAATATGTTTAATCACATGAACTGATGCAATCCCAGGAGAAGAACTTTGATGTTGAACAATGAAACCTATTGAGCGGTCCTACCTCAAATTAAGCATTTTGGTCATGGTTGTAAATGTGATTTTGTGTCAAAGACTTCGTAGTTTGAGCTAATCGAATACCTTGTATGGCTGTTGTACTTTTACTATTCTTGAGTTTACACCTAGTAGATTAAGCCAAACATTTATGCAAAATGGATTTAATGATTTGAAAAAAAAATGCACTGTTGTTCTATGTGTGGTCACAATCTATGTAGAAATATTGCATATCGGATATACTGCCCTTGGAGGTCACATTCCACCTGAATTGGGAATGCCATCTCACTTGACCTCCTTTACTTTGTTTGACAACCGCTCAACAGGCCCTATTCCATCTTTAATATCGAATACTTTAGGCTTACTAGTTTTATTACGGAGTAAGGGATGTGTCTGCCAAGTTCACACTTCTTCACAAAGTATAAAGGAATCTATGGAAGCACAAAGGAATCAGGGAGAAATACGAGTGAATCATATATCAGCCCAGTAAGCATCTCAGTTACATACCACACACATGTTCGATGATGTGGAGGATAATAAAAAGAGGAATGAGTGTATAATGAGCATCAAAATGGAAGTGCAAAAATGTAGATCTTGAACAGATTATAATCCTGTTTCATTATCAATTGGAAGCACACTAATTAGATCTTAAAAGGGAAAGAATGTTGGACCATTGAATCAACATTATTAGCACCAGGTGAACATTATAGTTATACAGAGTCAAAGCAGTTGATTATCAGTCAACCAAACTGGAAGAGGAGTTGACGTAAGAAAGTTTTGGACTAAATAAAACATTGCTTTTTCTGGATTTTATGTTTCTTTCCCAATAACAGTCACCTTTTCTTAGCATTTCAGAAAACCAAATGTCATTTCTATGAAAGACCATTGTCTGGGGGTTAAAATAGTATGAACTAAATTTCTTTTGACGTTGGAACCATTGTATTTTGAGCCTTATACAGAGAGGTATATCAGTTTGTTTGAAAACTGATAAAACTCTTAACTAGGGTAACCAGGGGACTGAAAGAAATGTAGTTTTCCTTTCATTGACATGGAATTAATGTTACAAATGTCAATGGCGGAATACTTGAATGAATTAATCAGAGATCAAACTGATCTATATATACAAAGAGGGGAGTCGAATAGAATAGAAACATTCTATTCTAGACTACACCTAAATATTAGAAACATTCTAATATTTACAGAGATATAATAAGATATAATAGTGAGCATTAAAAAGAAACATGAAGGTTATTTTAATACCCCCCCTTAATGCTCAATCTATTTACTACACCAATAGATCCCCTGAATTTAACAAACTTGTCAGGACCAAGGGGTTTAGTGAAAATATCTGCTGATTGCTCTCAGGTAGGAACATAGCGTAACTGAATAGATCCATCTTCTACTAATTGTCGGATGTAATGGCAATGAAGCTCTATGTGCTTGGTTCGTTCATGAAACACTGGGTTCTTGGCAAGTTTGAGTACGCCTTGATTGTCTGAAAACAAAGAAGTCGAACCTGCTTGAGGAATATGCATATCTGCAAGCATCTGCCGGAGCCAAATTGCTTCACAAGCTGCCTTGACAGCTCCTCTATATTCTGCTTCTGTAGAGGAGAGTGCATGTGCTTGTTGCTTCTTACTGGTCCAAGTAACTGCTGCAGATCCGATACTAAACACATAGCCAGAAGTAGATTTCCTATCATCAACTAAGCCGGCCCAATCGGAATCAGTGAATCCACTGAGCTGAGGAGTAGTACTCCTTGTGTAAAGAAGACCATAATCTAAAGTACCATGTACATAGCGTAACACACGTTTCGCTGCAATCCAATGATCAATCTTGGGATTTGTCATGAACCGTGAGATGTAGCTGACTGCAAAACTGAGATCAGGTCTAGTAGCAGTAAGGTAGATGAGACTACCTACTAGCTGCCTGAAGAGTGTTTCATCTACAGGAGGACAAACAGATTGTGCGGACAATTTCAGACCAGTCTCCATTGGAGTGGAGGCAGATATGCAATCCTGCATTTGAAACCTATCAAGCAAACTTCTGGCATACTTGGACTGAGACAAAAAAATACTATTGTCAGTCTGCCAAACCTCAATACCTAAACAATAATGAAGCAATCCGAGATCTGTCATATCAAAAGTTCTGCATAGATCCTGTTTGATTTCTGAAATCAAATGTTCTGAATTTCCAGTAATGATCAAATCATCCACATAGACAACAAGAAAAAGAATATCATTACCAGAGTGTTTAATATATAGATTACTGTCTGACGGACTACGCTGAAATCCTTGAGCAACCAAGTAATGATCAATCTTTATGTACCAAGCCCTAGGGGCCTGTTTAAGACCATAGAGGGCCTTCTGGAGTCTACATACTTTGTGTTCTGAATCGGCAACCTTAAAACCTGGGGGTTGCGTCATGTAGACTTCTTCCTGTAATTCACCATTGAGAAAGGCGCTCTTCACATCCATCTGATGAACTTTCCAACCATACTGAGCTGCAATTGCAAGAAGAATGCGAATAGTGCTCATCTTGGCTGTCGGTGCAAATGTCTCCTCATAATCAATGCCTTCGCGCTGGGTGAATCCTCGAGCAACAAGTCTAGCTTTGTATTTGTCCAAGGTACCATCTGCATGGTACTTGACCTTATAGACCCATTTACAGCTAATGGGTTTCTTCCCAGGAGGGAGATCTGAAAGAACCCAAGTGTGGTTCTTTTGAAGACTCTGAAGCTCAGAATCCATTGCTTGTTCCCATTCTGGAATTCCTTTGGCCTCTGCATATATCTGGGGCTCAGGGATACTGTGGATGTTGGCCATAAGAGCTATATTAACTGTGTTGTGCTGAAGGCTCTTATTTCTGGAGGTTCTACCCTCAATGAGTTCATCAGGACGAAGATCACTAATCGTTTGAGCCCACCATTTTGGCCGAAGAGTCAAGGAGCCAATATCAGATGCTGATGGAATAGCTGGATGAGAAGCAGGAGCAGGAGTTGTATTATCTGGAAGTGACTGAGGTGGTGTATTAGTAGCATCAGATGACTCATATAAAATAGAAGAACCCAAGTCAGAGATTGCTGAAGACTGAATCTCGGAATGTGGTGGGGAGTCAGAGAGCGGAAATGGTCCAAATTCCTCATGAAACACAACATCACGACCGAAGATTAAACGATCAGTATTTACATCAATCAGTCTGTAGGCCTTATGTGTGTGACTGTATCCTGTAAACATAAGTTTCTGGCTTTTGGAATCCAACTTAGTGCGTTTGGCATTAGGAATCCATACATATGCCAGAGAGCCAAAAACTTTCAAATGGTTGATCCTAGGTTTGCGACCAGACCAGGCTTCCTCAGGAGTCTTATGATTAACTGCAAGGGTGGGTGACCGGTTAAGAAGGTAGACAGCTGTGGATACTGCTTCTGCCCAATATTTTCTGGGAACATTTCTATGTTCTAGCATAGTCCTAGCCATTTCTGTGATGGTACGGTTTCGACACTCTACAACACCATTTTGCTGAGGGGTGTGAGGTGTGGTGAACTGACGTCTAATGCCATGAGTAGTACAGAAGGCAGAGAAAGCAGAAGAACAGAATTCCCCCCCATTATCGGTCCTAAGAGTACGGATGGAGGAACCAGACTCTTTTTCTACTAGAGCTTTAAACTGCTGAAATACAAGAAAGGCATCTGATTTTTGCTTAAGAAAATATACCCACATTTTGCGACTGAAATCATCCACAAAGAGTAAAAAATACCTGTTCCCAGTAATAGGAGTATTCATAGGACCACATACATCAGCATGGACTAGCTGGAGTACTCTGTATGCCCGCCATGATTCACCATTCTTAAATGGTGTCCTATGTTGCTTCCCTGCTTGGCAAGCTCCGCAAACGCGATGGTTCTGGGTCTGAATATTAGGTAGGCCATGGACTAAATTATCTCGAGCAAGTTGTGCTAGATATTGAATGTTCAGATGACCGTATCGCTGATGCCAGAGACTGCTGAGAGCGGATGATTCGGCGATGAAGGCATGCTCAAGGGAATCGCCTGAATCTACAAGCCTATAAATACCATGATCCTCAAGACCGAAAGCAAGGGTAGTGCGGGAAACACGATCAATAATCGAACACTTATTTCCACTGAAAACGACATCCAACTAAGGAGAGTGCTTCATAATCTGACTAACAGACAGAAGATTATGTTTCATGCCAGGAACATAACATACATTGAGAAACATGAGTTTTCTTCCTCCAGACTGAATTTGAACATTGCCCTTGCCGACAATATTGTATTCTTCATCGCCTCCAAAGATTACTGAGTCAGAATAGGGAGTGAATTCAACAAACCAATCACGCCTATGAGTGAAATGTCGGGAGGCACCAGAATCGATGTACCAAGCAGAAGATTTCACATGATTTGCAAGTATGCTGGCCATAAAGGCATGGTAGATAGATTCTTTCTGCTCTGAGTGTTGGGCAGCATTGGCGTGCTGTTTAATTGAGTCCAACTTTTGATGCTGCTGATACAGATGCTTATAATATGTGAATATTTCAAATGGCACAAACTTCGAGGTGAGAAAATGAAAGACCCAGAAAAATTGGAGAAGTAACCAGAAAAGAGCTCGAAAAACCCAGAAATAAAATGTTGTCGAAATCCGGATCTGCTGGCTCGAAAATTGAGGCACAAAAAACGAGGCACCCACAAAAATCTGATGAAGACCCATTTGAGATTTCAAAAAACCCACCAAGAATATGTGCTCAGAAAATTTTTCCGAAGTCAAAAACTAGGGTTTCGAGCAGAATAACAGTCGGCGGCCAAAAAGGTCAAAAAGGCAGAAAAAAGATGTTTGCAGGTGAAAAAAAAAACAAAACCCAGCAGCTGAAATGCGAGCAGAATATCCAACAGGGATAGACAGACCCGTTTTTGAAAAAAACAACCAAAAAATCCCACTTTTTGAGATCTGGATGTGAACAGATTTGAAAAAACGACCTCCGGATTTGAAAAAACGACCTTCAGATTTGTGACTTACAGACTAAGCTACGGGTTTCCAAGAATGCCAGTAGCTGAAGACACAATTTTTCAATCGATTTGCACAAAGGGTTTAAACCCTAGCTCTGATACCATGTTACAAATGTAAATGGCGGAATACTTGAATGAATTAATCAGAGATCAAACTGATCTATATATACAAAGAGGGGAGTCGAATAGAATAGAAACATTCTATTCTAGACTACACCTAAATATTAGAAACATTCTAATATTTACAGAGATATAATAAGATATAATAGTGAGCATTAAAAAGAAACATGAAGGTTATTTTAATAATTAAACTCTCTACATGTGCAAGGATATTGGAGAAGATTCAATGACCTTCTCAAGGCTTTGTAGGAGAATCGTGCACTCTTTTCCACATAAGTCAATGGTGAAACTATGACTGGGACAGTCACATAAAGAAAAGGTCTTGATTGTCACAAGTTGTATAGGGCTTCGTCCACCAGATTAGAGGATGTATTGGCAAGATAACTTTTTAACGAGTTTAGTAACAAGATTAAAAAGCTCACAAAAATCACAGTATGGGTAAAAATATCATGGCAATCACAATATGGGTAAAAAGCTCATGACAATTATAGGATGGCAATGCAATCAGTCCTTGTTTGGTATAGAATCAGGACTATGTCTTTGATGACATTAAGTGAAAAGAGCAATGTAGGGTACAACTTTGAGTTGTAAGGATTTGATGACTCGGGGAACGGAAGCTGATAGTACTAATTATACTATTTTTCTTCATGAGTGGAGCTTATACATAGTTATAGCAAGAGAAAGAGCGTGAGAAAGATTGCTCAAGACTTTTGTCTCTACATTTTTATACCTTGCCTCTAAATCTTATGAGGAGCCATGCTTTTTAGTAACAGTAGTAGTGTTGCCTTACATTGTAACATAGTTAATTTTTTATTAGATTCCTTTTTTGGAAGTTTAATTTGGCTAGAACACCATTCATTCTGAATATAACCAAGGTAAGCAACTATAAATCAATCAGATGTTATAGGAAAATGGATTTTTATATTGCAGATATGTTAGATATATTTAAAATACAAAATGGGGACTCGCTCCACGAACAAAGATAATTCTTTACCATTTTTCTTTCAACCTAGTGAAACAAGTTTGGCAGAATGCATACACCTCATATTTGCACTTAAAACTCAACATTGATTCAATAATAGAAATCACTCATACATTCACTTTTTCTTGAACTTGATGGTTCATTGCCAGATTTAATTAAGGTGAATTTGAAATTAAATTCTTACCCACTTAAGGCAAAATCCAAATCTGGTAACATTAGACAGGTTCAGGCTTGAGCTCCAAATAAAAGAATACAAAATAACCTATGCCCTACTCAATTAGCAATCAAGCCTTCCTAGCCAGTAGACCGACTAGCGGCATATGATTCCTAAGGAAGTCACTAGTGTTCCATTCTCATAGGTTCAATATCCCTTGTAAGTGCAACTTTGGAAAATAGATACCCATCAGAACTCTGAGCCAAAGCCCATTTGGACGTTTGTTATAAAAGAGAACCCAAAAGAAACTCTACATGGGCCAAAACCCAAGATAAAAAATGAAATTTCGGCCTTTAGCTGAAACTGTGGTTATTGCAATCCGCTGCAACCTTTTTACCCATTCCTAAAACAACATTTTAAATTTAAACAGATGAAGATGATTATAATGAGCTAAGGCAAAGCCCTCAATTGATAGAGAAGATTCATTGTTTAGCATATCCAGATCACGAAGAAGGTACAGTGTGGCCTAGTGATTTATGTATAATATTTTTCCCACTAGTTGTTCTGTAGAGGATTTTCTAACATTTTTTAAAATAAAAAATTGGACAGAGAGAGAACTCGGCTTCTTAGATTGTGTTTGATCCTAGCTTTGGCAAATCCAATAAAGGCCTGAAAGAAAATATATGTAGAAATTGTATGTGTACCCTTTGAAACCACCAAAAATCTGTGCAAAAACACCATCAATCACCTCCTATGAAGACTAACAATTTCTGGCACTAATGTTTTCGGGATGACTTCCTCTCAACACTAAAGTCCACCACAAACGCAACCTCCTGCCCTATCCTCTTTAGTACTAAAGTTGTTTGCCTCTGCTTATTCCAAGTTCGAATACAGGATTACATGGAATATGAAGCCCTGGAACGAAAATATAGGGGAAAAATAAAGCCCTTAATGGCTTTTAATTTAGGAAACAAGTTACAGAGGAACTGTAGAAACTGAAACCCAACTGGGGTTTAAAATCATGGCATTATTTATTTTTCGCACACAACCAAATTTATCTATGTTTTCCTTGATACAGAAGGAGTTCCTAAAACAATAATATCTGATAATGCTTTTGCCTAACATAAGCTGGAATAAAAGGGACTGAATCCTTTTGAAAAATGTCAACTACAAAACAAAAACAGGTCCACTGTGATTAGAGATGAGAAATTACAAAAAGATTTTAATCATTCAAAATAACCAGCGCACTCAGTATCTCTAATTTCTCTTCATATTTAATGCAGGGACTAAATTGAATGTTGATTAAGAGTTGCTATACGTACTGGGAATTAGTAAATTGCATTCAAATCTATCCTATATTCTTCTCTTTATAGATTTGGGTCTGCTAAGCATTATGTGCACCACGGTAAAATTTGATTAAAAAAAATCAGATACATATATTTTGAGGATTAACATACTGCATTGACTAGAGATGCAAACTAGTTACTGACCGAACTCGACATGGCACATATGCCTTGTTAAACTTTTCCTTAGTTGAACAAGGAACTTCAGAGATTACTAACAGTAATGCATTATATGGTTGTAAGCCTTTTTTCATAATTCTGATTTCCGTATGCTTCAAAAAAATTATAGCAGTCTTCTCACCATCACAAACATGTCATCCTTGGGATGTAAATGGTGCTTTAAAAATCATTCCTCAATTTCTTCCTCCAACCCCTGGACAATATCCTCCACGAGGTAGTATTTCAAATTCACTTGAAATCACATGTCCGTTTAAATTTGTACAAATCTCTGGGTTATTTTCTACGAAGTTAAATTTTCTTTCTAACGTCACTTATTTAGTAATCCATACACGTGTAACAGAGGGAAAAACATTTGAGCATTGGAGAAGACAATAATTATATAAAACTAATACAACATAATAATGGGTTGTAAATGACCATCTGGGTTTAATTGTACATCAATTCTATTTATATTGTTTGTAGTATTATATCTGAAATGTGCCATGTTTGTTTTTCCTGAGTGGACTTTTTAGTTGGGAGAGAAGTGGCTTAAGATCAATTCATTAAGTTTCTAAAAGTGGATCCCACCGATGATTCAAAGATAGGTGTTCTAATTTACAGGTTTGATGGAATTGGATAAACAACTCTGGCATCTGCAGTCTTCAAGAATCTAGACCTTCAAATTTACGAAACCTGCAAACTCAATATGGATGCAAAGTGTTCCAGCAATGATGTCAAGCAGCTTCTGCAGCAGATGTTGAGGGAGTTGTTTGGCCAAGGGAATGTCCGGTTGAACAGTTGTCAGTGAGGTTGGGATCAACTAACAGAGGCTTTTAAGGAAGAAAATGGTCTCATATTCCAGTTTATTGACAATGCCCTCGTGATGAGGTGAAACTGGAGCTAAAGAATACAAACTTGAGCCATTTGGAAAAACTATTCTGATACATCTCTTTAGCTTTGGTGATAGAGGGAGATTAGTAGCATCAACAGAGGAAACAAATTGAAGGGTTTTAAACATCACTGACTTAATGAACCGAGCCAGAGATAACAGGGTTTTAAACATCCCCCACAAAATGAAAATGAAAGGGTTTCTTCTGTTGCATCACCCACATAATGATTCGAGCCACAGATTAAAAAGCTATTAAAAATTTATACAACACCCACATTACAAAGGTAAAAAGAAATGACATTTACAGGTCGGTGGGGAAATCTATTACTTGTTTAAAGTGCAGATCTAATAGCTGAATCGATGGAAAGCCTGGTTGAAATGGTCACTCTTCCGGGTCTATGGAGAACTATTGAAGAATGTAGGTAGGGCAGAGAAAACCACGCAACCGATGCCTTGATGAAGCCGATTCTCTTAAATATTATCATCCGATGCCTTGATGATGCGGCGATCCCTTGAAGCAGCAAATTGTGCAACCGATATGCCTTGAAAAAATGTTGAAGGATATCCTTCCCGCCATTGGTGCAGCCGATGATGGCTCAATCCTTGCACTAACTGGAAATGGAGACAAGCAGAAGACCATCAGTTCCCACAGGCGCAAAACCACGAGTTGAGGGTTGTGACTGAGATGAGAAGAATATTAGAAGAATGAAACGTTTATCATCCGACCTGTTAAAGCATATTAGAGACTAATTTGTTATAAATATTGAAGTGGTTTTCGGGTTGTCTTCATTCAAGACAATTAAAAATCTAAAAACTAACTTTAACTTTAACTTGTTTTTAAGATTATCATAAAACTTGAGTTAAAGACAAAAGTGAATTTTTGTCTTTAATTAATGTCTTGAATAGGGCTATCATGTAGTAGTGTCGCCTCCGTCTTCAAACAGGGAGCTAATCGTGTAGACGTCGGAGATTTTGTTAATGTCTTCGCTTCCAATGTCATTGGGCAGATGACGTTCAGGATGAGATTGTTTGACGACAATAATACAGAGGCGGCTCATTTCAGAGAGTTGATGGAGGACTTTTTAGCACAGGGTGCAGGAGTTTTTTGTCAAAGGATTGGGGATTTTGTTCCTTATTAGATTGGATCGGGTTAGGCGGTTCTCTTCATCGAGCCAATATCTTGAAGGACCGCCTTGACCAATTTTCTCATGAGGAAGACGGAACAACACGAGGGCCTCATTCTATCTAGAGATCACGAAAATGATACCGAGGACTTCTTGCAAGTTCTTATGAACTTAAAACTTCTTGTGCGGAAGAGGGAGCACAACTTTTCAAGGCTAATATCGAAGGGATCTTGCTTGCATGCACAAGTTTAGATTATTTATTATTTATTTATTATTGTTGTTAAGATTAATTAGTCTTGTGTATTAACTATAAGTAGATTCAAATCTAAGACCTCTCCGACCAAAGGCTCAATATTTATCATTATGTGGTGAACATTATATATGTGAAAACATTAAATTTAATTTTTTTTTTAATAAATTGCAAAACATGATTGTGGCACGGAAACCCAAACGGTGGAATGGGCGATGTTAGAGCTAATCCGACATACTCATCTGATGAACAAATCAATAGAAGAAGTGGATTCAGTTGTTAAAATGGGAGAGAGAGTTAATGAATCTCATCTTGTTAACCTCAAATATTTACAAGCTGTTGTGATGGAAACACTTCGATTGTATCCGCCAACGTCGTTGATGATTCCACATGCATGTCCAAATTTTCCTAAGGTTGGATTCCCATGGGTACCCTTTTCCTTAAAAATAGAGCAAGGGTCGCTGAGATTTTTAGGAATATTTTGAGGGAAGCGGTCCCATGAAATTTTTAATTGAATCATTTTTAAAATAAAAGAATCTAGCTGTCTCATAAATTAAAAAAATAAAGAGATTAATTCATTTTGGTGGGAAGCTAAAGAGGTTTTTGACAAATGGCAAAATTGTTACCTAAGTTGGTGGGGCTAATTCCAGCCCCACCCCATTTTCACCCCCTTAAACATAGAGGGCTAAAAAGTCGGGGCTCCTATTTTAGAGGAAAAAAGGTAAGGTGGTTTTATAGTCCACGACACTATGCCATAGTTTTTGGGTTTACGTATGGTGACAGTGATATGGGACTACCTCGTACTCTTTTTCGAGAGGCGCTTGGCGCTACAAACGAGGCGTACATACCCTACCCCCCAGTGGGATTCTTAATAAACTTTTAGCCCCCCTTAAAATGTTATCATGGGGTCACCAACTCCATAAAAATAGTGCCCAAGCCCCTCCAATAGGACCCTTGCTTAAGGAAATAATAGGTATTACATTCCACCAAATTCACATGTGATGGTTTGGAGCATAGCAAGAGATCCGAAAGCATGGGAGAAGCTGCTAGAGTTTGATCCTGATTGTTTTGTGGAGAATCCGATGAATTTGAATGGACAAGATTTTCAAATATTGTCGTTTGGTACAGGGTGAAGAATGTGCCCAAGATATAATCTGGGGCTGCGTATGATTCATTTTGCACTTGCAAGCTTCATTCATGCATTTGATTGGTTGCTTTCAGCCGGTAAAGAACCTCAAGATTTGGACATGGGTGAGATATATGAGGTTTTGATTAATAGGAAAGTTCCTCTCAAACTCTTTGCCACTCCTTGTCTTCCAACCCATCTTTATAACAATCCACAAAGAGCGGACCACATATAGTTGTTTATGTTTTATTTTCAATAGTTGTACACTCCTTTCAATGTGCATCATTTCATAAGCTCACGTATGTATTGTTCCTATTGGTTTAACCGTAGTATGTTTATCTACTTCTTGTAAGTGTTCATTTGTACTTGAATCAACATTATTCATTTTGTCTCAAGAAAAATGGAAATAGAAATTTCTTCATAGAGATACAATTGAGATAATGCAACAAAAGTATAACTAGCACTTGTACCCCATAGGTCCAAGAGTCATGTCGATTTCTAATACCAAAATCATGATGTTGATTATTCATTTGTATTCAATTATAATCTACAACTACTTGTAACTCAGGTAATCTCTGCATCCCCGTTTGTGTCAGTTTGTAAAAATGGTGACCAAAATTTGGTTAGTTATTTCTCTATTATGCATTCCCCTTAAATTTTGTTGTGCTAACACCATGCTACCCCTACTATACACCATCAGATTACCATTTTTTTTTACAAGTTTAGTTACAATTTTGCCTTTTTTTGCAAGAGTAACATTAGATGCCCTCATAATTTTTCTCTACACATGTTTTTAATGGATAGTTTTTCTTATATATTTTGGTCCCACTATACTTAAATGGTTGTTCCCATGTAGAATACAATATATACATGTGAAATTGATATTTGTAAGTAATGGTTCAAATTGGAGATCGAGTTATACCATTTTGGTCCCACATACTTGAATGGTTGTTCCCATGTACAATATAACATTTGCATGTGAAATTGATATTTTTTAGGTCATGGTTCAAAATGGAGATCAAGATATACCTTGTTCCTTTAATTCAACATTATTTTTATCTAACTTACCTTCTTATAGACATGAATCCCCTCTATAGCTCATTCACATTCTTATTTACATTATTTAATTACATTCTTATTCATATTATTTAATTATATATTCTTGACCTAACTTCATCCACTAATTTTAGGTCAACGTTAGAGTTCTTTGCAAACTCTTGCACAAATCTAATTAAAATATTGTGTTTCATTTCTTTTATTTTATTGAAAATCCAATTTCTTCCCCAAAAGACTTTTGTTTCTATGGCTTAATCCACTAAAAAATGCAACTACAACATAGCATCAATGAAAATACCAAACTAATTTTAGTTTAGATTCTAAAAAAATTTGTACAAGATTATGGTGACCATAAATAATTTAACTAGAAATCACAAATTTATCACAAATCAATCATAATTGAGAGGTTAGTATCTTTGCATGAGTGTTTTTATGGTTATACTACATATTTAATGTTTATTTCGTGATGCGATAAATGCGATGTGCAAATTTCCCTAAAATAATCAAAGTGATTGGAATGAATGATGACTTTAAAGATAATGAAAAAGTATGTCAATAGTCTCCCAATGTTGCTAGATTTATTCTAAAAACTTGAAGTCTCATAAGTATTTGCCAGTTTTATGGAAACTTGATGGTGAGAAAATCCAACTTGACCTTTTTAAAGTACAAAATTTGTTCAAGATTTATAACAATGGATCAGAGAGCTCAATAATCATTGGTTTCAAGGTTTATAATTATAAAGTTTGGTGTCGTAAGAGTTCTGTGGTTACCACTTGCTATTTGTTATTTTTAAGGTGATGCTTAGACTCACAACACTTTTAATTATGTGTGAATAGCTTGTGTAGTAACTTGATAGCACTTTAAGTCATTGGTAGGTTTTGGAAATAAAGTTGATAAGATATTTATGTATTGAAAATTACCATCATATAACTAGTGAAGTAATTTCACTCAATAGATGGTTTCAATTATCATTTCCAACAATCAGCACCCAAAATGGTTTAGCCAAAAGGCGAGAGTATTGTTAGAGTATATAGTCCACCAATATAATTGAGAGGGGTGGCGGGGGAGGGAGGGTGAATCAATTTTCCACCTAATATCATAATTATCAACCTTATTAAACTTTAACTATATGAGCAATATAATAAAAAACCACAACAAGATACTCATACACAATAACAACAGATATGTTAACTAGGGAAAACTTTGATCAGAGGGAGAATCTTGATGGGGATGGTACCCACAAGATAATGTACTAATATAAATGTTCCTTGTTAGAGGATGGACCTAGTTAGGAGTCTATGAATACATTCAGTACATATGAGTCCTTGTTAGGAGAATTTGAATTCTTATTAGGAGTTGCGGAAGACAACTGGACCCATTGTCCAAATAGCTTCAAGGGCAAGACCAATGAACCTACTATCCAAATGATCTTCGCATTATTTCTTGTAGAATAATAGAAATGAAGTCTACTTCCTTCCTCTTCCTATGTCCTATCAATTGGCCCTTTTCTCATTTTGATCTTGTAACTAGATCACAAATCTCACATCCAATAGTCCCTTGGACCACTTACATGCATTCCTCAAACACTATGCTCCTTTTTGCACTTTGCATTTGATACCATGATAACAACATATTACAAACAAGGAAAACATCTTTCCTTTATACCATATCTTCAAAACAATTCTTTGAGTCAGCCTTAAGGCTTTCCCAATTAATTATAATAAGATAATTAATTAATTATAATTACAATAGCATTGTTGGCTCGTAGTCTATACAAAACTTCGCACATGCGAGACTAGGGCTTGTACACTTATTGACATCACCAATAGACTGTCCTCTATCATTACCTCATTGCACATCTTCTCATTACATTTTAGATGTAAGATAGTGAAAAAAAATTAGGAACTGCTTTCCAAATTCTTTGTCTCTGAATTGCACTTTATAAATTAGGTACAACTTCCTTATGTCTTTGACTTAGACTTTGCACACTAAACCACATCATTAGGATAGTGTGTTGAGTATTTCCATAACGTACATCATTAGACAATCAAACTATTTTTCGCATGACTAAGATCTATGTCTTCCACTCAGTCAATCTTTGCAAAAACCATACTATTGTGACATCAATGACAAGCATAGTCATGAATACATGTCAATACTCTGCAATGCTTAGGATACTCCCCCAAAGTAGTATCTTCAACATTCATGCTAACAAGTATTGCATGTTTTTTCGATTAACGTTGATGATCTAGACTATATGCCATGTATAGGATACATAGAAGTAAGAAGTCTGAACTTTCAAATGATTTAAAGCATTGCTTGCTTTTTTATTTTATTTGTAAAGACTTACATCATAGAGACATGGTTTGCAATCAAGATTTTTTATTTTTTGGTATAATCATATATGGGTGGTTTCACATTTTTACTAAGACTTTTTGTGAAAGAATCACAATCAACAATGGATGCCCCAAAAGCTAAAACTAAAAATTTATATTGCCTTCAGATACATTCATTGTGAAGATCCATGACTTAAAATGAAATTATGTGTTCATACACTTCCTCAAGCCTAGATATGGATGTATAACTCTTGAGGAAAAGCATATTGAACAAAATAAATCTACAACATCCATTGCTGATTCTAGACATAGAAGTTGAAAAGGAAAGAGAATTATTTGAGACATGTGTAATCACTTGGAATTTCTGAGGGGTTGATGAAAGAAACAACACAAGATTGTGATCAATATATGATGATCCATACGTTCTAGGCACAAATGGGATATTTAAAACATACCCCATTTCATAGATACCTACAACGTGTCTCTCTACATGAATACAGTGTCAATATTCTCACCCACACCAAAATTAACTCCCCATCCAAACTAGAATGAGTCATTAGATAAACATAGCAGGGTCAATTTATGACATAAAATTTTAGAGTTTATGAAGTCTTTTAAATTTTGATCAGCTTTGTCATAATACATAACATTTTGTGAGGGACAAAAGCAATATATTATTGGTGCTAGATAGGTCACCTTACAACTCTTTACAAATACAATGGATAATCCCATTTTGGCATTGAAATGGAGTACAAAGGATGTTGGGTTTTGCTTTAAAAATTCCATTCGCATTTTCTTCTAGTTTTTAAAATTATTTGAATGTGTCCAATCTAGGACATATATGCCACAATTTAGGCATTTTGGCTCTTGTAGCAAGGTTTGGCCATTTAGAAGCATTTTTCATTTTGAACCCAAATTTTAGTTTGCAATTTTCAGGTTTTGAAAGAACTTACCATGTGGATGTTACAAGTTTTCTTGCATTATGGGGTTTATGTGGGGTCATTAACCATTTTGATTAGAGGCATCTTTTCATATTGTAACAAATTTATCACTTATATTTTTTTTGATATGTTTTCCATATTTTCTCTGTATATTTTTTTTCTCTTTTATAGCTTTCTCCCTGTAACATTTGTTTTGTATATTTGCACAGTATTCCAAATTCAGAAAGTTGCACTACCTCGTATTTTAATCACATGATGTTTTTGTTGTCAATCAAGATTGTGTCTTTAGCAAGATGAATTATCTAGCTATCTTTTTGAAACATGGAAACTCTCTTGGGTGGTGGATTGTCCTAAAATGAGAGACAAATCTCTAAAAGCTAGGTTGGTTCCTATATAGTGATCACCTAAAACCTAAAATGTATATGGAAAAAGGGATAAAAAGTGAAAGAAAATAATGGATACTAAACCTAAATGAGGTGATATATCAATGACTTGTATGCAACTTTAATTTAATTAACACCAATTACCCAAGATACAAATGATTCACAATATCCAAACAAACATGTAACTACAAAAGTGATTCTATGCAAGGAACCAAAATCTCTTGCTTTGAAATGAAAACATGGGTTTTACCAATTTTCTACAAAAAGAATAAGGACACAAACAAAGACCTACAATTACAAGTATCTAGTTTCTAAAATGCAATAAGGAATATAGCTTTAATTAAGGATGAACACAACATAAATGAAAAGAACCCACAATATTGCACAAGAATCAATGAGAAGGAACCATTGAATCTATATAATCAATGCTAAAAGAAATCTCTACTACAAAGTGCTCCTATAATCAACTCAAAAATTTGCAATGTGGAAAAAATCTAAGCCAGAAAGAAGATTCTCCCTTAATGAGGTGAATGTACAATAAATAGTGCTCAAAATCCTAATTCGGATATGAGAAACATGCATGGAAAAAATGAGTCAAAACTAATCCAAACTATGAAGAAACCCCTGAAAACTATTTTCAACCACCTGTCCAACTGATAGCCAACTGAAAAACTACCTTTATGTCATCAAAATCATGCACAAAACCCTAGGTCCAATTTCAATGTCAAGCTAAAACACAGCATGTCAATCTCATCAATATCCATGCAAAAATGCATAAAAGGCTCCCAAAATAAACTACAACTGAAACTGGTCATCACTGCTAAAAAACATGCCAAATGCACTCCAAACTGTACCTTGATCATTCATGTATGTAGACAAGTCTAAGAAGACTTTGAAAACACCAAAATAACTCCATAATTGACTCCAAAATCACGAGTCTGAACTGCAAGTCCAAAAATAACCATTGAGCATCTCCATCAATGACTTAAGCTCCTTTTTATTATTATTCCATTTAACTTAACATTAAAAAAATCATTTATTATTATCAGCTTATTAATATTACTTACATATTTCTGATGTAAATAATAATAAATAAATTATTTTATTCAAATAAAAATTATTATTAATTAATTGGTAATATAAACCAATTAATAAAATAAGAATTTCATATTCTAAATTTAGAATAAAATAAAATCAAAACTATTTATTAACATAATATAACTCTCAAAAAGTAAAGTTATATTTTATGTTAATAAACATTATTTTCTCCTCTATATTCATATGGGCAGACCCGAAATTTTACTCAATTTCAAATAGGAATATATAACAAAGAAAATTTAGATATTTCATTCATTTTCACTTGTCAATATATGGAAAGAGAAGAAATAGGGTTTGAAGAAACCCTAAGCCAAAATGTAAGGTATTCTGGCTTTTTCTCTACTATTTGTCTCTTGCTCGGATGCCATTCTCCTTCATGGTTTGATTGGTTATTCCTTTTGGAGCCATATTTTCTGTTATATTCTCATGGACACCATTACTCCTACTATTTCATGGCTCTGGGTTATAGATTTCATTGTAACCGTGAGTTATATGACATTCTCCATGGCACGAGCTCCTTCTTTGCTATATTAGTACTTGTCGGGTTGTGCTAGGTATGTTATTTCATGATTAGCTACTGGTTTTGATTATAGCTGTGACTGCTTACATTATATGTTTGTTTGATGATTCTTTTATGTAAGTGCTTGCATTGTTGTTATAATCTGGGTTTCTTTATGTTGTTGTTTCATTTCATAGTTCATTTCTTTCCTATTATTTGCCAAGAGTGTTGGGTTTATTCTTTGCTTGATGCCTTAAGTGTTATCCATTATATCATTATTTTCTCCTTGTAGTTATGAGTGTTGGTACTATATCTCTCCTTGCTATGAATTTTTTCTATTTTCTAGGGTTACTCCATTTCTTGGCTCTGTTGCAAGTTATGTTTTCCTTCACTATTTGTTGGAAATTGGAATGGATTCCTACTATGGCTATTCAACTCTCTTAATATTGTTTATGTCTAGAAAAAAATAATGATTGAAGATGTAATATTTTTCTGGAAGAGCATAAAATAGTTGATGAGATTGGAAATCTCCATTGTGGTCATCCATATCACGTAGACTGTATTTACTTGCAGATCGTACAATAATTTCAAATGAAGTATTGGTGCTTAACTATGGCAAAATGTTGTTCACTGGTGTAAGGTTACTCATGTTGAAATAAACATACATATTGCTCATTATTATTTTTCTAGCTTAACATTGATGATATGACACTTCTTTTTCTATCCTCCTCTTATTCTTTCTTTGCCCTACTGTTATGACATGAATTTCCTTTCCATGCTATGAGACACTTGTTGCTATTTGTGACTGGGTCTTTGTTGCTACTGTAGTTGTTAATATATTTCATTCCATGACTATTTACTACTTGCTTGTGTTCATGGTTTCCACTTGATGTTTTCAACCAAGATGTGTTGTTCAGATTTTGACTTGTTATGGTTCTACTGCCATATTTGGGCATGTGAAAATTGCACTACTTTTCCTTTTAAACATATTATAGTTGTGTTGAAAAAATGTTTGATCATTTTTATATAAGTGTTTGATAATTATCCGTATTTGGCTAAATACATAGATGGCTCAATATTCCTTATGATTGGCTTGGTTATCAGTGCATAGGAAATGCTATATGCAGATGAATGCTTGGTCTGTATTATATGCATCTAGGCTGTATTCATAATTCTAAAATTGTCACCTTTAGAAAATTATAAGTATCTTTTCCCTTATTGACATTTTTAGCATTTTGCTCGCCAACGAACCTTAAAAACCATGTTCTGCACATAACCCATAATTTGTTTTTTGAGATTCTTTCTCATTTGCCCAAAAAACTCCATGCAATCTGACTAACTTTTCTTGTTGATTGTAACTCATAGTCTATTTATCTATGTATCCATACATTAGTCACTCATTGCAATCCTTTTACTTAGTTTTTCATATACTCTAGCCTTGATAAGTTTGTATTTACTTACAACATTGTTGCACTTTTCTCTTTTCCTTATGCAAAAAACATCCATGTTTCTCATGCATACTTTGATTGACATGTTGCAAATGTGAAAATCTTTTTATCTTCAAGGTGCATTTTTTGTTCTTCCTATAAGGCATTTGGCATCATTATATTGTTGTTTGCATTACACCTACGGATGCATTTCCTACATCATGAAATTTGTTTGCACGCTGAAATTATTAACACTGTGGGTGCTCCAAACTTGATCTTGCATATTCCTTGTGCTTTTGTAATGAGCTGATCTCATGGTGCCTACATGCATTATGTTGCAACAAATTGAAATTGCTTTTCATTTTTAGCATTCTTTCTCATTCACAGGTATGCTGAAATTTATGATGAGATAACCATGCCATTATTATGTATATGCTTTGCACTTTTCCCATATGGCATCTCTTCAATGTGTCCTGTAGATGTATAGAAATCAGTCATGCACCCATTAATGAATGCTTTGGGGAATGGGAATATCTGATTTATTTTACATAAAACTATAATCATGATTTTGAATCATAGTATTAAGCTCATTCTATCCCTTGCACAAATATTCATTTCCCTTCTAGAATGCTGAAATCTGCCCACTATTGCACTTTTATTGATATGGGCTTGGCTATAGCATTCATTGTTTCTTTTCAACTCCTTTTAAAACACACTTGCACTTTGTTGAACAATTTCAGCTGGAACATTAACTTCCTTTTTTGGTAAATTCTGAAACAAAAGGTTTCAAGTTATAATAACATGTCTCTTTAGTGTCTTTATTTTTTGATGTTTGTAATTACTAAAGCATATATATTATAGAAGCTAAAGGTTTCATAAATGAATACGTCTCTTTAATAGTTCTATTTACTTTTTTCCTCAACTTCTTCATGATTTGATTGAAAAGTTTTATACTTGTAATTGATGTACATCCCTTTAACAATCTCCTCAAATCTTCAGTTAGTGGCTTTGGTTCAACTAGAAGGTCCCATACTTGTAACATATGTATGCCCCCTCAACAGTCTCCCCAAGGTCTTTGCCCCTACATGACATAGTTGAAAGGCTCCAAGTGTGTATCTTATACATGATCCTTCAACAACCTCAAACTTCATACTTGTATCTGCACATGAAACAAACTTATTAGCATAAAACCTGCTTTGCTTTAAGATATTTCTCTTCCCTTTGCATACTTTAATGCATTTATTAAACAATCATATTGTAAGAACATCAAGTAGTGCAGAGATATTTGGAATGGTTTCCATTGCTTAGTTCGTATGAACTGACCCCCCTCTTTAAATTTTGTAGGTGTATTCAAAGATGGAGATGCTAGCTCAAATATTCTTCAAAATTCAGATCAACGACCCTTCCATTTAGGCAATGGAGGCTTTTCCCCTTATTTCTCCAGTACTTTTCTATTTAAGCAATGTGTTTATTCAGATAGTGTATTAGGAGCTGCCACGACTTGTGTGGTATCTGAATGCATTGCATCAAGTACTGTCTAAAATTTGAACATTTTGTAACTTATAAAATAGTTCTAAAATATATTTCAATAAAAGTGTACTATTTTGGTACTTGTATGTAATTTGAATAAAAATGATCAATTTCTCTTGTTTGTTGATTTCTATAATTCATATTTTGCATCCAAAGCATTATGTAATATGTATGATCAACAACTTAAAACACATAGCATAGTATATAAACAATTTTAACATAACAATTTAGGAAGTATGCTAAATTGATAATAGTTTCTCCCTAACATATTTCTAATTTTGCCAATTTTCTTTTGGATTATAAAGTGCAAGTTTTTTATTGCATGAATGTTTTAGATCACACTATATTAGACTTTGAGTGCTCACACAATGTAATTGATGGATTGGTGAGTTCTCATACTGTGTAATTGATGGATCATTGGATCATTGAGTGCACTTCAAAACTTTCATAAAAAAATCCATCAACAATAAATGATCATAATAATATGAATGCCATATCTTCATTAATCTGAACACAATTCCCAATTCCATCATGTAATCACCAACTTCATCAATATTAGAAGTGTAAACTGATCATCAACCTAATTATCTTCACTCTATCCCTTCATCATGCTAGGATTGAAAGCATCATCTTTACCCAAAAGATTACTAGTCAATTAACTTGTATATTCATAAAACAACATTTGATTTACATGTTTCAAGATCATGTCTATATTTTGATCTTTATCTCAAGGTTTTAGGCCCATAAGCTAGTTGTTCTACAATACCAATCATTATCCATTATCTTGCAAGTATCCCATAATACCAAACTCAAGAGTCCACTTGCTCCATCCATTAGCCTAGCTTAAACAACATATTGGAAGCTTTGACTACTTCAAGTGGCTAGCGTAGGGCCCAATGATATTTTTTTCACTTCTTATTTGTCGTTAATAACAATGTGTTTTAGTTCATGCATCTACTATTTGGATGCTTGCATGACTTGTCAATACGATGTCTATCTTTGCTATCACCATTATGTACATTCTCTTAAAAAACATAAAATATAATTTATCCACTCCAAAAAATTTAAAAACAACAAAAAAGTATATTCATGAGAAGAGCAAGGAAAATAACACCATATCAGTTAGGGTAGAGGACCAAGTAGCTGAATGCCTTGACTTCACGCTTCTCAATGTCCTATGTGGAAAGTTCAAATCACTCTCATTTTTAACAATAGCTTACTTGGCAAGTCCCTTGCTTATAACTAAGGTTTTAAAGCCTCGTCATCAAATACGATGCCATGTCAACATGCTTTTTGCGAAGGTGTCCAAAAATAACCCAAAAAAAGTGAGACCAATCATAGTACATTAGAGACCCCCATAGTTGTGCAGTTGATGTGACATCACACTATAGGTTAGTTTTTTTGGGAAAATGGAAATATTTCATTCAATTATGGGTAGTCATCATTAGTAAGGACAATTTTAAAGTCACAACTATTGGTACAATCTTGTCAAAAATGTTGGCTATTAAATCAACAAGTGTGGGTGTTAAGTTAACAAATCCTATCACAACCATTCAAACGTGCTTAGGTACTAGGTTCTCTCCCCTATAGCTGATAGGCGATTGGGGAGTTCTGGAGCCTTTCCCAACATGACCATTTGATTTTCTCATGAGTATGGACTTCTATTTTTGTTGATCATTTTCTTTTGATTTTCTAAATTGATCTCAGAGAAGTATTAGTAGATGTTTCAACCACTCTACAACTATTGGTACAATCTTGTAAAAAATGTTGAATATTAAATTTGCAAGTGTGGGTGTTAAGTTAACAACTCCTATCACAACCATTGGAACGTGCTTAGGTAATGGGTCCTCTCCCCTACAGTTGACAAGCAATTTAGGAGTTCTAGA